>OX244263.1:26328303-27040257 GCA_945867215.1 Epinotia demarniana | reverse complement strand
AATTTGTCTTAGGGTTCTGTACTTAATATGTCAACTCAATGTAACAAATAGCCCATATTTTTAACGCTTAAGTGGGGACACTTACTGTGACGGACGGAAAATTACGGAACCCTACACTGAGCGTGAACCGACACGCTCATGTCCGGTTTTTTGGTGTAAATATTCAATTATATTCAAAATAAGCTTTCTGACATAGCTATGGATCACAAATATTTGTGGTATTTTATTTTACAATCGCGAAGTATTCCGCCTTTCTTGCCTGTTTGTTTACATCGGTGACATTCGATGACTTCTAACATCTGTTGCCAATAAGAGACTCCTTGCCAGTAAAATAAATTAGTTCCATTAAAAATCCGGAACGTGGCTAGAGTTAAAAATAAACTTGTCAGGCATAACAAATGTTTGGGGAAATGAACGAGAAGGAAATATTAAATGTGGGACTGTTTTGTTGTTAAATTATGTAAGTGGCTTATGTTTACGGCCTATGTAGTTGGTCTAATTTAAGCTTTTTTTTTGGAGTAAATCAAAACATCCATACTAATATTCTAAATGGGAAAGTGTATGTGTGTGTTTGTTTGTCCGTTTTCACGGCAAAACGGAGCGACGAATTGACGTGAGTTTTTAAGTTGAGATAGTTGATGGGATGGAGAGGGACACAGGATAGTTTTTATCCCCGAAGAGTGAAATGGGGGGGGGGGGGGGGGGGGTAAAAGTTTGTATTTCAAGAAAACATTAATCTACAAATGACCAGACCTCTTAATACTTTTTCGAGAAAATTAGAAATTATTGATGAATGAAAAACAACTTGAAAATCGTTAAAACCTACTTGAATCATTTTCTTCATTATCTAGACTACCTATTGTTCTTCTTATGACCACTGACATGGCTACTGTTTCCGTGGCTTCTGTGTCCGAGGGAAGATTGATCGTCACTAGCCATAAACCGCCAGATTCTACTGCTTTCCCTACCAGGGTCTCGCTGAAAACGATTTTTTCTGTGGTTATTGCTTACGACTCTGTTTTCATGAATATTGTTCCTTTCTCCATGGCCATCATGGTTATTATGTCCATCGCTAGAGTTTCTAGTTTTTCCTAAAAGTCGAACGCTGCTCATTTCGTGCTTTTCGTGGCTATTTCTTTTATTCATTTCGTTGTCACCAATTTTACTGTCTTTACTAGTGCTGACATTTCCTTCGTCTTTTTTGTTGATGTTCCTTCGGATTTGTATGTCGTTTAGTTCTCTACTGTGACTTTTACTGCTATTACTATCTTCGTAGCTAAGATCGTTTTTAAAACTACCATGATTATGATCGATATTATGACTGTCAATGCTGTCGTCTTTGAGACCAATGCTTTCATAGCTGCCGTGACTACTAGTATTATTGACACTGGAATTTCTTTTTATACTACTGCAACCATTGCAGTGAGGACAATTAGCACAGTGATCACTATTACTGTTAACATAGTTGGTAATGTGATCGTTACGAACATTCAATCCTATTCCATCCTTTTTGCTCATCCATACAGGGGCACCCATTTTTCTAGTACTGCTACTGGCACTGCCTCTGACATGATCTTTGCCATTCTCGGCTTCCATCATTGCATGCATGTCTTCGCTATAACCTGTAAGGATTACAAAGTTTATATTAATTATCCATGGTACAAATTGCATGGTAAAAAATCCATTGTGCGCGACTTACGCGAGCGCGCACGCACACATGGACCGATTTTTGACTTTCGAGCGCTCGAAAATCAAACAAGAGTTTTTAGTGTCAAAATGGCAGACTCGTACTTTCTACCAACATAATTGAATAGGTACGAGTGGTCAATACCACTCGTTTTTAAATTTTCTATCGCTATGCGCTATATAATCGAATGCAAATCTTGGAATGACGGGGAAAAGATGTGCGAATCGTGCATCCTCGGTCGTTATAACTCGCCTGCACGCGGCTATCACAGGACGGCGCGCGAGCTCTCTCGATTTTTCTCGCACTATCCGTCTCTCTCTTACTAGAACAATTATAACAAGAGGAAAATCGAGAGTATGTCGCGGCCGTCGCACGATAGTCGTGCTGGTGTGAGAGCGGTGCAGACGAGCAGCCCCAAGGCACACGAGACCCAGCGCGAGTCGACACATCGTCGCCACCAACCGTTCATGAAGCTGCACCGGTTCTGTCAGCATTCGCGTGTCGTGTTTATAGAGTGAACGTTATCTTTAGTTAGGTATAACTCACCTGGTGACAGGGCGGTGCTGACGAGCAGCCCCAAGGCACAGGAGACTGACTTTCGCGTATCTCATGCGTAATTTACTTCAAGTTCGGTTGTAGAAACTCACCTGGTGACAGGGCGGTGCAGACGAGCAGCCCCAAGGCACAGGAGACCAGCACGAGTCGACACATCCTCCGCACTGACTGCCTGTCCTTCACACATCGTCGCCACCAACCGTTCATGAAGCCGCACCGGTTCTGTCTAATATTCGCTTATCGCATTGCATAATTAAGTTTTCACTTACATTGCAATTAAGATAAGCACAGTTCCTTGCAATGCTTGGCGCTTGGTGAAATCAGTATATTGTTTGATTGTGCAAGGATTACAATCTTTCAAAAACGATGCATAACATATTGCCATTCCATACGGGCGTCATTAACTGTTAATTACGAGGTTATCAACATTCATAAACCTTCCTCTGCATTGATTGTTTTACATCCCCAATCGATTGTACTGCATCGGTTTGTATAAGAATTGCTCACTGTTGGTACTTATTGAATAATTATCGTCCAAAATACCAGCTTTTTATGAGTAGGTATCTCAGTCTTCTATAAAATCCTGCCAATAACAAGCACGCAATCCGTCAGTTTCTGCGACGGCGGCGTAGGAAGAGGTTGTGTCATACAAACGCATGGCGTCACTGGTAAGTATACCCGAATCTTATTTATTATTTCACGCAATACCTATGACAATTGAACAAATGCTATGGATTTTAAATGGTTATCTATAGTTTTCTGCATAACTTTTGCGTACTCGTTATATATTTTTTGGCCTGAAAATTCATTTAAAATAGAATATAAAATACAGCGGTGATAGACGCCAGTTTTAGTTGGGGAAACTAATACCGTGACATACCACGGTAATAGTTAAGTCGGCGATTTGCTTCTTTATGCTTTATCTTTTTTTTATGTCACCGATTATAAAATCTCTTACAGCTATTCGAATCTTGATCTATTGACGCTATTAAAGAACTATTTCCGTGGTATGGAAAGTATCCAACAAACCATTAATTTTTAACCAAAACTTTAGTACTGAATCTGCAGTTTCTATGGAAACCCTTATTTTGTCATGTCGTTTAAATATTGTAATAATTAACTATATTTACTTACCAGTTATGTGATTTTGGTTTTATATCAAGCTTGTAATATGTATGTTTGATTTGTAATGAAAATACAATTGTATCCTAAAGTTTTTATGGATCGGAATTAGATTTTACAAAATTACAAGCTAAGTCTATTACCGATGGTAAGATCCCACAACAATCGGTAACATGGGATTTTTTTACCGACCCATTCAATATTTGTTTGGGTCGGTAATAGGTTAAAAAGTAGTATCTATTACCGAGTGACATTTAAGTTTTCACTTAAAATAAATCACATCTAGGGATCCGTTCGTACAATTTCATTTGATAAAATTGATTTCTCTGGTTCGTATTATTAAGATGTGTGTGAATAACATATCCCAGCAAAAATTGTGAATTAAATAAAGTCCTAAAACATTCAAACAACCCGGAAACGACACATAAGTATAGATAAAGGTGTTACTTACCTACACAAAACGCAAAATATTGTTTTCGAGTCATTTAGCCTGTTAGTATGCTCAGTATTGTACTTATTAGGTTTTTTATAATACCCCGTATTTTATTTATTTAATCTTTGAATACAAAATACCGAATCCATACTATAATGTAATGTAACTTTGATTTAATAAAAGGTAGTCTTTACCTGCTATGTATGCAAGTAGTAGTTATTCTTATAACCAGTGGACATAATTTTGTTGATTTAAGTATGTTTTATGTTTTCTTTATTTTTATATAGTACGGAACCAAAGTCATGAATATTATTTTAACCCTCGATATTGGGTGCCGAATAAAACATACTCGTATCAGGTTACTATTACCGATGGTAGAAAATTGCTGCTTTTTGTACCCTCGGTAATAAAAGCTAATTTCGAATCACACCCCATCCATTACCACGGTAATAGAAGATTCTCCTTTCGTGGTTTCAATAATTATTTTATCAAATATAATAAACTAAAATTGGTTCAAAAAGTTACGACTCTGAAAGTTAAATAAACACTCTTCAATAAAAAAAAATCTAGGACGTTAAGGAGCTTTCATACCCATCATTTTTTATAATCATTTGAAAATTACCTCGCGTACCACGGTAATAGGCGCCGTTACCTTACCATTACAAAACGCACTTACATATCTGATATGAATTTATTTCCACGGTCGTTACGATGTGTCAGTGTTCCTTACCTCTTATCCTAGGTGTTCCAATAAGAGAGAGATGGATAGTGCGAGAAAAATTGAGTGAGCTCGCGCGCCGTCGCGTGATAGCCGTGCTGATCACTTTATTAGTAGAGCCTTATTAAGGTGAGTCGCACATTACATTTGTGACTATACTTTATTATTTTGAAATGCGAATGTTGTTACGATTACAGGCCGATCGACGTCAAATAAGGCGCCGGCAGCTGTCATGCCAGAGAAACTTGACAAACTTTCCATACAGTCAGATTTTACCGAATACCGCTTACGATTATTGACGTTTTGGTGCAACCCAGCCTATTAGGTGCACAACATTTTCTTTGGCACGTAAGTAACTAGGCATAAAACTATATAGGTACAGCCGTTTGTAGAAAAAAAATGGTATATTTGTGTAATGAGATTTGTATTCTAAGTAAGTTCGACTGTACATACAGTCACCAGACCCCCTAGCACACTAAGTTTTATGTCGGACATAAAGCATTTGTCCGTCTTGCACTCGCATATTTGCCAGAATGGGACGAATGCTTTATGTCCGACATAAAACTTGTTTGCTAGGGGGTCAGCAATAATAACAAAGCGGGCAAAAGCTGTCACGCATTACGGCCCTCGAAATAGAGGTGTCAGATATTTTATGCGCTCTTTTTTGTGGCAGATATATATGCCGATGAGGGTAAAGTTTATTTAGTTATAACGTGGTTATAACTTATAAGGTGTTGCTGTACTTTAGGGCTCCTAATAAAACATGTTTTTTTATATAGACATACAATATATTTTATACATATCTACAGAATTATGGCAAACGTAAACCTATGTATCACATTGGGGTTCTTCAATTTCTTCTGCTGGGCACTGGAATCTTAACGTCTGCAACAAAAAAAACAACGTCATTTATTATGATTCCCATTATACACAACAAACAGTCACATGTCTTGTTCTGATGAATGGGAACAGGATTATCCTTTATTTTTCATCATGTAATCTCTGTGACGGGGGGTTCATTCTGCAATGTCAACTGCGTTTGTTCGTATATCTCTTTCTCTATCGTACTAATGTGATCGAGATAGAGATATACTAACGAACGACGTTAGCCTTTATTTAGCTCCACGGGTTCTTACCATCGTGACATGCAATAATGATTCACATTCACAGTTTCATGAAACTAAACTCGTCTTTCAACATATAAATGCAAGATAAAACATCCAACACTTTATCCAAATGAAGTCAGAAGAAAACGATAAACTAATCGTGAACGTCATTCATAAGCCAACCTGGTCACGGTACCAAAATGTAACTAATTTATTTATTTCCAACTAACACAAAGAAAAGTATACAATACCCTAATATAAAACTTAACACTAACACTTAAATCTACTTAACTACTAGTATCAATGCACTCTCCGAGGTCGCTGCCCCCTCTAGGGTGCCCATAAGGCTGGCCACATTTCAGTATGTTTTATTTATCTGAGACTTTAAAAAAAGTATCCTCATCTTTAGTTGCAGGTCGACACATGTAAAAAGAACCCTGGCGGCCATACATTTTATATGGCCGCCAGGGCTCTTTTTACGTGTGTCGATCTGTAACTGAACATCATTCTAAATTGTAACAGAGTTGGTATTAGTGGTCTTACTAGAGGTTAAAACGGTGATTCATGTAGAAAGCGCATGCTTATAAAGCCTTAACTCACCCGTAGCCGCTCTTGTATCCGCCGCCGCCACCGGAGCTGGCGCTGGCGCTGGCTTTGGCGCTGGCGCTGGCACTAGCACTGCTGCCTCCGTATCCACCGCCGTTTCCACCGCCTCCGTGCCCGCCGCTACCGCCGCCGCTGTTGCCTCCAAATCCACCGGATCCACCGCCCCCGTGACCACCACTGCCGCCACCGTGACCAGCACTGCCGCCACCGTGACCACCACTGCCGCCACCGCCAGATCCGCCTCCTAGTCCGCCGCCAGATCCGCCTCCTAGTCCGCCGCCAGATCCGCCTCCTAGTCCGCCGCCAAATCCGCCTCCTTGACCGCCGCCATGGCCGCCCTCATTTCCACCAAAGCCGCCAGAACCGCCGTGGCCGGAGCCTCCGCCTAGACCGCCGCCACCGCCGCCGCTTTTGCCGCCTCCGTAGCCACCACCGGCGCCGCCGCCAAAGCCACCGCCGCCACCGCCGCCTCCGCCGCCACCGCCTCCGAAACTACCGCCGCCATTACTACCCCCACCGTAACCTGCAACAAACAAATTTTACATGTTTAAAGCTGCAAACGCACAGACAGCGGTGGCGGGGCGGCGCGGTGCGGAGGCGGTACCGGTTGTAATGTTCGAGCTAATACGAAAGGGTCCGCACAGAAAACCGCGCCGCGCCGCGCCGCTCTGTGCGGATCGTTTCATATTAGCTCGAACATTACAACCGGTACCGCCTCCGCACCGCGCCGCGCCGCCCCGCCGACGCTCTCTGTGCGTTTGACCCGTATCACGAGCGTTATGTTACTAAGACAATTACAACATAATAGACGTTATAATGATGCCTCTTATTCTTCCCATGAAATTTGTAGAGACTTCCCAAACTTGCTATACATAGAGTTACCAAAAGAGACCCCGGTAGAAGAAGAACTTGTTTTTGAAAGGTATAAATAAAGTTGAAACACGTTCAATGCTCGGAAACACACGTCTTGCGTGTATTATGATTTGACTCGAGCCTTGAAGGTGAAGAGGATTTGAAGATTGGTTGGAAGTGGCGGATAAACAAACCTACGAGTACCACCTATATCTGATTGTCTGTAAACAAGATGAAAATCATCAATTATAAGAATCAGATATCGCGGAATTGAATAGTAGTTTAAGCCCCAAAGAGACCATCTCCCTTTAATCGCCTGTGGCCCGTATCACGAAGGTACAGTCAGCAGCAAAAGTAGCTACGCGGGTCAAGTACTCAAAATGACCTTTCTACACACGATTCTAATGTCAAGAAAATAAGGACTTTCTAGTGTAGGTAATTTTGAGCGTGTTATGTTGCGCAGCCACGACTTTCCCAAGTCGTGCTATACATAGAGTTACCAAAAGAGACCCCGGTAGAAGAAGAACTTGTTTTTGAAAGGTATAAATAAAGTTGAAACACGTTCAATGCTCGGAAACACACGTCTTGCGTGTATTATGATTTGGCTCGAGCCTTGAAGGTGAAGAGGATTTGAAGATTGGTTGGAAGTGGCGGATAAACAAACCTACGAGTACCACCTATATCTGATTGTCTGTAAACAAGATGAAAATCATCAATTATAAGAATCAGATATCGCGGAATTGAATAGTAGTTTAAGCCCCAAAGAGACCATCTCCCTTTAATCGCCTGTGGCCCGTATCACGAAGGTACAGTCAGCAGCAAAAGTAGCTACGCGGGTCAAGTACTCAAAATGACCTTTCTACACACGATTCTAATGTCAAGAAAATAAGGACTTTCTAGTGTAGGTAATTTTGAGCGTGTTATGTTGCGCAGCCACGACTTTCCCAAGTCGTGCTATACATAGAGTTACCAAAAGAGACCCCGGTAGAAGAAGAACTTGTTTTTGAAAGGTATAAATAAAGTTGAAACACGTTCAATGCTCGGAAACACACGTCTTGCGTGTATTATGATTTGGCTCGAGCCTTGAAGGTGAAGAGGATTTGAAGATTGGTTGGAAGTGGCGGATAAACAAACCTACGAGTACCACCTATATCTGATTGTCTGTAAACAAGATGAAAATCATCAATTATAAGAATCACATATCGCGGAATTGAATAGTAGTTTAAGCCCCAAAGAGACCATCTCCCTTTAATCGCCTGTGGCCCGTATCACGAAGGTACAGTCAGCAGCAAAAGTAGCTACGCGGGTCAAGTACTCAAAATGACCTTTCTACACACGATTCTAATGTCAAGAAAATAAGGACTTTCTAGTGTAGGTAATTTTGAGCGTGTTATGTTGCGCAGCCACTTCTGCTGCTGACTGTACAAGTTACAATTTACAAGTGTTAACTGGCAACACTAGGGCGTTCGAACAATAACGACTGGCCATTGATCAGTGTTGCCGGTTTGGAGTTGTAATGTACCTTGTAGCTTCGTACGAGCCTCTGGACTAGACTCGTTTCACCCTCACAAACAAAACTCCAACTGTCCCGAGACGATAATAATTATCAACACGTCACTCGTCCCGAAATACTTATTTAAAATCACAGGTGGCAAGACTGGCAAGTAATGAAATTCTTATCTAATGAACCGTACCATCAGGAAAAACTTCCTTCAAAATTTCCTGTAAGAGAGGCGACATCAACCTAACTTTACACTCGCACTCCTAGGTATGGTATGGGTACGATCCTCAGCAATTAAGGAACGACAAGTGAAAAATCACATCATCGTTATTCCCGGTTGTGCCTAATATTCCGTATATATAAGTTCCGAAAAACTCATTGGTTTTTGGAAAAAAAATGAAAACTTATTGGGATTCGAACCCAAAACCATCGCATGCCTGAACCACGAAGCTAGCGTAGCGTACAAGAGAAATATCACAATAAAGGTTAACTTAAAAATAATAGTTTGTTTACCAGGGGCTGCGTGGGCGCAGACGAGGAGCCCTAGGGCGCAAGTAGCCAGCACAAGTCGAGCCATGTTGGTGAACTGTGCCAGGACGCCGGCCAGCCTACCTTTTATACACCCACGCTTATGTCATACACTCAACGTGCACTGTTTACGATCTTCAGTTTTTACTAGAGTTTTTTACTGGTGTTTGGGGTCCTTGTGATATTGTTATGCTCATTCGATTGGGTCTGAAATGTTTATTGCTAGCAGAAATGTGGATTCTATGACAAGTTTCTTCCGCCTAAATTGTAGATCGTGACAAGTACTACAAGTAAGTAGCAAGTGTAAGTAGTAAGTAGTATTTGTTTGGTACTAGCTTCTGCCCGCGACTCCGTCCGTTTATCTATACAAACTGTCATCACCCATTTCACCTCCTCAGATAACAAAACTATCATAATTATGTCCTTCAGCCCCCGAGCTCGCTAGCGACCGTTCTCTAAAAGCATGCTTAGTTGCTTAGGGCCTTTCATTCCTCCCTTCTTCTCTACATAAACTGCGATTGGATGATGGATCCAGTCCAGGCGATGGGAGCCAAAAGTACACGGGCCTTCTTGCTAGACCACTTTGGATTTTATTGTATTAATATTAACGCATATGCACTCAAAGAGCATCATCTCCGAATCTGATCCTACTATCCTACTAATATTATAAATGCGACAGTTTGGATGTTTAAATGTTTAGATGTTTGTTACTTAATCACGCTTAAACGGCTCAACCGATTTGGATGAAATTTTGCACGAAGATTATAGCCTGGATGAAAATATAGGATAGTTTTTAGGTCCACGCAGACGAAGTTGAGGGCGGAAGCTTGTATATTATAAGTTTAGCATGGTGTATGCGTACATATATGGATGCCTGCATATAGCATCGTAGCTCCGTAATCGGTCAACCGATTTGAGTGTGGTTTCTTTAGTGTTTGTTAGTATGTAATTCTATCAATACCAAAGATTCGATCAAACTCGAATAACGATTTAGAGAATAAATAAATTCTAATACTCATTCTTAATGGTCGAATTGCCACAAAACCAGAAAACATCACATTAAACCGATGTATTTGAGTTTGTGCGCGCTCCTTCAAATGAAGTACCTACTATCAAAAAAATTGTCAAGTACGTAGTACTTTATGGGAACATTTTTATTATATCCGGTCAGTGCGTATTCAAATGTCACTCAGAATCCTCCTCTGTAGTTGTTTTTTTGTGAATACCATGGCTAAACTAATTAAAGGTAAGATGACAATATCATTACTATCATACCAACATTTTTTTGTAACATAAACCGCCTTGTGGCCATCAATGTAGAAGTTGCATAACTTTTTCAAACAGACAGGAATATTCTCAGAAGTTTCTGGAGCACTTTCCTCTCTAGAAGATTATGTTACCGTAAGCAAGTATTCTGAAATTACCGGAATGTTTCCACGTAGAATATCCACGTATCGATATATACGTATAGTAACTAGTAAGTTACGGTAAACTAATAGTGGTTCATGCATGCGGCTGTCAAGCGGTGATCGATCCCGGCTCGTACCAATTACTTTTTCGGAACTAATGTACAGAATATTTACGTTTAGCTTTTCGGTGAAGGAAAAAATCGCGAGGAAACCGGTCTACTCTCAATAAGGTCTAGTTTTCCTTCTAGGTTGGAAGGTCGGATGGCAGTCGCTTTCGTAAAACAACCTGCCTATGCCAAATCTTGGGATTAGATGTCAAAACGGACCGGGCTTCTCCAGCGCCCAACCGGGAATAGCGAGGAGGATGATGAATTGATGATATAGGTACGTAGTATATTATGCCATGGCAAGGAACCCTCTTTACAACTGGAAATGATAACCGTAACTTGATCAACAATCTGTAAGAGCCGATAGTTTTTTGATTTCAACTTAACCAAGCGTTATGATTGTTTTTGCTGGTCACAAAAAGTTCAAGCGAAGCTTCGGTGTAGGAGCCTAGCCTACGTTGAGTTTGCATTTGTGCCTCATTCCGAGTAATGCTATGATCGTTATAATGTTATTAACATTAAATTGCTTACTTCAGTATGTTAGGTAGGTACCTATACCTAGTTATCCTACTTTCCTAATAATATTATAAATGCGAAAGTTTAAAAATGTTTGTTACTCAATCACGCTTAAATGGCTTAATCGATTTGGATAAAATTTTGCAGGAAGTTAGTTTATTTATAACCGGGATCTGTATGGAGCGTTGGCCGACTGGAGCGACCTGCTCCACACATATGTAAATAAAATCGCTCGAAAAAAAAACTTGAAGTTTTTTCTTATCAGACAGAACTCGATACCTGCTATGCCCTTGATTGGTTAACACCCCATGTTTGGTACACCCTGTATACTCCGAGGCCCGATATTTACTCCGTGGTGCAATGTAGGTATACTTCGGGGTCAATGTATACTCGCTTCAGTATCACAGCACGATCGTCGCAGATATCCTTTCCTCATGGTATATATGCTATAGCCAGCGCAGCCTCCGATTAGCTAAATAATGTAAAACGCCAACAATGGAGTTGCCACCTTCAAGTGTGTAGTACTTTATATCACTAGGACCGACTACATTAGCGTAGGTAAAGGAAATATATATAAATATATTTATATGTATCAGTTTTGTTGTTGTATGTATCTCATAGATATACATATATATTACTTCTTAAAGATAGGCCAAACGCGCACGAGTAATTCGTCCAATGCGGTGGCCCGACACAGGCAATTGCGGGCCACCGTGCCTTGGTCTTCAGCTGTCACAGTGTGTCACAGTATGTCAAGCGAATATTGTTCGGACAGGATATACATACTGGGCGTATCTTTACTTTCGATATCATTGATGTATCTACTTAAGTTTCCGCCCGCCTCTACTATTTTAATCCAGGCTATAAAGTATCTTCATGCATAACTTCATCACAATCGGTTGAGCAGTTTAAGCGTGATTGAGTAGCAATCATCCTAACAAATAAACGTTCAATGTGTATCAATATTACCTCCAGAAACATTGTTAGTTCCCATAGTAGTGGGAATTCTGCTTATTGACCCGTTTAAATATTAATCAGCCACGAGGTAGTAACTAGCAGGGTACACAATCTCCATACTAAGGAACGGGCAACAAAGTTCAACAAACAAAAACGGGCTGGTTTTTCCGATATATAATTTAAGAAGCACACTGCGTTCCTAACAGGTGCATGGAAATGGGGGATTTTCGATTTGGCCGTATTACTTCTTCGGTGTATGGAACATCGCAGTAGATAGCGTTCTACGGCCTTTTGTTGGTTCTGTCGCTACGTAGTCAATTCGAAATACGTGAGATGGCACTGTAATTATAATAATGTTCACAAAGTGACAGGTATTACCAGCCTTACCAGCTATTAGTTATAGTTTTCCAAATGGTAGTATTTACCAATATTTTTTAAAGTAAATAGTCAGTTTTAATATTTTTTATTTATTATAATTAAGTAAAACCAGAATAAAAATGGCGTTATGGCTTACATCATACATTTGTTTACTACTTATTTAGCATTTAGGAAGCATATTTTTAAGCAGTCATATGGGCAACATTCAAGTTTCAACACTTTGACAGAACAGATGTCAAATTTCAACAAATTTTCCCGGTGACTTGGAAAAAATTACGATTTACGATTACAAGAAAAGCGGTGTTCCTGGATGCATAAATAGTTAGTGGCAAATACTTATGTCGAACACAAAAACGCAGTACTCCATAATTTATTGTAGTTCGCATGATACGACTTTTGCTCAGTCTCCAGTGGAGAAAGTCGCCTAGACGGGCGACCATTAGCTACACAGCTTATTAGGGAATTCACAATATCATTAAACATTAACGTATCTACGTCTATTGTGCGTGTGTTTAGACATAGACATAATTTATTGGTAATAAGATATTACAGATTTACATGTAGGTATGTGATTAAGCTCCTTGCCGAGGTTGTCCCGGTTCTAAAGGGTCGGCAACGCGCCTGTTACACTCTAGGGCTGTTATCCACTACGCGCTAAAGCGGCTCACCCCGCCGGTCACCCGTCACGAAACTAGACCTCTACCTACGCTTGGTTACTACGCATCACGGTGTCAAGTTATATTTGTTGATGAGCGTTGAGGTGAGCTTAATAAAGTTACAGAATAGAGGGGCAAGGCTGGTATTCGCCACGCGCTAATGCGGCTCACCCCGCCGGTCACCCATCACGAAACTAGATCTCTACTACCTACGCTTAGTTACTTACTACACATCGCGGTGTCAAAATTTACGTGTACCTATGTTTAAGACAAATGATTTGGAATACCCTTAAAGGGTGTCATGTTGTAAGATATTTAAGACCCGATGTAATGTCTACATGAGAGCAATAAAGTATTCTATTCTAAAATATATTTGTGGGTGAGCATTGACACTGACTTTTTCAAATAAAATAAGTCAAAAAGAGTTGTAGCACAAGTTACAAGCCTTTGAATGTTCCTTCATATCAAATATTTTTTTCAGAATCCTAGGACGCAGACACTGTGAGCAGTTTCTATGGTGAAGTGGAAAGGAAATGTGTAAATGTTAATATGGGTATGTGGCTTGGTGATGTACGAAAATTAAGTCTTTTTTTAGGGTTCCATAGTCAACAAGGAATGCTTATAGCTTCACCATGTGCGTCTATCCGTCTGTCCGTCTGCGGACTAGATCGGGACCCTTACTACTAGAAAGCTGTAATTCGGCATGGGTTTATAGTATACGTACTTAATTCAATGACACTGACAAAAACATAGAATTAAATCCGGAAAAACTACAATGTACAGTACCTACCCCCTATGGTATATAAAGAAGGGATGATATTTATATAACGGATGTAATTTATTGTTAAGCTTTGCTACGCATTCTCGTTTCCCTCAGCGTCCTCGCACATCGATGGCGGAGTCGGCAACACTTATTATCACAGCTTCGCCACGCTTCTTAACTACGATAAACAGGCAATTTAAATATATGTGTGAATATGAAGAAATTAATATATTACTTAGAAGGTTGCAAACCGATGTATTGGTTAGGTTACGCACTTTCATTTTGAAACCACACGGGCCACATAAATATATACATATATCCATACTAATATTATAAAATTTATAAATGCGAAAGTGTCTGTCTGTCTGTCTCTCTGTCTATCTGTCTGTCTGTCTAACCACTGAACCGATTTAGATGAAATTTGGTACAGTGATAGTTTGAGTCGCCTAAGGGGGTGAAAGTTTGTATGGAGCTAAGATATAAACGAGTTTGACTAGGACGGAGTCGCGGGCCCAAGTTATATATAACCATATAACCAAATTATGGGATTAGGTGCCAAAGCGGACCCTGGGCTCATTTGAGCACTAGCGGAAGAAACGCTGGGAGGATGACATCCATATCCATACTAAAATTGTCTGTCTGTCTGTCTGTCGGTTACCTCTTCACGCCTAAACCGCTGAACCGATTTTGATGAAATTTGGTATTTCATTCCTGGGGAAGAAAATAAGGTAGATTTTTATCCCGGAAATCATCCCCTAAGTGGGTGAAAGTTTGTGTGAAACGACAATATAAAAAAGTTACACGCGGACGAAGTCGCGGGCAGATGCAAGTAAATAGCGATATATATACTTAGTTGCATTATAGGGGTTATTACATTAAGCGCACTATTAAAACACATAACAATTTGGGTATTCGATGGTAAGGGTTAGAAACATCGGGATGTAGGTACTTATTTAATAAGTATCTACATTATGTATAATATATATGTATATTTTCTACATATTACGTATATATTTTTCATTACTTATTATATCATTACATTTACTGGTAATAAAGTTGTGATGATGATTGGCGACTATCACAGACTATCTTCAGAAGAGGCCAGCTCCATCTTAACATTCGAAAGGTCGGATTTTGTCTTCTTGTGCCTCTGATCCTTATGGAGATTTGTACTTTTACTTTAAGCCAATACATTATTTTTATTTTTATTATACATTATTTCGCAAACCTGTTTTATGTTTCAGCTTTTAAATATTTAGTTTTACCTTGTCCCTGTCTGTAATCAAAACTTGCAAGTTAAATTTGAGTCACTTCCCGGTAATCAACTGAGCTGTTTTTTTATGTGGTTGAATTTGATGATGGAGAGAGAATGTGGCCATGGGAATTCAGTATTTAACTGACGTAACCCCGTTGAATTTGGGCTCGTTAGAGTCGTCCCGATGGTTAGTTCGACGACGGTATACAGAGAAGTACAGTTGGCAATAAAAGCTTGTGCCAAAAAAATAAGAATATAGAAGCTTATATTTATTTATTTAATAAGTATGCACGTAACATTAATTTATTTGGTTGGGCGCGGGTAGAGTCTCGGGGATGGTAACTTCTACGTATATCTCAAATCATCAGTACTTGAAGAACAACCGTCCTAACGTGATGGTCCAGCAATCTTCGAAGATGTGAAGAAAATCATTTATCCAGACCAGGAATGTGGTCGTGCAACTGAAAGGTATATTGGGTTTTAACCTGTCCATTTAAATATATACATATTGATTTCCTTTATTTTGAGAGAGAGTGAGAAAAGTGGGTAAGTAGTTACGTTGCACATAATAAACGCACCGGCAGTAGATAACCGCATTGTGCCGTGCAAAGGACTCCTGCTGCTGTCAGGTGATTTGAGTTGAACTCGTTGAGCTTACGCTACTAGCCCACTATTAATTTTACTAAGTACTGCTAAGGACGTACGACGTACGTAAGTATTTCTACGGGAACCTCACCATTTTAGGGTTTTTTACCCAATCTGGAAACACCCCCATATTCCATAGGTACTTAATCGAAATTGTTAGAGCCGTATGTGAGAACGAGAATACATATCCGAACGAGCGAGCGAAGCAAACTAAGTTCTATGCTTCAGATTGTCTTGAAAATCGTTCGTATGTCCGAATGTCACGCTATCCCACCGTTCTCTATAGGTCGCAAGGTTCGATAATTAAGTAAGTATATAACTTTTTGTAAATGATATGTGAGTTTTTAGCCGCATTTATTAGAATTGGAGTAGACTCTAGTACCAAGTACATACCTACCTACTAGACTTAAGATTTTTTACAAGCTTTTATTTAACTTGCCCTGTTAGTATGGGACAAATCTTGCGAGTTAAATTTGACCCACTTTCCGGTCACCGATTGAGCTGAAATTTTGGGTATAAGTATAGTTTGGATGACAATTCATTATTATAGTACCATCGAGCTGATTTGATGATGGAGACAGATGGTGGCCATGGGAATTCAGTACTTAACCTACGTAACCCCGTTGAGTAGTTCATGATGCATGGTATACAGAAAAGTACAGCCGGCAATTATAAAAGCTTGTACCAAAAATGAAATTTTTGACTGAAACTTATTTAAACGTCATTTTCAGCCCGTAATCACCCACTGCTGCTATGAATAGGCTTCTCTTCGAATCGATACGCCACTCGTCCCGATCCTGAGTTAGTTTTATCCGGAATGCCTATTGATCTTCCTAATATAGTCAAACCATCGAGCTGGGTAATCATTTTTTTTAATATTTTTTCCAGGGATTATTAATATAAATTAATCACAGAGAGACAGAGTGACAAATGCACATCAAAATCCACATTTTAACGTGGAGCAGATGAAGAAGTAGGAAATGTGGAAATGAGATCCTTAAGTAATCGGCTGAATCACATATGTATATTATCGGTTGACGTAAAAGCGGTTTCGATATTTTTAATTAGGTATCGAAGGAACTCCTCTACTTATTATACACATGATACGGTAGAGGTATCGGGTAGGTACTTATTTTATATTGTAATTTCATGCATTCACTCTCGGTAGCCATTTTGGTGAGGTGGAAAATGTAGACAAAAATCACATAGGTATGACGTTTGTTGTATAACATGTAACACATACCTAACTACGAAACTTTTTAACGATAACTAGGTACTTACACCAAGGATTTATTTTAGTAAAGGCATATTGAAAATAAGAACTAATCCCAATAAGGTCTAGTTTTCCCTTTGGGTTGGAAGGTTAGACGGCAGTCACTTTCGTAAAACTAGTGCCCATGCCAAATCTTGGGATTAGGTGTCAAAGCAGACCCCGGGCTCCTTTAGGGGCACTACCGGGAATAACGCTAGGAGGATGATGATGGTAAATGCGCTAATAACAGTAATGACCTCTTGGAAGGATCTGAAATAAAAATGCCATATTGCAGGCATTTCCAACTCTACCGTAACGCAGGTGATCTGTCATTGGGTATATGCAATTAAAGGCCCGATGATGTATTTTTTTTCGCAATTGCAGGGTTACGGCCTTGCGAGTGCGCGCAGAAGTAGCGTTAGAGCAGCCTACTTGGGTTCGGAGTGAACTATGTGCGTGTGCGTGACTCTAGACAACACTGGTTGGTAGGTTTACTATCTTGTACTTATTTTCACATGCTTTGCTTGAACAGTGAGCGTCATATATAGTTAGTAGTAGCCAACGGAACCCTTATAGTATCACTTTGTTGTCCGTCCGTCCGTCCATCCTTCTGTCAAGACCCTTTTTCTCAGGAACGGAGGTATCAAGCTAAAATGTATACCAAATACTCAGCTCTACTGTCCCTTGGAGCTGTGAAAAAATCAAACTTCTAAGCCAACGCAATCAAAAGATACAGCCGCTTATGCCGCACATTTCAGCAAATTTTCGAAACTCGCACGGGAATCAAAACCTACAGGGTACTTCCCGTGAATCTTAAAGTTACTATCCCTTTAGAGGTATTAAATTGAAATTAATATCAAATACTAAGGTCTATAATACCTTTAATACCTACAGGTTTGTACGGAACCCACGGTGCGCGAGTCCGATCCGCACTTGGCCGGTTTTTTTTCTTCCTCAACACTCCAATACCTCGCACCGCTCTGGTCTGGCGCCGTTATAATCAGATTGAAATATTCAAATCAAATCAAATCAAATCAAATCACTTATTTCACAGCCAAAGGCATGCTGCCATTGGGATCTAAAGAGATGGCAGATATTTCAAAGTTTTTGACAGTGGATTTGGCTCGGTCAAAGGAAGCTTGTCAAGAGAAACCGACTGTATGCCAAGCCTGCCTGAAGACCTGATAACGAGGGAAGACAAAAGCGCCTCCCTAGTCTTAATATTAATGGTATCATTTTATTTAGTATTTATAAGTTGGCTTCATTATTTTGGATACATAGTAAATATACCTAATAATGTATTTTATGCATGGAGCATTTATTTGTTTACCTCGGGACAAGAGCGGCAATACACGTCCGAATTCACTTCTGATAGTCGTCCACTACTGATACGGACGGCCGCGATATACTCTAGATTTTTCTTGCACTATACCTCTTTGTTCTAAAATAAGAAAAAGAGACGGATAGTGCCAGAAAAATCGAGAGAGCTCGCGCGCCGTCGCGTGATAGGCGTGCTCAGGTCGGGCGAGTCGAGGTCAACTCGCCGATGAA
The DNA here is from genome assembly GCA_945867215.1 of Epinotia demarniana. Classification (NCBI taxonomy): domain Eukaryota; kingdom Metazoa; phylum Arthropoda; class Insecta; order Lepidoptera; family Tortricidae; genus Epinotia; species Epinotia demarniana. The sequence continues at coordinate 27,021,660 of OX244263.1, read as the reverse complement.
GATCAACGTGGATCTAGTCTAGTACGGTGTGACCTTGGTTTTGCCGAACGCTGAGCAGGCTGCAACTGACTACACGGGCCTATATAACGCGACGGACTGCCGTCTGATGGAGACGCCTAAATCTTCTATTTATGTCGACGGTTTAGACTAATTGGCAGCATATCATAGTTTAACAGAAACTGAGCGGCCACCGCGAAAAGCGAACGTTGTTCGTTCGTGTATTTGTCTCTCTCACACTCAATTTCAATTCAAATATGCAAGTACAGAGTAAGAGATATATGAACGTGCAAAGTTGGTGTAACGCGGTAGGCGCTCTGAACACGGTTGGTGGCGCTACTGGCGCTGGCAGGATGGATGCTTTCTTGCAGCACTACCGCGCAAGCTGATTTAAGAGGGGTTAAAATTTGCGCTTATTTGTTATTAAAAAATGACGATCAATTGTTTGTTGTAATGTTATTATTTGTAATTAACATCATCATTATCATATACCAATACGAAGATTCTGGTGAGTAAGGCTAGAAATGCTGGTGGCTGTTTCGTCGCTCACCACTTCACTACCTCGCACAGCTCTGGTGCTGATAAACTACTTAGTTTGATCAAAATTGGTATTCATAACCACTCGTGAATCTCAATACCATTATACTTATTTCGCAGAGAAAGCTATTGGAATCCAAAGAGACGGCAGACATCTTGATGTTTTGATCTATATTTCAATCGGTCAAAGGAAGCTTTTCCAAGAAAATCCATCATGCCATACCGACCTGATGGTTTATATATATGGCGATAACAAGGGCTGAGAGGAAACCAAAAGTAGGTACCAAAACTGTCTCCCGGTAATGTTAATGTTAATATTTGATTCATATGTAGATATGTATTGACAAAGTCGAAAGGCAAAATAACACATGTATTTAACATCCCCCAGACATCATAGAAATCGGTTCAGCCGATTCCAGCCGTTCTTAACTTGTAAATGGTGTATCTAATACACACATATATATATATATACTTGTATAATAAACGCGTGTCTTCGGGGTCAGTATAACCGTCTTTATCTTTATGGCGGAAGAAACAACCAAACATATTCTACTGGACTGCAAGCAGGTAGAAGTATACAGGAAAAAGCACCTAGGGTCCCCGGACACACTACGGGACGCAGTCAAAAACACAAAGGCACTCACCAACTTTCTGGAGGAGCTGGGGTGGTGAGAGTAGCGCTACCCCACCATTTCACGCAAAATAGGCACACTGGATGTCGACTTGCGGAAAAGAGCCCAGTATAACTAACTAACTAACGCATTTATGTACCTACAGTAAAAACTCGCCTTTAATTCAAATATGTAAATTAAGTTGGTAACTTTTAAGGTTCCGTAGCCGGAACAACATGACGGAAGAAAATCGGAACCCTTAGAGCGGTTTATGGTTTCGCCATACCATCTGTCTTTTCGTCCGCATATCACAGCCATTTTACTCGAAAACCGTAAGGTGTATAAAAAATAGAATTTGGAATACAGGTGTATTTTGTAACCCGCTGCATTGCTCTGTAGTAAAATTATATCAGGTATACTAGCTGGTCGTGCGTCTCCACCCGCATATTGTGAACGATGCAGGCTAACCCGTGGGATGAAACGTACGCTATGGCCATCCAGAAAGTCCATTCTATGTACATAAGTATGTGAAACAAAATTGCAATCCTGATATTATTAGTATCTCTACATACAAAGTTACATTACTCTTATCTCTTTATAATATAAAAATAGGTTTATTATCATCATCATCAGCCTATATTGTGGCGCTGGGCACAGGCCTCCTGCCATGGATGGGAGGGAATGGGCGATATTCCCCACGCTGGCCCGATGCGTGTTGGGGACTTCTCATACACGTTTGGCATAATAATATAATACTCGAGTTATCCGTGGTCAACAATAGGAACCCTTATGGTTACGCCATATCCGTCTGTCCGTCTGCGGCTAATAAGCTCAGTGGCTTTTACTACTAAGAAAGCAGTAAATTGGTATTTGACAACTGAATACGAGTGAACCGAACAGAGACGCTCGAACTAGTACTAGTCCCCGCCTAATTGTGTTTTTTTTTGTAAAATGCAGGGTCCTAGTAGGCGATTCGAATCGGACACGATTGCGAAGCGAGCGGACGCGGTAGCAGGCACATTCCTCTCCCGTCTTCGTCGCTACCTTTGCTTTGTGTGCACAGTACCTACACTTATGGACGGGCGGAAGTAAGTATTATTTAAGAAGACATTTAATAAATATCAAATACTCAAGAATGATAAATGGCAGAGCTTTAACGTTTTTCCCAGTTGTGCTCTAAAGGAATCTGGTGTTCAATCCAGAAGGAAAATTGCAGATTAGTTATTGATAAATGTACATCTCATTTACAAGTCATCAAATAGAATTTACAGTTTTTCAAAAGAAACTCATTACAAGCTTTACTAAACTTGACCGTTCGTTTGTTTGTTAGTGTGGGACAAATCTTGGAGCATAATTTTTAACCTCAATCGATTTAGCTGAAATTTTGGATATTGGTATAGTTTGGATGATAATTCAATAATATGGTACCATCGATATAATCAGACGCTGGAGACAGAAGGTGGCCATGAGAAATAATTACTTAACCGACGTAACCCCGTTCAGTGTGGGCTCGTTAGAGTCGTCGCGAGCTTGTACCAAAAATGCAATTTCTGATAGACTTATTTTAAATAGTATTAACATCAAGAGCATGGGAATAATCATCATCGTTATCATCATCATCAGCCTACATTATAGGTACCATCCACAGCGGGGCACAGGCCTTCTCTCATGGGGTGTAAAATTATGTAAGTGCGGGTGTGTGTGCGGTCATACCTATTTATGCTGAATTTTGTTAGGTGCTCATATGACCTATGTTATGATATATAAAATAGTCCCGCTGGTATCAGACCCGTATGTGACCCGTTTCGTTATATTTAAATACTATTTCATAAAAGTCGAGAGATAGTGTTCAGGAACAGCGCGAGCCTTAGCCGGGCGACGGCGCGTAGGCGTAGGTAGGGTGGGTTGATAGTTATTGTTCAAGACAGTCATTATTTAGTAAATTTCGTAGTCTTATTCCCATCTACTATTATAAAAACATGTGGTGGGTAGATGTGAATGGGACTGTTTCAATCCACCTACATTTAAAAAGAGCACTGAGCGAGCAGGCGCTTGTTATCTTGCGTCTCGTTCTAATCATAAAATGTATGGTGGGTAGATTTGAATGGGAGTATTTCGATCCACCTACAATACGAAAAATAAGTAGTAAGCGCGGCGCGCGATATTTTATTTCGTTTTTAATCGATACGTAAATATGACTGCAGCGCGCGTTTCAGTAGTACCTGAAAATTGATGTACACGCATGTATTGTAAAGGTGAGAACGAAATTTGGATTGACAAATTTATACTCATATTTGTTCGATTAAGCTACCTTGGTTAGCATATTTCTTGTGCTTACGTATTAGGGGGAGACTGTTCAAGGCAGCCGTCTGTAAGACAAATACATAGCTTTGACTCTTTATTTTACCATCTTAACAGCTCTCTTTGGTTCATAGGTTTCAGACTTATGTCAAGATACTTTCTCCTACAGTTAACATCTTATATGAGCGGATTGGTTTAGTTTACTAACCATCCAAATATACCCGGACTTGACAATAACGTGTAGGTAAAAGCCTCCGTTAAGAGCTTTAAGCTCCAAACATAAATAGGTAGACCAAGTTGTACCATTTATAGAGGTCACACCTTTGGTAGGTGTGCCTCATGATTCAAATATTCCTCATTGATTGTGACTTTGGCCTGGCCGCCTGAAAAGCCGGTGGCTGCAAAGCTTTCAGAGTGCGCTTTGCAAAGCTTTCAGTCACATAACCAAAGCTGGGTTCATTTAGTTTTCATACAAGGTTGTTTCCATATTTTCTAAATTTACTTAATTTACATTCATGTAGAATCACAAAACAACCTTTGCTTATCCGTAATTAATTCTGCTTAAAACGGCAATGCGCCGAACGTAGTTAAGGATTTAGCATAAGTTTTAACCGTAAGAGCTTTCACTAGCTTCTAGCAAGCTTTTCTTTATATTCAGTAGAATCTGCATATAATTGCATTAATTTTGTAACCATAATTATATTCTAGATACATGAGTTGTTTACATACAAGCTTGATAGTAAAGTTAATAACTTGCCTCCTTTTTCTGTAGTAAATTTGCATAAGCGGCACTATGCCACGGTAGGTAAAGCTCTTCAAGCTAATTAGAAACATGTATTATAATCATTTCCTTTGCATAGCTCATATTATGGTAGTTTTCGCTTGCACTATGCTCATAATTCATAAATATTAGACAAGCCTTAAGCTTAATACAGTAAACTTTACTACATCAATAATCTACAGTGTGATATTAATCTAATGAAATAACTGAGAATAGTGCTTACGACCTCTGTTAGATATAACAAAGGAATCAAAAGTATTAATTTATATAAAACTACAAAGGTTCAGTGTTTAGATAGGTATTTCGCCTAAACTATTTGCAATGTATTCATTTAGCCTATTAACAATTATGCACTAAGTAATTCTGTACAAGATTAACATAATTTAAGACCTAGGTTTACCTAGATTAAGACGGTACTGGAATGCAAACGCTAAAAACCTAAGACGAATTTGTGTAAAGAAATGATTGTTTATTTGAAATAAAGATGTTTCACTTTATGGTAATGTTGGAAGGTTTATATATGAGGTGGAGTATAAGCAAAATGTTCTCATAACAAGCTCGACTATCACTAGAGAAACATATACCCATCTCGCTCCAACCAACCAGCCGTGCCATCAAGCTTTCTCAAGAGTATCGGAGTTTTATTTCCGCCTGTGGATCCCGCTTGTGTGTGAGCGCGACGACAACTGAGCTCCCGTCACGCTCGCACCGTGCCTCCGCTGCTGCAGTAAACAGTCGACGGCCACACATGCTAATTTGTGGGCGCGTCGACCTACTTCGCGGTTCGGACTAGCGACCTCGCTAGGTCAGCCCACTTAGTCCGAGGCTATTGAAGCCAGGCACCAGACGTCGCAACCCTCTTCCCGTGATGTAACTACGGGGCACCGCGGCGTTCAATGGTCCTTCGAACCGGATTCCTGACGAAGCAAGCAGTTCAAGCAGAAGATTTGGCTTTAAAGAAGATTCTTCTATCAATCAAGCATTAGATTGGCCCTTTTAAAGAAGACATCCTCTAACAATCTTCAAGCATCGTACGAGAAGCTGCCATTTGAAGCAAGCAGTTCAGCGCGAACAGATTGGCCTTAAAGAAGATTCCTTTCTAACAATCAAGCTGTTGGATTGGCCTTAAAGAAAGTGAACTTCGAACAATCTGCGCCGTACGAAGAAGCTGCCAGGAAATAAGAACAAAGAACTCTCAAGCAAGAAAAGCCCTCAACAGGGTTAATGAAGAAAGAAAGCAGAAACAAGAAGAGCCCTCAATAGGGATAACGAAGGCTCAAGCACGAAGAGCCCTCAACAGGGTTAACGAATAAAGAAGCCTCAAGAACGAAAAGCCCTCAAAAGGGATAACGAAGCCTCAAGACCGAAAAGCCCTCAACAGGGATAAAGAAGCAAGAAAAGGCGTACCAGCGAGGAAGACACACCAGCGAGGAAGACTTCGAAATCGAAGCGTCAAGTCGTCGTGGTCATCGAGCATCTGCAAATCCTATCAGAACCGGGTATATGTCAATCCCCGTTGTAATCTGGTAGGTGGCGTGGCTCTGGCCTAACGGTGTCAACCAGAGCTCATAACACGTCTTAGTGCGGTATACCGAGTGGTTACTGCAGCGCTCTTTTCAGAGCGTCTTTATAACTCGGCCGTTTGCTGGTATTGATACTTTGCGGTGTTTGGCCACAGGTTGGCAAGCTGAAGGGCGTGGCGTTCCACCACGTCCCGAGCACCTATATCGCACAGTGGTCCTCTGCCAGACGGTACCTATCACCTCCTTCCTCCCTACGTTCCCATTCTCAATCGGCATCAATACGGTAGTACGCCGAGCGAGCAGATAGGGCCTGTTAGTGCTAGGCAGGTAGGGACTGTTAGTGTTAGGGGGGTAAGGTTAGGATGACAGGTAAGGGGGAGGGTCGAGTAACGAGGTCGAGGAGTAGGCAGGAGTCAGACAGCGGTGAGGATGAGAACCCCGTTCTAGCCAATAACGGTAAAATTTTAGACGCCGATAGTTTAGGCGCGAACCTACAAGACGCCAACCCTTTGGGCGCAAATATTTTAGACGCCAACAGTTTAGGCGCGAATGTAGGCAACGTAGTTCACGCGGGCGTTGTCGATCAAGTTGTAAATCCGCGTAGTGGTTCGAGAACCGGTTCAGTAGAAGGTGAGCGGGCACAAACGCCACCTAGGGTCATTGACGCCACTGATTATGACGCCGTAAGAGCTGAAGACAATAGGTTAGTTAGACTACGTGCGGAGTCGGAACTCCGCGCGTCGCAGTTGGAGCAAGCCAGGGCAGCCGTCGCTTATGCCGCTTCTAGGTACGAATTGTTGTTAGCTGAAAGTCAACATTCGGTTATAAGAGCGCCGCCGCCCAACCCTTTTTGTTTGCCCAACGAAGCCACGCATGGTAGAAACGTAGCTAACGCCTCTCCCACTCTGGGACAGCCAGGTAGCAGTAGGCCACCACAGCATAGACCCCAAGAAACCAAGGGTATAGATAGGAACCACAGCCCAAACAATACGGCTGGGGAAATTAGCGCTCTACGCGACGCTATAGTGCAAGCCATCAGTATGAATAGGACTGACAACCACGTTTCACCCATGCCACAGCAATTCACCTCGGGCAAATATATAGGTGACTTGCCCTTTTTTGACGGCAATCCCTCGGATTGGATTGCATTTAAACGTGTTTATTTAGATACGGAGAGTTCGTTCTCCGACATAGCTAATATGGGACGCCTTCGGAAGGCAGTCAAGGGACAGGCACGTGAGTCAGTAAGGTCTATGTTACACACATGCAGTAATCCTTACGAAGTAATCGCCGCTTTAGATAGAGCTTTCGGCAAGCCAGACGTAATTATTTTGTCTGAAATTCAGAATGTCAAGCGGATGCCGCGATTGAGCGATGATAGTCGGAACATTTCTGAATTCAGCAATCGTGTGTGTAATGTAGTAGCCTCTATTAAAGCCCTGAATAAGCCACAGTACCTATACGCTCCTGAATTAGTTAGCCGTATAGTAGAAAAAATGAATAATATAGTTAGATTTGAGTGGTATAGGTACAAGAACAACGCTGATGATGTGCCGGAACTCTTATCATTGTCAAGATTTTTGAAGGACTTGAGTGAGAACTTTAACTGTATGTTCGCGTACGAACAATCCAAGATCAAGTCGGGTGTGCGCTCACGTAGGGTGAATAACATTAATTCACGGCATAGGTATAGGGAGAGCTCGGTGTCGTCCGACGATGAGGGAGCTAGTGATTTCTACGATGACAATTCCGTATCAAGTCACGACTCTCGCGCGTCTGCGTCACATAGGCAGGATAGGAAAACTCTACCTATATCAAATGATTCTGATAGTGAAGCCGATTCGGAGCAACATTATGTTGCAACGGCAAACAAGCGCACAACGCGAGGCGGCTTCAAGTCTAGGCGTAATAATGATAGGAAGTTTAAACCACAGGAAAATAGGAATAACGTCTCTGCTAATAACAGTCAGAAAAGTAAGTGTGCAGTTTGCGCAGGCAATCATCCTGTAGCAAGTTGTGCTGACTTTATTAAGCTGAGCGTTAACGATAGATGGGACGTTTTAAAACGCTATAAGCTCTGTTTCCGGTGTTTAGGCGACATGCATAAATCCTCATACAATAAATGCAAATATAACCCATGTGGGAAGGGAGAATGCGAGGCATCCCACCATGCTTTATTGCATGGCAGGAGAAAGAGCTTAGAGCGTAAAGAAAAGACCGTAGCGACTAAAGAGCAAGTTAGTTCGGTTAACCACGCGAACCAGTCTCAAGCGTATTTAAAAATAATTCCGGTAGAGCTAAAGGGTTCAAAAGGTACCATCTCTACATACGCTTTGATGGACGAAGGCGCGACGCTATCGTTAATCCAGAAGGATATAGCTTTGCAAGTTTCGCATCCCGGTAAACGGGAAACCCTCTCCTTCGAAGGAGTAGGTGGTCACGAGGTGATAGACAACGATTCTTCGCGAGTAAAACTTAGAATTAGAGGTACCTCTAGTAGAGAGTTTCATGATTTTACCGCGCATACGATAGATAAGTTGAACCTTGCGTCGCAAGCTGTAGATAGGTCGGTCGTTCGTAAATGTGCTCATTTACGGCATTTAGAAGATGAGTTGTGTTACGAGTCAGCACAACCCACTATACTTATAGGTCAAGACTCATGGCATTTGATAGTGAGTAGGCAAGTATGTGAAGCAGGTAGAGCTTTACCCTGTGCATCCCTGACGCACCTCGGTTGGGTGCTTCATGGAGTTAACGATCTTCCTCGTAAATTGTTAGGGGCGGTTAATCACATTAAACCTACTTGCGATAATCAAGATCCAGCTCTAGCTTTGATACGCGAGCACTTTAGTATAGAGTCATTGGGCATAGAGCCGCGTAAACAAATTAACGATCCAGAAGATAGAGCTGTTAAGTTGCTAGAATCTACGTGTAAGCGTATACCTAACGAGGATAGGTTTGAAGCAGGTTTATTGTGGAAAACTGATGATGAGACTCTACCGGATAATAAAGCTCACGCATTGCGACGCTTATACACGTTAGAGAAAAAACTAGATGGAGACCCGGAACTTAAGGCTGAATATAATAGGCAGATGGATGATCTTATAGAACAAGGTTTCGCTGAAAGAGTTGACTCTATCACGGACTCACCGCGCGCCTTTTACCTCCCGCATTTTAATGTTATTCACCCCCAAAAAGGAAAAAGTAGAGTCGTTTTTGATGCTGCGTGTAGAACAAGCGGTAAAGCACTAAATGACGCGATTTTACCTGGTCCCGATTTAATTCAATCGCTTTTCGGAGTTTTGATAAGATTTCGTGAGGGCCGTATAGCGGTAATTTCGGACATAAAGCAAATGTTCCTTCAGGTTAAAGTCATGGAAGCGGATCGCGATAGTTTACGATTTTTATGGCGCGGGGAAAGCAGGGACTCGCCTCCACAGACTTATAGAATGACGTCTTTGATTTTTGGTAGTGCGTCGAGTCCTGCTACAGCTATTTATGTTAAGAATAAAAACGCAAACGAATATCGCGATACGTATCCTGAAGTAGCTAGACTCACGGAACGTAACTTTTATGTAGACGATTTTTTGGGCGCATTTGACACGGTAGAGCAGGCGCAGAAAACCATTAGCGACATGGACAAGGTGTTCAGAAAGGCCTCGTTCACGCTATGTGGCTGGGTATCTAATGAACCTAGAGCTGTGTGCAACGTTAAGGATGTGTCTAAGGACTCTACCACGATATTAGGAAAATCGGACCACGAGCGTACCTTAGGACTTTTGTGGAACCACCAAAATGACAGCTTAGGTTTCAACTTGAATCTACGCAATACACCTATAGACGTAGTCAAGGGACTTAGGGTACCTACGAAACGACAGGTCACAAGCGCAGTGTTTAGCGTTTTCGATCCGACTGGCATGGCGACACCAGTAACGATTTTTGGCAAAATGCTAATTCAAGATTTGTGGAGGGCGTCTTGCCAGTGGGACGAAGCGATACCCGAACATCTAAACAAAGCATGGCGCGAGTGGTTGGATAGTCTGGACTTATTACAAGATCTTGCTATACCTAGGCATATACCTAGATCGAAAGGACCAGCTTATCTGCACGCCTTTTGCGATTCGAGCGAGAAAGCTTTTGCAACTGCGATATACATTGTAGTTACCGACTTTGACGGCAATAAAACATCACATCTGGTCAGTAGTAAAGCTAGGGTAACACCTTTAAAGTGTATTTCGATACCTAGACTTGAATTACAATCAACCGTCTTAGCTTGCAGACTGGCAGACGCGGTCCGGCGTGAAACGGACTACGAAATCTGCCAGTCCTACTACTGGACTGATTCTCGAACCGTACTCGCTTGGATAAACTCGGATCCTAGGACGTTTAAACCGTTCGTAGCACATCGTTTAGCCGAATTAGAGACTTTTACGAGACCGTCCGATTGGCACTGGGTACCGACCAGTGAAAATGTTGCGGACATTGCGACACGCGGTATAAAATCAGATTTCGATATAAACCACCGGTGGTTTAGAGGCCCTCAGTTTATTTTAGAGTCTCCAGATAAGTGGCCTAAAATTAAAACGATAGTACAGGCTACGTCTAACACCGGTGAAGAACGTAAACCGGTTAATACTGCCACCGCCGGCAATGTCACCAAGGATAGGTTCGCTCACCTGCCAGATCCGCAGCGTTTTTCACGTTTCGTCAGATTGCAGCGCGCTCTCAGTCGTTTGTTGGTGGCTGTTGAAATTTTTGCCTCTAGGCAAGTAAAGAGTACGTTAGGTAATGACATGATGCCTTTCGGTAGTTTCAGCGATAAAAAATCTCTTAAAAATAGCTGGCAAGAAGTTCAGCAGCTCGCTGAGAGATTCTGGAAGAAGTGGCTCATAGAATATAAACCAACTTTGTTACCACGCAAGCGGGCCTCCGACTCGCCAAACTTAAAACCCGGCGATATTGTTTTAATAGCGGACAACACTTTGCCTAGAGGTATTTGGCCCCGCGGGCGTATAGAGAAAGTTTATCCTGGACCTGATGGCAAGGTACGTGTCACAGAGGTAAGAACATCAGCTGGACTCATCCGTCGCCCGACCTCGAGACTCGTACTGATAGATTCGACTAGTCTTGATTAGTTTTTGTACTTGCGTACTGGGGGGAGATTGTTCAAGACAGTCATTATTTAGTAAATTTCGTAGTCTTATTCCCATCTACTATTATAAAAACATGTGGTGGGTAGATGTGAATGGGACTGTTTCAATCCACCTACATTTAAAAAGAGCACTGAGCGAGCAGGCGCTTGTTATCTTGCGTCTCGTTCTAATCATAAAATGTATGGTGGGTAGATTTGAATGGGAGTATTTCGATCCACCTACAATACGAAAAATAAGTAGTAAGCGCGGCGCGCGATATTTTATTTCGTTTTTAATCGATACGTAAATATGACTGCAGCGCGCGTTTCAGTAGTACCTGAAAATTGATGTACACGCATGTATTGTAAAGGTGAGAACGAAATTTGGATTGACAAATTTATACTCATATTTGTTCGATTAAGCTACCTTGGTTAGCATATTTCTTGTGCTTACGTATTAGGGGGAGACTGTTCAAGGCAGCCGTCTGTAAGACAAATACATAGCTTTGACTCTTTATTTTACCATCTTAACAGCTCTCTTTGGTTCATAGGTTTCAGACTTATGTCAAGATACTTTCTCCTACAGTTAACATCTTATATGAGCGGATTGGTTTAGTTTACTAACCATCCAAATATACCCGGACTTGACAATAACGTGTAGGTAAAAGCCTCCGTTAAGAGCTTTAAGCTCCAAACATAAATAGGTAGACCAAGTTGTACCATTTATAGAGGTCACACCTTTGGTAGGTGTGCCTCATGATTCAAATATTCCTCATTGATTGTGACTTTGGCCTGGCCGCCTGAAAAGCCGGTGGCTGCAAAGCTTTCAGAGTGCGCTTTGCAAAGCTTTCAGTCACATAACCAAAGCTGGGTTCATTTAGTTTTCATACAAGGTTGTTTCCATATTTTCTAAATTTACTTAATTTACATTCATGTAGAATCACAAAACAACCTTTGCTTATCCGTAATTAATTCTGCTTAAAACGGCAATGCGCCGAACGTAGTTAAGGATTTAGCATAAGTTTTAACCGTAAGAGCTTTCACTAGCTTCTAGCAAGCTTTTCTTTATATTCAGTAGAATCTGCATATAATTGCATTAATTTTGTAACCATAATTATATTCTAGATACATGAGTTGTTTACATACAAGCTTGATAGTAAAGTTAATAACTTGCCTCCTTTTTCTGTAGTAAATTTGCATAAGCGGCACTATGCCACGGTAGGTAAAGCTCTTCAAGCTAATTAGAAACATGTATTATAATCATTTCCTTTGCATAGCTCATATTATGGTAGTTTTCGCTTGCACTATGCTCATAATTCATAAATATTAGACAAGCCTTAAGCTTAATACAGTAAACTTTACTACATCAATAATCTACAGTGTGATATTAATCTAATGAAATAACTGAGAATAGTGCTTACGACCTCTGTTAGATATAACAAAGGAATCAAAAGTATTAATTTATATAAAACTACAAAGGTTCAGTGTTTAGATAGGTATTTCGCCTAAACTATTTGCAATGTATTCATTTAGCCTATTAACAATTATGCACTAAGTAATTCTGTACAAGATTAACATAATTTAAGACCTAGGTTTACCTAGATTAAGACGGTACTGGAATGCAAACGCTAAAAACCTAAGACGAATTTGTGTAAAGAAATGATTGTTTATTTGAAATAAAGATGTTTCACTTTATGGTAATGTTGGAAGGTTTATATATGAGGTGGAGTATAAGCAAAATGTTCTCATAACAAGCTCGACTATCACTAGAGAAACATATACCCATCTCGCTCCAACCAACCAGCCGTGCCATCAAGCTTTCTCAAGAGTATCGGAGTTTTATTTCCGCCTGTGGATCCCGCTTGTGTGTGAGCGCGACGACAACTGAGCTCCCGTCACGCTCGCACCGTGCCTCCGCTGCTGCAGTAAACAGTCGACGGCCACACATGCTAATTTGTGGGCGCGTCGACCTACTTCGCGGTTCGGACTAGCGACCTCGCTAGGTCAGCCCACTTAGTCCGAGGCTATTGAAGCCAGGCACCAGACGTCGCAACCCTCTTCCCGTGATGTAACTACGGGGCACCGCGGCGTTCAGTTATGTACCTACGTATAAACGAGATCTTATTAGACCGGTTGCCTGCCACTGTTAAATATCAGATATATTACGTAAGTACATTAAAATAAACCCCGATGTTAGGCACAGGTATTCTACCGCCGGCGAGTAGCGAGTACCTACTCTCATGGTAATTGTTAGTCCATACAAAAGCTACTCGTACATGCAGCAAATGTATGGACTCGCATTAAAATCGTCCGAACAAGACTTAACTCGCTTGAGCGAATAGTACGTAGTAACCTCGCTTACTCGCAGGCGGTGGGCTCTGGTCCCACCACCTGCGAGTAAGAGCTGGGTTTGAAACCCACGACCGCCGGCTACACGCTTGCCTCACCGCCACCGCGTGTCTCACCGCTTGGCTACAGTGCATGTAAATGCGAGTGTTCAGGAAAAAACTACCAATACGACGATACTGCAATGCTATTGGTGGATTTTTTCCCCGCTCATCACTCCGACACCTCGCACCGCTCTGGTGGCTACTCACCCTTATAATCAGATTGAAATATTCATACCTACCTACTCGTGAATCTCAATACCATGTTACTTATTTTACAGGCAAAGGCATGCTGCCATTGGAATCCAAATAGATGGCAGATAACTCAATGTCAAGAAAAACCAACACGCGAAACCTGCCTGAAGACTTGATAACGAGGGGAAACCAAAAGTGTCTCCCCCGTAATATTCATGTTAACATCTTGTTCAGCCTTTACGTATAAGTTCGTCATTATTTTGGATAAGTACATAGATAGTAAATATAATAATGTATTTTATGCATGGAGCGACTATCAGAAGTGAACTTGCACGTGTATTGCCGCCCTTGTCCCGAGGTAAACTTATTAGTTTACCTCGGGTCCACTACTCATTTACTAACTAGCTATATAAGCTGTCATTTGTGCGTGTATTGTATTGACAAAGTCAAAAGGCAAAATAGGACGCGTATTTAACATCCCTGCAAAAAAATGCAGAGTGCACCTTCAGAAAATGATGATGGGTATACAGATTACGTGATTTTACCCCAATTTGTCATTACAACACATGGAAGTCATAAGTAGGTGTGGCGTACAAATGTAATTATAGGACCACATGTGCTTGCAATTTCTCAGTGCAACTCGTTTGACAGGTGAACTACAGCGTTTTTTTTTCATGTTTATATCGATTTTTATTTAGTAAATCGTGTCACGTAATTTTTCCCACAAAAAAAAATAAGATTGTCATGAAGAATATGTACCTACTACTTAAAGTAAAATTAAAATGTTTTGTTATTTATTTGAGTAATGTAGTCCAAAAACCTTTGTATGGATAGTTCACGCTGTCGTCTCACTCTTTTAACTTGATTATAGAAGACGCGCTATGACTACCTAGTTTAGTGTATGAAAAAGATCGGATTATTGATTACTTTCTCTTACGCGAATGGACTTTTCGCATTCATATTTTTGCTGTTTTCTTTATTCGACTTGATAAAGGTGTTCTTGATTCCATTTTCTATCGACCGATCTTTATGTTACACTACACACGTATGTAAAATTTCAACGTTGCAACACACCACGGCGCCAAGCAAATTGTAGCCTCTGGCCAATCTCACCAGGAACAAGTGGAACAAACAACGTGGTGTGTTCCATCCGTGAATGTGGCCTAAATATTACGTCCATTCGTCGCGAAGACAGAGCGCTCAACAGCGCGCTTGTCGCTGTGCTTGTTTGTTTCGCCCAGCTTACCTTTTAAAAGTTTACCTTATTCGTAACTTCAAGTATCTACTTACCTATCTACAAAAATCCACAATTGATTGTCATCTTTATCTTTACATAACAAGGCGTATATAGTAAATGCAATCTTTGCAATATGTGTAATTGCTAGGGCAGCACGTTTATCATGAGACGGCCGCGACGTACTCTCGATTTTTCTCGCACCATACCTTTTGTTCTAAGTGTTGTAATAAGAAAGAGACAGATAGTGCGAGAAAAACCGAGAGAATGCCGCGGCCGTCTAATGATAGACGGGGGATGATTTTTGTCCCAAGTGCTAATTTGCAACTAACATGCAATTTCAAATAACATGTCAACATTCATATGTGGCCCACATTCCTATACGTATCAACCACATTTATAAACATGTGTACCTGCCGTAGTTATATAATAATTAATATAGACTAATTCATCCTGAGCCATCGTTAAACTTATTAAGCTGCTCATTCGAATATACTATAATGTTTCCTGCATACAAAGATTGTCTGAAAGAGATCGCTTTAAAGCGATAAGACCGCCTGTTGTTACCATTATTTATTAAGCAAATTTTTGTAAGATGTTGCTCTCTTGTCGCGGTGCAATAAAGAGTATTTATTATTATTATTATACTTAAGTTTTCACATATGTAAACATAATACATTGTTACGGATAAGTTTGCCAAAAAATTAAAAGTACATTGGTATATAATTGGAGTTTTTCTTCTTAGTTTGTACTGTAAATTAGGTAGGATATATATACATATATTTGGAAAACTCTGCAGGATAACTATTTTCCCTATACAGCATGGTTACATCCCGATCGAAATATCTGCAGATATTTCGGTCGAGCTGTGCCTGCTGTACTGTACCTGTATAGGGCATTGGCGTTCATAAATATATATACGTCATAGTAGTTACAAAACTTCCCGCATGAGAGCGACACCTTACCTCTTACCCATTTTAACCCACGAGATAGGTCTCTATTACTATATATAGAAAAGTACTCTGTGGTAACTAGTAATAAATATTATAAGAACTGCAGAACAATTTACTTCATGACACGCCGATAAAATAAAACCGATTTAGATAAAACCAAAGAGAATATAACCACTACGTAAAACGTGACATAAATGTAACAGGGGTGCTGCCACGAAAACCGCAAGTCGAAGTTCGTATGTCTTCATCTCAGTCGCTTAAGTATAGAGTAAAGTGCGATAGAGACGGAAATATCCAGTCATAGAATATTTTTTTCAGTTACAGCTCAAGTCGACATTTTCTGTCAGATCCCCTTGATTAATGTAATGTAATGCAAAGAGTAAAATGTAATGTCAGACATAATCTGTGGACATAATGTAGGGAATGTAACTGCAGCACACTTCAGGTTTTCTAATACTTACGGTTTTAGAATCAAACCGCTTATTTTACCATTTAAGCGCCGTGATTTGAAAACGAAAAGAAGATAGTGCTGGAGAAAATAGCTTACATGACACATGCTATTTTTCCAGCAGAGAGTCAAGTTAAAGACTCCCACAGAATGGCGCGGATTCCGGTGATGGTCAATAGTAAATTTGATGCCGGATCCAGATTCTCTTGAGGCGCCTCCTAGAGGTGCACGGCACGAGTCTTGGCAAGTTGAGGCCGTAGGACTGCTAGCCATCCACACTCTCGATTTATTCATTCAGTTTCTCGCTACGCTACGTCTACTACAAGATGGACGTGATTGAAGTGACGACGTTTACTGGTTCCGTTTACACTCCGTCATTATTAAAAAAATAACACGTGCGTCTTGTACACACTCGTCGAGAGTTTCTCGCCGAGAGTCTCGGGCGAGAAGCTCTCGAAGAGAGCACACCATGTAGTCCATGTACACTGGTTGCGTTATTTGAACAGCGGACCAACCATTTGTTTCGGCCGCAAAAACAGACGCGCGATCGAGGCGTACCGAGGCGAGACCCGAGCGGGCGAGACAAGGATCGGTAGAGCCGTTCATCCAAAGTTTCGCATTTGTATTATTAGAAAAATAATGGAAGAAAACATTTATCATCAAGGTTACATTTCGCCCGATCAGTATCAAAATAGTTCATTGGTTGTCTGGAAATCTGGACTTGCTTGCTGCACGGTTTCATTGGACGCCTGCAACAAATATAAAGGATAGTTTATGGTTCATGTTTATGAGCAAATCATTTCCACTAGGAGCAGTACAGAGGTTGCTTAATAAATATGGTTCATTCGTAACACGAAATGTAAACCACTATTTCCGATCTATTATTACCTATACAATGTACCTAAACTAAAACATAGGTATATATGTAGCTACTTCATGAGCATATTTTCTCTATTTCAGCCACCCTGTTCCTACTTCATATATTATCCCCTAGCTTACTTCGAAGGATCCGATATCGCTATTCGATAAATGTGAACACGCTTTGAGAGCAAGCTGTTCATAATGTCACATTTATAGATCTTTTGTTTTATTTTATCCACTATAAGATACCTAAAATTATAGACTCTTCCATAATATAGGAAATAGAACAACTCACGTGTTACTTTCCATAGTAACGCCCGCCGCGACCTCCACCGTAGCCGCCTCCATAACCACCCCCGTATCCTCTGCCGAAGCCACCACCGCCTCCGAATCCACCTCCGAATCCACCGCCACCTCCAAATCCACCTCCGAATCCACCTCTGAATCCACCGCCACCTCCAAATCCACCTCCGAATCCACCCCCTCTGCCGCCGCCGTAGCTTCTGAAACCACGACGAACTCTAATGGTTTCGTCTGAAATAAAAACAAGCTAAATTAAAAGATTAATGGGCACATGACTCTAACAAAAATTTGGCATTCAAAGCCCAATATCACACAAATGGACCACTAAGTTGAAAAACTCGTAATACTTTTGAACAAGTTATCTAACGATACCCCCCACATTATGAGTTTCAAAGAGAAAATAATAATACAAACCCACTTTACATGTAGGGGAAGTACCTTAAAAAAAGTATTTTCCAAATTTTATTCTACCATTTTGTCGCCGTGGCTGATTATATACCCATGCCGAATTACAGCTTCCTAGTAGATACTATATATATGTATAGTGAGGGTCACTGAGCTAAGCCGCAGACGGACACACGGACAGGCGGACAAACGACGGAGAGGTGGACAGACGGACATGGCGAAACTATAAGGGTTCCATGTTGACTACGGAACCCTAAAAATAGTTAAAAGTGAACTTATTATAAAGCAATTAATATTTGGCAGAGGCTTTATCTTTCTTTTTTAGGGTTCCGTACCAAAAAAGGTAAAAAGGAACGCTCCGTCTCTCACAAAGTGAAATATCTCACGAACAATTTGAAATTTGGAATGGTTTTAAATGAGAGTTATCCACGTGCATGGAAAATGAGAAATTTTAATATACATTTAAATTTTCTATGAAATTTTTTATATTTTTTGTTTTGTTTTTGAAGAGGGTGCAAAAAAAATATTAAACTATTAGGTCAAGTCAAGGTCAAGTGGTGTATCATATGAAAGGGCTTGAGTTGCACTTTTTGAAACAGTTTTTGTTTTTTTTCTACATTGTTAAAATTTCGATCTATGTAAGTAAATGTAAAAAAACTCCCCTCAACCCCCTCTCCATCCTCCTCCATCTAAGCGACAATTTTGAAATAATTACGTGTGATTAAGATAAACATAAATATTACTGGAGAGAGATTTTTTTTTCTGTAACTATCTAGCGTATCTTTATTTTATGTTCTAAAATCATTTTCTAGTTAAGTTTGCAATTTAATCAACTTCTTAAGTATTTTTTTGTTTAAATTCCTATAAGACTATAATAGAAGAGATTCTCTTTAAAATAAAAATAAAATAATCGAGATCGGTTCACGTGGTAAACAATAATCGCTAAAACACCAACATACATACTAAGCTGATTGCCTTACAAAGTTTTAAGTCTCTAGCTAAGAATATAAAGTTCCCTCACACAAACTTTGCACCCCTATTTAACCCTGGAAGTGGAATTATCAAAAACGCTGACAGGTCTTTTTAACCGACTTCAAAAAAAAGGAGGAGGTTCTCAATTCGGTTGTTTTTTTTTTTTTTTTCAATGTTTGTTACCTCAGAACTCCGTCATTGATGAACCGATTCGGAAAATTTTTTTTTGTTCGTATGTATATACTTCCAGGTGGGTCCCATTTTTTTCAAAATTCAGTTAGATGATGGGATCCATGAGGAATTGAGGGGACTCCTCAATTTTATAAGGCACGCGTGTAGTGATTTTGGTATTTTCTGTTATAACTGGTGTATTTACATCCGGAATCATAAATTTGGTGGCGAGGAATTGATGATGAAGACCACAGATGACTTATCGAATTCCTCAATTATGTACTTAAAAGTGCAAAAGTACGTCACAGGTTCTGATAAGATTCCGTTGAAATAGGAACTAATGAAGTGCCATTGGTGATGATCTTGGGGAATCGATGGAAGTCCTCAAATATTATCGGCCCACATACAGCGATTCGGTTTTTTTCTATAGTAATCAACGCATTTGCTATCGGAAATCAGTTCATGTGGTAAATTGTAAAAAATAGGAAATGCAGTGCTCGTGGCTTGGCGGAGTACTAAATTGAAGTCGGTTAAAACTTTGTTTTTAAAGTAAATTATTTGGTAATTTTAATACGTAATCTTTCTACAAAGTTTCAAGTTTCTAGCTAAAAAATCCAGTGTTCCCCGTACAAAGCCTTCAACCTTCCAGGCTGATCCTCCGGACGAGGCTACAAGGTACACATTTGTTTACAAATCTTCCAAATTGGCCACTAATCGCGGGAATGACATTAGGGATCGTTACAACGCGACTACGCGATTATACCGCAAGTTCGCGCGAATTTTACTCGCGCGGACGCGCCATCAAACATATTGCACTAGAATAGTTAGTGTCCTAATTGACAATCGCGCAATCAATTAGGACACATATTCGAATCTAATATGTTTGGTCGCGCATTCGCTCGAACTTGCGATAATCGCGTTGTATTAGGACGATCGCTACGGGAGTGAGGGTGCACAGATATTTAGAATTTCTTGACTGCTTTATACAACTACTAAGGTACCTGAGTTTAGTAAACCTGAGTTTAGGGAAGCACTCTCGCAAAGACATATCGTCAATGCAATCACCACCACTACAGACACCACCAGCCGTTTCATTTTCGGAAACCACATTGTGGTCCGTAGATAGGTGAGTCGTTCCTTTTTATACAACTGTTACATAAGCCGCGAAATTCCCAGCCTCTTCATCTCTTGATGATAATTTGATGGAATACTTTATAATACGAGTACTAAGTGGTGTTGGGGTATCGTGGCCAGCGGCCAATTCGCTCCGTGGTCCTACATACTTACAAGATTCTTCTCGTATCTGTTTTGTGAGCTAAGGGTTCGTCCAGAAATCAGGTGATCGTATTTTGCCTACTTTTAGTGATACCTTATACTTGTACGTACATACATACCTGCTTGTGATCTGTAGTGATCTAAAATCGTGGAAATAACGATTTATTATTATTATTGAAGTACTCTCCAACCGAAATTCCTATTAGTTTTCCGAAAGACTTGCTTACACCTACTAATTACTACCTATAATATTATGTACGTTGGTAGGTTTGTTGAAACGATTGTAAAGTGGATTTAAAGGTGACCAAAGCAAGTAACTAGTTGCAAAACAAATCTTTAATTATATGTTACTTATATACACACGCGATTGGAAATTCACGGAATCCTGGGCAAAGAATAATTTAATTTTAATCAGACGTTGTTTTTTGCAGGCAAAACCAAAAACCCACCGAGGCGTTCGTGGCTCGGTCGAGAGCTTCTTCAAGTGTTTTTTTCTGCTGTTATGTATACCTATTACCTTCGTCATGCGCAGTAAGTTTTTACTAAAGCACAATCTAGAGTGACTTATTGAATTAAATACTAACTATGTAGGTACTTGAATAATTTCGTGCGGGAATGCCCCTCAGATGAACGAATGTAAGTACCTATATATTTATTTTTCTCAAAATAACTTCTGCCCTCGACTCCGTTCGCGTGGAACTCGTTTATATCGTAGCTCCATACAAACTTTCACCCCCCATTTCACCCCCTCACGGAATGATTTCTTGGATAAACTCTTTTCTATATCCTTCCCAAAATATATCCAAATTGGTTTAGGGGTTTAAGCGTGATACCCCAGGAAAAATATAGTTACGAAAAACATTAATTTATGACAGCGTTTTTTTGTTGAATCCATTTTTAAATGTTATTCTAAGATGCTTTATTCAAGAATCCGACAAACTTTCCACCCGGAAGTAATTATGAAGATAAAATGAAGCATGCATTTTCATTTTATTTATGACTTATCTTGAATAATTATAGACCAAATGTACTTACCTGAATAAAGACAAAAATATTTATTGATATTTTTTTCATATTTTTCAGAAGCTAGTTAATTTATAATTTTTATTGATGTCTGAAATTTTGTCGAATTCTGTCGCTGGGTAACTATATCCGTTACACATAAAAAATAAGCTATTTCCAAAATTTTAATTTCTTATAGACAAGTTATCAGTTCATTGACCCCCCCCCCTATCACCATCATCTTAATTTTTAGAATACACCCTTCCCGCCTAATACAATGACTGCCGTCATCCAATGGTCAGACCCCCTATTTTGAAATGACGTAATGTATGGACAGCCCCAACGCCGTGTTTTACACATAGCGTCTTTGAACTTGCTACCCCTAAATGTGTCCTTCGAGGCAAAGTTTATTTCTCCATACATTTTCTTGTTTACGATCATATAAGTTGTACCCCAGGAAAGTTACGTTTTTTTCACGCATTAATTTATAACAGCGTTTTTTTGTTTGTTTAATTTTCAAATGTTATTCTAAGATGTCTTATCCAAGAATCCTACAAAATTTCCATGACTAATATTTTGGTGGAGTTTGAGTCTACGTAATTACCGTAAAATGGGCTAGATCGATTAAATTTGAAATTCAAACGCTTACCTATAACTTTGTCAGATTTTATGCTAAAAATGCAAAAAAAAAAACATAGTAGCAACTAAATACGAAGATTTTTTTAGGTTTGAAAAATAAAATCTTTAACCAAAGATCGCGGAAAATAAAAAAAAATGGTACGCTATCAACTTTACACTCAAAAAGGGGTTGCTTTGATAGGCTCTGTTTTTTTAACGTCATTTGATAGTATCCCCATACAGGATTAAAGCACGAAAAGAAAAATTTCGTTCCACCTATTATTTTTCAAGTTATGAGGTTTTAAAGTTAAAAGGGGTTTAATTGATTACAGGGGAGAATTTGAGTACTTAACAGTACACCACCAATTTAGTGCCAGATTATGACTGTTTTTGTATGTGTAATTAATAAATACGGTACTACAATCAAAGAAAAACAAACATGAAAGTAATAAGACGCATTTATTTGCATTCAATCAGTCACTATTAATATAATCAAAAAATTTAACAAATATTTGGGGTTACTTTAACATCAGTACTAAAAACAGGTCGATACATCACACACAAGTTGGGGTAAATTTGATAACTATCAATTTAGCCCCGTACCTTCTATCAGAGAAGCCCCATTACGGCGCGGCCACGACTTCGAGCGGCGGCGGCAGCGGCGGCGGTTTTTCTAATTCATTGCGTGTGATCGCAACTAACCACAGTGTGTTGCGCGTCTCGATCGCGCAATAAACAGATAAAACGCTTGCCGCGCCGCAATTCGCGCAGTGCCGTGGCCGGGCCGTTAGACAAATCTGGCCACAGCAAAAAAAATGGCGGTCGGCACAGGAAGCACAAATCACGTTTGGATTCCCAAAGGAACACACAATTGCATATGCTAGGACCAAAAACTTTAATTGCAATACCCACTCTTGCAGAATAGAAGTTAGGCATGACAAAAATTTGTCAGTATTCCCAGCAGACACCACATTGATATTTTTTTTGAACCGCACGTAATGAATACTGCGTGTGCGTGAGAGAGGAGAAGAGGAAAGATGGCTGCTGATGGCTGAACTGTCAGTGTCCATCATCATCATCATCATCATCATCATATCAGCCGAAAGACGTCCACTGCTGGACATAGGCCTCCCCCAAAGAGTGCCAAAGTGACCGGTCCTGCGCCACCCGCATCCAGTGGACTCCCGCAACCTTTACCAGGTCATCAGTCCACCTTGTCGGGGGCCTACCTACGCCGCGCCTTCCGGTACGCGGTCGCCACTCGAGAACCTTTCCGCCCCAACGGCCATCGGTTCTACATGCTATGTGCCCTGCCCACTGCCACTTAAGTTTAGCGATTCGGAGGGCTATATCGGTTACCTTGGTTCTGCTGAGGATAGCCTGATGCTGATCACGCAGAGAAACTCCCAACATGGCCCTCTCCATTGCCCTTTGGGTGACTTTGAGCTTTCTGTCAGTGTTGCTTGTGCAAAAATATGAAACGGATGCGTTCGATAGGTTTAGAGCAATTGACAACATTTCATTTTTTTAAGTGGTCCATTATATGATTTAGTTCGATAGAAAATGAAATTTTAAGGTACACGTGTTTTTTTATTTCACCCTAAATGTTTATTTTCATTCAAAAATATCAAAATGAAAAGTAGTGAATTCCAATAGGTCGTAAGTAAAATATGACGTCATTATTATGTGTCTATGGCACCTGTCCACATCTTTCACAAACAGGCGTAGACGCGGGGTATACCGCGTTTTACAGATTTTAGTGATTTTCTCCGAAACGAGTGAGAATAAAAATGGGAAAACCACTTTATTACGTTCAGATAAGATAATTACCGAATGGTTTTCGATTTAGGCATCATTACATATTTTGAAATGTTGTCAATTGTAAAAAATGAAAACTTTTAGAGTAATCATCAATGTTGCCCCACGATTTGAAATTAAGTAACTCCATTTTTCGGTACTAAATAAAATGATAATATATCAGTTACACACAAAAAAGCTGCTCTTATGAATTATTTCCAAATTTCCATTTTTTTCCATACTAATGAAAATAAAATGCTTGGGCTATTGGGTCAATCACTTATGTTTACAACTTATAATGGCTCTCATAAATATGCATCCACGAACTGCATAACACGAACGAATGGTGGTGATTTTACAATTATATGGATCCTGTCATTAATCGAGTGTCGAGCGGCGTCACGTATACACTTAAGGGGCTACCCGAGGTTTCCATCGATTTTTGACAAATTTTGAATCGTATCTCCTACTTTTGCACTACCTACAGATAGAAGTATAAATCAAACGGTTATCGGTTCTTCAATCTTTTATCTCCATTTTGGTCTGCCGGATTTTGAAACAAATGAATACTTAATTTTGTATGATCTTTTTAAACATTGTCTAAAATAACACTTATTTTGTATCTCTATTGACGTGAAAGATCTAACACATACGAAATCTACATATTTGGGTTCGTCTGTGACGACCCTAAAAACTGGTTTAGGGTTTTCATTTTAAACCAATTAACACAAAAGTTATGGCCAGAAACCGGTTTTTAGGCTTAAAATTGTTCAACTTTGATGCCAAATATCTCGAAAACAATGAACTTTGAAGTAAATATGGGATACTATATTGCTTAAAGCCGTTGTTGTTGACATAATAAGCTACAAAAAACCTAAGAAAACTAAGAGATTCAGATCGAAGGTACGATCCCAGACGCCAATTATGGGAGCCCCTTAACACATAATTGAGCTTCGTTCAAAACAATTACATAGATTTTATTACATTAGGTGCCGGTGGAATGGCGTTACTTTGATTCGAGGGGCGACTTTATTCAAATAGGTTTTTCTACGTTATCATTCTGTTTTCTGCTTGGGTGCACTGTGGCAGTGAATATATTAGTATTATTCTGTCTTGCTGTTTACTCGATTAATCTTTTTAATTTCAAATAACTAGTTCTGTTTTTATACTACATTCTAAATTATCAAAGTAGTCCCGTAGTTTTCTAAAGTAACCCCATTTCACGGTACTTTTTGCAATCAATACGACCTTTGCTTCACCTTTACTTTGACGACCGGTTTAGCCGGTTTTATTTAGTTGGGAACCCTGTCTACGAAGCTGGAGGTCCTGGGTTCGAATCCCGGTGAGGGATTATTTGCTTAGATTAGGGTAATATTTGCTTGACATGAGCATGCATATTGGTTTCTGAGTTATGAATATTTTCCACGTATTTAAGACTTCTTAATTCTTAATTCTTTATTGCAACCATGGTACAGATAGATGTCACATATAAAATACAATGTCTCACATGGACCCTGTAAGGGCACAGCATATCTATAGCTAACTTATAACATATAACATATTATTCCATTTATTTATCGTATAAGGTATCGTAAAAATATATATATAAGGTCATACAACAATTCGTCTAATTACACATGCGATCACTAGAAAAAATTAAATAAAAAATAAATAAATGGATTATTGTATATATCATATTTTAAGTAGGTAAGTAAGTAAATGTCATTGTTTTAATTAAAATAATTTACTTAGAAGGTGTCTGTAACATTATCAGCAAAAAAATCTTTTAAGTCGTAGTAGCATTTATTTATTAGGAAGTCTTTCAACATTTTATTAAATCGTTTGTCATTTGTTTCAGCTTTAATGTCGTTTTTAAGGTGGTTATATATTTTAACTGCCATGACGTTTGGACTTGTACTATGGAGTTTCAGTTTAGAAGTTGACGGCAAAGCTAAATCATGTTTAAACCTTGTTTCATAGCGTCGGGGCTGGTCTACTAACTTTGTAAATAGGTCCGAATATTTTCTTACGAATTTAGAAGTTTCAAAAATATACATCGATGTTAGGGTCAGAATTTGGTAATTGATGAAATGTGGTCTACAGCTCGCTGGACTCCTAATATTCGCGAGGATGCGTATGCATTTTTTCTGAAGTAGAAATAAATCGTTGACGTCTGTGCTATTCCCCCAAAGGATAATACCGTACTTGAGCCATGAGTAGGCATAAGCATAATAGGCTATTTTTGCCGATTGTAAACTGGTCGATTTTTTTAATTCTCTAAGGGCATATATGAACTTGAGCATTTTATTCTTGATTTTCGTAACATGTGCTTTCCAGTTTACGCCTGTATCAATATCAAATCCTAGGAGGGTGAAAGTTTCTACACATTCCAGTTTGTGGCCGTTAAACGAATAATCAATTTCTAAAGCGCGCTTTTGTACTGGTTTAAATTGCATGATTTTTGTTTTGCTTAAATTTATTTTCAGATTGTGGTCATTGAGCCAGCTTACTACTTTAGTCATTATGTCATTTAGGTCGGTGTCCAGGGTGTCGTTATTCAAACATGATGTAAGGATTGAGACGTCATCTGCAAATAACACGCATGATTTGTCTATGACTTTAGGGAGTTCGTTTATATAAATTATAAATAGCAAACAACTAATTACACTTCCCTGGGGTATAGAGTGATTTATGATTTGTTCGTCTGACTTTACGTTAGTTATTTGACCCGTGTTATGATCGTGGTGTTGGATTTCAACGTATTGCTTACGATTTTTCAGGTAGGAAGCAAACCATTTATATGTTATACCTCTCACTCCTATGTCGTATAATTTATATAACAGTAGATTACATTGACTTTATATCTATTACATACAGGTATCGTCGCGTATGCCTGTTTGTCACCGAGGTAGTATAAACAATAAACAACTCAATCGGTTGGGGTTAATGCAGATGCCCCGGTTCTGGCCACTGTGCCGGTTTTGGCCATTTTCAATTTTGAATTGAGTTTACTAAGGAACAGCAAACTTTACAAGTCTATGGTTTATAGAAGATACAAGAGTAAATCATAGCAAAACAGATGACGCTGTCATCTGTCATGTGTTACTTGTCATTCAGTTGACAGGAGCAATGTTTTGTCGCGCCACGTGTATATTGCTAAATTGTTAATTAAAACAATAAGGTTGGTAGGTGAGTAATCCGTCATCATTTTTAGAATCCTTCTACATATCTTTGAATTTATTGTTTAACATACATGTCAAAAGTATTGTTTGTTTAGTAAGTATTGTTTAAAGATATTTAAGGTTTTTTTCTTGATGTGCATATTAGAAATTGCGTTATGCCTAGTGGCCAAAACTGGCGGCATGATTGTAGCGCTGAACTGACTTAAGTATTACGAAATTTTGTAGAGATAGGGGGTGAAAGTTTATATGAAGCTACGATATAAAAGAGTTCCACGCAGTCAGAGTCGCGGGCAGAAGCTAGTATGCTGCTTTTAACTCGTTTATCAGCCGGGAGTATTTGTAACACGCGAGCAGACCAGTGCGGGTAGATAGTTGTAATATTTCAACACAGTTACTAAGCAGTAATATATCATACAAACTCGTTTGTGGCAGCGTTTATAACTTATAAGTATATCATTTGTTGTCGGAAATAATTATAAAGTCAAAAGGTTGAAAAAAACCTAGATCTAAGCGGTGACGACAGTGCATAACTAATACTTAATGGTATTTTGCCACGAGACGGGTTGATTCATTAATTTTTCTACTCCTGTACTTTTATCTGTCATTTACATAGTCCCGAACACTAATATAAAGACATACAAAATAAGTCTGCAGAAAAGTCTATACTCTATTCCCCATAACAGTACGGCACAACCGTGCTGTTTTGTCGCCAAAACGATACGCTTAGCAGCCATACGCTTCTAAACCTGGGTAGTGCTACATTGTGCCACGGCCTACTAGACACGATCGAGTAGGCCGCGACGCGACTAATCTAGAGGGCCATGCCGAAACATAAAATACATTAGGTACTACCAACCAAACTACTGAATGTATTTACTTCAAATAAATTATTGTACTAAAGGCATTGCTGCCAACTTAAGAAAAACCTTGGTCTTAATATGACAGTACTGGCAAGTTGAATTAAGAACAAAACAGACCATAAACAAGAGGTGTCAATGTGTCATGTTTCCAATTTCCCACCAAAGTTCCAGTTCAAAATTAAAAGACGAAATATGTCAAACATGCTATGGAAACTTAGAACTTATTGCAAATCTTTGAAAACGGTGCTGCCACCTACTCGCCATTTTAGGTAGCTGGTGCTGTAGCGAACTAAAATATCAGTGTTGTTACAGTCAAATATTTTATTTGATGTAGGGAGATTGATACGTGCTACGTAAATGAATATGAGGAGAATAGTATTTCCTATAATGGTAACACTACATTGTGTCTACGTGACATAAGTCCCGAAAACCAAATTAACCGAAAACGGCTCGAAAAACTATAAAACTATAACGGTGGGTGGTTTTCTAAACTGATGATATTCATTATAGTAGGTAAACCCTTACGCTTCGTGACAGATTAATTATAATGGTGGATGGTTTTATACCAGTCCACACTGTGTAAGTGTGTTAGTACCTCTGCTTGAAATTACCTGTACCTAGTACTTTCCCTGCGAGTAAACTCGCCGCGCGCACAGCGAGGTGATACCCGTAGCCGTGGTGCACGCTGGTGACCAGCGCGGCCCGTTTCAGTGTTATTCGAAACCCCTCACCTGTCATGCCTAACAAAACTAGACCGCTTCCGAATAACAGCTCAGTAGATACAATAAATGTAAATGCAAGTCGGGGTTATAGTCTGCGGACTCGGCTATACACTTCTGCCGCGCATCAGGTGCGTGGATCTGAGGGTGTCTGAAGGCTGAGAGCAAGTGCCACTGAGACGAAGATACGCGAACGATGTTCGTTTTCGTTTCGCGGTAAGCCCTCTGGGCTGTTATTCGGAACGCGCTAATGCGCCTCATCTCACCCGTCTTGCCTAACGAAGCTAGACCTGTACCAACGCTTAGTTACTAACTACAAATTGCGGCATCATCATATATGTATTTGTGGTCGAACGGTGAGGTGAGCTTAAGAAATGTTTTAGAATAGCGGGGCTGGTTTCAAATGGAGCGCAGCTGCGTATGTGTAAAAAGGTATCGAGACTCTAGTTGAGACACGACAGGATAAATATAGTAGTACGTACAGAAGGTTCTCTATTAACAAATCCCTGTTTAGGTTTTAGGTATGCTGAACGAGCCTAAACGTGGCCACCCCATTGCGTTGCATGCGATAGAATAGGACCCAAAGCTATCACGGACAAGTAGGCATAAGTAGTTACAGAGTAATAGTCGACCAGCAACTTGATGTGTACCTTGTTGATATTGTCTGAAATATTCTATTGTTATTTCATATGAGTTACGACGAAAACACTGACGCAGAAATAGTAATATAAATAATTATGTGTTAATTATATTTTCTTCGAAAAAAGAGTATAATTTAAAACAGTTATAGTTTAACTTGCCAGTCTGTGTATCTGTGCCATGTTTCATCAAAATCTGTTAAGCCGCTTGTGAGATATTGGACTTTGAAATGAAAATGTCAGGGGTTTTGCAACTTTTCTAAGTTGTAGTTATTAAAATTAATTTCATTGCATGTTTGAGAAGAGCACTATACATACCTCGGCGAGAAACGGGGTTGCCGGCCGAGTACCTACATATAGAGTACGGATAGTCATGAGGCTTACATCCCGGCCTTTGTAGTAATGTACTATTACTGTGTTATAGGCCCGACAGTTTGGACCAGCAGTAAGTATGTGACCAGCAACTTGC
This sequence comes from Epinotia demarniana, assembly GCA_945867215.1. Classification (NCBI taxonomy): domain Eukaryota; kingdom Metazoa; phylum Arthropoda; class Insecta; order Lepidoptera; family Tortricidae; genus Epinotia; species Epinotia demarniana. Next base: position 26,992,290 of record OX244263.1, on the reverse strand, counting down.
AACTTTCAATCATGTCTAAGAAGTATTGTTGTGTGCCCGGATGTGTAACAACTTCAGAAGATGGTAATTATACATAATTCTAATTTAGCCGTTGTTTGTACTTTTATGTACGTATACTGTAGGTACTTGGCTCCTGGCCGAGTAACATGACAAGGTTTTAGGGTTCCGTAGTCAACAAGGAACCGTTATAGATACGCCATATCCGTCCGTCTGTCTGTCCGTCTTCTTCGGCTTAGCTTAGCAGAACCCTAGCTATACTGCGCAAGGCCCGATACGCCCTTGGCCGATTTTTTTGTTATGTTTTACGTGACGTTTCAGTAGGTACATTTAGGCCGTAAAACGTAACGATAAAACCTATCGTGCTAGCTGAGCTGGCAGCCTGGCATCAACAAAAGAAGCCAGAAGGTAGGTATTTATGACTGTTCCATGTTAAATTGTAGGTATGTACTTAGGAGCTGCCTACATCATTTTGAAGTCCGACACTAGGTTTTCGAAATCGTCTGCCATCTGAACTTCCGACCCAAAAGGAAAACTACCGAGCTAAACTACTACTAAACTACTACTTTGGGTTATTCCGGTTTCCTCACATTGTTTTTCTTGATCTAAAGCAACCTATAAATACTTATGTAGCTACTGTTATAATCATCATCATCCTCCTAGCGTTTTCCCGCGTGCGCCCTATAAGAAGCCCAGGGTCCGCTTAATTACAAAATATCAAGATTTTGCGTAGCGAAACTAGACTGTATTGGGATTACACCGGGTTCCTTACGATGTTTTCCTTCACCGACAAAGCCAGTTGAATATCGAATGATCGTACTTAAGTTTTTTGATAAAACCCCATATGTGATGGTTCGAAACCACGACCTCCAAACGTCGACCTCGAATATACTTACCGCCCGGCTACAGAGTGGCTCTCACTGTTTCTTTACTGAAAATCGTGATTTCTCACTTAAGTACCTACTGTACTGTCACCATTCTAATCCATACTTAATTATTATACTTAAATGGGAAAGTGTATGTGTGTGTCTTTGTTTGTTTGTCCGTCTTTCACGTCAAAACGGAGCGACGAATTGACGTGATTTTTTAAGTGGTAGTTGAAGGGATGAAGAGTGACATAAGATAGTTGTGTTATCCCCGAAATCATCCCTTAAGGGGGTGAAATGGGGGGGTAAAAGTTTGTATGGAGCTGCTACAAAGTTTGTATGCTGCTGCTGCTATAAACGAGTTCCACGCGGACGGAGTCGCGGGCAGAACCTAGTACCTATTATAATTGCGAAAATTTTCAAGCTTATATCGCTGAACCGATTGAGCTGAAATTTGGTATGGTGATCGTTTAAATCCTGATGGGAAAGGACGTTGTAGGATAGGATACCTACTTCATAAATATTACAAAAGTGAAATGGGTATCGGGGCACGTTTTCACACTTAAACCGGATTGAGATGCAATTTATAAGTTAATAGGAATAAGATAGTTTGTATCCCGGAAATCATCCCCTTAAGGGTACCTATAATTATGGTGTGAAAGTTGTATGGAATGATATTAAGCGAGTTCCACGCGGACGGTGTCGAGATCAAAATCTAATAAGTACTTAGTAAGCTACAAAATTATGCTCCTGACCCCCTAGCGCACTAAGTTTTATGTCGGACATAAAGCATTTGTCCCATTCTGGCAAATATGCGAGTGCAAGAGGGACAAATGCTGTACGTCGGACATAAAACCTAGTATGTGCTGGTTAGTTCTTGTTTTGCAAAATCATCTTGTCGCTCATCTGAACCATCGCGATCTAATCCAATATCTTATAGAGTAGGTAAGTATTGATATATTATTGAGGTGTGCTTTTTTGTTTCATTTATAGGTGTACCTCTACATCGATTTCCAGACCCAGAAAAAAATGCAGACAAACTCAAATCGTGGATTTCCAACGTTGGTGGAGACCTATCCACTTTGGATCCGGTTGACATTTTTAACAATAGACGTGTTTGTCGAAAGCATTTTGAGGATTGCCACAAATATCCCAAAAACAGGCTGTGCAAACTAGCTGTACCTGTTATGAACATACCCGGTAAATAATTTATGCAACTAAGCATTATCAATCATTACGGGTTCATCATCATTCATCATCATCACATCAGCCAAAACACCACTGCTGGAAATAGGCCTCCACAGAGAGTACCACATTCATCGATCCTGCGCCACCCGCATCCAGCGGACTCCCGCGACCTTTACAAGGTCCGCGTACATCAGTCCGCCTCGTCTACCCAAGCTGCGCCTGCCGGGTACGTGATCGCTACTCGAGAATCTTTCCGCCCCAACGGCCATAGGATCTACGTGCAATGTGCCCCGCTCGGCCACTTTAGTTTAGCGATTCAGAGCGCTATCCTATCGTTTACTTTGGCTGTGCTGCTGATAACCTCATTTCTGATGCGGTGACTTTGAGCTATCTGAGGCTTATTACCAATACTTACGACCTTACGGCTTACGACCAATATGTATGGCGCGTCCGCATTACTCTAAAACGCTCCCTTAAGCTTAATACATCGTACGTGATCCGCGCGGACGGTCCGCGTGACACTAAAACCAGCCTAATGAGGCGCATATAGTGAGCGAAACGTGGTCAGTGGTCGACTGACCACGCTTCGGTGCCATATATGTCATTGTCCTCGTCCAGGATTTTGGTTTGTGTGTGGAAGGCAACGCTTTCGGCGGAACTAAAATGAAAGGTCGCGCACGATAGGAAAGTCCATATTTTTTAGGTTGCAGACGTTTGTCACTCTCTCGTTCGTAAAATTAATGCGCGCATGAAATTTGAGTCCCTTTCTTATGGATGAAGTGGGCCATGCCGGCTAGAAGTTGGATTTCTTTCGTGTTGTGACATGAAGGCTTTAGGAATTAAATACTTATATATTATTTGTATTTTCAGGTTTAAGACAATTTCAAGCAGTGACTCGAGATGCTCAAGCAGATACTCCTTTAATTTCAGCTGAGCATACTATAGGTATTGAACCCAAGCACGTTTTGCGATAGGTAGTCACGTCTACGAATATGAATGGGTACCTACATTTACGAACGTATTTCAGTGGAATAAAGCTGAAAATTGGATAGAAAGATAGGTAGTAGGTATACATATTTTTCGAGCTGACCGTAGGCACTTTAAAGGTACCTATTAATTCATTACTTGCATAAATTACAACACTTTTATCAGTAATGCGAGTGTAGGTATAGAATTGAAATTATTATCTACTACCGAGAGTCTGTCTGTTTTTATGCACATTACCACTATCAATAAATGAAGTAGGTGGAGCTTATGAGTGGCTGATGTACTTAAGTAAATCAATCTTCTTAGGTAACGGAATCGAAAGATACGACCGTTTATTTTGCGTTATTATGGTTTCACACTTTTTAACTCTCAATACCTACTTAATAAATATTTAAACTAAAAACCTGCTACTTATATGGGTCCATGAAGACCTGAAATAAAAGGTTTCATTAATTCATTCATTTCACACTGCCAAGAGAATGCAAACCCTTCGTTGCAGGAATCTCTATACTTACCTAGTACCTATACTACTTCCCGTTGATGTAAATAAAAATAATTTTGAAAGAAGCTTGCTCTTACGTTACCTAGTAGTAGTAAAGGCAATAAGTCTGTACACTTTGAATATGTAGTTACTAGTCCGAAAACTTTGAATACACTGTTGGCAAACAAACATTAGGTACGGTCTGCCTGATGGCACCTGATGGCAAGCAGACACCGTAGCATGCAGGCTTGCATAATCACATCGCAAGTCCCTCACTTTCAACGCACAAAATCCTCGGGAGCTCTGGCGACCTGACTCACCGTCGAACATCACCACATACCTTCAGAGCAAATAGTGGCGTTATTGTGGCTGCGGTCTACCGTAAGGTGGAGGAGCTACTTCCCTAGTTGAGCTGCTCTCTTAAAACCGTTAAGTATATGATCGAGATGAAATTAGCCGTATTTATACACTTACCAAATATAAGCATTTTACCCCAATAGAGTCAGAATCACTTAAAAATATGCTAAATGACCGAATTAAAGAAATAAAGTTTGAATCTAAATGTCACCTGAATGATAGGATGACAGAGAAAATGTGCAGTAGGTAGTTAAGTAACCACACGGTGTCCTAGTAGTGTAGTGCTGTTGGAGACTTGACATCCTATAGCTTTGAATTTCTTCACAGATGTACACTTTTCCAAAAAGCTACTATGATAAACATTAAATTACATTCCATACATAAGTTCTCATTGCTATGAGCAGATATTCAAACCCGTTTGACAGCTGCGTGATTGAACCACTAGACCACCGTAGCTTAGGTAGCTAAGCGACGGCAGCGATCGGCTCATGTATCTTCTTCCATCTATATAATATAAAAGACTTCCTACACACACTAGCTCCTCTACATAATGGCCCACTAGGATGGGCCAGCGTGTAGAGAGGGTAGTGGTGTCAGATGGCTTATGGCGCGGCGATGTCTTTCTCCGTCTAACACATAGTTGCGTCCTATGCGATGGGTCGTGATGGCCCACTGTATAGAGCTAGCTTATTACGTAGGCAAGGGATAACACGGGATTTTTGAAAATTCCATCCCTAAGGGGGGGGGGGGGGGATAAAGGGGGGTGCAAAGTTTGTATGGCGGAAACAGTATTTTTTGAATTAGAGACTTGAAACTTTGTAGGAAGATTACTTATTAAGATACAAAAAAGTACTTTGAGACGGCTGGAGATCTCCGACGATGGTGATGCCGCATAAAGTCTTGAAGATGTTTCATTGCCGGCGCGGCGTCTTAACAGTTATAAAACTTTTCGGAACAACTTAATGTTTCTTGATGCCAATCTTATGTCCTTCCTGTGTGCATGACTCCATTATACTGAGGCTAAGACTTCGCGGATGTGGGGATCTTTGGTACCTATGTAAAAAGCAGCGATCTATATTTTGACAGCTTATTCATCTGTTCCGGCGCTGCAGGAAGAGGAGCCACTTCGCCTTTGCGTAAGAAAGCGCATGCACCCGTGCTCATCTCCGCAAACTTATGGAAAACGTGGGTATCCCATTTGGATGGTAACTTTTTCTACCTACTTATATAATAATAAAATTAATCAAGGTAGAAAGAGAACATGGAAGAGTGACACAGAGATAGACCCGCACGGGTGGGAGGTGCGTCTGCCACGGCGCACTGGTCGCTCGAATAAAACTGAACTGTCCGCCGGCGCCAGTCCTTTCGCCGGCCGCCGTGGAGTTAACATCGTATCGTCGATCGCCGCGCCCCGCTCCGCGCGCTTGCTGGCTGGAGGACACGCGACGAATCCGACGAGGGTGCTACAGGCTTCGGATAACTAACTGCCCTTCTCAGTGCAATTTAAAACTGCTCTTGTCAGAGCAAATCACCTGCTTAACCGCAGAGTACCAGACGATCGATCTGTTTCTTGATAACACACTATGTCAGTCGATGTGTATTTATTGGTGGCGCTTTTGTTCACCTATTTTTTAAGTCCTATTATCGGAAGTCCGAAAATGTTCTTCATAAAATTTTACGCCATAATAATCGTTAGTCCTAATATTTCCTATTCCTCACGATCGTAAGTCATAACCACTCGTAGTCATAATGACAATAATCATAAAATTCTCATATCCTAATATTTCTTTCCATATTTTTTTTCATCATAACACTCACTTGTCCGTTTTATTTAAATTCATAATGACATTAGTCATACATTCTTAAATCCTAAATTTGTTTTTCATATTTTTTTTCATCAAGAATGATACTTGTCGTTATTGAAGTAACTAAACGTGTTTGATTTTGTCGCATAGGGCGAGGCGAGGCCACAAGGCTCTAGCTAGACGCTAAGCAAGCCGCCTGTCTATGGCAGGTCCGTGTAGGTACGACGACGAGCGAAGCGAGGAGGAGTGTTAGGTGTACCGCGAACCTACGCGCGCGAGCCGAGCGAGCGAAGCGAGCGTGCCGCGGTAGCGGCCGGCGAAGCGCCAGAACCTATTTTTTTAAATTATGATATAAATATGAATAAATATAAGGGGGACAATCTTACACAAATCGAGCTAGTCCCATAGTAAGCTCAATAAGGCTTGTGTTATGGGTACTAGACGACGATATATATATAATAGATAGAAATACTTACAACCCGGTCACAATATCTGTGCACCTGACCTCGAACAATAAACATTAAAAAACAAAACAACAATCAAGCGAAAATATCATAATTATCGGGACGTGTAGCGGCAACGAAGATGCTAACCGTACTGTCGCACCGGGGAGTTTCGCTTTATTGTTGTTTTGTTTTTTAATGTTTATTGTTCGAGGTCAGGTGCACAGATATTGTGACCGTATATGTATACGTAGAAAACATCCAAGACTCAACAAATATTCATGCTCATCACACAAATATTTGCCCTTACCGGGATTCGAACCCAGGACCGTCAGCTTCGTAGGCAGCGTCACTACCCACTAAGCTAACCGGTCGTCATTAGCATTGAAAGCGCTTATTCATTAAGAGAAAGAAAAACATGACTTGATGTCGTATGTTCTCAGTTACGATGTAAGGACTAACAAAATTATAATTTATGTCCGTTATGAAGAAAACTGTTATGAATAACAAAATTATGACTACATACAAGTTTTTGTACTGAAATTATGAAGAAAAATTTTAGGACAACTGATCATTATGACTTCCAATGATAGTTACACAAAGGGCATTGGGTAACCTTGTATGAGAAAAATTGTACTTTTTTTGCAGCGGCCATGGAAGTTTGTGTAAAAATCTTTTAGAGGACCTCTTAATACGCATATTTGTATAAAAATAAACGCGTTAAACAATATCGGAGCAGAGATGTTTTAGTTTGGTTTATAACTTTTTAATATGACCTGCGGAAATATGCATTGCAAATATCTCGGCTCCGATGCATTTCAGAGTATTACATTTCATAACAAAATATGTTTGTTTAAAATAGATCTATCATAATATACCAATTTAACGAGTGGCCGCTTATTTAAAAAGTATGACAACACATTTACCCAAACCCCTTTAGGAACAAACAGGTTAGGACGAAATCAATTAGGACTAGCGATGATTATGACTACAATACGTTAGTATACAAAAAAATAGGGCAACGAATTTTATGGCAGCCAATATGGACCCGTATTTATTTACGTATACGTGAACCGGTTCCAACAGGCGTTGGGGCTATTGTAGGTAAAATGGATTGAGAACTGTCTTATGGTGATGAGATATGGGTCGATTATGAAACTGGGCTATTGCAAAGAGGTCCGGACACCCGCCATTACATTGTCACGCACAAAGTTATCGAGGCAGGCGGTGATTAGCCGCTCATTAGATGGGCCCTTGAAATAGCCGTCGAAAAGACGGCCATGACCAACACCGGGGTGAGCGGTTCAGGGATGTCGAGAGGTGATGCTCCGCTTTCTCCGAAGTTACTCGCGGCGCATAACTTTCACCCCCGTAGCAAATAGCTCTGACGACTCCTCTCTGGACGGCCATTGAAGGCAAGCCAGAGCGAAGAGGCATGCCGGCCCCCTTGGGGTTCCACTCCGACCGACGAAGACACGCCGGAGACGGAGTCCCTGACCGACCCGTTACTCCCCAACAGCTTGCCACAAGCTGCCCTGCGGTCTTATTATTATTATTCTCTTTATTCATATTTCCTCTTAAGTTAGGTTTGTACAATAATCATATAAAAAGTAAAATAATAATAATTATTATGATATGGTCAATAGTGCAATAAAGTATGTTATGTTAACGACATGTATTAAAACATTTCATTTACATTTTGAGTTGTGCGAAAACAACTGCTGGTTGAAGATAGGGTACCGGACTATAACCAACCTTCAACGTCAGGTACTCAGGAGGTTCAATCCGGAATTCCTATACCACGTTAGTATATTCTGATATAATATAATAGCTAGTCTAAACAATTGATAATATTAATAAAAAGAGCCATCATCATCATCATCATTGGCCACAACATCTAACTAAGACAGATGATTGTTGCAACGCTTGCCTAATGAATACCCGGCTTAACTTAGGTTATCAACATGACTGTATTAAAACATTTCCTTTATATTTTGAGGTGTGCGAAAACAAGTGCTGGTTGAAGATAGGGTACCGGACTACAACCAACCTTCAACTTCAGGTACTCAGGAGGCTCAATCCGATATTCCTATACCACGTTAGTATATATATATCTAATATAATAAAATAGCTAGTCTACACTAAACATTATAAAGAGGAAATCTATGAGAATGTAAAATTAGGTATTCCTGAAAAGTGTTGCATCTCTTTTTCTATTGCGGAGTGTCGCTCCCTAGAGGGATGTGGTCTTCGCGAATCGACTTTACACAAGGAATCGACTGAAATAGGAATAACTATTTATTTTTATTTTTACAGAACCTGTTAAAAGTAATAAGAAGACACAAGGACAGCGCAATCGAACTAAAATAATGGATTCAAATCGCAGTAAAAACAATAGCAGTGCAAAAAAAGGCATGTTTCTTGTATGGTTTTCTTGTCTTCTTATGTACATATACTCGGAGGCGTCTTTACCTATAGTGCATGGTGTGCGTTGCACACGGGTGCAGCGGTCCTAGGGGGCGCCGAGTGCCGCCCGCTACCATTACATTTTGACCGCGCGCTTACTAGGGGGCGCTAGAGTAATGTTTGCGGGGTCCCTTTGTTTCCCATAAACTTACTTCAAACGAATATGTTTCGTTCGGAGTAAGTAATAACTACAAGCGGCTAAATAATATAGATCGCGTCAACAAAGCCGTCGTCCATCTTGTTTGTTGACTTTGGGAACACTGTGGACTGAACATGCATTTGAAGCAAGTGTGGCAGGTACATAAACATTTTTTCAAATGAGTGAGCAGTCTTTCAAAGTTTTTGTTCAAATATTTGTCTATGTGTAGCACCGCCATTAATATCCTTTTGTATTTTACAGGTGTACGCGTATCATTGGCACAGCATAAAGAATACAGATTACTGCAAAAAAAATTAGAAAAGGCTGAAAAAGACAAAAAGGCATTTAAAAAAAAATATATTATGGCCAAAAAAATTAAAAAAACAGCAGCATTTAACATAATATCGAAGAAAATGTCACCAACGTCCAAAACATTTTGCCAGATGCAGGTCTCTCAAAGTGGAAAAAAAAAACAAGGCAGGAGGTTTACTTTAAACGAAAAAATATTGGCTTTGTCGCTATATAAACCGTCGCCTAAATCATATAGATTGCTGAGCAAATTATGTGTTTTGCCAAGCAGGAAAACCTTACATAATTTACTGCAGAGAATTACTTTAAAACCAGGTATAAACGATTTGATATTCACAAATTTAAAAGAGAAAGTGGAGAAGATCATAAATACTGTGTCCTGTCATTCGATGAAATGGCTATTGGATCGGGTGTGTCTTATGACAAAAAAAAAAGACGTACTGATGGGGTTAGTAACCGACGGACATACTAGCACCATGGAATTTTGCGACCATGCACTTGTATTCATGATTAGAGGTGCTGTAAAAAAATTTAAACAACCTCTGGCCTACTATTTTTGTCATGGGAGTAAAACGACCGTACAGCTGAAAGCTCAGATCAAGACAGTCATACAGAAAATCCAAGAAACCGGACTGAAGGTGATTGCGACCGTATGCGACCAAGGTGCCTCAAACATTGCAGCCGTCAATCAGCTAGTCAGAGAAACCAAGCAGGACTACCTTAGAACAGGCCGAGAAACCAGAGAAGATTTCTTTGAGGTCCAAAATAAAAAGATTTTCCCAATTTTTGACCCGCCACACCTAATCAAAGGAATCAGAAACAATCTCATAACAAAACATTTAAAATATGTCATGGAGCGAAAAGAATGTGTCGCTAAATGGGAGCACATTGTGGCTTTATACAACAGGTCCCCTGGTTATAAAGGCGTCAAACTAGTGCCCAAGTTAACTGCCCAACATGTGTTGCCTGACCACATACCCAAGATGCGAGTGAAACATTGCACTCAAGTGTTCAGCAAATCAGTTGGAGTAGCGCTTGGATACATGGCAGGTATGCATCTTTTTAGGGTTTATAAGGCAAGGTTTTACAAAGATATATTTTTTGCGAGTTGCACCCGCATGTAATTTCCTATGCCCTCTGTGGCCAGGACTGTCTTGCCGGCGGTATACCAGTCCTACTGCTTCAATTTTCTGCCCATACTTCGCAGTAGCATAATACAAGCTCTCTTTATCTTGTCTTCTCCTACAATAATCTCTCTGGTATCCAATTCTTCAACGAGTGGTTCTTCATTCTTCAACTGTTGAAAGGAAATGTTCTGTTTTCATTCGTCCCTCGCGTAGAAATTATAGCCGGGCAGAAAGCTAGCTCCTATTTTATGAAAAGAACGAAATAAATATTTCTTGTAGTAAGTGGTCTCTGAAGATGCCCAGATCACTGTAGTTTATAGCATTTCCGTGTATAAGATCGTCGTCTTGTCCTGTCTTCTGTAATTTGTTTGTGGAAACTATGTGGCACCTTCAACAAAATTGTTTAAAAATATTAATGACGTAATTGTGAGATAAAGCCTATATTTTTATTTGTAAATTGAACATTATTGAGTATTATTCATCATCATCATTAATTTAAGAGTTATCCTCTTGTCGGTGGAGTATTTTCCATTTCTCTCTGTCGTACGCCAGCCCTTTGATTTGTTAATACAGATGCCGTCAAACTTCTTGAACATGCGGGACGAAGTGGGGGGGGGGGGGGCAGCTCGCAGGTACAATTCGCCTTTGCGCAGGCAAGGTCAAATGTTCAAGAAGTTTGACGGCATCTATACGACACGATTTAGGTATTATTAGCATGTAGTAAATATAACTTTCATTACCTTTGTTTTCTGTCCCTGCTGTGGCGAAATGTAAAATGCACAATTGTTCGCACAATGAGGTTACACTTCTGTCTTCTTCTTTTTTGTGTTAAAATGTTCATAGTTAATTTGTTCATTTATTTTTTCTGGATTTAACCATACACTGGTTTATGATATTCTTATTTTTTTAATGTATCTTCGGGTTTTCTATTATTTCAAGATATAACCTTGCTGCAATGTTGTATTGTACGCGTAAGATGAAATGAAATATAATAATTTCACTGTTTGTGTTCGCAGCCATGGCGCTCTTTGAACTTTGACACAAGCAAGTGGCTGCTTTTTTTTTTATAATTCGTCCATTCGGACAGGCTAATGCCGCGTTTATACGCTTGCGATGGTTTGGCGCGTGAGCAGGACGCAGCTATGCGTTAGAGGGAGAGGGCTATAATTCGATATCATTCGTTTATATAGCTGCGTCCTGCTCACACGCCAAGCCATCGCAAGCGTATAAACGCGGCATAAGACCATGGGCCATACTAGCAAGTGGCTGCGTTCAGTTTTAATCTAAGGGTATGCGCGCACGAGCAACTTTGTCGCCGCGACAGTAGGTATATTACTACATCTCTCTTTATCTCACTCCGAGCATGCAAAAGTGACAGATGTATTAATATAATTACTCGACAAAGTTGCTCGTGCCCCCATACCCTAAGGCCGTGTCGCATGTACAGGAGAGAACGAAATGGGGTGTATACATGTCATGATTTGTCAGCCCCTAATTTATCAGAAGCTGACTAATTGCTATCGTCTGGTCATGTTGCGCTGCTAATGCAACTGTCAAACGAGTTGTACTGAGAAATTGCATGTACATGTGGTCAGATTGTTACATCTGGACGCTACACCCAATTATGACTTCGACATGTTGTACTGACAAATTGGGATAAAATCATATAATCTTTATATCCCATAATACTCAAAATCACCAGCGGCGCTGGCTCGTGAGCCAGCATTATGCTGAGTTAGGACCATTTCGTACTTATATAGCGCCTCCTATAGTTAGTAAGTACTACAATCTCTGATTTTTATTAACATAATTGTATGATTTTCGTTACAGAATCTGGAGCAATCGAGAGGAAAAGTTCTGAAACAGCAGATATACTGATGTTTTTCGACGACTTATTTGATAGTGTAAACGGGAGCTTTAGCCAAGTGCGGGCAGGTAAAATTTATAGGGCTGCAGTCACTCCAACATCACCTCACCACAAGTTGTGGGATAAAAGTCTGCCGATATTAAAAACGATGCAGTTTGTAAATGCACGAAATCAAGGCGTGGTGCCATCATTAACGAGCTGGGTTAAAACCATAGAGGGTTTTAAATCCATTGTGAAGCATCTGAATAAAAAGGGTCTCAATTCCCTATTACTGCGCAACTTCAACCAAGATGCTTTGGAGAATTTTTTTGGGGCGATCCGAGCTCATGGGTACAGCAACATAATGCCCACCTCGTCTGCATTTGAAAGCGCCTTCAAAACTCTTCTGATTAACAATATTTCTTCTTCACATTCAGTTGGTTCGAATTGCGAAAAAGACGACAGTGTCTGTCTACAGTCACTAAAAAATTTTTTGCTGAAACCTGTCGCCGAGACCGCAACTGAATCTGAAGAAGAAATTGAGGGTAGTCATTTGTGCATAGACATTTTAAATACAGACGAATTGCTGCAAAGCAAGACTCCCGAGCATGTTGAAAGAAGCGCAGCAATAGGGTATTGCAGTGGGTGGCTCGCAAAACTCGCAAAAAAACATATTTATAAAAATTGTGTGACCTGTACAAATAATATGGAGGAAACTGAACTCCAGTGCTTTCATAAATTTATAAAAATGAAAGAATACGAGGGTAAAAGCTGGCTGTGCTATCCTACTAGGCAATTATTTGAGTTTTTTGCCCAAGTAGAGCACATATGTATAGAAGTTTTAAAAGAACACGGCAACAAGAAAAATTTGTCTAATTACATAAAATTGATTATAAATATCAACATGAATGTTAATTTTTTGTCTTGCACAGACCACAAAGAATTGCTGTGTAAGTACATAATAAACAAGAGTACGTTGTTTTTTATAAATAATTGGTGCAAAGACGTGAGTAATATCCTCAATGGAAAAATTACCTTTTGGGACATCAATGACCCAATGAAAAAACAGGCGCATAACCACTACTTGAAAAATAAAGGGAGAAAACGGAATAGACAAAATGGTGTAATGCTGAATGTTTAGGTACTTAGGTAGTAAGTAGGTAGGTACGTACAGTGTACATTCATATTGTATTTTGTGCTATCATAAATATAGAAGATTGCCATGTTATGTAAATAAGTAGGTGAGTAAATAGATAAATAACTGAAGAGCATATACCAAAAGTTGTAGGCTCCCGTATCTCAAAAGGAAAAAATGGATCCCTTTGTGGTCCGTCTGTCTATCTGTCAAGACCATTTATCTTAGAAACGCGAATAAGTATCGAGTTAAAATTAAAACCGTATAGCTACTCGGATCTTACAGTCTCTTGAAGCGGTGAAAAAATCAAACTTTCCGTTTATGCTGTAAAAAACGAATATTCCGACACATCTCAAAGGAATCAAATTTATAGGATACTTTCCGTTGCCCTAGAATATCGTCTTATACAAATACAGTCTATCTACTTAATATCGTCTTATACAAATACAGTCTATCTAATTAATATCGTCTTATACAAATACAGGGAAAAATCGGAAAACCATACATTTGTGATGTTGTACGGGACCCTCGGTGGGCGAGACCGATTCTCACATGTCTGGTTTTTTTGGAAAGGATTTAGTATTTCCTCGCAAATATGTTGAACACTTTTGAACCATGAGCGAAGCGAATGCGAATCTTGCAATCCTTCGCTAGCTCGGCTTTCAATAGTAAGCACTTGCGCCCAACAACAACCTTGCAGCTTTGCATAACAATTAACTATTAATACGTACGGTGGTGGGAAACAAGCATATCTTTAGCCAAATGGTAAGCTGACACCGTATCCTATAGACGCTTGCAATTCTTAGCTGCGTTATGCGGAGCTTTATTGATTTGAGGATTTGCTGTATTTATAGCTTCGTATATACGAACATGGGTCCCTCACTCGCATCCTCGGGAGCTCCGGCGATAATAAATCAATACAATACAATACAAATACTCTTTATTGCACACCTCACACAAACAAAGCAGTTATAAAGAGAAAGAATACAATAACATGTAGGTAGTGGTAGACAACACCATTACAAAGGCACTGAGGGTATTTGGAATGTGTAGATCAGCGTATGGCAAAACATGGGGTTTGAACCCAAAGGTACTTAAATGGATCTACACTATGATGGTGACGGCCGTACTTTGGTAACGGCTATCCGCAACCAAAGGAATTCAAGGTACTTCCGCTGAGATGCATCATCCGCTATGTAGAAATGATGGAGCGAAGTTGGGAGTAGACATAAGGAGAGGGCAAATGCACAAAAGATCCCACTGGGTCGAAGTGCATCCGAAAGGGCCCTCATCTAGATAAGATAAGATAAGATAAGATAAGAGGTAGACAACAGGCGGTCAATCAATTTACAGGTCACACAATTTTTATGAATATGTTTGAGAACGTACGTATCATATTATAATGATTATCATTATAATATGATTATAAAGATTATGTTTCTACCTGACGATTTGAAAGTGCTTGTTACTGGGCCGGGCCTACTTGAATAAATATTATTTTGAGTTTGAATGATATTTTTTATACTCGTCGACTTTAATGTTGGAGTTAAGACTTCGTACACCAAACTAAAATCACATACTTTTTACTATGAAGGTCCCAACTCAACATTATACAACCGTGTAGACAACTAAACTTAATTCGACCAATCACGTCGGACTATTGCACCCAATTTAATAAGTCTGATATAGTCCTGATAAATTTATCGAAGCGCCTGGAAGTGCTCGTTTACGTGGTGATGTGGTGTTGGTGTGTTGGATGGTGATCCCCCATGACGAGAACCTCCTGAAGGCCAAGAAGGACAAAGCCAGGAAGTATGTTGACCTGGCTCACGAGGTAACTGTCATGTGGGATGTCGATTCGATGGTCATTGTCCTGATAGTCTTTTCGGTTAACGGTCTAAATAGCGAAGAGTCTTGACTAAAATCTTAAGATACTCGCGCTAGACGGCTGTGTCAAGGGACAGATACAGAAAAAGGTACTCCTGTAGGTTGGTTTCGTGACGCTTTGTGTAGATCTAAATATTCTAAATGTCTTTTTTGTATGGTAAAATGACAGTATCATCCCTCTAAACACTGCGTGAATAGCCAGGAGCTTCCTGTCTCTGTCGCCCTAATCACCTGAACCTGCAGCTTTAGGCCCCACCCTGCGTCTGGCTTCTCCCTAGGTTTGCTTTTTTATAATATTGGTTTGGTATATGTGTAATTTAATTTTAATTTTGTTGATATTGTTTTTAACATCAATTGGTAGTGCAACACTGGCGAACAAGTGCATATCCTGCACTGTTATCACAAGACACGCGAGCTGTCTCGTGGCGAGGTAGACAATCCGTATCTTCCTAATTAGAACACTTAGAAAGAGATAGGTAGTCTATCTCGCCGCGAGAAAACTCGCGTGTCCTCTTGAGATAACCGTGCCGTCCTTAAAAAAACCTTTAAAATGTTGCCCATGATGATAAACATTGTAAATAATGTGAGACAATTCATGTAAATTAAAGATTTATCAATATTTTGAGCATTAATTGATATATACATATGGTCTACTGATGTGTCATGTAATTCATTGTTTGCCTTGCAAACTATATTCAATGTACCGATAAGAAATACAAATAATTGTATCTGTAATATCGTAAACTTGCATGAGCCTGTTCACACCAATCCGTAACTGTCAGTATCGGATCCAGTAACGATATCGGGGGGCAAGTAAATAAATGTATGAAAAACATGCTTAGGTACTGTTTGTTACACCGCCCCGCCCAGTCAGATATCGAAGCATGCTCCACAAAAACGTCGCGTCGTTCACAGATCCGACACTGGCGGTTAGGGATTGGTGTGAACAAGCTCTACAGATGACGAGATTAGGAGAAGCTACACGAGCCTAATTGGCAGGACTGACTAGTAAGGTTACAGAAAATTTAGTATGGATCTTAATTTCACTGCCCGTTGGTAGTCCGCTAATTTCATACATGTAGCGGCTTTTAATAGGAGACGCTACAATACGCCGCTTGACGCGTGATACGACCCATGTGGATAAGTGCCGGAAGCACGGTGGCCGGCCAAACCAAGGCCAAGGAGTGCCTGGCTTGCTTGGCCTTCGATTTCGCTCGTTTGGCGTCTCCTATTGTCAAGTTGACGCCGCTATATGAGAGAGAGAGATAGGTATTACCTAGATTGGAGGTATTTACATATATTAAAATGTATGTTTATATATACTACCCGCATACTTCCTTTTTATATAGTACATTTTGGTTTTTATATAGTACCATACATAAAATAACTAGGGTAACAAACCTTATGAAATTGTTTACGAATATATAACTATATTTTTTTACTTTGTAAATGAACAAATAACGCGTCATCACAATCATAATTGTGATGTAGGTCATACAATTTCGAATAAACCTTTCTTTGTTTCTTTTTTATACACACGGTGTAATATATATTTGACTTAAAAAAAATGTTACTAGAACTAAACAGAAGTATCACAATTATAACAGTAACTGCAGGAGTTCATGGGAGTACTATAAGCTAAAGCGCGTGTGAGCTCCACAAGTTATTATTGTGTAACTTGTTTTAAGCTCACCTCAATGCTCACCCACAAATATATCTTGACACCGCGATGCGAAGTAACCAAGCGTAGGCAGAGGTCTAGTTTCGTGACGGGTGATCGGCGGGGTGAGGCACCAAGCGGCTGAGGGACGCGGGTGACCTCTGCGCAGGCAGCTTGCCTTGCTCGCTCACAGAATACCTACTTAGCGATTGCTTTTCAGCGCGGGAATGCTTCCTGTGTGATGTGGGCACCCTGCCTTAAGGGCAAAGTTTTGTTACGTTTTTCTTATTGAATATTCCTAGGTTCCATTTAAGTACCTGTACATATGTGACGTGGATGTACTTTTTATAACTTTTAAACATATGCTATTGTACCTACGTTTGTTATACAGTATATACAGATATACCTATGTGTAATAATAAATTGAAAGTTTTCACAATTTGATGCTGTAAAATTAACATTTTCTGAAGACTTCTTCGGCGATCGTTCGAGAGAAGAATTTAGAAAGAGATACCAAATATGCAATTCATTAGCTTTAAGGCGGTAGTAATAACAAACTGCTAGGTGTGGGTATATCTATTCAAAACAATTGGCCAGAACATTCTAAGCAAGTGCACTACGAGTGATAAAGGGAAATATTACAATTGATGACAGCCTACAGTAATTAAATCACAGGGTAATAGAACCTTATACACTAAGAATATAAACCAGTCGATATTTAAGTTTAATGTTATTCGGTAAGAATGTTCATTGGAGGTCCAGTTTTCATCACCTAAATGTCTAATAAATTCTGGACAAGTAGTAGTAGTAAGTAGGTACACAACTTTGTCAGTAAAATCTTCATAGAGCAAAACTCATTGACATGTTCGATGTTCCCTAAATTTCCTATCAGGGGAGAGTCTTTGCTTGTGAAGCAAGGGAGAATTTGTAATCTGCTTTGATTTAAATAAGATGGAATGACTTGTTCAAATTAAAATTGTTGACCTTGTTTATTAAGCTTTAATGTTACTCTAGAATCTAGGTGGAAGTATACAGCAAAAAGTTACTAGGACTTCTTATCATATTCGATTCTGGTGACCTGTGGTTCCACAATGATTTCTGCTAGGTACTGGATGAGCGTGTCGTTTTATTGTTTCTTGTTTTATATTAATAATAAGCTCCTTTCTATGCATGCAGTTAGTAATGTATTGTTAATAAGTTAAATAAATCTGTGTATCCCTCACTTTTATGTTTCATTTCACAACAGTTATTACAAACATTGAAAATACTGATAAAAATATAATACGACCGAATTGAGAGGTTCCTTCTTTTTTTTATCGGTTGAAAAGGTTTCAGGCCAAGTAACAGATGGCGCTTGTAAACAAGCATAAAATGCCTTCTCAATTTGGCTGAGTTGCCTGTCTATCTCAGTATGTATATTGTAGTCTTTGATGTCAAATATGATAATTATTCGTTATTAATAACTTCTTAAGATTTGATTAGTGTTTGTGAAGTGAAGAAAAATGTGTACGTTCCTTTTAAAATGGACGAAGAAGAAAATAACTGCACCGCTGATGAAATTGCGTGAGTAGTAATAGAACTAACGGAAAACTTACTGCCTGAAAAGTCAAATTATGCTATTTATTTAAAATAGTCGTAGAAAAAATATTGTATGCAACGGTGTATAACTTGGTCTTAAAACGCTCGTGGCGTCTTTAATTGCGATGCTCGCCAAGGCTCGCATCGCAACTCACGACACTCGCGTTTTAAGACCCTACTTATACAACAGTTGCATAAAATACTATTAATGTTTTTAACAGAGAGCGTCTTTACATCTTTTTGGTTACTAATAGGAACTTATGAACTGACTGTTAAAGAGGTTACTCCCAGTGACTTTGCAGCAAAACAAACGCGCATTTCACTAAAGCGACGCCATAGATCACTTTGCCATTGTCTGGCAGACATTATTTTGGCGTTTGAAGTTTGTCACTTTTTAGTACCACCCAGGGGACACGTATGCAGGGTAGTGGTAGGTACTATAGTTCCTGCGGACTCGAGTAACAGTTGTCCTCCCTTTGTCAGGTGAGTGGACAACTCGACTGTTCATCATCATCATCATCATATCAGCCGAAAGACGTCCACTGCTGGACATAGGCCTCTCCCAAAGAGTGCCAAAGTGACCAGTCCTGCCCTGCGCCACCCGCATCCAGCGGACTCCAGCAACCTTTGCCAGGTCGTCAGTCCACCTTGTATGGGGGGCCTACCCACGCCGCGCTTTCCGGTACGTGGTCGCCACTCGAGAACCTTTCCGCCCCAACGGCCATCGGTTCTACGTGCTACGTGCCCCGCCCACTGCCACTTAAGTTTAGCGATCCGGAGGGCTATATTGGTTACCTTGGTTCTGCTGCGGATAGCCTCATTTCTGATGCGATCACGCAGAGAAACTCCCAACATAGCCCTCTCCATAGCCCTTTGGGCTTTCTTATGAGGCCCATAGTAAGTAAGTTACTCGACTGTTAGAAGTTCTAAAGCCGCCCGAAGGCCTCTAACTCGGCTTAACGGCTACTGTCATAGACAGCAGCCGGGATCAACTGCTTAGCGTGCCTTCCAAAGCACGGAAGCGCTCATTTATAGGCCTAAACTCTTGCCATTGTCATGCATTGATACTGTATTGCGTTATTATTGCTGCAATAAATAAATAGCTTTGTGGCTCTTACATACTATAAGTATACTTACTTCTATGTCATTCTTCAATTTTCGTTAGACAAAGTGACGTTAATATTGGACGAGATTTATTGTATATCGGAGGTCAAAATTCTTTTCAATCGGTGTACCTAAGCTTGTCGATCTCTTTCTAGCTACCGTACACTCAATTGCTCAAAGGTTAGCTGGAAGAGATTCCTTATGGGGTAAATGCGCCTTGTTACTTAGATCTTGTGTGATATGTTTATGTATGCTTTATCCTGTTATTGTGTACATACAATACAGTTTTACCCACAAACATACAATTCTTGCCAACAACAGCGTTAGGCCTTGTCTGTGGACAGGCGACGCGGGCTCTCAAGTATGTAAACTATCACGCCTGTGCTTAATCAATTAACTCCTAAGCAACGCCATAATATGTGGGTATATTATGTTTGTGTCCGCGCTAGATATGAGCGCCGCGCCGCCGCCGGCCGAATCCCCACGCCGCCGCCGGCCGAATCCCCACGCCGCCGCCGGCCGAATCCCCACGCCGCCGCCGGCCGAATCCCCACGCCGCCGCCGGACGAATCCCCACGCTGCCGCCGCCGATGCAGTACTATCGGCGCGCCGCTTTAAGTCTCGCGCTCGTTTGAGCTATTGTAACTAGCTTATTTAATGTACACACTTTCTAACAATCTTCAAAATAAGTTTGGGTTTTCGAACGGCCAGATTTGAGGTAGGTAATAGTAGTAAGTAGTACCTAGTTGAGATTATTTAAGCTGACAGACTTTTTTTATAAAACTGTGATGGGCATTCGCATATACTACTACTGCTACTACGGTACTAGGACGGTGGAGTTGCTTATTCAATGGACGACTTTGATGCAATTTCGACAGCTTTACCTCTCCTTTACCGAGCCCCCCGTGAAATATGATACCTCTGTTTACCGGGCCCGCGTATATGCGGCCGATTTTTTGCGACTCTCGTTTACCGCCCCCTCCAATGTCGGTGGTCCCGCATCTAACGCGCGTTTTTTTTACAGTTTAATCGAATAAACGCCCAATCGAATACAAAACGTATTTGCCGTACATTAAAGCTTTTTTCAACTGTGGTTGCCAGACCGCATATGCACGGCCTCGGTAGACGTCGGGGTACATTTTCGCCGCCGTGTATACACGGCCGCGGTAGACTACGGGACTTTTATGCGATTTTCTTGGTACATGCTAATAAATAGCATAATTTTAAAGGCCTCGGTAAAGGAGAGGTTAAATAAAACTTACTATAAATGTAAGTATTAAGTAAGGTAAACGTCCTCAAAAGCCTCAGAGAGGCTCTAGTATAAGTTTTACCGAAACAAAACGTTACGACCGCGTTCGCGTTTAGCTGTCAAATCCCATACAAATTAAGGGTGAAACCCAAACGCGATCGTAAAGTTTTGTTTCGGTAAAACTTAGGTATACTAGCTGTACCTGATTGACGTTACAGGAGTACCTACAGAGTGTAACATAAGTGGGGTGTGAACCGATCAAGGGCATAACGGGTATCCTGATCTGATAAGAACAAAGTAAGAGAATATTTTTTTTGACACGATTTTTTTTTTAAATGTTGTATGGAGCGTTGGCCGACTGGGGCGACCTGCTCAATACAAATGTAAAAAAAATGGCGTCAATTTTTTTTTTCTCTTAGTTTTTTCTATTTAGAACACGATACCCGTTATGCCCTTGATCGATCCACACCCCATTTATGTTACACCGTGTATATATGGCCGGGGCACTTTATATGTCAAAGTGGCTTAAATTCGAACTAGTAAATAAAAAAATCCTTTTTGCTTTCCATATAAAGTGCTGCTCGTGTTATTGATTTCATATACTAGAGCGACGTCGAGTATCTACTAGCACGTTTGCCTTACCATTTTTTTTAATAACCGTGTACCGTGTACCTACTTTTTACTTTAATCACCATCTTTTTCTTAAGTCATATGAAAGAAAAGGACAGAGCTAACATTTATCTGACAGATAGTTTTATCTGGGAATTGAAAAATCGGCCCTAAAATCAACATGCTGCTACTGCTGCTTAAAATATTCTAGCAAAATGAGTAGTTAGATAAAAATAAACGAACATTGAAAAAATAAAAATACTTTTAATCACATTTCAACTCTATACGTATACTTAAATAACATCACAGTGTTTCTATATATATATTATTTGCAAATCACGTTTAACCTATTTTCCGTAGCCATAGCTGCCAGAGCTAGCGGAAGCGGAAGCCTTCGCGCTGGCGGAGGCATGCGCACCCGACCCTGAACCACCAGAACCACATGAGGAGGAACCACAACCCCCCCCGCTGTTACCCCCATAACCGCCACTGCCGCCATGCCCACCGCTACCTCCGTAACCACCGGCGCCGGATCCGCCGCCCAGACCACCGCCGCCGCCGGATCCACCACCCAGGCCACCGCCACCGCCTGATCCACCGCCTAGGCCACCGGCGCCGCCTGATCCGCCGCCTAGGCCACCGCCGCCGCCTGATCCGCCGCCTAGGCCACCGCCGCCGCCGCCTCCGTAACCGCCTGCACCGCCAGAGCCCCCGCCGAGACCGCCTCCGTGACCACCATCACTACCATGGCCGCCCACGCCCCCGTGGCTTCCGCCATCGCCGGAGCCACCGCCAATGCCGCCTCCGAAGCCACCTCCTTGTCCTCCGTAGCCGCCGCTGCCTCCATTGCTAGTGTATGCGGCTTTACCATGTCCACCGCTCGATCCACTGGCTCCTCCAAAACCACCGCCGCCACCGAAACCACCGCCGCCTCCAAATGAGGTTCCATCTGAACCTCCGTTGCTGCCAGAACCGCCATAGCTTCCTCCATATCCACCGCTTCCACCTCCACTATGTCCTCCGCCACCGCCGCTGCTTCCTCCAAAACCACTGCCTCCAGCGTCGCCTTGGCCGCCTCCGCCGGTGCCTCCGTGTCCACCACCAGTTTGGCCTCCGCCACCTACGCTGCTGCCTCCAAAACCACCACCGCCTCCAAATCCTCCGCTGCCTCCGTATCCTCCTCCAGAACCTCCGTTCGAGCCTCCGCCTTGGCCTCCACTGGAACCTCCCCCGTTAGAGCTTCCGCCACTGTAACCACCGCCGCCGCCGCCATATCCGCCGTTCCCGAACGTCCCTGTGAAGGCAAAGCCACCAGATTTGCCGTCATCGGACTTTGTATAAATTATTTTCTCGTTGCCTCCGTGGCCGCCGGCGCCCCCAGAGCTTCCGCCGTAGCCGCCTCCACCACCAGAGCTGCCGCCGTAGCCGCCCCCACCCCCAGAGCTGCCGCCGTAGCCGCCTCCCACGCTTCCGCTCAAGCCACCACCTCCGCCACCGGCGCCGCCAACTGATTTTCCAAAGTGTTCGAAGCCGGATTTCACTTTGTCTATTATTTTATCAACGCCGCCTCTGATTCCTTCGAGGCCGAAGCCGCCGCTAAATTCCGCCCCTCCGCTACCTCCGCCGAATCCTCCGCCTCCACCGTACCCCCCTCCTCCTCCATAGCCACCGCCTCCTCCGTAGCCGCCGCCGCCGCCGCCGCCGCCGCTGTTACCACCGCCACCGTAGCTGCCATAACCTCCTGCAACAACACAAAACATCTTCGGTAATTTGCTGTATATTTATTTCAGACCCTACGTCGTGTCCATTTTGATTTCATTATTACATTAAACTGAATTAATGGTTTGACAGAAACGAAATAAAGATTTTTTGCATTTACCTATTAAGCAACACACTTAATAACAAACATCTGGTCAAGTTAAGATCAAGACTACAAAGTTAATTTGCATACTAAAAGGTTTCAAGAACTGCATCATTATTAAATTCGCGATAGCATAATGACGTTTTCACGGTGGGCGCAAAAACCATTATAAGTACTCGTGCCTCACTTATCCTGAATGCCACTTTTTACCCACTGAGGTACATGAATCACGAAAACAATGATTATGAACTGTGTTATTAGAACCTACCTGCGTTCGCGAGCGCGAACACGCCCGCCGTCACAACACAAGCTGCGAAGCGCATGGCTGTCTGTACACTACACTACAACACGCAGCATCCTTTTATATAACTCCTTATAATTCATGCAGATGCGTTAGACTACGGGGAAAACAAAAACACTTAGTTTTTTTTCGCGTTCCCACTAAAATACTTACTCGAAACTGGTTTGTTTTTGCTGATTCGACTTGGCCGGTAGATATAGGGAGTTGAACCGCGGGTGGTCGAGAGTAACCTTGGCAACTTTGACCCGTGGGTTTTTTATATTTACTTTATTGATACGTACTCATGTAACTTATGTTTGTCTATCCAAGTACTTGGATACGGAAATTGGAGCTAGAGGATGTTAATATATTATGTTTTTACTTGGTGTAGGTACAATTAAGAATGTAGTACATTTAATTATTTCGTAAGTAGGTATAGGTTCGATGATCCTATTCACGCTTGCGCTATAGGTAATTTTATGTGTCTAGGTAACTAAATATTAACTAACACAAACCTTTCTACAGTTTTAGCAGTAGGGACTAAAAAATTCACTCACAAGTGGTTTAATTCAACATAAGGGGTTCGATCACACGCATTTTATTACATTTCAATTTGATATCAATATCTCATCAATACTTCCTTGCCAATGAGCAACGTTAGTTTTTCTTTAAGGTTTGACGATTTATTTTGAGAAATCGTTAGCAATGCCTAAGGAGGCTACAAATTTAAAGATCAATTCATTAAAAATGCCAAATTAAAATTGCCTCTTAATTCAATTTCAGTGTCAAAGGTTTCGCAGCGCTAAGGTCGTATCGTAGCCGATATTATGCGAAAACCCATTTGTAAAGGAAAGCGCCCACGAGCAGAACACTCACCTAGTGGGTTCCTGGCATTAAGTGTTAAATTTAAAAGTTAAAATGCGAAATGTAAGTGCCAGATTGCCCTACAGGACAGGGCAGGTAGGTTATAGGCTATTGAGTAATTAATTGGGTGTTTTTAAGTGGTTCCAATGTTACATTATCCTCGATTTATTACTCGTTCTGATAAATTCTAATAAAAGCTCGCGAGTATTCTCCGAAGCGGTGTAGCCGGTCACGAAGTACTAATAGCTGTTTAACCAGCATCTCTGATATCAATCTGCTTCTATTCTGTCTAATTTGCAACCTAAAGCTAAACAACTACGTATATCCCGATCCTACCGTCTGTCTGTTAAGTCAAGACGAATGTTTGTATCGCCATATCCATACTTAATATTATAAATTTGAAAGTGCGTCTGTCTGTCTCCGCTCGGCCACGACTTTGGTCTTAAGCGACCTGCGACCAGCGTTTTATCTGTTCATTGCGCGGTCGAGATTCGCAACGCACTGTGGTTAGTTGGGATCACTCGCAATGAACAGATAAAACGCTGGTCGCAGGTCGCTTAAGACCAAAGTCGTGGCCGAGCGGTCTGTCTTCACGCTCCTCGTCACGCTCAAACCGCTGAACCGATTGAGATGAAATTTGGTATGGAGACAGGTTGAATCCCGGGTAAGGATATAGTTGTGTGTTATATAGGATAGTTTGTATCCCGGAAATCATCCCTTAAGCGAGTGAAATGGGGTGTGAAAGTTTGTATGGAGCTACGATATTTGTAAGTTCCACGCGGACGGAGTCGCGGGCAGAAGCTAGTAATTAATAATAGTACGTATCGCTCGCTCGTAACCTGTTTTTTTGTAATAAATAAATTAAAAAAAAAAAAAGATACCAAATACCGATACCAAATAGTAATAAAGCAGGCAACGCTATGAACTAAATGTACTTGGTATCTAAACCATCATCGAAAATTCGAAATACAAATAATAAGGTGGAGTCTTGTAATTGCAACTACATAAGTGGTACCTAATTGCAATTACAAGACTCCACTTCATTATATTCTATACCGATTTAATATTGATGCAAAATCCCGCGACCACATCCGGGTTACATGGATACTTTACATTGAATTGCTCTTATAGAATGTTTACTAGGTATAATAAAATCATCATGTATATGCATACTTATCATTTATGGTCTATCTTTATCGCCGGTAGTAGGTATGGTATGCTTATGCTGCTAGTAGGTACAGAGATGGCCGGACAACATGTAGTTTTTTAATTTTATAAACACTAAAAAATACAAATATCTCAAAACTATCTTTTATAAACATACATAAATACATACATACATACATTCACGCCTTTATTCCCAAAAGGGGTAGGCAGAGCACATGAAACGTATGTTCCAGCGCCACTATTAGCATAAATGTGGGTATAAATGATCGACAAAATGTGACATTGCAGTGATAGGTCGCTAGCCCATCGCCCACAACACACTTCAACCCTGGTCCCTTAGTCGACTTTTACGACACCCACAGGAAGAAAGGGGGTGGTGAAATTCTAACCCGACGCCACACGGGGTCTTTTATAAACAAATATGCAAAAACCTGTTATGACGCTGTGATGTTACCTCAAAATCTACATTGACTGTTGTGCGATGATCTCGTGGTGCCAAGATACATTACTAGGAAGTTACATGCAACTTTAGATCAACATTTCTCCGAATCACTACATAGTAAAGTCGCTTCCCGCTGTCTATCCCACGTCTGTCCCTATTTATATTAGAACTAGCCAACGCACTTTGATGCGGTTTTTTTTAAATATACTATAGTGTGATTCAAGAGGAAGGAAACATAATATAATAACCGTACGAAGCCAGGGCG
Organism: Epinotia demarniana; assembly: GCA_945867215.1. NCBI lineage: Eukaryota > Metazoa > Arthropoda > Insecta > Lepidoptera > Tortricidae > Epinotia > Epinotia demarniana. The sequence continues at coordinate 26,966,178 of OX244263.1, read as the reverse complement.
GGTCACTAGTTAAAAATAAAATAGATTTACCTTTGTTTTAATTTAATTTAGTTAATGCTAGTTATCATCTTGTAATTACTTTAGAAAATAAATCTTTTTTAGGAGATAAAATAAGCGTCCTTTCCAGGCCACACACTGTATATAATAATAAATCAGCCTATATACGTCCCACTGCTGAGCCAGACTCAAAAAGAGGGGTTTGTGTGTCTGTATGTGCCATCATAGCTCCTAAACGAATGGATCAATTTTAATGCGGTTTTTTTCCTAAAAGCTAAAAAGTGAGTATTTTTCAACAAAATCACTTTAGCCGGTTTCGAGATACTCGTATTGAACTTTGAAATGAAAAGGTCGAGGGTATGTCAACTTTTCTGAGTTGTTAATCATTTTGTATGTAAAGTTAATCGTAGGAGCTGTAACGTCACAGTTAAGTTAGGATTCCCGTGTATGAGTAGTATGTGAGCCGGGTGATATCAAATTGACAATGAATATAAAATATAACAAGTACCATATTATTCTTTGTACCCCAAGAATTAGGTACCACGCGGATGAAATCGCGGGCAAAAGCTATTTAACACTTTCACTGCCAGGAAACCGCCTAGTGGGCGCCTACGCCGTAGTCACTTTCCGCTACATACGAGGAAAACAGGATCGGCTACGAGCGTAGCGCGTAGCGATTCTTGTTAGTAAATGTGTAAAAACTATCTGTAAAAATATCATCATGAGAAAAACAGATATTTTTTCTTAGTCTGGGGAGTCAGAGTCAATCATGTATCAGAATATTATCATATTCGAGAATCTCATTGTCAAATAACTTTTTCACACCTTTCATTCGGAAAAGTAAGTTTTGCTCCACGACGAGAGGGACCAAAACGCTACTTTTCTGTTCAAGCTACTTTTTTAATTTATACATTGGCATTGGAACATTTGTACGCAATGTGCCAATTGAACACAGATGTTAATAAAGTAATCGATTGTAATTTCATCGTAGTCGATTCAAAACGAACATATTTCAAGTTTTAACTATAACAATGTTGTATAAAAATTTATAAATATTTCGTAATATTTAAAAATTAGTAATAAAAATTAAGATAATTTAGATATATTTTAACAATAGCTTTTTTCAATTTCCTCATAGTCGGTGTGAAAAATAGTATGTGTCACTCGGTAGCAAAATTATTTTCGTCTCGGGCGTAAACACTTGTATCCCTCACTACGCTCAGGATTCAATACACCGCCCTCGCCGTAAATATACTATTTTGCTCCCTTGTGACACAAATAACAATTTCACACCTTTCATTCGGAAAAGTAAGTTTTGCTCCACGACGAGAGGGACCAAAACGCTACTTTTCTGTTCAAGCTACTTTTTTAATTTATACATTTGCATTGGAACATTTGTATGCAATGTGCCAACTGAACACAGATGTTAATAAAATAATCGGTTGTAATTTCATCGTAGTCGATTCAAAACGAACATATTTCAAGTTTTAACTATAACAATGTTGTATAAAAATTTATAAATATTTCGTAATATTTAAAAATTAGTAATAAAAATTAAGATAATTTAGATATATTTTAACAATAGCTTTTTTTAAATTTCCTCATAGTCGGTGTGAAAAATAGTATGTGTCACTCGGTAGCAAAATTATTTTCGTCTCGGGCGTAAACACTTGTATCCCTCACTACGCTCAGGATCCTACGTTAGAATCCCTCGCTACGCTCAGGATTCTATTGTAGGATCCCTCGCTACGTTCAGGATTCAATACACCGCCCTCGCCGTAAATATACTATTTTGCTCCCTTGTGACACAAATAACTATTTTCGCTCTAACAACTCTACACAGTAGTGGTAGTTGACTGTGTTGGATTTATTATTTATTTATTAAAAAACTAAAATTAGACATGAACATCAGGTACATTGCTCCACAAAACTAGATTGATAGTTTTACTGTGGAGTCAAAAATTACAGTCACATTTATATGATATTAGTAGTGTCTTCATTATCTACAATGTATAGGTTGGTACTCTACATTATTTTACTATTACAGGAGATTTCTAGAGGGCATCAATAAAGTGTGTAGTATCACCCGTGTGGTGTCTTCGGGTTAGAATTTCACCACCCCCTTTCTTCCCGTGGGTGTCGTAAAAGTCGACTAAGGGACCAGGGTTGAAGTGTGTTGTGGGCGATGGGCTAGCAACCTATCACTGCAATATCACATTTAGTCGATCTTTTATACCCACATTTATGCTAAGAGTGGCGCTGGAACATACGTTTCATGTGCTCTGCCTACCCCTTTTGGGAATAAAGGCGTGAATGTATGTATCAATAAAGTACTTTTTTTGTGAGGCACTTGTCTAGCCATATATTATATCAGGAGACTGTACCCAACTCATTTAAGCAGTTTTTTTAAAGAAAAACTATTTATTCTAGCACATCATTTTTTTATATTCATCATATTTCAAAGACCGTGGACGGACTCGATACAGAATTGGACGAAATTGGCTCGATAGAAAATAATTGCAAAGATTGGTCTTAAAATCATCATTAAACGGTTCTATGTCTTTATTTTTTTGACGTATGGGTCTGCAATTAAAAACATGAAGTCAACATATTCATACCTAAACCGCTAACGAGTCGTATTTCACATACAATCCACACTTTTTTTATTTTAATATTTATTCATTATTATCTTCTAAGACCGGCCGCCCAGTAACATGCACTCGCTCTCGTTTACTCCGATACAAATAGACAGTGTGCACCGTATCCCGAATCCTCAATAGCATTTTGGTGTTGACAACGTCTAATGGCTAAACCGAAGGTTGAACCGACGATTGCTCGAGCGCGAAAACTGGGAATTCGCCTAAACTGTGCGTCACGACAAAAACCCGCTAAAACTGATTTTCCCATAATCGTTATGAAAACTTCCGTATTTTTTCCCGTTTTACTACAAAATGAGTTGGCAAGGCAAAGGGAAAGGGGAGGCCTTCTGGGCACCATAGCCCCATGAGTACCGGCCTGCACGACTAAAAACACAAAAAGGCCCGCCAGTTTTGTCGCGGCGACATAGACTGTTCGTCTCTTTCTAAGCGTTCTAATTAGAAAGAGAGGGTTAGTCTATCTCGCCGCGACACAGCTCGCGGGCCGTCATGCACGGCTATCACGGGACGGCGCGCGAGCTCTCTCGTTTTTAACCGACTTCAAAAAAGGGGGAGTTTCGGGTGTTTTTTTTATCTTTTTTTTTCAATGTTTCTTACTTCAGACAGAACTCCGTCATTGATGAGCCGAGTCGTATTTTTTTTTTGGTATGTTATGTGCTTTCAGGTGGGTACCTACCATTTATTGCAAAAATTCAGTTGAATCATGGGAAATTTAGGGAACCCCTCAATTATATTAGGCACGTGTGTGGTGATTTTGGTATTTTCTATTATAACTCGTGTAAGTATTTAAACCCGGAAATCATAAATTTGGTGAAGTGGAATTGATGATGAAGACCACAGCTGACTTATGGAATTCCTCAATTATGTCCTTAAAAGTGCAAAATTACGCCACAGATTCTGATAAGATTCCGTTAGATAAAAGGATAAAAATGGCATGAGCGTTGAAACGAAACCCTTCCAAGGTATCTGATGTTCGTTAAGGGAACTGCTAAGCAGTATTTAAACAGCCAAATGAACGGGCTTTGTGGAGCAACGGCTGTGGTAAGCAAAGCCTTACGAAAAACCAATTCAAAAACCCTCGAACGGGATATCGGGCCGCCATCTTGAGGATCCTAGTTAAAATCTATGAGCAAATTTGTGCATAATCCTGTTCTCGCTCTATGAATTAAAGGCGCTTGCCAACTGTAGTCGGGCAAACCATTCGTGTCACTGTAGAGCAGCTGAGATAATCTCTCTCTTTTTTATGCTTAGCAAATATAAGCCAATGAAAGGGATTTGTATGCCCATCGAGCAAAGACCCTTGGCCTTTCGGGCCTTGTACAACTGGCAACTGCTGTCCGAAGTATCATCTCGACACTCTCGACCTCGTCCCAAAAAGGTATCTACAAAGAACTCTGTTAATTGGTGACCTATGATTTTAGCTTCTTTCACTACTGTTGCGATTGGTGGGCAGATTATACATAGGTATACTTCGTTAGTTCCTGGGTGACCGAGCTCTGCTCTGGTGAAAACAGAGAATATGCGGAGAACACTCTTTTTCCCAGACATGTCGAGACCTAGCTAGATCGATTTTTTGCCCCCGTGAGCCCCTATATTCCAAATTTCATCGAAATCGTTAGAGTCGTTTTCCAGAACGTGAGTATATACAGGGTGGAAAGATAAGTCGGGCCCTGGAGGGAAACTACCTTAAATCCTTAAGCTGGTTCATTTTACTTAAACGAGACGTTACTTTATTTTTAATAAGAAACAAAACTGCATTCAAAGATTTTCGAAAACTCTCTTGACTCGCCCGGGACCGGAACCAACTAAAATTTAAAAGAACAAACTCTCGCAATTTTATTACAGTAATCGATAGGATTACTATTTAGGATAAAATTTCTTTAACAAACATTTGGTCTTAAGAATAAAAATGATCGTAAAAACTAACATTAACTTTATTTTAGTATCAATTTGTTACACTTAAATTATTGCAGTTTTGTTTCTTTTTAAAAATAAAGGAATGTCTGTCTCCTTTAAGTAAAATGAGCCAGCTTAAGGATTTAAGGTAGTTTCCCTCCAGTGCCCGACTTATTATTCCACCCTGTATATATATATATATATATATATATATATATATATATATATATATATAGGATGTTTGCTGGCAAATAGTGAAACACACGCCGTAAGCACTTATGTAGTCCTTACCTAGACTAATTGCTTGAAGCTGAATATCCAAATTGATACAGGAGGCATGTCAATTCCGCCAGTGTAAATAGGCACATACTGGGCTGGGTGCTCATAGCGTGGGAGCTAAAATCCATATCCTCTAGGCTACCAAAATGAAACAAAAACGAACTAAGTAAAAACCAAAATCCTTTATTCTATTCAATGATTTATAAACTACGTGGCATTATATATTTCAAAACAATATGTTTTACAAATCTGTATTTATAACTACTAATATACTTACAACTGCTTCATAATACTGGACAATCACTAAAAACGTTACATTTCCAGCCGTACCTTTTTTGTACGGGCGATGAGTTTAAGTGCCTAGTGTTATCTAGCAGTCTAAACCTAAGCTAACCTACTGTTTGAAGTTCTCTGGTCTAGGCGCGCCATATGCGGTGGCATGGCTGCTGGCAACCCCGCCGCTGCGACCAGTGCTGTAGGCGTTGGCAACGGCCGTCGCTCCTCCGGGCATGCCTCCCGACCCCGACCGACCGCCATAGCCAAAGAACATGGGAAAGAATGCAGCTGCCGGCATCTTAGACATATCGTAACCATCATACTCTTCTTCATCATCTACTGGTCGTTTCACTTGCTTCTTCTTCTGAACCCTCTTCTTGGGTCTCTGTACGGGTTCTTCAACATCTTCGATTTCGGGTTCAGTTAATTCTGGGACAGTTTTGGCTGTGGTTGGGAGCTCAGTTCTCTCCGTAGGCTCGAGTTCGGTTGCTTCGGTGGCGGGTTTATCCGGCTGGGGGAAAAAGACCTCGTTTTGCTGCGGGGGGAGGTAGGTGATCTCGGGTTGTGTCTGGCGGCGGCGGTCGGGGAGGTAGTACTGGCTGGGCTGCGGCTGCTCTTCAGGTTTTCGGAACATAAAGGCGGCCATGCCTCCGCCGGCTTGCTGCGTGTAGTAGGGGTTGTAGTATCGGCTCATAGCCATACCGCCGCGGTTGCTGTCACTTGCTCCAATTGATACTGTGGACAGAAAGAAGTTGTGAAAGAACCAATTTGTAAATTAATCTCCTTATGGTTCGCGGGGTTCAGTGATAGAAGTTATTTTGTAAATTATTTGATGTCTAAGTTTTTCAAAGCATAATTCTGTTCCCTAAAGTTAATATTATTAAGAAGGATGATGAAGCTTAAAAGTTTGGCAAATTAAAGTTGAAGATTTGAAGTTCGAAATATTATAAGCTTTGAAAGGTTTTATCTCGGAAACTATTAGAGTTATTATCCTCCAGAGGCAGTCCGCAAACGTGGATTGTTTATTGGGCCAACATCATAAACAAGTCTACAAAAACTCAGAACTATCAGGAACTATCGGATTTGACGCAAGCTCGGGATGTATAAAGTTACTGGACTAGGACTAATGACTTGAATATTAATTTAAGTAATTCAACCCGGAAGAAAAACTACACAAGTGAATAAGTGCCCATCCAGTTAATATACCAATATTTTTCAAGTAATGTTTCTAGATATAATCTGTAATTTTTCTGTTACGTTGGGAAGGCGACGTTTGCCACATTTTCAAAATAGAATAAACTTACACGAATCCACATTGCCGTAATACGGATAGTACGGGTAGGACTCCACCGTCAACATCAAGCAGGCGGGCACCATAACTGATAGGACCTTCATGGCGACACTGACCAACTGCTGAGTCTAGAAGCCGATAGGCTAGTGGTGTCTCCAGCCAATAGCCGGGTTATATATCCGAGGCGACTGGACTCATTGGGATGCGAGCCGCGTCGCGCGCTCGGCGCTGTCATTATACACAGTTCGGCAGACTTTGAATCCTACCGTTATGGGAATCTGGTGATCCTAGCGAGTTCATCGCGAAAATGCAACACGTATCGGACCGTTTGGATAATGGGAGTTGGTCAAGTTTGGTGAGTCAGGTTTATGTATAGTAACGGTGAGGTCATTTGCGATCCTGTATTCATTCTAAACAACTCTCATTTCTACGAGTAGGAGAGGGTCGACTATTGGTCGACCCTGAAAGTCAGTCACTGATTTGATACCCACTGCAGAATCACTTGTTTCACTTTGTTAGCGGTGTATGACTAGTAATTAAGGCATACTTATACTAGCGAGTTGTTCCCCATTATAAAATATCAATGAGACCAGCGAACGAAAAAAAAATTATGTTGTGTTGTCATGCGGATTGACCTAACAGTCTTATCGTATTTTACTTGGGCTTGAATTTTGGACGTATGACTATAGAGTAGTAAGGCTACTAAAAGTTCGTTATTAGGGATCTCTATACCTAAGAACACGCCACGCGGACCGTCTTAACAGTCTTTATCTTATTTTACTTGTGTTTGGGGTTTAGACGTATGCCTATGCCTTGTCTATTTAACAGAGTTAGTACTAGAAAACAGAGAATGCACGTAATTGGTCAGCGTTAAGGACGATGCACAGGCACAAGGCAGGTTTACATGCCTGTCGAAAAGTCAACATTTGTCGCTCGTACGGTGCGGACGCTTTCAAGTGCTTATCCGAGCTTAACCGAGAGATTTATCATTCATGTCGAAGATGATTCGGATATGGATTAAATATATATTTATAAAAAGAATGGATAAGTAGTTTTATTTCTATGTATATACATACCTACTACTTCTCTTGCCCATCATCACCCAACGAGAAATATTACGAATATTCCAACAAGCGGCATGTAAGCCGAGCCCGCCATCGACGTGCGATTGTTGACGCCCACTGGCAGTTTCTTGTCCCTTTCATTTTCATACAAAAGTGCAACAGAAAGAACGCTTTGCTAACTCTGTTAAATAGACAAGGTATAGTAACCCTTACGCTATACTGTCAAAAAGTTCCTCGTAAAGACTGCATCGCACTGGCGCGGCCTGGCCGCGGTGGACTTGTTCATTAGCTGTCAAGCCTGTCAAATTTATTATCGACCGCCACCGCAGTCCGGCCGCTCTAGTCTGTGTTTTAGTGGTGGTACAGGAGGTATAACTATTGGTCCTATCTCGCCTCAGACCAAGAAAAAAAGACAGACGGAGCGTTACGAACAGTAAAGTGATGCCAAACCACATACAAACAAAACCAAGCTACTTCAAGTTTAGCACACGCTAACGCACACATATACAAACAAAATTGCATAAAACTCTTCAGCACGTGTCGCAATCCTGTCAAGATCATTTATTTCGAGTTTTGTACGATTTAATTTGTTTAGCGTGTGCTAAACTTATGGGGTTTGGTTGAAAACCGGTTGGCTTCACTAGACTGTTCGTAACGCTCAGTCTGTATATTTTCTCGCAATCGATTTGCGCTCCAGCTCCAACTAATGACTAAAAAAGCTCAGCCTACATTTTTTTTGTACGAATTCTAGCAAATAAAGTTCGACGATTAGTTTCAATGAGATCAACCCTGTATCTGCCTTCACGGTTTTGTTAGATCCATCCACCGCACTGGTATTGAAATTCACATTTAAACACGATAATATCTAAACTGGACATAAAACCACGGACATTCCTGCATTATCTTGACACAACTGTATCACTCAGAGCAGAGACAATACTTGTTCCTTTAGTATACTGAACAAAACTGAATCTTACTCGTTGCGCATAAAGTGTGAAACAATGAAGGTCATATGGTTAAACGTCATTTTTGCCCTGTGTTCACAAGGTGATGATAATTTTCCAATAATCGTGTGAACTTTGGAGACAAAGTGCTATAAATAAGGGAGTATGCGCGGCATACGTGTGGACGTGCGTGACAAGCGTTTTAACACACGTTTCAACCTGCCTCATAACAACGGACGAATCTCAGTAGACATATGAGGCGCTTAGACCCTTTTGTAAACTAGGTATGAAGCTGGCCCATTCATGGCAATTTATAAGACTAGTGTTTACTCGAAGTTCGGTTCTGGGAAAGGTGTTTACGGATATCGGAAATGTTAGATATATGGAGAGGAAGATCTCAAGCTTCTGTTTTTTTAGGGTTCCGTACCTCAAAAGGAAAAAACGGAACCCTTATAGGATCACTTTGTTGTTCGTCTGTCTGTCTGTCTGTCTGTCAAGACCATTTTTCTCAGAAATGCGTGGAGTATCAAGCTGAAATTTATATCAGATACTCAGGTCTATTGTCTCTTGGAGCTGTAAAATATCAAACTTAAAAGCCAACGCAATCAAAAGATACAGTCGTTTATGCTGCAAATTTTAGAGTTTTTCGACACTCGCAAAACCTACGAGTGTCGAAAAACTCTAAAATTTGAAACCGTGAACTCAGAAACTTGAAATTTGGCACGAATCATTGTCATATAGCACAGACAGAGGAAAAATTACGAAAAGTAGACATTTTTAGTCAAATCATACAAAAAAACACTTTTTAAATTAATACTTAATATCTTTTTCCTCATAAACGTGTAGAGGTATTAAATTAAAATTCATGTCAAATACTTAGAGCTATATGACCCATCAGATGTAGCAAAACCAAACTTTTATGTCAACGCAATCAAAAGAAATGGCAATTTAAGTCGCATATTTTGAAATTGAGTACTCGCAACAAACTCAAAACCTATAGGGTACTTCCCGTTAACACAGAAACTTAAAACTTGTCACGAAGAAACTTCATATAGCACAGACAAAGGAAAAATTACGAAAAGTAGACATTTTTAGTAAAATCATACAAAAAATTTTTTTTACATTTTAAACTTACTACCTTTTTTCTCGTAAATGTGTAGAGGTATTAAATTGCAATTCATGTCAAATACTCATGTCTATAATACCTTTCAGCTGTAGCAAAACGAAAGTTTTATGTCCACGCAATCATAAGAAATAGCAATATAAGCCGCATAATTTAAAACTGAAAAAGGTGTATGTGAAGTCCCCAATCCGCACTCGGCCAGCGTGGAGACTACTGCCCGTTCCCTCTCATCCATGGGAGGAGGCCTCTGCCCAGCAGTGGGACGTATATAGGCTGGTTTATATATTATAGGTAATCTCAAGGGTATCAAAACCTAAAGTTACTTTCTCGTGAACTCAGCTTTCAAAAGAAACAGCAATTTAAGTAATCCGCTTATTTTGCCGTTCGCAACTTTGATTTCCTTGCGAGTAGTTCTACTCGTAAGGAAATCAAAGCCTAAAGAATGATTACTAAATTGATAAAGTGACCCTGTTTAAATTTATGCTCCCCCAGCTTTCCACATTGTAATGTTACGGATTCCATTTTCATTTATCATTTAGTAATAAACATACTAATTACAACTTTTGCTTGTTATAGGTTTGTACGGAACTCTCGGTGCGCGAGTCCGACTCGCACTTGGCCGGTTTTTTTTTGTATTGTATACTAGATGTATGTATGGTCTAGAGTATAGTGTCGGGTACCTATATGGGACGGGATACAATTATTTTGTGTAAAATTAACATTTTCAGAATACTTAAAATATCTATGGATGATACTGGTTTCCTCACTTTCGACTTTGAAACCTACAGGTTTGCAGAAGAAGCCGCCCTTCCATTTTGTTAAGGTGGCACATGGTTATCCAAGTCATTCTTGGAAATAGTTACATCAGCAGGAGCAATGCTGCTGATTGAGTGGTTATGGGAAACGCGTGGATGCAACGGTAGACCAGGGTATAACCCTGGATTGACCAGGATAATCTCCTGCGGGGATTCACCTCCCTGGTTTGAAGGATAACGCGGTTTAAGATACAGGCAATTGCCACTAATATTTGACGATAAAATCTGCAAGAAAACCTTCACCAAATCAAACAGCACGGCTATCACGAGACGGCGCGCGAGTTCTCTCGATTTTTCCCGCACTATCCGTCTCTCTCTTATTAGAACTCTTAGAACAAGAGGTATAGTGCGAGAAAAATCGAGAGCGCGGTCGTCTCCAAAGAGTATAATAAGTATTCGTCCCATGATAGACGTGCAGAACGTTTCAGGCGATTTAGTGAATGAAATTTATGCCCTTGTTTTCAACACGTTCACGTCCGTATCTCCCGCAGGCATCACTCGTACCAGTTTACCGAGATTGTATCGCGACCACGATATCGTCCACATAAATACTCATAAACGTCATGACGGTATTCTACAGCGTTTTGATGATAGCACGGGACATATTTCCAACTAAGATATACTCTAGCTTTGGGTGAGGCACAAATTGTAACATGTGATGTGACCTTACACTTCATCTTTTGAACTGAGAATCTCAAATCTACTATCAAGCGACGGCGCGCGAGCTGTCTCGATTTTTCTCGCACTATCCGTCTCTCTCTTATTAGAGCACTTACAACAAGAGGTATATATAGTGCGAGAAAAATCGAGAGTATGTCGCGGGCCGTCCCATGATAGACGTGCTGAACGGTTTTGTGCGTGTCGGGGAAACGGTTCCGAGACCTGATGTAGGTAGGTACCTACTTGAACTAAGGAAAGGAGATTTGACACAATTGTCGTTAAGATGTTGTCGAATACTGCTCCAGAATACCTACGTTGAAACTTGTACGGAAATACGGTCACATTTGTATGATCGGACGAACTTCGTGATTCATAAATAAGTACGTATTTCGTACCTTAATATGTGCTGTTGAGCATAAATTGGCATTTTTGGCTGAATATGTATGAGGTGTGTGAGGAGGATGAATCTTGTAGACGATAATTTATGCTTGATTCATTTCGGGACATGTCGATTTCGATGATAAGTATGTGTCATTTGCTTTGTTATAATGTATTTATTACATTACATAAGTGTCTCATAACACACTGCTTGTAGGACTAAAATATGACGTAGAGGATGTAATCCAAAAGGGGGATGCCTTGGTTTTAGTCGACCACGACCCCTTGACAGAGACACGCGTATGCCTTCCGCGCACGAGAAAAGGTGACGCAACACTCTTCGGGAATGGCTTTTTTGAATAAATTTCGATTAATACCTAACTTACTGAAGTTTTTATTTATATTTCATTAAGTGAGATTTTAGATGACATAAAATACCATAGTATTTATTAACTTGATTGTGTCGTAAAATAATGTATTTTTTGAGTAGACTGAGTAAAAAAAGGAAAATAAAGAACCAACTTTGGAATATGTTTATATAGAGAAAATTTTAGGCAATCATGTATCGATAAAATCATATACCTAGTCAAGAATCGTATTTCTGAAAATCAGACCTTATTGTTTCTTAACCTAGTCAGAATGGCGTTTCAAAGCACGCGATAATTTCTAATTATTATAAGTAGTAGCAAAACTTATCAAATTATTTTGCAATGATTGATTGAAGATTTAATTATTAAACCTGTCATCATTATCATTGTTACCATGAGCAATATTCGTCCCACTTCTGGGTCCAGGCCTCCTCTCCTGTCATCATACCTATTCTAATAGAAACCGTTGTAAAAAGATACGGTGCGGCACGTCTAGGTCGTTTTCTGGACGGCACTGCTCCAACGATGTCACTTTGTGAAAATTTGGAAGAGATCCATCTGGTGCCTATAAATCAAACATTTCTGTCATCTACTTATTGCCTTGCTTTTCGTAAGTTGACTCTATGGGAATTGCACTCACATTTGATCATTGAGGTTGCAGGCCACGTGACAGATTGTAGATATGCAAAGATACTGTTAAAGATAGCTCGATAAGGCTCCAGACACGGTGCAAGAACCTCCGAAATTAAACTGTGTTAGCCGCGAATTGCTAGTACTACGGTATGTGTAACGAGGGCATTAATACTTTGAACGTTATTTGGGGTAAAGGGTGAACTTATACCGGGTGTGGCCTATAACAGGAGCAATAAATTTAAAGAGTGACTCCATAGAATATCCACAGTAATTCCGTCCCAGTGTTTCAAAATTATACATAGTGTACCAAGCGAATTGGCTCGAAACGTTTAAATCTGGTTGCCTTGGTATCCATTAGTTTAGTTCGCGATTCAGAACGCGCAAACCAAAAAAACTCCGGATTAGTGTTCAGAATCGTGTCAAGCTCTTCGATGATTATCCTGAGAGCAATAGTGTTTTTGGATAAATAGATACGTAGATTCTGGTCTAACATTGTGAGGAAACCATTCAGCCCAGTAGGTACCTCGCTGACGCTACTACATATTTGCTAGAGAAAGATGATTACTTCCACGGCGAAACAGTGCCGAGACTGCCGTAGCTGTTGGTTGTCAGTCTTCCTAAAATTACACCGGCCGCTCACTGTATCTAGCTCACATAATACTTGATGGACACACAATCTTAAAAAAACCTTATCGTCATTTTGCTCCGTCTCAGACAGCTCGAGACTCCGAGATTGTGAGACCACCTGTCGCATTCCAGGAAGCCTCGGAGTAGGTATCCGAGGGTGAGAATATTTATGCAGTTATGCGAAGCGTAGCGCAAGACGCGCTGTCTGCAGTATATTCAAATTCGTGAACAAAACAATCGTGGCGCCTGGGAATCTTGGGAGGGATTAAGCTTTTAATATCTCTGACTGGTCAATCTTTAAAGGAGTTGGGCTTCCTATCGTATTATCAGTTTATTTATTGTGTAAAGATTTTATGGCCTACGGCTAAGACCTACGGGCTAAAATAATTTAATTAGCGAGGGTCGGCAGGGGGCAATCGAGGGTCGGGAATGTAAGAGAGTTATATAGTACACAATGTTCCATAACCTTGAAAAAAATTACACAGCTAGCCAATGAATGTTACTTCTTCTTGAAACATTCAAATTTTAGATATTGCTTATGGGTAAGTGTAAAAAAAAAATCTGAAAATCAGTAAAAACGTGTAAATCGCACTCCGGTATTGTAGCAACTGAGTCGTAAGTATCAAGAATTATTTAATGAATTTTATCAAATAATAAAGTTAAAACTATAGAAAAGTCATTGCAATCTTCATTTCTTAACAAATATGTACTTATATCGTGTAAAAAAATCACAAAGATGGCCAATTTTTACGCTCAAAATCTTCATACGAATTAGTATGGAGCGGCCGGCTCACTACAAGTGCGACCGCTCGCGGCGGCCGCGTTCAGTCGGCCGCGAGCCTCCGGAGCGAGATCACGTCGCTTGGCGCCGCATTGACAGATTGCGATCGAACCGTGTACTTACACAAAATGAGTGCACAGTGGTTTAAACGAAAATTATTCTTATGTTCATTGATTAACATATTTAAATCACGTAGAACTTAACAACATGCTTCCTCCGTTTGATCATAAAAAAGGATTGGGTAGTAATTAGCACCTATAGAGTATCTCTCAACAGATTCTCGTGAAATTTTGTGAGCGAGTCCGATATTTAACTAAAGTGCAAAAATGATTTCGTATGTCCGGCTGTCCGGCTGTCACCTCTATAGGTCGCATCTCTCAACAGATTCTCGTGAAATTTTGTTAGTGAGTTCGATATTTAACTATAGGGCCAAAATGGTTTACTGCCTCTTCGACGAAATATGTTTCTTTAAATTTCACTTCGAAACCAAATTTTCGCAGAATTTTCATTTGGTAAATCAATGGTTGGCATAACTTTACTTCGCACTATGCTTATTTGACAACATTTTTATAATGCAATACTACAACAAACTTTTATGTGGCAAATAATTATGAAGTAAATGATTTGCTTAGGCATAAAACCAACCGTAAAAGGTCATTTGGGAAAATATAAACTTTGCTTTGGAATTATGATAATTACTATTATTAGTAACGTACCTATAGATGGGCATTTTCGCAAGAAGAGATGCATCGTTAGTTACTCGAACTATAGTTAGCTTAAGAGGCCGCAGTAAGCTCGGCCGAATTTCACCTTCCCATACAAACGTAGTTACGCTCTCATTTTAAAACCACGTGTTGGATTCTGACGAAACTTTGCATATACAATGACATGAGCCATATCTATGTCTGTAATTAGTTTATACGGTTCCAATTTATAAAACAAACTAAATACAGCAAAAACTAGATTTGTATGAAAATCTTAAATTCGCAGTATTTTTTTTAGTATGGTATCTGAAGATACATAAACTAATTACAGACATAGATATACCTCATTTCATTGAACATGCAGAGTTTCGTTACAATCCAATACGTAGTTTTAAAATGAGAGCGTAACTACGTTTGTATGGAGAATCGAGCTTACTGCGGACTCTTAATATTTTTTGTTGGATTCTGAAGCAGGTCAGTGTAGGTACAACGACGAGCGAAGCGAGGAGGAGTGTTAGGAAGAACCGCAAACCTACAGGGTGTGAGCCGAGCGAGCGTAGCGAGCGTGTAGCGGGAGTGGCCGGCGATGTTCCGGAAACGAACAATTTTTTCCTCATACTTACATTATAATCATATAATCTGTATGTTGTGGATTGTGCAACGGAACTTCAAATCCAATATATGTTTTGGGTGTGTTCGGAACGAGGTTGGCAGCACTGGTTGAGTTACCAACACTGACAGCTGTCACATGGAGGTGGAGTGGGAAACACGTTGACAAGCAACTCGCTTTTGAATGAGACGCGAGCTGTAGTGCGGTTGTGCTCCCAACCTATTGCCGACTTCATTACGTTCTGTGTTACAGAATTAGTAATCTGTTTTCATCCGAGTGGTTTATGATTATTTCGCGCTATTTGTAACTCTAATCAATCTGATTAAACCTAAAGAGTGTAGATCGACTTCTATTTCGTGATATATCATGGTTAACGAGAGTGGGGAAAATAATAAATCTCCTCACGTTCCGTGGTACAGAATTAGTAATCTGTTTTCATCCGAGTGGTTTATGATTATTTCGCGCTATTTGTAACTCTAATCAATCTGATTAAACCTAAAGAGTGTAGATCAACTTCTATTTCGTGAAATATCATGGTTAACGAGAGTGGGGAAAATAATGAATCTCTTCACGTTCCGTGTTACAGAATTAGTAATCTGTTTTTATCCGAGTGGTTTATTATTATTTCGCGCTATTTGTAACTCTAATCAATCTGATTAAACCTAAAGAGTGTAGATCGACTTCTATTTCGTGAAATATCATGGTTAACGAGAGTGGGGAAAATAATGAATCTCCTCACGTTCCGTGTTACAGAATTAGTAATCTGTTTTCATCCGAGTGGTTTATGATTATTTCGCACTATTTGTAATTCTAATCAAACTGATTAAACCTAAGATCGACTTTAATTTCGTGAAATATCATGGTTAACGAGAGTGGGGAAAATAATGAATCTCTTCACGTTCCGTGTTACAGAATTAGTAATCTGTTTTTATCCGAGTGGTTTATGATTATTTCGCGCTATTTGTAACTCTAATCAATCTGATTAAACCTAAAGAGTGTAGATCGACTTCTATTTCGTGAAATATCATGGTTAACGAGAGTGGGGAAAATAATGAATCTCCTCACGTTCCGTGTTACAGAATTAGTAATCTGTTTTCATCCGAGTGGTTTATGATTATTTCGCACTATTTGTAATTCTAATCAAACTGATTAAACCTAAAGAGTGTAGATCGACTTTAATTTCGTGAAATATCATGGTTAACGAGAGTGGGGAAAATAATGAATCTCCACCTGTTCCGCCCGACCCTCCTACATATATATGGCAAAAATCGCCCTCGCCTAATATTCAGAGCAATGACGCGTAATTCAATGTCGGAGAGGCAACCGTCCCTCCCACGCAAAAATTGTGGTTGTCTATTGTTTGCCCGACATTCATATACTATAATAATCATTTGCCAGACCTTCGCTTGCCCGAATTTCATTTGCCCGAATGTTTCGTTTACCATAATGGTTAATTGACATACTCTTGTTTAACCGAATATTGGATGTCATAATGATACGAATGCCATACGTATTGTTTTCCAGATTATTGTTTGCAATAATGTTATTTAATAGAATATTTAAACACCATACTAAACATGCATTCGGATTCATCTTTGTTAATTTGTTAGTTTGTCCGCTCTTTTATAAAAAAAAATAACCTCGAAGACGAAAGCGGGAGCTTTGCTCCCGCTTCCGTCTTCTAACCTATCCGCGATCCAAGTCGGTTTTGCCACTAAGCCCCTGTTCCCTACTGCCTATGATACAACACTATCATGGCATTGGGTAATCTCAGAGATAAGTTAATTTTACTTAGTGGCAAAACTGACTCGGATCGCGGATAGGTTCGAGGTATTTTTTTTTAAAATTTTAGACTGCAATACGTACCCACTTTATTACATATGAATATTATGGCTGTTGAGATGGATGGCAAATGACATTATGGCATGTGATAGTTATGGATTACAATGATTATGGAAAATGAGATTATTGATATTGATATTATGGAAAACAAAGATTCTGGCATATAATTCATATGGTAAACAATAAGTATGGCATACAAAATTATAGAAAACAACATTATGGCAGTTGAATATTATGGCAGATAAAATTCGGGCAAATGAAATTCTGGCAAGCAAGAGTATACCAAAAATTGTCCATGGCAAATGATTGCAAAACCTTTTATTGCGCGTATTCTTGGCGTATTCCCATTTTGACGAATTTCGCGTTTGTATTCAAGCGGTTGCCTGCCAATTTTTATTTTTTTTCTTCGCTCGTTTACTCGGCTCCGGTCACACTAGGAGGGATGGCATAAAAAATCCACTATATAGACAGCGTACACACTTTCAGGCTACCGCGTTTCAATCGGTTGCCACGCGACATTTTTTTTTACAACCTTTCTCCTATTTCCGAACCAGTCACAGTTGGCTCAATTCGGGTTGCACAGGGCGGTTCCACAACACTTCGGGAGCTCAAATACCGCTAGCCATCCGGTTGCCTCTCCGACATTGAATTACGCGTCATTGCTTTAACTACGTGTATAAGCCGTTCGGTCGAACAAAACAACTGTCCACATAGTTAGATAGGCTGCGCGCTCGGTTCGGGCGAACGTTGGTAGGTATTAAGATGAAATACATTTGACATAACAGTTTTTATACTTTCTAACAAAATCCAAAGTTACAATTTTGTTGGCGAGTCAAAATCCGACGACCCGCTGTGCATACGTGCATGTGTGCGTGTGCGGTGCGCGAGCCTCGAGCGTTGTGTGAGTAGCGCTAGAAACCTAAACTTCGCGCGGTGCCACTCCGAAACGCCCCCTTAATTATTGTGGTAGGTTCTGGGATACTTTGCGATATTTAACAATATGTGTCCTGTGATTACTTAATGTGTCCAACCGATTAACAATCAATATGATAACTATGTCACATTAAGGATGTCACTGCTTTTTTTCTCGTTCCAAACTGAGGACCCATTATAAATTGGCTAGCTTTAGAGCCTGGGACTGTCTGTGATGTTAGACGTTTAAAAATAAATAATCAAGAACCTATAAAGGAAAAACGTCCAAAGAACAAACTTGTACATTTTCCGGACAGACAATAAAGTCAATAAACTCAAATACACGCGGAAAAGCCAATAAACAAGACAGTTTCCTAAATACAAGGAAAACAGCTGAAGACGCCGATATGCATCTCGGCTCGGACCAGTAAATCAAACAGAGTTTGCAAACGTGGTCACGTCTTGGTCACGTCCCATCGATGCTAATGCACTTGAATAGCAATAAAACAGGAAAATATTCTATACTGACGTCAATCGAGAAGTCTATTTTTGCTCGTCGCTTCACATCCCAAGTGTCTTTCAACGTACTTCGCTCTCGCTCCCACGTCCGCGGAGCTAACTAGCACACGAAAACATTGAAATAAGATTAGGATACCAATTGGATGAATCCAAGTGTGCGTGGCCAGACCTTTCCCAGACGACTATGGTGTCTGCAGTTATTCAATTTCATTAGGCGTGGGATCATAGCCACTTTTCCTTGTAGATTGTTATTTGTAAACAATTTGATATGCTAATCACCTGTCTAGACATCTTATTGTTGTTGTAGAGTAGCGGATATAATTGCATTAACTCCAGAGTTCTTGAAATTTTTATGTTATGCATAGCTGTGTACGCAGGTATATATCATATATTTGCTACAGGGACGCTCTTGAAAATGTTTTTCCGACAAGCACTAGGAATTTCCTAAACTGTGAAATTTTCAGTATGGAAAGTGTTCGGTAATTATGTAACATTATCCTTAAAAACTTAAAAGTTCCCTTCAGTGAGCTTTCTTAATGGAAACAGGCTTTAAGTTCTCGTGAAAGTTTCACTAAAATCTGAGTATATTCTAATTTCTTGAGAATGTCTGCTACTATACATTGCTATTTCCGACGTCTTTTCTAATTACTACCTTACATGATGATCTACATTTTTATCACCTTTTCAGACTCTCAGACACCTCATACCCATTGTCCATTTGTTATGGAACAATGCAGCCGCCGTTGTCCTTGTCCAAAAAACCGGACGATATTAAAATCAAAGCGCCCGTGAGACTGAATGCGCGAGTTGCGTCACGTCATCCCATTGTGGCAATGATGACGCACTTACCCAGATACCATCGAGCTGTTTAATCAACCATTACTCATGGAACAAACTGCTTACCTAAAAGGGCTTAGCTCCTTGGAAACTACACAGAAGAAACTTACATACTTACCTACTTGATTCGTGGTAAATATTGTTGAACCAACAAATGATTAGGAAGATGTTAAATTATCTCAAATGAAGCGTAATCTTGAGCTAAGTATTTTTCTCTTTGTTCGAGAGAATCATCTTATTTAAAGAAAATAACTGTTTCATTCAAGATATGGCGGTCTTCCCGATTTCCTTCCCAGGTTGAAATGTGGAGTTCGACAGGGGGGATTGACATCACCTAAACTTTTCAACCTGTATGTTAACAGCTTGATCGCGGAACTCGGCAACGCCAAGGTCGGGTGCTCAATTGATGGCACGTTCATTAATAATATAAGCTACGCAGATGACATGGTGTTGCTGACTCCCGCGATCTGCCCTTAACAAGCTTCTTGGGCTGTGCGAGTCGTATGCGGGGACCCATGGCCTCAGGTATAATGTGAAGAAGACAGAGCTCTTGGTGTTGAGGCCACGGGTGGGTCTGTGGGGGAGGTTCCGCCACGCCAGTGTCCCTGTGCGCCAGCGAGATTAATCGTGTTACTCGATTTAAATACCTGGGCCACTGGCTGACCGATGACTTGTCCGACGGAGTGGATTTGGAGAGGGAGAGAAGAGCTCTATCTGTAAGGTGCAATATGCTGGCTCGCAAGTTTGCAGGCTGTACTAAAGAATTAAAAATATCTCTTTTCAAGGCATTCCGCCAAAACTTCTACACGTGCAGCCTGTGGGTCAAGTATACGCAACGAACCCTGAACACCTTAAGGGTTCAATATAATAACTCGTTTAGGATGCTGATGCGGCTGCCGCGATATTGTAGTGCGTTAGGTATGTTCGCGGAGACCCGCACTGATGGGTTCCACGCCATCATACGGAAGCGGGCGGCGTCCCTGGCGCGGCGCGTTCGCGGCAGCGCCAATAGCATCCTCAATTCCTCACTGCAGTTAGTGCTAGGTTGGACTGCATCATTGGATGCGACTTCACGTACAAAGGGCAGTCTGCTTACTATCCACATTGTTTTGTATTGTTTCGTTGTATTGTCTTATTTTGTTTTGTTTTGTTTGTGTGTAAAGTAATTACTAACAATATGTATTAAGTCTTTTGTAACTAACACGATATGGATTACGGTCCGAAATAAATATTTTCAATTTCAAAATTTAAATTTTAAAATTTAAATTACAATTCAATTTCAATTTCAAATCAATTATATTTTCTGGGTAGGGAGAACGTATGTTGCGTCTAAACGGAGATGTGCCACGCCAGCAACGGTTCGTACAGCCTTTTGGAAAAACCTACGGAAGCCCTATTAACATTCGGAACAAGTTCACCATATTTAATTTACAACCTCATCGATACTCTGGTTAAAAATTTAAAATGCGTGCAGCATACAGTGTAGCGAATTTTTATTGTTCGCCGTTGAAATAAATTCTTATAAGAACGGCCGCTAATAATAGGTAGTTCTGGCAGATTGTAAATCCTTGCCAAGGACATTGCATAGTATAAAAAAACACATCTCTTTGTCGGGTT
This sequence comes from Epinotia demarniana, assembly GCA_945867215.1. Lineage (NCBI taxonomy): Eukaryota > Metazoa > Arthropoda > Insecta > Lepidoptera > Tortricidae > Epinotia > Epinotia demarniana. The sequence goes on along the minus strand of OX244263.1, from coordinate 26,945,348 downwards.
TGGGCGATAAATTTTCGGTCTGACAATGGAGTACAAAATGGCAATTAAATGAATGTTTAATTTTTTTATTACAATTGTATTCGTTTGGTTAGGATCACCTGCGTTTTTAAATGTTTTGTATTGTCTCAAATGGGTCATACTTTAAATACCTAATTCGGTTTTCAGGTACAATCCAATTAAAATTAAAAACACTACATGCAAATCTACGATATGATCGCTTTCAGTAAGTCAGTACCTACAGTGCATCATTAAGTAGTATTACCTACCTGGGGCCGTAGACAAGGTTACAATCGACAAGCGCTAACGCCAATAGAAAATAATAAAATGTATGGGAATGACAGATGCCGACGAAACACTTTTCGTTAACATCTGTCATTCCCATACATATTATTCTTTTCTATTGGCGTTAGCGCTTGTCGATTGTAACCTTGTCTAGGCCCCCTGATACCTATATCAACTACCTACTCGTACGTGATAGCATACGCAATAAATACGTATTCGCATATCGCAAATACTTTCAATTACCATTATATAGACTCTACACACAAATAGGGTTTGCATTATTCGTCCGTTTTTAGTATTCGAATAATATGAATAGTAAAATTTTCATTATTCGAATATTCGAATATTTCGAATAATATGAATATTTGAGAAAACGAAACAAAATTTCGATTTGAACTCATGTAATATCAATGATAAAATTATATTTCAAAAAAGAAGTCCATTTAAGACCATTATACAAATTAACATTACTGAAATTGTATTGTCTATTAGGTATCAAATTTCACATCATCCGAGATATGGACCGCAACTCGGTTTCTCTAGTGAGGACCGCCGTTGGCGACACAAAACCCTACAGTGGTGTACACCAAGGCTCGGCCCTAAGTCCATTTCTGTTTAGTGTGGTGCTTGACGCAGTCACATCGGAAATACAAGATCCGCCCCCGTGGCTGCTCATGTATGCAGATCACATCGCATTAACAGACGAGGGCAAACAGGCATAGAGCATAAGGTGAACCAATGGAAGGGCTCGCTAGAGAACGGCGGTCTAAAACCAAATGTCGCAAAGACCGAATACATGGCTGCGGAAGTACGGATCCCTATTAAGATAGGTGACGAATTTGCCACGAAAAATGGCAAATTCAAGTACCCTAGGATCAGTACTGCATGAGTCCGGGACCATTGATCACAACATCCGAGCCCGAATCAGCGCGGCTTGGTCTAAATGGCGAGAGGTCACAGGCGATCGCAGAATACCACTTCGACTCAAAGGGCTAGTGTACATGTGCGTCATACGACCAGTCCTGTTATACATATGGCAGCGAGACATGGCCAGTTCTTGGAAGGCACATTCAGGAGCTTCGTGTTACTGAAATGAAGATGTTGCGGTGGGTGTGCGGCGTTACGCGTGCGGATCGCATTCGTAACGAGTACATCCGTGGCAGCCTCGGAGTTCGTGACGTAGCGGATAAGCTCCAGGAATGTCGCCTTCGTTGGTTCGATCACGTCTCTCGCAGGCCATCGGACTACGCAGGGAACAAATGCCTTGACCTAGTTCTCGACGGCCCTCGACCCCGCGGCAGACCTAAGAAGCGATGGCTGGATGTCGTGAAGGCCGACATGAGCGAAAACGGACTCACAAAAGAAGACGCCCAGGATCGTGCAAAGTGGAGGAAAGCGAGTAGGAAAGCGGACCCTGGCAAAGGCTGGGTTAAGGCTAGGTAGAAGAAGATGATAAAGTTAAAGTAATACTAATTATTTAGCAGATAGAAAAAGGGTCCCGGGATTCTCGCATATGCATTTAAATTTTAACACGTCGAGTTGCCGACTTTCCCATTATCATTACGAGTACTTCCAGATAAGAAGAAAATTCATTAAGGGGTTTCATATTTGTGTTTTATATGAATTCCTTATACATCTAGTATAACATTCACTTGCAAAAACAGATTCCTAAGGTTTTATTAAGTGTAACCGTAATTAATTTTTATAGTATACATAATATTCGAATAATTCGAATAGTTCGTGTTGTATTATTCGAATAATATATATGACGAATATTCGAATAATATGAATATTCGAATAATATGAATATTCGAATATTCGAATTGCAAACCCTACACACAAATCATCAAACCCAAATGCCAAAATTGTAAACAGAATTAATTTAACAGTTAATTCTATGTTTCTAAAGCCTATGTCAGAAAACGAAGTAAAGAACGAAATTTTGTCATTAAAAAACACAATATCGGAAGGTAATGACGAGATTAATACAAATATTACTAAATCATGCTTACACGAGACAATCTCTATAATAACACACTTGATAAATCTTTCTTTTTTATTAGGGACTTTTCCTAAAGCTCTAAATATCAATAGTGAAACCGCTATTTGAAAAGGGTAAAAGGGACGATGTTAACAATTACCGTCCGATAACGTTAATACCTATCCTTTCTAAAATATTTGAGAAGTGCATGCTCAAAAGACTTCTCGATTTCTGCACAAGATGAAACAGATCCGACTATTCGTCTCCGCTTCTATTTATTTAAGTAGTAAACTATGTTGATTATATATATTTAAAACTAAGGATATCACTATGAGATATCAGGTTGATTTACAGAAGGAATGGGGAGAGTTACATCTAAGTAATACAAACAAGAAGAGGCCTTATTGTCTAGGATATAGAGATAAAAATTCATTGGCAAGGGATTAATCGATTGTCGTGAATGTAGAAGATCTTTGAGCTAGGAATCAAGGAAGAGTCTATATCTTGGAGGCCTGAAGAGTTACCAAATAGATATTTTACTACAACAAAGCTTTAATGCAAGCTAAGACTGTTTTATTTACTGGAAACCTAACTATTTTACTAGTGCTAAGTTATCTGAAACAAATAAATGGTTAAGGTAAAACCATAGAAAACATCTCTACATACACTTGTATTATATAAACAAAACTATGCAAATAACTTCAGTTCTATGTAAAATAAATAACTTAATGTAAATATGTATTAATTATGAAACCAACCGCTCGTACGTTTGCATATCTTTTTCCTTGTCACGCAAGCTTGGAGCAAGCGAGAGGGGGAATGTGTGAATTTCGGCTACTGCAGTTCGTGGTAAGGGGTACGCGGACGGCGGCCGAGCGCGTGGGGTCAAACGCCGAACGAATGTTTCAGATGTAAAGGATGCGACAAAAGATAATTTAGTAACATAAGAAACAGGACACTCAACTTTATCAAAAGGAACAAAAACAAGATGGAGGGAGAGATTATCTATAAAAGGGATGGGACCCAGAGTGTGGGGATAAGTCTCCAGTCGACCCGCGTGTCCCTGCCCCTCTGGAAATCCACGCTCGTAGTGGTCGCAGTCTTTCGGGGCTGTGGGCTAGACACGTCAGTGGCTACCCGTTAGTTAAGACTTTCTCAAGACAGACCCGGGTCTCTGTCCCTTAGAAAGACCACGCTCGCAGTGGCTACACAGTGACGGATCCTAACGGTGCCAACTAAGTCACAGTGTGGGGTGGATACCACCACGAAGCCCAGTAATTCGTACAGTCCGACTCTTCCCCTCGTGTTAGGACACATAGCTGACACTGACACGGCGGACAAGTGGACAAGACTCGACACCGACATCAGGATAGCATTTCGGTTCATATTAGGCGTAGGAAAAGCTTAGCGGCGACCGACCAACCAAGTAGGATGGAGCTGCAAGAAAGGATCGCGAGGATGGAGGAAGTCATGCGGGCAATGCAGGCCGAAATCGATCGCCTCGCTGCTGAGAACCGACAGCTCAAGCTGGCTCTCAGCGGCGAGGTCTTTGACTCTGCCCAGGCGGCTTCCATACAACCTCCCCCCCCGACAAGTCTCGACTTGCAACTCCAGGCCCGTCCGGCCACTCCGACGGCCACTCTGGCCGCCCAAGCCCCTAAGGCCACCATGGGACCGCCGCCGCCACCGCCGTCAGCGGCAGCAGCGACCCCTTCGCCCCCGACCCAGGCCCCTAAGGCCAAAACGCCCATTAAGGGCAAAAGAAAACTCGCCAAGGCAGCCGCGTCTGCCCCAGCCAACCCTCCGGCCCTTCAGGCCCCCCCCGAAGCGGATTTAAGCGTGAGACAATCGCGTTCTCGCTCCCTCCAGGGGCGACCCTCCTTGCGAGAGGAACGCACTGTCCCACGCTCCAGCTCTCCCCCCCACCCCCTCCTTCGTTGTCTCTCCACAACCAGACTGACCGACGAACAGACTCGGGACCTCCTCTACTCGAACGAGGAAATGACCATGGACATGACAGTCTGGACCACAGTAGGTAGCAGCCGCAAGGGCAAACGTGCGCTGCCGAAGTCTCCTAGGGCCGATTCGCCGGCGAAGAAAGCCCTTCGGACTCCCGCCGTCCAGGCGCCCTCTGCGCAGGCCCCTCAGGCCATTAGTGCCATTCTGGCAACGGACGGTGGGTCTTCGGCCCCCAGCAAGCCAACTCCGGTAGGCAACCCGGACAAGCCGGATTCATGTGTCCTGATCGACACACATAGATACCACACTGCCATGGCCATAGCCAGTCAGCGTGGCATCCGGGTGGTCGGTTCGGAGATTCTGAAACCGCCCTTGGAAGGGATGCGCATCACGGTCCAGGGACCCGAGGACTACCGTGCTCTGACCCGTCTCTTCGACGAGCTGTCGATGGCCTACAACCGGAGGCTGACCGTCGAGGAGAAAGGTTATAGGGCCGTCCTCCGGGGAATCCACAAGGATATCCCGGAGGACGAGGTAGCCGCGGACCTCAAACGCAAGGGGATCGCCGTCAGGGAGGTTCATCGCCTCTACAATAAGCAAGTAGGGAAGTACGATATCGTACTAATAGTCACCGACCCGAACCAGCGCAAAGCCGTCCACTCCCTTAAGGAGGTCCTTAAAATGGCGGTGAGAGTGGAGACTCCCAAAAAGAGGACCCACCTCTCACAGTGCCACAACTGCCAGCGGTTTGGCCACGGCGCCCGTGGCTGCCACTCTCCCCCCCGTTGCGTCAAGTGCGCTGGGGATCACGCGACTCGCGATTGCGAGCGCCCAAAAGGCTGCAAGGACCCGAACGGCATACGGTGCTGCAACTGTTTGGGTCGCAAGCTCCCCCATGGGCATACTGCCAATTATGGGGGATGCCCTTGCCGCCCAAAGAGTCGCGACACCGGGGCAAAGTCGAAGTCCTCGCCTCCCTCTGGGCGCAAGCAAAGCGCGGGCCGGGGTGCTCCCCATAGCACTCCGCAAAACTTCCCCGCCCTTCCGGCCGTAGGGTTAGGAGCCCCTAGGAACCCGCCGCCTTCAGCGGCCGTAGGTCCCCGCCCGGTGCCTTCTGCACCCCAATTCCAGGCGGGCCCCTCTGTATGGGGACCCGCCGCCAGTCAAGCGGGCCGGCCCGCTATGGACCCACTCTATGCGTTTATGCAGTTAGTACAGGTACTCCCACCGGAGGTGGCGAGCGTCCTGTCTACCCACATATTCGCATCAGCTACTCGCTATCTCGCCGCACCAAGCGGCAGCCAGGTTAACGGTGCCTATTAGTATGGATAGTACATCCCAGAAGCTTAAACCTGCTTCGATTACCATTGGCATTTATAATGCCAATGGTCTAAGGGGTATGAAGGACCAGGTGATGAACTTCCTTCGCGATCACTCAGTAGATTTACTTCTGGTCCAAGAGACCTTTTATCGTCCCGGCATTAGAGCCTTTCGCGTCCCTGGATACGTTCAGATTAGAGATGATAGGCAAGATGGTAGGCCATTCGGGGGCACGCTCATTTTCTACAAACGTAACTTACATTGCATAAGTCTCAATCCACCGCCCCTGACTAATATGGAAGTGTCGGTCTGTCTGTTTATTATTATTGTATTGACGAGAGACATCATTCCGATCTTGACACGTTTTGTTGTTATTGACCATGTACATCACTGACAATATTACATTAATATTCCTTTTTTTATTGTTTTGTTTGGACGCTTAGAGACCGTATACATCTCTACGAACATTGAATAATTATTAATTGTACTTGGACGCTCAGAGACCTTATACATCTCTGGAATACTGAATTAATATCATTAACTTTCTGTTAATGCACAGACCTTATCCTAATCGAATGTAATGGTCATATTTTGTTTTGTTTTCATTAACTTTGTGACATTTAGTGTGTTGTTATATCAGTCCTTAATGTGCAAATTTTAAATTATTATTGTGTAAGATTATTATTCTTTTATTGTAAGATTATTATTTTTATTGTAAATTACCGTTTGACATGTAAAAGTGCCCTTGTGGCCTATTTGCAGAATAAATAATTTTAATTTGAATTTGAATTTGTCGCATCTCGATGGAGGGGCACCCCCCGATATCGATTGCGTCAACCTACCTTTCACCTCAACGAGACTTACTTCTGACTGACCTCAACTCTTTAGCCTCCCTAGGTCCTTCGGTCATCGTGGCCGGGGACCTAAATAGTAAGCATATCAGCTGGGGATGCGTAGCATCCAATCCCAACGGCAATCGGCTTCATCACCTTTTGATCGATAGCCTCCCTTTCGATCTCGTCGCTCCCTTAGAGCCGACTCACTTCCCTCATAACGTAGACCACCGACCTGACATACTCGACATAGCACTACTAAAGAACGTAGCGTTAACTCTGCGTTCTATAGAAGTGCTACACGAACTAGACTCGGATCATAGGCCAGTCCTCTTGAGACTAGGCCCTCACCCCAATAGTACTCCTCGAACCAGGACACTCGTGGACTGGGACAAGGTACAATCAGGTCTCCTACAGACGGACTCCCCCCTGCTTAGAGATATCCCAGACAATATAACTACAACCGAACAGACAGACCAAGCGATCGATTCTTTCACCAACTACCTCAACGCTGTTCGAAGCGAAGCCTCAAGGGAGGTGTCGGCGGAGGACATCCAAAACCGACCTCTACCTACGGAACTGAGAGAGTTGGTGACAAGGAAAAATCGCGCCATACGTACCTATTCAAATCACCCTTCTGCCGAAAATCGGCAAATCCTGAGGGACTCTTCTAACGAGTCCAAACAGAGGATTGCCGAATTTCGGGAGAACTCGTTCAGGGATCTGATGGGGGAGATAACGCCTAGTCACCTGGCTTACTGGAAACTAGCGAGATCTCTCAAATCCGAAGCCTGTTGGACCATCCCTCCCTTGGATCGACCGGATCACTCAACCCCCGCGTTCGAGGACAGTGAGAAAGCCGAATGCCTTGCGAGTAGTTTAGAGTCCCAATGTTCGCCCAACCTCCTCAACACCGACGAAGCCCACATTAGTAGGGTCGATTCCGAGGTGGACAGGAGATCGCGTCTCCCCGTAACTTCACCCATTTTACCGGTGTCGGTTAAGGAAGTCAGTGACATTGTCAGGCGTCTCCGTATTAGGAAGGCTCCGGGTGCGGATGGTCTATCCAATCGCATCCTGAAACTTCTCCCCGAAACCCTCCTCCTCCTTTTGGTCGGCATCTTCAATGCCGCACTGACCAATGCTCACTTTCCAGCCGCGTGGAAATGTGCAACGGTCATAGGGATAGCGAAGCCCGGCAAACCCCGGACCTCGCCTGCCTCTTACAGGCCGATCAGCTTACTTAGCTCCCTTGGAAAGCTATATGAGCGGATCCTTCTCACGAGAATTCTCAGATTTACGGCTGAGAATAACCTCCTCATCGATGAGCAGTTCGGTTTTAGATCCGGACACTCGGGCGTCCAACAGGTGCACCGCGTCACGGAGCACGTGTTGGACGGTTTCTCTCGATTCCAGGGGCTCAAGACCGGTGCGATCTTTCTCGACGTAGCGAAAGCCTTCGACAAGGTCTGGCATAACGGGCTTGTATACAAGTTATACCAGCTCGGAATGCCGGACAGACTCGTACTCACAATACGAGATTTTCTCAGTGACCGAAGCTTTCGATACCGACTGGAGGGAACGTATTCGGACCCACACCCCATCCGGGCCGGAGTCCCGCAAGGCTCCGTGCTCTCTCCCACTCTCTACTCGTTATTCACAAACGACATTCCCAGGCACCCTAAGGTGCAACTGGGGTTGTTTGCGGATGACACCGCGCTCTTTACGACTCATTGTAAGTACGCTACTATCCGGCGATACCTCCAAGAGGCAATCTCCGACCTAGGTCGTTGGTTTAATCTTTGGCGTATCGAAGTCAACCCGGAGAAAAGCACTGCAATAGTCTTTCATCCGTCGGACTGCATTAGTACAGAAAGGCGGGTGGCTCCGATCCAGATGTTTGACCGACCCATCCCCTGGGTCAACGAGGCCAAATATCTTGGAGTGACCCTCGACAGGAGACTGACTTTCCGTAGCCACATCCGTAGGGTACGCAACCGCGCGTTGTTCGTGCTAGGAAGGCTAGGGCCGATGATCAACAAGTTTAGTAAATGTCACTTAGGAATAAGCTGACACTCTACAAGACTTGTGTTCGTCCAATCATGACATATGCAAGTGTAGCATTCGCTCACGTGCCTATGTCATCGCTCAAGCCGCTTCAGGTCATTCAGAATCGTTTTCTCCGAAGGGCGACTGGTGCCCCGTGGTACCAATCGAACCTCAGCCTGCACCACGACATGGAGATTAGCACCATGTATGGTTTCTTTAAGCAGGCTGCCAGACGTTATTTTGATAACGCTCCCCACCATAGGAATCCGTTAGTTAGGAAGGCTGCTGACTACGTCCCCATCCCTCCCCCCTCTGTCGTTACTCGGTGCTCACTGATTAGGGGCCGCACGGTCCGGCGTCCTAGGCACACACTCACGGACCCGGACGACGAAATCACAGCGTCCATCGAAAGATGGAACGCTGCGCTTTCGGCGTCCAACACATCGCGTACACTTCAGCGTTCCCGCCGGCGGGGACGTCCACCGCGAGACAACACAGACACATACAGTCCGCTTTCGTCCCGGTACCGCCGCATACCGGGTAGAGTCAGTCCGACGCAAGTCGGGCCTAGCTGAGTTTCTTGCTGGACTCTTCTCAGCTAGGCTAGGTTTTAGCGAACCAGCGATAAAACTCCCAGTAGTTCGATACCACTCACACCCCAGATTCGGTTGATACCGTTCAACCAATCTCACTGAAGCTGGCTGAAGGAAGGAGGCAGAAGTGGAGCAAAAGGAAGCACTATAGCTACTATCCCTGAGCGACGGTGAAAACACGTCGAGGTCATGTGAGTACCTTAAATTTAACTGAAAATTTATTTTGTTTGTGTGTGTGTGTATTTCGGGAGTGAATTGTTGTTTGGAAGTGCGAATCAGTCAGATGACACAGGAGGCTAGACGTAAGTCTAAATCGAGCGCAGTTTTAGTGTACTAATTTCAGCTAGTACAGCATATTATTTGGGTTATATTGTACGAGAAAGCCGGTAGTTACATAGGCAATTGATTCTTCAGTATACTATGAATTTACGATGTGTTTTTCATGTAGGGTAATTTACAAATTGTATTTAATGCGATTTTCCCGCCAAATTGAGACCTGAAAATATTATGTAACGACTTACAGATGCAGACTATCAACTAAATTAGAATACATCTAACGTAGTTTACGTGAGGCTAATTACTACTCTTTGTGTACTAATTAGTGATTATTTCCAGGCGTATTTAATTTCCTTACGTAATCTTGTACGTGTGTATTACAGGAACTGAACTACTCCTCAATTTTCCTTTTATAACTTTCATCAACCAATAATTGACCGTGCCTATTCATTATGGAAAGAGTTTTCTCGGTATTATAAAGTATTTATGTAATTCCTAAAGATCTGACTAATTTAGTGACCCCGAGAGAATGAACTTCTTTTGTATTAACTATATATCTGTTTTTGCAAGTCATATAAATGATCCGTAAATTTTTACCCTTATGAATATATTATTATTATATTTAGAATGCGGTATAGTGAGGGGAAAACCTTTGTTAAGGAAGCTGATAAAATAAAGAAACCTTGGCAATGGTGTTGATTGCTATGATACCTTAATTATTAGTCACAGATTGTTAAGAAATTTGAACACCAATTTCATGAAAGGAGCGACTCTTGAAGCGGGAGGGATTTGTGATATTCTCTTGTTTTAAAACAAGATTATTGGCATGGAAAGCGTATTTTATATTACAGCCTTCTAAAATGTAAGTGTTAATTAATAACAGATTAATAAAATCTTAATTAAATCGTAGGATTGTGGTCAGCGAAGTGGTTTGCTTTAGTATACAAATTTATAAAGAATAATTAATCTTTTGAGTTGAGTTCTTATCTTCGGAGACTAGCCGAAAGGTAAATAGTTCTTTAGTTATAACTAGAACTGTACTGATATGAAATAGTTAATTTAAGGGTTGAGTATACCGGACTAATGGAACACAAATCCGGGCAATGGTTCTGTTATAAATACTTGGAATATGGAATTATTGCATATACTGGAACGCTTAAGTGGCATTCCCAGGTACAGAGAGTAGCTATATAATGGCTTTTTAAGAATAGTGATGAATAGATGAAGAGGCAAAAGATCTGAGGATGAGTAAAGACTCAAGAGAAAAATATCATTGATTGTTATTACAAGATGACCATTGACAAGGTCTAAATTAAATAAAAGATGGCCTTATAATGGCTCATTTCCCATTAGCTGAGACACAATTAGATCGTTCTCACCCTATCCTGACTAATGGAAGGATGTGCAGACCCCAAAGAGGTGCTTTACATTTAATAAGATTAAAAGCAGGCCTCTCTACAAAATATTCCTTGTAATAAAAGGAATGCCATTCTATAAGTAATTTATAGTGCTAAGCATAATTACTACCTTTTGTGTATGAGTACAACTAAAATCACCCTTGTGTATATAATAATATATATTGTGAATGGTAAATAAAGATAGCACATACTTCTTAAGGTGAATGAACAAGTAGAGCCAGTATTCGGAAGTATACTTGTACTGGTTCTATAGGTCGGGGCCCTTCTCAGCAAAAAAATATTATATTTTATTTTATACATATATATATATACTAAATTTTATATTTTACATCCTAATAGCCAAGAAGTGAATTCCATTTTATACATTCTTTACTTTGGTTTTCTCATTCTCTATAGTAATAGTTTCCTCTTAACCTTATAAATTCCAGTGAAACTCCATAATCGTAAAAGGATCTGAGTTACTATTCACAAATTAGGGTTCCTAGCCTTAACTTCTAGACGATCACAACCATTCTACAAGGCTAAGAATAGATCAAATATAGCAGGTTAGTATTATAGTGTTAAGGGGGTTTGCTGGGGTGGGTTAAGTAGAGTAGTGAGTCTCGGGGCAAGAGGAAAAAGGAAATATTTGTAAGGGGGGGGGGGGATTCGTTTCAAAGACATAACATACTTAAAAAAGAGCAATTTGGTTTTCAGAAACATAAATCAACATGTCTGGCTGTATTTTCGTTACTTAAAGTAATATTATCTAATCTCAATAACAATTACATGAAAACCGGATTATTCTTTGACTTGTCGAAGGCTTTCGACTTCGTTTCTCATGACCTACTACTGAACAAACTTGAATCGCTAGGAATCAGAGGGCCGCCACTGCAATGGATCTCTTCGTATTTAAAAAATCTACAACAATGCGTCAGAATAAGTAAACTCGATGACAGTAATGGGATGTTAAGTTACTCATCTGGACTCAGACACAATAAATATGGAGTCCCACAAGGAAGTGTTCTGGGTACGATCTTGTTCCTACTCTATATAAATGACATCACTGATATAACAAACCACCGTTGCATTCTATATGCCGATGATATCTCCATAATAGTGACATCTAATAAAGAAACTAATACAATTAAAGATCACGAACTAGATATCAACAACACTATTCAAATGGTAAAGGATTGGCTCTACTCTAACAACTTAATAATTAACCTGCAAAAATCTAGTTATATCCAGTTCAATAAATCAATTAGTCATCATTCTAGTTATAATCTCAATGAAGTCAGTCAGTCAGAATCTAGTATCGAAAATGTGACACAAGCCAAATTTTTAGGAGTAATTTTAGATGAAAAACTTGACTGGAAGTCGCATTTGGATAATATCACCAACCGCATTAATAAATATGTATATGCCCTTAGGCAAGTCAGTAGAGTGACCAATATTACAACCGCGATCTCCTGTTACCACGCATATGTGGAGTCGGTTTTACGTTACGGACTAATACTATGGGGCTATAGCACAGACAGCAATCGAGCATTTATTGCACAGAAAAAGTGTATAAGAGCAATATATAGAATGCGGCCAGACGAATCCTGCAGGCCACTATTTAAAAAACTCGGTCTGCTACCGTTCCCCTCGTTATACATATACGAAGTATGTATGTTCGTCCATAAATATAAATCTATGTTTAAAAAAGCATGTGACACTCATCCTCGTGCCTGTCGAGATCCGGACAGACTATTTCCTGATGACCATTCACGTCTAACGAAACATAAAAAAGCTGTTTGATTATGTGTGTGAAAGTATATAATAACATACCAGCGCAACTACGGTCATTGAATATTATATCATTTAAAAAGCAGCTACACCGATGGCTAAATAATCAAAACTTCTACAGTTTACATGAATTCTTTGACATGTAATCTTTGGCATTTGCATTTGTGAATAGCTGGTAAATGTTATTATGATGTCATAGTTTGTAAGTAGTAATGTCGAACTTAAATAAATATAATGATCTCAGTAAGTCGTAGTTATAATTAACGTTTTTTTTTGTAAATTGAATATTAGTTACTGTAACAATAATTTTTGCATACCAATTATGGTTAAACATGTAAACCTACCTATGACTGTATCGACACCTAGTATGTGGTAATGTTTAATGCAAATAAAGTTTATGATTTATGATTTACTAGCTTTTGCCCGCGGCTTCGCCCGCGTAGTAAAAGTAATTTTCCAATAATTATTGAATTGCTACGCCGCCTACTAACCTACTACTACTAACTTCCCCTACTAATAACCCTTCATCATAGCCCATTATGGTAAATTAATTTTTATTTACTATTATATTTTTGCCCGTGTGGTGGCGAGTTAGAATTTCACCACCCTCTTTCTTCCCGTGTGTGTCGTAAAAGTCGATTAAGAGAGCAGGGTTGAAGTGTGTCCTGGGTGATGGGCTAACAACCTAAGCAATATCACTTTTTGTCGATCTTTTATACCCACATTTATGCTAAAAGTGGCGCTGGAACATAAAGTTCATGTGCTCTGCCTGCCCCTTTTGGGAATAAAGGCGTCAATGTATGTATGTATGTACGTATTTCTGTTATTAAATTTACAATCATGATTAATGAGAATCTGTCCTCTGGAATAAAAGCTACTTTATGTTCATGAACATTAATGTTGAAATACCAAAATATCTCCACGAATGTTAAGTCAAATTTGTGGCCTGGACATTGCTATAGGCTTGTTTCCTAAGATTTTTTTCCATGCTTTTCGAACCAGTATTTAACATAAATACCCAAAAATTTGTTTTAATTTAACGGCGGCCAAAATGCTTAACTTATTAAAAGTAAGCAGATCTTCGTGCAGCACCTTGAATGTACTTATTACGGATGCAGGCACTTTCCCAATGTCTCCTACCCTCCCGTCCCGCCGCGCCGCCCGCACTCGCCTAGGTACCGATTGCTGACGATCGAGATGGCACCAAATACAAACTTTAAAACCTATAACCCTATATAACGCGGGTCTCGTTCCATACCTCAAAAGCAAAAATAGAACCCTTATTTATAGGATCACGTGTGGCTGTCTGTCAGTCCGTCTGTTACAACCGATTTGCTACGAAAAAAACTGGACCGATTGAATTGCAATTTGGCACAAATATTTTCATGAATTTTCATGTCCACAACATTACATTTCAAAATCTATGTGATTTTCGTTATTAACGTCCCAAAAAACCGTAATAACAACGCCCATATTGATATTTAGACGCCACGTTGGAATGTAAAATCGTTGTTGTTTTCCTAATCAGCGACCCGATAAACCATAGAAACAATAGATGCCGATGTTGATTTTCAGATTTTGTCACCACATGTCTCCTTTTAGGGGTTGAATTCTCAAAAAACCGGAAACACTTGTTTACTCATTTATCGTTAGGAATTATCCTGTGAATTCTCGAATAAAATTGTCTAACTAATCTTTTTTCTCCATACAAACTTTGGACCTCCTTTTTAACCCCTTTAGGTGTAATTATTTCAAAAACGCTGAAAGCACTTTATTTGTAAATTATGCCCACAAAGTTTTAAGTACGTAGTAGCTAAAAATAAGTTTCCCTTATACAAAATTTGGACCCTCATTTAACCCTCTTAGCGGTGGAATTTTATAAAACGCTGAAATTACTTTTTTGTATCCTAATAAGTTATCTTCCTACAAAGTCTCAAATCTCTAGTTCAATAAATAATGTTTCCCCTCCACAAACATTGCATCCCTATTTAACCCCCTTAGGGGAAGAATTTTATAAAACGCTGAAATTACTTTTTTGTATCTTAATAATGATATTCCTACAAAGTTTCAAGTCTCTAGTACCAACAAATATGTTTCTCCCATACAAACTTTGCACCCCTATTTAACCCCCTTAGGGATAGAATTTCCAAAAATCCCGTCTTATCCCTTGCCTACGTCATAAAATGAAGTTCTGGTGTAAATTTCAAGTTTCTAGTCCCAGTAGCATTGAATACGAACTTTGCACCCCTATTTTACCCCCTTAGGGGTGGAATTTTATATAAAGCTGAAAATACCTTATTTTGTATCCTAATAAGTAAAATACTTACCAAGTTTCAAGTCTCTAGTTCAATAAATAATGTTCTCCCATACAAACTTTGGACCCCCATGTCACCCCCTTAGGAATAGCATTTCCAAAAATCCTGTTCTATCCCCTGCCTACGTCATAAAAAGAAGTTCTGGTGTAATTTTCAAGTTCCTAGTCCCAGTAGTTTTGAATTCAAAATTTGCAACCCTATTTAATCCCCTTAGGGGTGGAATTTTTTAAAACGCTGAAAGAACTTTTTTTGTATCTTTATAAGTAATATCCCTACAAAGTTTCTTGTCTCTAGTACAAAAAATAATGTTTCACCCATACAAACTTTGCACCCCTATTTAACACCCTTAGGGATAGAATTTACAAAAATCCCGTCTTATCCCTTGCCTACGTCATAAAAGGAAGGTCTGGTGTAAATTTCAAGTTCCTAGTCCCGGTAGTTTTGAATACAAAATTTGCACCCCTATTTAATCCCCTTAGGGGTGGAATTTTCTAAAACGCTGAAAGAACTTTTTTTGTATCTTAATAAGTAATATCCCTACAAAGTTTCAAGTCTCTAGTACAAAAAATAATGTTTCACCCATACAAACTTTGCACCCCTATTTAACACCCTCAGGGATAGAATTTCCAAAAATCCCGTCTTATTCCTTGCCTACGTCATAAAAGGAAGGTCTGGTGTAAATTTCAAATTTGTAGTCCCAGTAGTTTTGAATACAAACTTTGCACCCCTATTTGACCCCCTTAGGGGTGGAATTTTGTAAAACGCTGAAAGTGTTTTTTTTGTTTTTTAATAAGTAATCTTCCTACAAAGTTTTAAGTCCGTAGTTCAAAAAATAAAGCTTCCCCCATACAAACTTTGGACCCCCGTTTTACCCCCTTAGGGGGTGAGTTTTGAAAAATCCTTTCTTAGTACTCCCTTACACCTTATAAGGAACCTACGTGCCAAATTTGGAATCCGTAGACCCAGCGGTTTGGGCTGTGCGTTGATATGTCAGTCAGTCAGTCAGTCAGTCAGTCAGCTTCTTCTTTTATATATTTAGATAGATAAACCTGCCACGCGGTGAGGACCTTTAGATGCCCACAGTACTCACTTGCATGTATGTCCGCTGATGGCGCTGATGGTGTCATTAAAATAATTTGATCCTCTTCCGGAAGTGTAATATAGTGTAATTGGGAGGCATAATCTATATATATAAAAGAAGAAGTCCTGACTGACTGACTGACTCATCAACGCACAGCCGAAACTGCTAATGTTAGAGAGTTGATTTTTGCACAGTAGGTTACTTTTATAACGTGGGCTAGGGATAAGACGGCATTTTTTAGAAATTCCACCCCTAAGAGGGTTAAATAGGGGTGCAAAGTTTGTAAAAGCGAAATTTTATTTTTTAACTAGAGGCTTGAAACTTTGTAGAAAGATCACTTATTAGAATACAAAAAAGTTATTTCGGCGTTTAAGAAATGTCCACCCTTAAAAGGGTTAAATAGGGATGCAAAGTTTGTATGAAGGAACTCTATTTTTTGAGCCAGAGACTTGAAACTTTGTAGAAAGATTACTTATTAAGATACAAAAAAGCAGTTAAAGCGTTTTAGAAAATTCTACCACCAGTGGGTTAAATAAGGGTGCAATGTTTGTAAGGGAGAAACATTATTTTTTGAAACTAGAGACTTGAAACTTTGTAGAAAGATTACTTACTAAGATACAAAAAAGTGATTTCACCGTTTTAGAAAATTCCACCACTAAAGGGGTTAAATAGGGGTGCAATATTAGTATGGGGGAAACACAATTATATGAACTAGACCTGAAACTTTGTAGAAAGATTACTTATTAGAATACAAAACAGTGTTTTCTGCGTTTAAGAAAATTCCACCCTTAAGAAGGTTAAATACGGGTGCAAAAAATGTATGAAGGAACTTTATTTTTTGAGCTAGAAACTCGAAACTTTGTAGAAAGATTAATAATTAGAATACAAAAAACCGCTGTCGGCGTTTTAGAACATTTCACCTCTTAGGGGGTTAAATAGGGGTGCAAAGTTTGTATGAGGGAAACTTTTCCTTTTGAGCTAGAAACTTGAAACTTTGTAAAAAGTTAACTTATTCAAATACAAAAAAAGTTATTTTAGCGTTAAATAAAAACTCTATGCCTACGAGGGTTAAAAAGGTTGAAGGTTTTGTACAGGGAACACTGGATTTTTTAGCTAGAAACTTGAACCTTCGTAGAAAGATTACTAATTAAAATACCAAAAAAGGACTGTCAGCGTTTTAAAACTTCCACCCCTAATAGGGTTAAATAGGGGTGCAAAGTTTGTATGAGAGGAACTTTATTTTCTTAGCTAGAGACTTAAAAATTTGTAGAAAGATTACTTATTTAAAAAAAACCCTAAGAAGAGGGTAAAAAGGGGTGCAAGGTTTGTATGGAGGTAACATTATTTTTTTTAGTTAGAGACTTGAATCTTTGTAAAAAGATTACTTAATTAAATTAAAAAAACAGCAATTTAGAAAAAACTACCCCTACTTAGAAAATTTTACCCCTAATAAGGTTAAATTGTCATCCCTTACCTAAGCAAGCAAAATAAGGGGTTGATTATACTTTTCGCTATTCGTCAGCAGGTGGCTTTAGTGCGTTAGCAAATGAATTTAATGATTCCTTATAAAAATAAAAATTTTTTAACAATTGCATGTCAGTGTCTGCCACTGTTTGAAATATAATATTTATGTCTAGACCATATTAACTAAGAATAAAATTCACTTACATATTTTAATATTTTTGTCATCATCAAAAAGCTACGCGGACGAAGTCGCGGGCGGCCGCTAGTAAATCATATAAACAATAATTAAAAAAAATCTTCTCGCAACCATTGCGTTTCTTGTCTTACGTACTACCTACCTGGGCTTAAAATATTTAATCTGCGCAACAAAATTCTTTATAAGTACCAAAGTAATATAGAATTATAGTAGTAGTTGGAACAATGTAATTATGTATTAGGACCGACCGAATTGTGGCCCAATTCCAGAAGAAGTAATGCCTTGCGTGCCGCACACGTTGCAAATGGCGCAAACTAGTGTTCGACGGGCGGAAAATCCACGATGAAGTTTGGTGAAACTTGCAGATAAGAGCTAAGTGACATCAACGTGTCAACTGTTCACCGCGAGCAATATACACCGTTACAGGGTACGAGATTTGGGACTGGTCTTTTGACAGTTCCAATATGATGTAAAGAGTGATGTGGCTAGAGTAAATCGATTGTCATAATATCCGATTACGATTTATGATGGCTAATAAAAGGAATCGACTGATTACTGTGTAATAATCATTTTTAGGAAATCATATAGAGAGCCTATACACTTTCGTCTGCTAACACAAGTGTCCTGTAAGTAACTGATAATGCGAGAAAAATTGAGAGAGCTCGCGCGCCGTGCAGAAATCAATGCCATATTTTCAAACGCAACATTTTGCACAATCAAATATGTCGGCTTCGATCGATGTGATTTTATTTCGTATTAACGTGACAGTAATTAAATAATACATTGTTATTTCCCTATTCATAATTATTTGATTCATATCGATTTATTTCTAAATTGTCAGACTCCAATCGATTAAAGCAGTGTATCACTAATTTTTTTAATAAAAGTCTTAGGACGCAATGGTTTGCATACCGAGTTTTAAAAACAATTTCTATACAAATAAGCTGTAAAAAAATATGACAATCATTTTAAAAGTGCTAAAAAGAGCGAGTATGGAGATTGAACTTTGTTTTGTAACTCGGAAGCTATTGAAACTTTTTTTATTATTTCAATGAGCAGTGCCAATTTACGTTTTATGGGTGTCGCGATGTGTCAAACAACAGACCAGTCCCAAATCTCGTAGACTGTATGTGGGCTTGCGGTCGTGTATGCCCGTATGCCGCTCCCGCATTGGCTAACACAGCCATGAGTGACGCCGTCTCTCTTCTTGACACTGCGTGTTTTTTTTTAAACAGGCAGTCTACAAAGATGTTATTACGTGATAACACTGATATAAGCACTGATACATTAATACTATACAGACCTATAGTTTCCAAATTGATTTTGACACATTAAACAATGTTGTGTAGGTTCTGTAATAGACTGAATAGGTACCATTGATGATGAATTGATGTAGGTATTGTAATATTCGTAGTGAGATTCGTAGTTGTGTTAGTGCATACGCTCCTTTTTGGCCTCAATCCATGCATGGTAAGGCGACGATGGGTGCGGCAGCGCGGGCCCCAAGTCATAAGCCGCGCAAACTCAAACATATGCCGTGTTAATGCTTTAACATTTTCATAGTTGTCCCTGACAGCATGCTTTGCCTTTGATAATCGGAAGTGGGTTGGTGTGAAAATTTCTTCGTCGCACCCTCATGACTGAGGGTCGTGGAACGAGGTCTCTTTGCGACCCTGATTATCTCTCCATGCAATCTGGCAAACCCTGCCCGACGTGTGGCGATTCGACTAGTTTCTCCGAACAATCGGTTTTGGCCAGACGGATAGCCTGATTTATAATGAGATGGAGTGAGATAGTTGCAGAATGAAGACCCTGATTATCTCTCCGTGCAATCTGTTAAAGCCTTGCAGGACGTGTGGCAATTCGGCTAGCTTCTCAGAACCGTGGCTAACCGTATTCAGCCGCCGCGCCGAAATAAGTAATTACCGATGTGGTGCGTGCGGCGTAACGGCGGTGCGGCTGATTGTATTCAAATATCAAAGAACATACAGCGTGTTCGCATTCGCATATCTCAAGATTACTGATGTTATTCGTAAATAGCTGTTGAAGTTTCCGAGGTTGCTTACAGAGGAAATATAAGAATTTGTAATTTTGCTTGAGTGCGTTCCACCGCGCTGTTATATAGGCTGAGTTCATGTACAGATGGCGCGTGCGGAGACGCGGGCCACGCGTCGGAAGTTGACCAACCAAACACATACCTACATACGGCGTACCAACAACTCGGTTACAATATGTGTGGACCTCGCTGGAGTGTGCCGTAGTGACGTCATCAACGCCAGGTCCACAGATATTATTAACTGGGTTTTGCTGGGCTATAATGGCGTTGCTTAGGAGTGTTTATGTACAGGCGTGAGTATTTCCTTCGTCCCCCTGACAGCACGTGTGTCACCATCTGCAAAATGTTATGAATATCCATCCCTATTCTCACTTGAAACTAATACGCCGATAATGAGATTTTCGGGATTTATGTACGGAATGATTAGCCATTAATTAGCTTTTCGGTGAAGGACAACATCGTGAGGAAAGTTGCACATGCCTGCGAAGAGATTCGAATAATGTTATGTGAATTCCCCCACTACACTACACTACACTACAGCCTTTTCTCCCCCCCCCATGAGAGGATGTCTGTGTCCAGCAGCGTGACGTGTCAAGGCCGATGAGGGTGATTCTCACTTATATTTAACTTGATTATGTAATGTCATAGCGTATTCTCTCCACCCCGTATCGTATCTGGCAGTGCGCAGCCGTACGTTATGCGCCGCGCGTGCGTCTCATTGTCATGTCAGCGGCGCGGCTGCGCATATACTATTAATACTATTACCGATCAAGCACTTTTTCATCTGCGATAAACGAACCGACCCCACGACGCGGTGTGTGTGAGTAATATATAATCCTAGGTGGACGTATGAGATATTTTGATTCAGCTCGGCCTAAGTTTTTTTTTCTATGTTAAATCTGCCATCATTTTCCAGACAAAATCAGGTTGGTTGAATGAAGGATGGCAGGTCGTAGATTTAGAGGCCAATGCCCTGTTCACTTCCTATCTACCGTGCCATGGGTCCTAACTCTTGGTGAAGAATTATTAAATTAGGTACTCCTATCTTAACCTCAGCCAAGTGGCGAACAAAGTTGTTTAAGTTACTAGCTTCGGCCCGCGACTTCGTCTGCGTGGACCCAGGATAATAACTACAACTTAAAAAAGTTGGAATACCCTCGACATTTTCCTTTCAAAGTCCAATATCGCAATAACCGCTGAACAGATTTTCATGAAACATAGCTAAGAACACTCGGGAGAAAATTATCTATAACACAATTAAAAAACCGGGTGATTGGATAATGAGTTGTTATTAAGGTCCAATGAGGCCAAACGCGACGAGTTTATTTTATTTAGTTGAGGTTGCTTCATGAGCTGAGTGGTGCCATAATATTGTGTTGACACCCAACTCACATAAGTAAGACATTTCTGCTCCGTCGAATAAGTACCTACCGACAAGTGGCGATAAATGATCTGCAAATTTTGAAGGACAGTTTTATTATACGTTCCTTCTTATATACTAAGTACATAATGAGACGAATAATGCGAGTTAAACATAGTCACAGTCTTTGCTACGGTAGCCCAGTGGTTCAGGCATGCGGCTGTCAAACGGCGGTCGTGGGTTTGAATCCCGGCTCGTACCAATTAGTTTTTCGGAACTTATGTACGGAATATGATTTCATATTTACCGTTAGCTTTTCGGTGAAGGAAAAACATCATGAGGAAACCTGCATACATCTGCGAAGAAATTCAAAGGTGTATGTGAAGTCCCCAATCCGCACTGGGCCAGCGTGGGTACTACTGCCCGTTCCCTCTCATACATGAGAGGAGGCCTGTGCCCAGCAGTGGGACGTATATAGGCTGATGATGTGTGATGTGAAACATGGTCTTGTAAAAATTACATACCTAAGCCATAACTATTCAAAATATTCAGTGCATGCGACATATGTAGAGGAAAGCAACCGAGTTCCTGGCACTCAGTGTGAATTTCTATTTATGTTAAGTCGGCAGTGAGACTTCAATCTTATCTCTTTATCAGACTGGTCAAATAATCGGTACATTCGGTCTAAAACACCGAAGTGCCCGCAGCGTGGGTCGAAGCTGGCGCCGCAATACCTCTCCAATCGGACACTCTGTCCAATAAATCCGACCCAATCGAATAAATTGACTGTTCGTGAATAATCGCGAACTGATGCGGCACACTCTTGACTGCTTTATGCACCATTAAACACTTAGGAATTGTGCCAATATGGTAATAGGGCATGTTTTTGTGGGATGTATGTTTAATACTGGGTAGTCGTTAAGGCGATTCATTATTCTGTGGAGCGAATTAAAAACAAGAGATGATTTTCTGGGAACGTAGGTAGATGCAGTGATTCCGTTCCGTTCCGTTCCGATTTTCTGGGAACGTAGGTAGATGCAGTGATCAGCGAAAATTACAATCTGGGTTATAAGTAATGTGAAAAATAAAATACTGACAAAAGTTAAACTTTTGGCACAAGCTTTTGTTGCCGTGATTAACTACTCTTTGAGACGATTGTAACGAGCCCATACTCAACGAGGTTACGTCGGTTAAGTACTGAATTCCCATGGTCACCTTCTATCTCCATTATGAGATCAGGTAGATGGTACCATAATATTGAACTGTCATGCAAACTATACTTACTTCATTTCTTTTTTGGTGAGCCTATTGTGTGTCCCACTGCTGGGCAAATGCCTCTCTCTGTGATCTCCATGCGTCCCTACTAGGTGCCCCTTCCGCCCAGTTGCTGAAGAATCCATCCAGGTCGTCCCACCATCTGGGTCTGCCCCGTCTGCGGTACTATATTACCACCCACTTGGTAGCTATATATGTCTGTCTGTTTTACTTACTTATAGCCAAAATTTCAGCTCAATCGGTTGAGGTTAACTGAAAAAAAAATCAGTTCCAAGATTGGTCCCGCACCAACTCAAGTTAATATGAAGCTTGTAACAATAAAAGTGTTAGTGTAAGTGCAAGGCCTGAGTGGACGCCCCGCTCTGAGCGGGCTGCAGCCTTACACTTAGTCAAACTGGGCGTTTTCAGCAAGACCAAATCAACGTGAGTATACGTACCGCACCGAATCTTGATCGGTACAGTTTTAAGTTTTAGGGTTATAAATTGTTTGGAGACGTCAGTCATAGGGATCAAGATTCGCCACGATAGGTATATTTGCGCTACTCTAATGTTGGGCCACACGAACGAGAAGTGCCATTAATTATCGCGATAATCGTAGTGTGGCCGTACGGTTAACGTCCATTATCGCGATAATAAATGGCATTTCTCGTTAGCGTGGCCCCAGCATAACCACCCAGGTCCTCCACCAAGTTGATTAATGCATTGATATTTGTTTACTACGTCGTGTGTTTCCAACCCGCACTGAACCAGTATGGGGATAACTATTCACTTTTATTCTTGAAAGGGGGTTTTGAGCGGGATTCGGCAGTCAGCCAGCACACATACGTAGGTAGGTTTTTCTTGGGATTGGGGGGATTTCTGCACTCTTCCTCCACCTGACCCTCATGTTTCTGCACGTCTCAATGATTAAATGCATAATTATAGGTCATTTATGCATAACTAGCATCTGCCCGCGACTCCGTTCGCGTGCAACTCGTTTATATCGCAGCTCCATACAAACTTTTACCCCCCCATTTCACCCCCTTAGGGGATGATTTCGGGGATAAAAACTATCCTATGTCACTCTTCATCCCTTCAACTACCTATCTCCACTTAAAAAAACATGTCAATTCGTCGCTCCGTTTTGCCGTGAAAGACGGACAAACAAACAAACACACACACACACATACACTTTCCCGATGGATATGGATTGTTCAAATAGCAAGAAGAAATCTTCGCTTTTGTTAATTTTTAACCGACTTCAAAAAAAAGGAGGAGGTTCTCAATTCGGTTGTTTTTTTTTTTTTTTTTTTTTCAATGTTTGTTACCTCAGAACTCCGTCATTGATGAACCGATTCGGAAATTTTTTTTTTGTTTGTATGTATATACTTCCAGGTGGGTCCCATTTTTTTCAAAATTCAGTTAGATGATGGGATCCATGAGGAATTGAGGGGACTCCTCAATTTTATAAGGCACGCGTGTAGTGATTTTGGTATTTTCTGTTATAACTCGTGTATTTACATCCGGAATCATAAATTTGGTGGCGAGGAATTGATGATGAAGACCACAGATGACTTATCGAATTCCTCAATTATGTACTTAAAAGTGCAAAAGTACGTCACAGGTTCTGATAAGATTCCGTTGAAATAGGAACTAATGAAGTGCCATTGGTGATGATCTTGGGGAATCGATGGAAGTCCTCAAATATTATCGGCCCACATACAGCGATTCGGTTTTTTTCTATAGTAATCAACGCATTTGCTATCGGAAATCAGTTCATGTGGTAAATTGTAAAAAATAGGAAATGCAGTGCTCGTGGCTTGGCGGAGTACTAAATTGAAGTCGGTTAAAACTTTGTTTTTAAAGTAAATTATCCAAGTCAATATTATGGGCATATGTGATAATTGAAATAACGGAATAATTGAATTGCCGATTTAATTGAAACCACTTTAAATTAGTTAAATCATTTATTACTTACAACATAAAGTATAAATGTTTTTGATTTAGATTTTTTTATAAATAAACATGTAAGTACCTATTCATTAGTATATTTATTACGATTGGCTAGCAAGCCAGGGCACAGGCCTCCCCCCTACAGCAGTGGGGGGAGGCCTGTGCCCTGCAGCGAGACGTACAAGCTGATGATGATTACGATTGGCGAGGACGTAGCGTAGTGGCTTACAAACTTTCTTCCCCAGGCTTCCACATATGTTACGGCATGAGATGTGAGAATGACGTTACCAAATCAACACACGATTTTGGCACTGGTAGATTTATTTATGCCCCATGTGGTCATGTCGACCCAAACTCGTAAGGCAACTATTTTAAAAGTAGCGCACACGGGTCACTTGCGTAACTTGCGTAATTAACTTACCAAATACGTAAAATTAGCAGCGGACGTAGACGAAGTGCTCAAAATGATCTTTACGAGTACAGGCTTTTATTCCCACATATTTAATGATATATTAAAAGTCTATTGTAATGTAACTATTCGTGACCAATAAAACTATTTCCATTTTCTTTTTGTTTTCCAAACACAGACATGTCGCCAGAAGCGAGCTTAAAGCTAAATGGCATTCACTACCTGCCAATTAAACAGAGATAAGTTTTATAACAGGAAGAAGAGACAGATGTGTGCATCATTCTGATGTCTTAGTATCCGGCGTAGCTACTGCGGCGGCTGAAAGTACTTAATTAAGAACAGTGTAAAATTCGTAAAAGTGTTTGGAATGCAAAATGTAAGTGTCAGATTGATCCGTTTCTGTTACTGTATTTCGTAGAAAGTGATTTCAAAAAAGTTTGTATTTAGATTGTAATGTAAGATGGTGGAAACGAAATAGGTAACTTATTTATCTAGCCTCTATGTTGGTTGACTGAATTCACCGATTACCTAATATAATTAATAATTAAAATAATACATTGTAAAAATGGTTTCCAAGTAAGTATGGACTATTTTCAAGTATTATAATGTCTTCTTACATTATTATGTTGGATCTTCGGAACGTTACTTCTTTTCCAGAGTAAAATTAAATTAAGAACAAAATCGGCCAAGCGAAGCTATTTACTATGCTCACATTATGTTCACAGGTCCGAATTTTTTGCCCTTAATGAACATTTATGGAGTCGTGGCACCTAGACAATAAATCTGCACGTCTATCATGGGACGGCCGCGACATACTCTCGATTTTTCTCGCACTATACCTCTTGTTCTAAGTGTTCTAATAAGAGAGAGACGGATAGTGCGAGTAAAATCGAGAGAGCTCGCGCGCCGTCGCGTGATAGCCGTGCTGGAGGAAGGCCGGTATATGCCACTTTTGTGGGCACACACCCCTAGTCTTCCTGTTAGTTCTTCTCCGCGACCTTGGAGCCCTGCGTCAGGTCAGTCCTGGTGTTGGTGCGCGCCTGCCGCCCTGCCGCAGGACGCACGTTCAGGACGGACTCCACCACCACCTCCTCTATGAACAGCTGCCCGTCGTTGTCTGAAACATTAATTTGCATTTTAAATTAAAGGAATCCGGTGGAGGAGCATTACATTTTTAAATTTTTCCTTTAATTTAAAATGACTTAATTCGTTAGCAGCGTTATTGCTTAGTACTAAACTAGCGGCCGCCCGCGACTTCGTCCGCGTAGATTTTTGATGATGACAAAGATATAAAATAGGTAAGGGAATTTTATTCTTAGTTAAAATGGTCTAGACATATTACATTTCAAACAGTGGCAGACACTGATATGCGATTGTTAAAGAATTTTTAATGATTTTCCAATCAGATTACGGGAATTGTTTGCAGAATGCTTAATACTTATTCCGTCAGTTACCTGAAGCTTTAATCTAATTTTAATCTTTGGCAAAAATTCCTGCAAGATATAGAGCGACGCATGAATTTGGAGCTAGAAAATGGGGATCTTAGTTATTATGAGTGAGATTTAAAAAAAGTTGATTATCGTAAGGCTGTTACAATCATAAACTCAGCACTGGAAATCGAAAAATGGAGACAGGTTAATGAAGAGTACATCTCTTTAAAAAATCCAGTGTTCCCCGTACAAAATCTTTAACCTTTTTTAACCCCCATTGGGATAGAATTTTCTTAAACGCTGAAATAACTTTTTTTGTATTTGAATAAGTTAACTTTCTACAAAGTTTCAAGTCTCTAGTTCAAAAAATAATGTTTCCCCCATACAAACATTGCACCCCCATTTAACCTCCTTAGGGGTAGAATTTTCTAAAACGCTGAAATTACTTTTTTGTATCTTATGAAATGAAATGAAATTTGTTTATTTGCTTAAAATTATGTACGTATAAAGATGGTATGGTAAATGGTAAATAATCTCCATATAATGTCAATACCTTATAAAAGTAGGCATGCAAATCTATTTATTATAATGTACATGCATGGCAAGGGGAGGATATTGAGCCTTTTAAAAACAGGCTTACATGACTCTCTAGCTGAAATACCACTTAATGTCCTTATGCATTTTTTTGAGCTTTGAATGCTCTTTCAATTTCTCGTAACCTTAATAAGTAATCTTTCTACAAAGTTTCAAGTTTCTAGCTCAAAAGGAAAAGTTCCCCTCATACAAACTTTGCACCCCTATTTAACCCCCTTCGAGGTAGAATTTTCTGAAACCCTGTATGCCTTTTTTGTATTCTAATAAGTAATCTTTCTACAAAGTTTCAAGTTTCTAGGTCAAAAAATAAAGTTCCCTCTTTGCACCCCTATTTAACCGTTTTTAGGGTAGAATTTTCTTAAATGCAGAAATTACTTTTTTGTATTCTTTTAAGTAATCTTTCTACAGAGTTTCAAGTCTCTAGTTCAAAAAAAAAGGTTTCCCCCATACAAACATTGCACCCCCATTTAACCCCCTTAGGGGCGGAATTTTCGAAAACACTGAAATCTCTTTTTTTGTATCTTTATAAGTAATCTTTCCACAAAGTTTTATGTCTCTAGTTTACAAAATAATGTTTCCTCCATACAAATATTGCACCATCATTTAACGGGGGTAGAATTTTCTAAAACGCAGAAATTCCTTTTTTTGTATTTTAACTACTGTAATGTTTCTACAAAGTTTCAAGTTTCTAGCTCAAAAAATAAAGTTCCCTCCATACAAAATTTGCACCTATATTTAACCCTTTTAAGGGTGGAATTTTCTTAAACGCAGAAATTGCTTTTTTTGTATTCTAATTAGTAATCTTTCTACAAAGCTTCAAGTTCGTAGTTCAAAAATTAATGTTTCCCCCATACAAACATTGCACCCCTATTTAACCTCATTAGGGGTGGAATTTTCTAAAACGCTGAAATTACTTTTTTGTATCTTAATAAGTAATCTTTCTACAAAGTTTCAAGTCTCTAGTTAAAAAAATAATTATTCCCCCATACAAACTTTTCACCCCCATTTAACCCCCTTAGGGATGGAATTTCCAAAAATCCCGTCTTATCCGTTGCTTACGTCATAAAAGGAAGTCCTGGTGTAAATTTCAAGTTTCTAGTCCCAGTAGTTTCGGCTGTGCGTTGATGAGTGAGTCAGTCAGGACATAGACAGGATATAGATTAATTTAGTATAGGGTGGGGTTCTCAATGTAATTAGAGACGTTGGTGCCGTTAAGAAGCCTAAGTCTTCTGCTAGATTGAAAGATTTGGTGGCCGAACCGGATTGTTCCGATAGCTAATTTGGTTAGTAGCGACGGGCCATGGCGCATGCGTGATGGTCGCCGGTTTGAATCCGGCTCGGAGCATTAAGTTCCTTTAATTTAAATTTTTAGCAACGTTACTGCTTGATACAAAATTCATTAATTAGCATTATTCATTTAACACGAGAATAATAACTTAATAAGAGGAATGCCTACCTGCGATTTTCCCTTACAAACGCTCTCGACTGTTTCCTCTCTGGTTTTTGAACATAGAGCAATGCATTTTTCAAATAAGATCAATATATATCATCAATATCTATGCCGCTATGTTTTGCTTTTTTGGATATTTTTATTTTAAAGAAACTTACAGCGCCTTGAAAATCGCAATAACGGCTTAATTGAATTGGCTGCCAAAAAAGGCACAGAACAAATATGACAACAAATATCAAAAAAATCAAAACATAGCGGCGTAGATTATTTCTTCTTCTTGCAGTTCCCAAAATTTTATAATGATTGGTTGCGTTTTGGAGGAGGAAACAGTCGAGAGCGAAACCTCGATTTTTGAATTTTTTGCGTGAGATTTTTAGTCCGAGCTGCAGTTGTCCTTATCGCACGAATTGGAGTCCACAGCAGCGCGACAGAAACATTGCGTCAAAAATTCGAGAATTGAAAAGTTGCTCAGCTAGGCATTGCTCTTAAGCCCTTGGCAGCTTAGAGAGCTACTGCAGTCGCGCGGTGAGGGACTTTTAATCCAGAGGTTATGAGTACGAATTTACGAACCTTGCCTCGGTACCTCTAGGTTTTTCAAAACTATTTAACATTTGATAACATCATCTTTTCGGTGAAGTAAAACATCGTGAGGAAATCGGTGTCAGGGTCTAGTTTTCCCTCTGGGTTGGACTTGGAGGGCAGATGGCAGTCGCTTTCGTTAAACTTGTGCCTTCGCCAAATTTTGGGGTAGGTGTAGGTGCCAAATGTAGCGGACCCCGGGCTCCACAAGATAACAACCGGGAAACAGGTTAAAGGGATGATTTACACGAGGATAGAAAGGCGTTTTATAAACATAAAAGATGTCAAGTTGCACGTTTACTTAGTTCAGTGGATTTAAAATCTTAACATGCATCATAATCCATCGTTATATTTCTATGGGTTTAGTAATACCTAGTTGTGATCTAGGTATACCTATTCAAGTATGTTAATTCGACAAGGTCCTAAAAAGTTAGCTACTTTGGAATTCGGATTCCGAGTTTAACAGCAGAACCTAACTTACGCTCATCGGTATCTGGTATTTTCCGCCCAACTACGCAGTTAGGGTCCTAGACCGGTAACAAATATATATATGTACATAAGTGCTTATAGTTCCGAATATAAATTCAGAATTTATTTAGGTAGATTAAGGTATCGCAGCATTTGCTCAATCCACTAAATTACCTTTAAATTAAATTAAATAGCCATTTATTTCAGATTTTCATCCATATTTTTACACACCTACCCTTATGTATTTATTTATTTTTATCTTTGGATCTTATGTATGTTATTAAGGTATGATATAAACAAAATGTAGAAGCATCATGAGGAAAAGACACCCTGTTTAACACTTACGAGGATTACCTACGAGTATGTTAACATTAACTACTACTAAGAAATCGGCTACATAGTTACAATAACAAACTGACGTAGGTATAATACGATAACTAGCGAGGTCAGGGGCACACAGTCTTCCGTCTCACTTTACTGTTTAAGTAGATAATTATCATAATTGGCAGTTTTTCTCATAACTATAACAAAAAATCTTCTCGTGTTTTTGTGTGTCAAAAAAACTATTACTATTATAGTTACAGACCAGTACCTATCTAGTAGGTAATCGTTGTTTTGCACGAAGACCTAGGTAACTAAGTAAAGAAAACCTGTGTATTTAAATAAAATTATTGTTAACGTTTATAAGACGCATTTACAGAGGACAGTAGAATAAATAAGGGTTAGTAAAAAGTTACTTACCAGTGGGTCCTGCTTGCAAAGTAGACTTCTGTGGTGCAGCCGCCACCGCCGCCAAAACAACCAGCAAAATCAACAAGACTCTCATGGCTCTATGTTTATTTTTAATTCTTTTGACGGCGCACTCTGGATTTGTTTTTAGTGGCCAGTGCGTTTGTTTAAATTAGGTTGTATGATGGCCAGTGCGTTCTTTATTATATATTTTTTCAGTGGCCAGTGCGTTTTAGCTAAAGTGACAGGTTCGAATGCCGCTTGCGCACTGCGTGTGAGATGTCGCCGAGTAGGTCGTCGACGCCGGAGGTCAATTCTGCAACTGTCAATTTAATGTTGAGGGGGGGTTGACGGTTCGTTAAGGGCCGATTTTTCGATCTCTAGATTCAGCCCGTTAAAGTTATCACCATCTTTTTCTTAAGTCATATGAAAGAAAAGGACAGAGCTAACATTTATTGACAGATAGTTTTATCTGGGAATTGAAAAATCGGCCGTAAATAAGACAATTATGATATTTACTATATTATAGTATATTATGACAACCTATGAATACAATTTCAACTCGACTTATAGTTATGTGGAATTAAAATTAATACGTATAGTAAGCCTTCAGTCTTCTGCTTTTTTCCAAATTAATGTAAACCTGTAGGTTCGCGTCTCTTTGCGTCTGCATTGATTTCTGCCGCAGACTCAGGACACTGTTCTGTGACCCCAGAGGAAGATTTTTGTAACTGTATATTGCGGGTAAAATTCAAAATAAGTACCTAGAAGTTTTGTCTGTAATGTTTTATATTTAGCTTATAATTGTAGACTGGCCGCCGCGTTGCATAAGAGTGGGCGATTTCCAATCCAGTCGCGTGCAGTCTACGCGACCCGACCCGTGAATACCTACCGACTACTGTACCTTTAGATTGGTACTCATAAGGCCTCTCACAGAGTGGCGTGGCCTGGCCGCGGCGGACGATAAGACGATAATAAACTTGTCATTAGCTCTAGTGTTGCAGGTTGCAGGCCCAACGTTGACTGACAGTTTGTCAGATACCAGTGTAAGGCGCGCGGTTGTTTTATTGCGTTAAACGCTGCGATTCCATAGATACCTTCTATGAGGTAATCGCAGGTGTATCTATGGAATCGCAGTGTTTAAGGCGCCGTAGGTTCAGCGAAGTTAAGCGAACACTGTTTTTGAAACAATGTAATGCGTCTGTTTATAGTATTATATTTTTTTAAATACGAATACCTAATAATCTTGAGGCTTTTCTACAGGGAAATCAGTGTTTAGAAACATGACTAAGCAATTTTCGCTCGATAGAAAAAAATCACTATAGCTTGACCACAACCGCTGTGCCGCTCCTGCGGTATGCAAGCGTACCGCAGGAGCGGCACAGCGGTTGTGGTCAACCTATAACATAGGTCTAAAAGGGTCTAAAATACACTTGAAATTTGAAATGTTTGTTACAAATTATGCACAAAAGCTAAAAATATTAAAATGGCTTCTAAAAATCGGCAGTATCATGAGAGAACTCAGTGTTTACTTTTTTATTTATTTAAACGGCCAAAAAATTAAAATTAAAAAACATGATTTTCGCGCTTCCGAGCACGCACTTCCATCTCGCTCACGCTTAATTTCTTGGCCGTTGAAATAAATAAAAAAGTAAACACTGATTTCCCTCAAACATGATATTGCCGATTTTTAGAAGCCATTTTAATATGTTTAGCTTTTGTTCGTAATTTGTAACAAATATTTTAAGTGTATTTTAGACCCTTTTTAACCGACTTCAAAAAAAAGGAGGAGGTTCTCAATTCGGTTGTATTTTTTTTTTTTTTTTTTTTCAATGTTTGTTACCTCAGAACTCCGTCATTGATGAACCGATTCGGAAAATTTTTTTTTTGTTCGTATGTATATACTTCCAGGTGGGTCCCATTTTTTTCAAAATTCAGTTAGATGATGGGATCCATGAGGAATTGAGGGGACTCCTCAATTTTATAAGGCACGCGTGTAGTGATTTTGGTATTTTCTGTTATAACTGGTGTATTTACATCCGGAATCATAAATTTGGTGGCGAGGAATTGATGATGAAGACCACAGATGACTTATCGAATTCCTCAATTATGTACTTAAAAGTGCAAAAGTACGTCATAGGTTCTGATAAGATTCCGTTGAAATAGGAACTAATGAAGTGCCATTGGTGATGATCTTGGGGAATCGATGGAAGTCCTCAAATATTATCGGCCCACATACAGCGATTCGGTTTTTTTCTATAGTAATCAACGCATTTGCTATCGGAAATCAGTTCATGTGGTAAATTGTAAAAAATAGGAAATGCAGTGCTCGTGGCTTGGCGGAGTACTAAATTGAAGTCGGTTAAAACTTTGTTTTTAAAGTAAATTATAAGACCTATGTTCGTGATTTTTTTCTATAGAGCGAAAAATGCTTAATCATGTTTCTAAACACTGATTTCCCTGCAGAAAAGCCTCAAGATTACTATTCGTTTTTTTTTAACCATATTATTATAAAAAGACGTATTATATTGTTTCAAAAACACTGTTCGCTTAACTTCGCTGAACCTACGGCGCCTTAACGCATAAAACAACCGCACGTCTATAAGCCACGCTATTCTGTAATTTGTTTCTGCCCCAACTCACCGTTCACCCACAAATATAAATTGACGCCACCATTCGGAGAAAAGCGTAATCTGGTCTAGTTTCGTTAGGCGTGGCGTGTGAGGTGAGGCGCATTAGCGCATTCCGAATAACAACCGTGGTCGATCACGTAACGCATTGTACGCGCTACGCGCGTCAGGTAGATCTAAATGTCACTTTTTGTATAGGGAAATGACAGTTGAGTTGCCTTCGCGTACGTTCTATACGTAACGTGATCACTGATCACCCTTTGAATGTATACGCGTAGTTGATTTGATAGAGATCTCGAGGTCAAAATGTACCAACTTAGGGTGAGTGGTGAGGTGAGCAGGTTTTTTTTAAATGTATTTTATAATTATGCAGTAGGGATACGATAATTTGAAGCTTAGAATACCATCAGCCCTTGGGTAGTGAAACAGTATGGTTATGGTAAGTGTCGAAAAATTGTATCGGTCTACGCGACATTTTCAATGTGAGCTAAAACATAATAAAAACAAGCTTAAGTAGGTATTAGGTGCTTATGGAGTTGACGAAGAGTTTAAAGTTGCTTGTGCCGATTCTATAGTTGTATATGAGGGCGGTTCATAGCTATATGATGCTTGATATCCTGATAAGTAAGAAAATAAGGGAACGGTGAAGTTTCGAAGTACAGCACCTACGCTATCCATACTAATATTATAAATGGGAAAGTGTATGTGTGTGTTTGTTTGTTTGTTTGTTTGTCCGTCTTTCACGGCAAAACGGAGCGACGAATTGACGTGATTTTTAAGTGGAGATAGTTTAAGGGATGGAGAGTGACATAGCATAGTTTTTATCCCCGAAATCAGACCCTAAGGGGGTGAAATAGGGGGTAAACGTTTGTATAGAGCTGCGATATTTAAGGGTGAAGATCAAAAATGTGCTACATAGTTAAGGCCTTAATTTAATCTACGCTTTAACTGCCTCATTTTCGTAACGACAATTACCCATATAAAATGTATGCATTGTCATACATTTTATATGGGTAATTGTAGTTACGAAAATGAGAAAGTTAAAGCGTAGATTAAATTAAGGCCTTAACTATGTAGCATATTTTTTGACCTTCACTATAAACGAGTTAAACGCGGACGGAGTCGCGGGCAGAAGCTAGTTCAAAACATAGAGGCTATAAATAACTTCTTCCGTTCAGTAAGAGAATGCAGAAATATTATACTTACATCTTTAGAAGTTATACAGTCTAACATCATTCTACATTATAACTCCTTGATCTGAGTGTGTTACTTATTATCTATTCGAAAATTACAAAGAGTTATAATTTTAAAGTGTTTCAATGAATATTATGTTTTAAAATTTCAAGAAATGTGTTAATTGTTTTGTCACACTTTCAATTTATGCCGATTAGTGGAGCGTTCAAATTAAGTTTGATTGTAGGTACTCTAACTCCGCTTCCCTAGTACCTACTTTAGTACGGCACTAATCAGATGCGACAATAGTTATTGCATAATGCGGTCAATCGAGATGGCTACGTTGTTAAATACTAACCCAGCAACCGCACGCCACCCGACAACCTTCAGCACGGCTATCACGGCCCCCTATTCTGTAACTTGTTTTAAGCTCACCTCAACGCTCACCCACAAATATATCTTGACACCGCGATGCGTAGTAACTAAGCGTAAGTAGAGGTCTAGTTGCGTGACGGATGACCGGTGGGGTGAGCCGCATTAGCGCGTAGCGTATTACAGCCCAGGGCGGCCCGCGAGATGTGTCGCGGCGAGATAGACTAACCGTCTCTTCGCGCGCGACAACGCGACACAGATCGTGAACTGTCTTGTGGTAGCCGTGAGATGTGTGTTAACCAAGTCAAGATGATTATGTAGTTAAAAGATGTTAATGAAGATGTACTAAAATACTTTGATAATGGTGGCTGGAAAACGGAAAAATACGACATCTAGAATTCAATGACAATATAATAAGTACGAAAAATAAATGTACTTAATAGAATAGAATAGAATAACTTTATTGCTTTCATGTTCGCATACAGCTGGTCTTACAAAATTAACAGGACAACATGGGACCCAGTAAGGGTATTGCAACTCTTAAAATCTAAAACTGCCCTCATAATCCGCATGCGTCTTCTATCATGTTGATTTAATTAGTACCCACTATAAATTAAATGAATTAAATCATCTGAACTAATTAGCACAAGAAAGACGTCTTCTGTTGTTCATTCTTTACGACCCAAAATCCTGTATAAAAATGACCTGATCGGTTAATTCGATCGTAATGGTTATTTTTCAATCTCCTCCTCAGAGCAAAGAATTATTTGGTCCGAGATCTCCTCACGAAAACCATAAAACAGGATGTTCTTCCCTAATATTTTAGCATATTTTATGGGAAACTATTGCTCTAAATGGTCATAAAATTTAAGAAAAATAAGACGCTCCACGGAGTTCGCAAACGGTCTATAACAGCATAAAAATACGTGATTTGCAGACAAACGCCAAACATTCATAGAAATCTTAGCATTTGTTCAAATGCGTTTATCCTGTTCGGAGGACGAATAAAAATCCACTTACACTTTACATGATTTGTCGTTTTAAAATCTTGAAACAAACAGCTTGTTGGTATTGTTGTCTTGGACTGATGACTATATGCGGTTCGGTAGTGTCTAAGTACCTGTTAGGTAGGACGTGACAATGCACCTATATACTTTTATACACATACTTTTATGGATAAAAGTTTCAATTGGGTGTGAACGAACGAGTACGTCGAGGACCGGTATTCTAGGACAGCAAACGAAATTCGTATCTAATTTAAATTAATGACACAATCTAGTCTTATGCCACCATCAATGTGCCTGCTCTTGAGCCGCCTGGCATTGTCAGAGATGATGGCAAAAGACCTGATAGAGACTCTGGTTCCGTGGAGTTTGGGACGGATTCTGCTTGACTAGCACCGTCCCACCTCCAACGGTCTATTTACTTCTAAAGCGGGTGTAGCGGCGGAATATGCCGAAAATATAAATATACTCGTATAGGCCTCGGCAGAGAGTATACAATTTTGTACCTTTTGGCGTTCAGACTAGGGCACGCGGTCGTGTCCGGGTTTCGTGTACACGTGTCGGGTACCCGTGTTCGTGTAACCCGCCCGCGGGTCTAAGCGACCGGTCCGAACGGATCCGTGTAATTAGCGCACGGGTACCCGTGTACACGTGTACACGCGGGTAGTACTACCCGTCCTTGAGTTGTGGTGTGAAGCTAGGAACTATCCCGTTGTTCTAAGAATGTACATACAAGTACTAAATGAGTGTTCGTAGCATTGCAATTATAACATATTATTTGTGAATAAAAATAGCATAGGAAAAAATGTAACAAATTATAACAAAGTACGTAAAGTTCGCCTCCTCAAATTCATATTTTAAAAAAGTAAGTACGAATCCATGCTAATGTTATAAATATGAAAGTGGGTCTGTCTGCCTGTGTCTTTCTGTTACCCCTTCACGCTTTAACAGCCGAGTTGATTTAGATAAAATTTGGTATAGAGATTTGAGTCTGGGGGAGGGACATAGGATATAAACGAGTTCCACGCGGACGAAGTCGCGGGCAGAAGCTAGTAAGTTTTATCCCATAAAAAAACATTCCATGTAAAAAAGAGGCCAAGTCTCGAAATTCTTCCACCTTAAAAAGCTGTGAGATATTTCGTAGTACCAAGTCTCAGGCATTCTCATTATTCTTTATTTGCCAGCTAAATAGAATTCTGCCACTTGGCAATCACACCACTTTACTGCTTTTATGGATTTTTGCACACCTTAAACTATGAAGTATTGTGTAATTGCCAAGTCGCAAAATTATATTTAGCTAGCAAATAAAGAATAATAAGAATGCCTGAGACTTCGTACTACGAAATATCTCACAACTTTTTACGGTGGAAGAGTTTCAAGACTTGGCCTCTTTTTTACATGGAATGTTTTTTTTATGGGATCTTACTTCTTTTTGTAGGTTATTGTGTCATCAATACATACAAATTATGAATGCAGTCTCATTCTTGCTTCTGAATTTTTTCTCCCATTCGCTGCAAATGTAACTTTGTAATCCTATATATTTATATGGGATTACAAAGTTATTTATGCGTATCTAGACATCTGGACCGAAATTTGCAAAATATTTTATTTTCATCTTGATTTTAACACTAAACACTAATTATGTTCTAAATTAGTGTTTTTGTTGATCGTTCAGTGAATATGTGAGTGACAAAATTAAGAAACTTTGACTACTTATAATTCTTAAACTACTGCTCCAAATTGAATGAAATTTGAAATATACCATGTTTAAACAATGCCTACTTGGTTACTGAAAATTCAGGCTTCCAGTTTTATTCACAACGAAGTTATTGGGGGGTCAAAAATGGCCTGAACTGCTTCGAAAAAAGATGGTACGGCAGTGCCGCTTTTTTGCTCGACTTGGCGGGGGCACCGCCGTGCCCCAAGATTTTTATTTGAGCTTACAATGTGAAAAATAATGTAGTAACATTAATCTAGTTTTGGTTTTGAACCATAATGGTAACGAAGCTGGTGGTCTAAAATTGGCCGGTCCCAATTTAGAAATAATGATGAGACTTTACTGCATTTATGAAATTTTTCATCCCTAAAACTATGTAGTATTGTGCGATTACCAAGTCACAATAGTACATTACGTAACTAGGGCGGTGAATTCGTGAATGCCCCAGATCGCAGGTGTTTGTGCGCAGCGTGCAGTAAAACTCGTATTATGGCCAGGTGTGACTTAAAATTTTATTTAGCAAGTAAATAAAGCCCCCCACAAGGTGGACTGAGGACCTGGTAAAGGTTGCGGGAGTCCGTTGGATGCGGGTGGCGCAGGACCGGTCACTTTGGCACTCTTTGGGGGAGGCCTATGTCCAGCAGTGGACGTCTTTCGGCTGATATGATGATGATGACGATGATTAAAATAAGATTAATGAATGCCTGAGACTTGGCTCTACGAAATGTCTAACAACTTTTTAAGTTTAAGAAGAGTTTTGAGACAGCCTCTTTTTTCCATGAAATGTTTTTTATGGGATGAGACTTACTAGCTTCTGCCCACGACTCCGTCCACGTGGAACTCGTTTATATCCTATGTCCCTTAAGACCCCTTCCACCTGCCCCTTCCACTTTCCTAATATAGCCGTTCAGCGGTAAAATACCACAGCTCGGGTCGGCGAAGATAACAGATAAAAGTACATTATTGTCGAAGCAAGGGAAGTAGGCAATTGCTGGCTGAGTATTAAGTTTAAATGGACGACCTTGGGAGACCCGTTTCGCCGGCAGGTGACGAACAAAAGAAACAAAGTAAACTTAAGACGTAACTACTTACGTTAGCTTCCATTTTTTGTTGAAATTTCGACTTTATCGCAAAGGCATAAAACTTAATATTGCTTTTGAATTCAACCACTTCTTTATCTATAGTTTAGTCGCTAAGACTTTTGGGTTTACCCAAAAAAAATTGCAAGACACTGATAACGCCTATACAAATGATGATCTCGTTACTGCAAAACGAGCGATACAAACGAGTGTTAAACTACATCAACGATGTAGTACGTCCGAAATTGTAAGATAAAATCCTGTCAAAAACGCAAGCAGAAAACGACTTTTTCATGAGAGCATAAAATCGTACCATTATCCGATATCGAAATAATTATGGTATACTTTGAATCGGTAACGTAAAATCGTTTTGTTTGAGTAGATACCTTTATTTAAAAATGATAACGGTATACATTGAAGCAGTAGCAAAATAGTCGTAATATCGTTTTGTTCGAGTACCTTTCTTTTAAAATGATTACTGTATCCTTTAGATAGGTAGGCAGAGTAATGATGCAAGTACCGTTTTGATTCAGTGCCTTTATTCGGTGCTCATATTCAACCTCGTGAGTAAAGGTACGGTTTAAAAAGGTATACCACATTCAGTCCCTTATTTAGAACCATACTGACGGTGGAGGAAAATGACGACTTAGCAAATGTCAACTCTATTTGAATGACGTTAAGGATCAAAAGTGCTAAACATTAAATTTCCTCGAATGAACAATAAAATAAGCGCTCGGTTAATATTAAAAAGTTCTCATGTACAGTCAGCCATGACAGTGGGCTACCACTTTTGGACCTTATTTTGCATGCAATAAAATACAAAAGTGGTAGACCACTTTTGTGGTTGACTGTACTTACCTACTGTTTTTGTTTAGCTATCATATCTATAAGCGGCTATTAATAAAAGTTAAACAGTTTGCGTGCCCTTTGTCGGTCAATCATTAAATAAAATACTGGGTTTATACAATATTATGACGCAATAGAGCAAACATAGGCTTGCTGTGATATTTCCTTTTGCCACACACCTAATATAAAACAACATCATACACACCAAACCCATAGAGTTGCTAATGCAAATGGAGTAAAATGAAATAAATAAATTATATTTGCCTCAACTCAAACGGCCGCGGACGGTCCGAACCCGCGTGTAATTAGAACCCGCAGGTACGTGTGTACGGGTACACGGGTACCCGGGTACCCGCCCGCGGACCGGGCGGGTTCCGGCGTGTCCGTGTGGAACGGACGCTTAGCACCGCGGGCTTAAGAACACGGGTATTCGGGCGGGCGGGTTTACACGTGTAGCGGGAGCCCTAGTTCAGACCCTCGGTCCGTGGGGTCCCAGGGAGCAATAGTTATTTGTGCAACAAGAGAGCAAAGTTTGTTTTTGCTGCGAGTGCTAATTTTGAGTCCTGAGGAAGCGAAAGATTCTAAAATTTGAATCTTGAGCGCAGCGAAGGACTCAAAAGCACGAGATGCAAATACTTTGCTCTCGAGTAACACATACAACTTTTCACCTCAGCAGTGAGAACATATTCACATCAAAAAATATATCATAGTATCACGTACCTATTCGTCTCAAGATTATTCAGGAAGAAAACTTAATTAGGCGTTAGTTACTGCTTGTAAAACAAGCTCCTCAGCGCCGGCCGCGCCGTTATTCAATACTAGAAAGGCGAGACAAGGCGCAAGAAACCAAAGGATATTTCACTATCTAAGTATACAAGTGTCGCGTGACACTAACACATCACTAAAAACTAACCGTGTTATTATTAACATTCACAGATTTTACTCATATCTTCGAGATATTTTTGAAATATTTATCATTATCACAAGGGCACACATTAGCATATTACGTGTATCTCGCGTGTACACCAAAAACTAGCCGTAGTACTACTGTTGTTAAAAATGCTGCCTTCGTCACGTCACTGACTTCATTATTTCCTTGTTAGATAGAGAATTTATTTATCCCAGTAGTTTTTATATTTGAATATCAATAATGCAAGAATGACGAAGATGGATGATGGATGGGCGATGGATTGTCGCCTGCGGTATTTCCGGACCGATACGACCTTCAAACCTTCAAGAAAAGAGCGTACTCCCATCTTAAAGGCCGGCAACGCACTCACAACACCTCTGGTGTTGCATGTGCCCATGGGCGGCGGTAATCGCTTACCATCAGGTGATCCGCCTGCTCGTTTGCCTCCTATCACATCAAAAAAAAAAAAAAAAATACATATTACATAATAAAATCTCAAACAAATTAACAGCGCGCAACTTTTTAAAAGGGGCGGGGCCCCGCGCTTGCGTTCGGAAACTGCATCTGTGGTATACGTTCATAGAATTTAAGATTGTTTAAACTAGAATTATTAATTACCTAGCATAATAAAATTCATGTTTACCTATTTGTTATGAAAAACGGAGTTTATTCTGAGATCTTTTATTTAAATATTCTTCAACTTAAAATTCATTTGTAGGCCATAATTATATTGGTAATTTAAACTTGTTCATTTGATAGTTTTCGAACGTGTGTTTTTGCTGTTTGTGGGGTCTACTTTGAAATTCGATGGTCGAACTATGCCTGCCATTTTCTTTTTTCGTTATGGAATGAAAGGGACAGTGCTGACAAAGTTCAAATATTCTGAACTTGTAATAGACCCCATACGACGAAATGTCAGTGCTCCGCACCAAAATTAAAAAGCTACTTTGTCTCACGGAGTGAGCAAAATCGCATTTTGCACACTGTTTTCACGCAGCAAAATATGCTTGTTCGAGCTGCTGAGGTGAAATAGTACATTACTGCAGAGGCCGTGAAGTAAGGGATTGCTGGACGAGCATTGGGATAGACGGCCGAGTCGTAGACGAGGCCGGATACAACGAGTCCAGCAATCCCTGTTCCGGCCGAGGATTGTATAGTGCTTTTCTCAAACGATGTGAGGAAATATTAAAATTAAAATAAATACCTACAAGGTAATCAATTAAATACTAGTTTGTTGAAATTACAATCGGAACGAAAGTTCAGAAAACAATTGTGTCATTTGCCGCCTTTTTTATTTTTTAAACATGCCATTTCAACAAGCCGTTCAAGCACCATGTTTAACTGCACATAAGTATAGTACCATAGATTTTGTTTTTTTTTTATGTCGCAAGTCTGCTTACAGAGTCTAGTGGTGGTTGGCAGTATGTAATTTTTCCTTTGTCAGTTTAATATTAGTAAGCAAATTTAAAAAGGTAGAGTAGCGGACAATAATGTTTTTACGTCACACCTGGCCATAATGCGAGTTTTATCGCACGCTGCGCGTACGGTAAAACTCGCATTGTGGCCAGGTGAAGACGTAAAACTGTGTACTTACCACGGGCGGTAATTCGTAAAGCCCCAGAGCGCATATTTATTCCCTCACCTTCGGTTCGGGCCACAAACACCTGCGATCTGGGCCATTTACGAATTCACCGCCCTAGGTACGTAATGTACTATTAGTTAGGGTTTTCATAATGTAGGGAGCCATAAACAAGAAACTTCTTGTCTTCATTTCGTGATATTAACGCATACATTTCAGAGCATGTTTGAGAAAAAGTTATTTATTTGCCGAAATCGCAAAACGTCTGGTTGACGTAACTGGTGACCGAAGAGCTTTCTCGCGCAACGCATCAGAATTGCAATTCGGCGAGCAAATGCCGCCAGCATCCTCGTTACAATGCCTCGAGGGCATTTTTTAGATTTAATTTAGTTTTAATTTAATTCGATTTATTATGTCAGTTATCATCGATGTTGATATTGAGAATATATACTTAATGTGCCTATAATCAAGAGAATACCTACCTCAACCCTCGTATTTTTTCTAAAATAAATGCAATAGAAAACAAAATCTCAGAGGGTAATGTGAGTGGAGCTGCTCGCCTTCTTTTTTCTAATGATGTCTTGGCTACTCATTCCGCCGAAACCTTCGCCGCGCTCAGGGAAAAACATCCAGTTCCCTTAGGTATCACTCAGTTTCCAGAACCTCCTTCAACTGATGGCGAGTGTGTAACCGTTTCAGAAGACGCTGTACTTTCAGCTTTAATGTCTTTCCCCAATGGCTCTGCGGGAGGGTTAGATGGTTTGTCCCCGCAACACCTGAAGGATTTGACCACCTCACCTTCTGGGGATACAGGTTCGGCGTTACTTCAAGAGTTAACCTCTTTGATCAACCTTATGCTAACTGGTCGTGTAAACGTGGAAATCATCCCGATCCTCTACGGTGCCAATCTAGTAGCCTTAGCTAAAAAGGATGGTGGCATTCGGCCGATCGCCGTCGGTTGCACTTTTAGACGTCTGTCTTCAAAACTCTGCTGTAGGAAATTCAATCAGAGTCTCACCAAAGTTTTCAAGCCTCGACAGTTGGGTTTTGGCGTCAAGGGCGGCTGTGAGGCTGCAGTACACGCTGCGCGCACGTTTCTGAGTCGCACGGACTATGAAGTATTTGTCAAAGTCGACGTGAGAAACGCTTTCAATTCGGTTGATCGTGGTGCCCTTTTAGCAGAAGTCAAAAAACATCTCCCCGATGCCTATAGTTATCTATGGCAATGTTATGGGGCGCCATCAAAATTACTTTTTGGTGACAAAATTATCGATTCAAACACTGGTTGCCAGCAGGGAGACCCGCTCGGTCCTGCTATATTCAGTTTGGCTATCCATCCAATCATAAACAATCTAAATTCAAAATTTAATCTTTGGTATCTAGACGACGGTTCCCTCGGTGGGGACGCTGAAACAGTCTTGCAGGACTTGCTATTGATAATGGACAAATTTGCAGAAATAGGGCTTTCCCTTAATTTCACGAAGTGTGAAATTTTTCTGCCTGACCGCCTTCCCCCGGATAAAAAAATTGAAATACTGACTAACTTTAATGCGATATTACCCAACATCTCCGTTCATTCCACTTCATCACTCACACTTTTAGGGTCTCCAATTTTTGATGAAGCGATCAGTTCAGTTATTAATTGCAAGTTAGACTTGTTTAACTGTACATCTGACTTACTTTTTGATATAAACCCCCATATGGCACTTTTTATTATCCGTTTTTGTCTCTTTACACCTAAATTCATGCATTTACTCCGATGCTGTCCGATCTGGAAATACCCATCTATACTTTTGTCAATCGATAATACTCTTCAAACAACTTTATCCAAAATTCTAAACGTTACTTTCGATTCGATTTCATGGTCCCAAGCAGTTCTACCTGTAAGACTCGGTGGTCTGGGTGTTCGCGCCACTTCCGATGTGGCACTACCAGCTTTCCTGTCTTCTGCGTACAGTTCGTTGTCCCTCGTCGGTATTATTTTAAACATTGAACAGATACCGGTCGTAGAGATCGCGAACTTGGCGGAAGCCGAGAGAGCCTGGTGCGCCTTGTGCCCGGAAGCGGACGTCCCTGTTATGAAACACATCCAGAAAGTATGGGACACTCCTCGGCTCAAATCCATTCACGGTTCTTTAGTCGAAAATAGTCCAAACGACTCAGAACGCGCCCGGCTCTTGGCTGTCTCCTCACATGAGTCAGGCCACTGGCTTAATGCCCTTCCCTCACGCAACATAGGCACAGTTCTTGACCCAGGTACGCTAAGAATAGCTATCTGTTTAAGGTTGGGATCCAACATATGTGTTCCCCATACTTGTGTCTGCGGCAAAGGTGTGGACCGGCTGGGTAGACATGGCCTATCATGTAACAGAAGCGCCGGCCGCATGTTCCGCCATGGTACTATAAACGACCTGCTGCGTCGGGCGCTCGCCACTGCCTCCATACCTTCGTCACTAGAGCCTCCTGGTATGACGAGAGACGATGGCAAGCGCCCGGACGGAGTAACTTTGGTACCGTGGAAACTCGGTAGGGCCCTGGTGTGGGACGCAACATGCGTCGATACGTTCGCACTGTCCCACATACAGGCAACACGGTCTCAGGCCGGCGCTGCGGCTGATCAGGCCCAATTACTTAAGCGCCGCAAATACTCTTCTCTAGTTCAGAACTACGAGTTTGCGGCGCTTGCAGTTGAAACGATGGGACCCTGGTCAGCCGACATGAAGGCCTTCATGAGGACCCTGTCGTCGCGGCTGGTCCACGCCTCAGGGGACCCCAGAGCTGGCGCGTACCTTTCACAAAGGATCGCCCTTGCGGTCCAAAGGGGAAATGCCGCCAGCGTCATGGGGTCCATGCCGCAGGCAGAACTTTTGGACGGTGTATTTTTTTTGTAATTAGTTTTAATTTTTTTGTTTCATTATTTTTTATTTAGTATTTATGATGTACCATAATTGTCATTAGTTAATTACAATTTTAAATAAAATTTTATTTTATAAGTAGTTTAGTTTTAGATATAGTTATAATAAGTTTTGTGTATTTTGTTAGTTTAATCTG
Organism: Epinotia demarniana; assembly: GCA_945867215.1. NCBI lineage: Eukaryota > Metazoa > Arthropoda > Insecta > Lepidoptera > Tortricidae > Epinotia > Epinotia demarniana. Next base: position 26,901,168 of record OX244263.1, on the reverse strand, counting down.
TAATTTTATATCATGGAATAGATATATATACTTTAGAATATAAATATTATATTATTGATTTAAATTTAATTTGAATATCAGTAGGTACGAGTCCTTCGCGGGCTCTGACAATCTAACCAACAGCTAAGTATTTTAGCTACTCTTAGTTCAAGATACTAGCCCTCTTGTAGTTTCCACTCACAGGTGAAAGTTAGATTATTATCAAAAACAATGAAGAAAAGCTTTCGCTTATTTAACACAATAAAAAACAAAAATGACTAGAAAACTAATTTAATCATCGCCAAAAGTTAATAAACGAATCGAAACTAGGATACATCCATTGCCTCCTCACACTACCTTGCGGCAACTCCAACTTAACTCTGTTAGCCCACGGTTCCGTGTAAACCTGGCTCTGAGCTGGCCACCACCGTCTTGGCCAGTCTATTGGCCAGTTTAACCCGGGGTCTACATAACCCGCTTGAGCGGATGAAGACACAGCGCCTGGGTGAATTTGGACGCTACCCGACGCGTACTTGCCGTTGATTGATTTGGTGAATGTGACAGGGCTGTAGTAGTCATGGCTGACACGGGGTCCTGGGTAGAAGTGGACGCCTCCTGAGGACGATATTCGACCGTTTCTGGAGGTGATTCGTGCGACGGAAGACACGCCGAATATGTTTGGGTCGCCTGATTGCCGCTCTTGTCTGTAGTTTGAAGAGGTTTCATCTGTGAAAAGGAAGAAAAAACATTGAAATGCAATGTAACTTGGATATCTTGTACAGTTGTCACTGTTTAGTAGATCGTATTATAAATCTATCTATTCGTAAATCTTTCTATTCTCGTAAGCCTTTACCCCATCATTCATAAAGCCTAATATGCAAAACGTGTTACGTCCCTTTTTCAAACATAAATTAATACAAAAGAAATATGGATCTGCTATCTAATTAGCCTAAAGGAGTCCCATATAATACACACACACGGTAGTTAAGCAACGCCCGGTATTGCATACCGTATCCTACCAAGGTCCTATACTTAGTGAAGGATAGTCAATTGCAATCATACTGTCAACATACCTGCCCGAGCCGCAACAACCACAAATGCAGCCACGTTGAGAAACCACGCAAGTCTCACCATCTTGACAAACCACCGTCAAATGCAACCAAACCAACGCATCCCCAATTTATATATATCCTAGATAAAATTACAAGTTTTATTCAATAACATTTAAAACGGTTCTTAATAAATATTGATGGAGCGCGTTGGCAGATCGATTTCCTATTCAAGCGTGAGATGCCTATAATTTCTTCGTCATTACAGTTTTGACGTGAGGCATTAACCAATATAACAGCTTTGTAAAAACAGTAATGGCGTTCTAATACCAGCAATTGTTTAAAGTAATTATTTGGACTATTGATTGGTGTGAAGATCACTAAATTGAAGTAACTGTACACGGAGATTGAAGATTGTGCGGCAAAAAGTCGCCCACGGGTGTCTGGGTTGCTAGGTCGAAGTTATAAACATGCTAGCTTTTGCCCGCGACTTCGTCCGCGTATACTCGTTATTCACATTAAAGCCTGAATCACACTGGCGCCCTGCGGCATGAATCCAACGCTGGTACAGAAGATAATATTTTATGCTATTAGGCTTTTCATAAGCGAAGCATCCATTGTCGTTATGCCATAGAAACTTTCAGTCTCTTACTTAAGGGATGTTTTCCGAAATAATAACTGTCCTCTGTTCTTCCCAGGGTCTTATACTATGTCCATCTAAATCGGTTTCGCGGTTGAAGCGTTTATAAAATTAGTTTGGATGCTTTGGATACGTAAACGCTTTTATGCTCACGACTTCGACCGTGTAGAGGTCATTATAAATACATATTTCCCTCACAAACTTCCACCATCCATTCACTCCCTTAGATAATGGTTTAAACATCGTCCATATTCAGACAAACTGTTCCTCCATCAGTTTTTTGGGACCCTGTTAGTATCCTACAAGTATCTTAATCCTTTGCAGCGCTAATTAGATATATATAAACTGCGTTTGCGATATGTAGGTAATATTTTTATAATATCATGAATGTTGTTGGCGATGGGCTAGCAACCTATCACTGCAATATCACATTTAGTTGATCTTTTATACTTACCCACATGTATGCTAAAAGTGGCGCTGGAACATACGTTTCATGTGCTCTGCCTACCCCTTTTGGGAATAAAGGCGTGAATGTATGTATGTATGTATGTATCATGAATATTATAAGTATGAGTATGGTATGGACAAGTGACGCGTGCGGCAGCGCGTGACGCGAACCTAACTCTGTCAGGCGACTAAGGAAACGTTCACGACGTTCTAGCACGTTCTAGTAACGTTTAGCATCCGAAACAAAAATTTCTCAGATGCGAAACTAGGCCTTATTAGGATTTTCGAATAGTTTTAATTTGTTTTATCATATGAATGAGAAAAAGTTACAAACTGACACTGTTCCGCATATGTCGTTAATATTTATAGTCTAACATCGTACGATTGACGTCGAATATATATGTTCACAGTTTTGCGCTTTATTTCGTTGTAACAAGGCACGATTTGTAAATATATCTTTGACGTTAACTGTATACAAATTCCTTTAAAGTAGAAATAAGGACGGACGGTAAACTTTTTAATGACTAATCTGGAAAGAAAGAAACTATTCTCCTTTTAGCGAATCGATACTTGCTGTGATTAATGTGATCATCATCATCATGATGATCATCATGTGCACTCACTTTGAATGAACGAATATTGAACTGCACCGATAAGTAAGTACCACTGACAGAGTTAATTTGTCCTACAAACAGACATGAAAACCTAAAATAATAATCCTGTTGAAACCATTTCGCAGAGGAACCTCAAATTTTTATTTTTAGTTAATTTCTAGACACACACTTTAGAGAGTATTTAAATTAGGTGTCAAAGCAGAAATTATCGTTTGGGGCCGCTTAATTGCAATTTATAGCAAGACCGCCAAGGCCCTGGGGCATATTCCATACTACACTTTCACACTGTCATTGTGTTCTTAACGACACGGTTTTAAAGCCTGCACGGCTATCACGCGACGGCGCGCGAGCTCTCGCGGTTTTCTCGCGCAACGCATCAGCATTGCAATTCGGCGAGGAAATGCCGCCAGCATCAACGGTACCATAACGGTACATTGCCTCGAGGGCCGTTTTTAAATTTAACTGAGTTTTGATTTAATTTAGTTGATGTTAGTTATCATCTTGTATATAGGTACTTTACAAAATAAATCATCAAGTTTGACAAGTTTCAGCTTCACCGGACACTGGCGGGCCTGAATCACACTGGCGCGGCCTGCGGTGACAGTCAATAATTTCAAAATTGCAAAAAGGCAATACGACTTATCAGGCTGTGCTTTGGCCATAGACTGCGTATGTATATTGTAGTCTTTGTTGACTGCTGCGTGGTGAGGACTATTAGGTACTGAGGGAGAATAGGTGTGTACCGAGCCTCAAATCTATGTTTGCCGCTTCGCAACGGCTTAAGGCGCCGTAGGTTCATGGTCTTCTCTCCCTCTTACTGAGCATAAGCGTGAGCGAGATGGAAGTGCGTGCTGGGAAGCGCGGAAATCATGTTTTTTAATTTTAATATTTTGGCCGTTGAATTAATTAATAAAGTAAACACTGAGTTCTCTCAAACATGATAATATAGCCGATTTTTTAGAAGCCATTTTAATATTTTTAGCTTTTGTACATAATTTGTAACGAATATTTTAAGTTTATTTTTGACCCTTTCAAACCTGTGATTTTTTACTATCGAGCGAAAATTGCTTAATCATGTTTCTAAACACTGATCTCCCTGCAGAAAAGCCTCGAGATTACTATTCGTATTTTTTAACCATATTATTATAAACAGACGCATTATACTGTGTGTTACCGGCATGCGGGCTTATTTTAAGTAGGGTAAATTAACGGAGTTGTTTGACTTAATCATGACCTTAATATAGATAATTAGCTATAATTCCGTCTTCATAAATTAAATAAACTTAAATTGCCAGCAATGTACAGCAAAGTAAATTGACAAAACAAGTAAGTGTAAAAGTTCATACTTTGTTTAGTACGGCGTCATTCACGTAGTCCATTGAAGCTTTGTATTTTGGAAAATTAATTGCGCAGTTAATTTACATAGTTATGTTTTTCAAATACATGCAAACAATTGCTAATTGAACATATTATTATCAGTTTTAATAAATGGCCGCATGCCGGTAACACACTGTATTGTTTCAAAAACTCTGTTAGCTTAACTTCGCTGAACCTACAGCGCCTTAACTATTGTTACTAATTGTATGTTTTATTTCTCGGTTTTTGACTGACTTACGCAGTATTGATTAATCACAGTTCATTTACCTCCATATCAAACTAAATATCCGTATGTTGTAAATATTCTGCAGCGCTGTCTGACTTCCTAATCACGTCGTCAAGTTCGTCCACCGAACGGTGTTTAGTTTTATTGCCGCTTACAGTTATTCGCCTCCGTACATACAGATATTTGTAATTATCATGATAGTAGGGCTAACATAGTTATTTACGCCAGGATATAAGTACCTTTACCGGGTAGACTATTTTGAATCTTTCTGAGTTTGGATCAGAGTCGATTTTAGGTTGTAGATATTTTTGTATCGATGCTCATACCTTTTTTTCTTAATAGGCATCTCATCTGAGGGTTCATTGCCTGCCTCAACTGATTATTAAGATAAGCGTATATAAGACCGTGGAATGAGTTAAGACCTCATATCAATACCTGTTAGGAAGGCTTGAACATTTGCAGTCATGTCTGGACTTAAATTGTTCTTTTTTGTGATTGGTTTTTCTGTTGCAGCGGCTGCTCCTATTGTTTTAAAAGGTTTGTAATGTCTTTTGTTTTTAAGGCGTTCTAAACGTTGACATTATTTGTAATTGAACACGAGAAATATTGATGATAATGTTTATTTTCATAACTTATCATGGACGTATTTCTAATGCTAGAGACAGTAAATACTCAATCTACAAACTTACTTTTTCATCATCAACTATCAAACTAAGAATATTTATAAATTAAAATATAATGAAAACGGGTCACTCACGTACTATATCGCGAAACGCTCGACATATTTCGAACCGATTCGCGGTTCCTATATCATGAGCACGGTGTACGTGTTGCCTTTATATTTTAATATGGCTGATTCTCACGGGAGTTTTCTATATAAAATAGATATATGAAATGTTCATACCACGTTGGTGGCAAACATGCCAGCCCGCCTGAAGGTCAGCGATCACCGTAAGCTCTGAACGGTTGCAAATCCAAGCCTGTCACATGCACGTTAACGGCCCTATTACTCAAAGTCATCAATATTATTTATTTTCAGGATCATCACCATCGGGAGAAACAGTAATCGCCATATCATCATCAGACCCTAACGTGGAAAGGTATATTTCATTCAATTTCCCCAAGAACGAAGCTACTGAAGACGCGAGCGGCAACCCTGCAGATCAGTTCCGGAGGACCTTCAGTACTGCTTTAACTGGCACCAATACTTCCACTGGAAGGGGTTTAGGGTCCTTCAATCCGTTCTTTCTACCTTTTTTCAATTTTCCAAGTTTGCAGGGCTTTGGTCTGAACTTTGGACCTGGGATGAGAGGAATTGAGAGCCAGGGTCCAATGGGAAATGGGGAGTCGAAGACAGTTACAGCCATCAATGACAATGGTCATGTGTATGGCAAAGTCAAAACAGTTAGTTTTGACAAAGCCAGAGACCACTCAATAAACTAGCCCTAAGTAGACCTAGATTTTTAAAAAAATAAGTTGGATGGATGTTGGCATGAAATTAACAAGCACGAGCTCATTTCCGTGCTTAAGAAGTCAATAGGAAAAAATGTCAAGGTGGATTAGATAATAGCAATAAAATATATTTGTGTAAGAACTAGAATTTTATTGACACCCACACTCATCAGAAAGACATTGAGACAAGTAGAACAGTCGTCTCAGTGTCTTTCAACAACGAAGTACTTCTAATTAGTAGAAACCATTGTTAACGGCGTGTGATTGCGCGGCCTGAAGTCCTGGCGCATTGATGCTGGAAGCTCCACTGTGCTGGACGGCACCACCGTGCTGTTGCACAGCCTGGGCAGTGCTGGCTCTGTAACCACCGTTGCTCTGAGCAGCGGAGACAGCGGACCCAAAGTTACCCATACCGTTATGAGTCTGAGCAGCGGACATAGCAGATCCATAGTTCCCTCCGTGCTCCGAAGCGGCCACGGCAGATCCAAAGTCTGAATGAGCATCATAACCTAACCCCCTCACGTTCTGAGCGGATGACACAGCTGACTGGTAGCGTTGGTTGTTCTGGGCGCCGGAAGTCGCCGATCCGTATTGGAGACCGTTCTGGGTGTGGGCGGAGGATACAGCTGAACCAAGACCGCCATAGTTCTGGGCTGAGGAGACGGCAGAGCCGAAGGTGTTGCGTCCGTAGGCGGGGGTTTTTTGGTAGACGGGGGCTTGATGGTAGACGGGGTAGGAGGGTGCGGCGCTGGCCATGCCGACGCCACTGGCGTAGTTGCCATTGGAGCCCATGCCCGCGCCATAAGCCTGGGCGTCGCCGTTCTGGAAGGAGCCTCCCATGCCCGTGGAGTGGCTGATGCCGCCGATGTTGCTGCTGAACCCGCTGCCGAAGCCGAAGGCCATGTTGGGAGAGCGGCCGATGCGCATCACTACTCCGGGCACGTATTCGTCTGGAAGAATATACATCATAAGTACAAGTAGCGTTTGCAAGTGAAATCTGCTTACCCTTTCAAAAAAAACTTTAAAAAAAGGCCTGGTTATCAAAAACACATTATGTTCTGTTCAGTAGTTCACTAATATTCAGAGCAATGACGCATAGTTCCAGTGTCCAAGAGGCAACCGCTCGCGGTATTTGAGCTCCCGAAGTGTTGTGGAACCGCCCTGTGCAACCTGATCTGAGCCAACTTGGCCTGGGGCGGGCGGGGAAAGCGGGTTTAAAAAGTCTGGACTCCGATGAGCCATTTCAGTTTGGACTGCGATAATGCTGTATAAGTGTATTCTCATATAAGTGAAACGAGTTCCTTTAGCTAGCTTTATATTACTAAATAAGACGTTTAACATTTTTAGTATGTTTTTGGCAGCTGTTGATACTCCTCGAGTGTAAATTTATATAAAAAAAACCCTTACCATTAATAATAACAGGCACGGCACTGCAGGCCGCCAACGCCGCCACAAACGCAACAACCTTAGCCGCCATTTTGATATTTCGGTAATAGCTTCTCGTGGAAACCTTTCTCCAACACTGGATGATCATCGCTCGCATCCCCAGCCTTTTATGCAAAGAAAGCTCCCCACTCTCTGACCCGGTGAGCCATCGTACAAAAAACGGTAAAATGAGATAGGTTGCATTGATTCTTATCGTAAATTTTGAGTAGGTAATAGAACAGTTACCAATTAATTGGCCGAGCTCGTAAAACAGGGGTCAGTTGTTTGAAGTGTGCCAAGTAAATAGTTCTTTCGTGCCCGTAAATACGATCATTGTTGGTGTACTTATTTAAAAATAGACGAAGACCGAAATGTATTTTCCTTCGGACTTCGGAAAGATGAAAACATCGACGATGAAAAATATAAGAAAAAAGATGTTAAATTTTTTCAAGGTGCAAAGAGGTACAATTTAGGCCTTGCGACCTGATAACTTCACAAATACTAAGTTTTTTTCTTTGTGTGTTTTCTTCCCCCCAAATACTACAAGTCTAGTAGCTATATGATCATGGATATTTTATGTAGGTACCGTCAGCATCAGAAGTAGCTAAGCAACATAACATGCTCCGAATGACCTACACAGATCCTTATTCCCTTGACATTAGAGTGTGTGTGTAGATCATTTTGAGCCCTAGAACCGCTTAGCAACTTCTGCTGCTGACTGTACATGACTAGGATTGAATTGTACCATTTCCATCAGTTTTGAAATTTAACTTCGGTGTGTAGTGATAGTTAAAACCATTTGCATTCGGGGTCCACTGACTCCGAGATATTACCTACTTAGTCGTTGATCAAAGGCTGAGGTCACTCTCACTTGTTTCTTATTGCCGCGGCAATATTTAGACAATATCGTCATTATAGGAAATGTGTGCTTTGAATAACTAGTTAATTATGTAGATCATCTAGTAATCATTAATTTCCGATATTGATGGACCGTATAACCATTTAAAAAAAAAAGTGTTACTATGGCAAAATAAAAATTAACGAGAAACCGTTTTATTTTATCAACTTACAAATAACACCGTTAGGTTGGTAACACGATATTTTAAAATTCACAGTAAAAAACACTATCATTATGTTGTCATGGTAAGATATCGTTTATCACAGATGCCTTTAAATTGAGTATTGACTCCTAATTTCTATAAAATAAATATCCATATAAAACACTAAAGCCTAGTTGTTTTTGCGACCGGCAAAAGCAAAGGAACCGGAAACGGCATAGTCCTGGCCGTATCCGTGAGGTCCTTGGCCGTAAGGGCCTTCAGGTCCCTGTCCGTGAGGTCCTTCAGGTCCCTGGCTGTGTGGTCCTTCATGTCCCTGGCTGTGTGGTTCTTCATGTCCCTGTCCGTGAGGTCCTTCAGGTCCCTGGCTGTGAGGCCCGCTGTGATCACCAAAGAGCGCTTGATCATTCTGCTCTTGTTGGCTGAGGTCGTTATGATCAACATACGCACCAGGGTCATCATTATTCTGTGCCTCATCATGGTATCCACCCTGGAACGGACCCGGAGAGCCATAGCCATTGCCAGCGCCAGGGCCGTAGTAGTTCCCGTTAAACTGGTTATTGTAGGCTCCTTGTCCGTTGCTGAAGCCAGGTCTGCCTCCGTATCCTTGGTTCGGATAACCTCCGAAACCTTGGTAGCCACCGTAACCAGGTTGAGGACCGTTGAACTGGTAATTGTTAGGGTAGTATCCATTACTGTAACCGCCTCCACCCGCTGCTGCAGAGGATTGCGATTGGCTGATGCCAATGTTAATAGCCGGTGGATACCCCTGCTGGTACCCCTGTTGATGTTGGAACCCTTGTTGACCCCCGAAACCCTGATTCCCGCAGATCCCATACTTTCTGCACAACCTCTTTCTATGTCCGCGTGGTTCTCTCACCAACGCTGGTCCACTTTCAGCATCTGCAATTTAAAAAGTGTTACACTAGAGGTCCTATTATGAACAATAAAATAACGGTGCGAATGTCTATCGTTGAGCGAAAATTATAGCAAAGTCATGACAGTACGATATTATCGAACAAGTTTATTATAGTGGAGCATCGCGGAAAGGCTAAAGTGGAACATGGTAATCACATAGTACTTTTTTTAACTGCTAAGTAAAGTTTGGCAGGTCAGTAAAATGTTTAACCTTGAGTTAGGGCCGCGCCGAAGCACACGAGGGCGATTGCAAAAAGTATTCTCAGAGCGGCCATTTTGCTCCGTTACTTGTGGTTGTGTTTGTTTTTTGCGGGATCATATAGTTTTTATAGGTCGTCGCGAGGCGGCCCCCACGCGAGTCAGTGCGAGGTTCCCACGGAATCGGAAGTTATTATCGCGAATTTGTAAACAATGCTTTTCGGAAGCGTTCTTCTTTTGGAGGCTTCTTTGGTGCATATGTATCGGAAACAATGGGCTCAATACGTATATGATCGTAAATGGAGATTAAGCTTTAGAGCGAAATGTTTTTGGAATTGGTTATTTTGGTTCTCGTAATGCCCGTACCTAATCGCATTCGATATTCACCGCAGTTCAAACTGTATGTGTCTATGTACAAGAAAATGGACTTATCCTTTAGTGCACATATTTTTTGGATACCTTTTTGCATTTAATTTACGTACCGTTAGTTAATTAACCTAAAAGTATAGCAAAAATGCTCTAGATATAGCACCATCGAGGCTTGAACCCACGTTCTTTTTTTTAATTTGTTTTTTTAAGCTTTTTTTAAAGCTATTAAATATCAATTAAACCATATTTTCATATGGCCAAGTTATGAGTTCTAAGCACTTAACCTTCATTTAATTGATATTTGATAGCTTTTTGTTTTACACTTATAACAACATATAGGCTTTGTTGGTGGATATTTTATTACCTATATAATGTATCGAACATACGTTTTGTACGTAAACATCATGCTCATGAAAATCTTTCATTTAATTGATATTTGATAGCTTTTTGTTTTACATTTATCCTACTATATATATAATAATATGATAAATGCGAAAGTTTAGATGTTTGGATGTTTGTTACTCAATCACGCTTAAACGGCTCAACCGATTTGGATGAAATTTTGCACAAAGATAGTTTATATCCTGAATTAAAATATAGGGTAGTTTTTATCCTGGGTCCACGCAGTCGAAGTCGCGGGCGGAAGCTAGTAACAACATATATAAGGCTTTGTTGGTGGATATTTTATCTTTCATCACTAAGTACGTATACAGTGTATCGAACCTACGTTTGGTACGTAAACATCATGATCATGAAAATTGAGAGAGGCGATATGAAATGGAAAGAAGTAAGTGTCTAGATGGCGAAGTGACAGGAAGGTGTGTAAGAAAAGGACATGCTGCACAGACCCCAAGTAAATGGGATAAGGGCAAGAAAATTATGAATTGACATCATATCATAGGTAATAAGTTCACAAAAATCTGTATCACAACACAACTACGGAAAAGTGACTGTTTTTTTTCTTTCTCATAGAGCTGGCTGTATAACACGAATCATAATTTAGAATCGATTGATGCCTCAGTCATCAAAAGCTTAAACGCTCGTGTGGAACACACATAAATACTAACACAGACCACTAAAAACATAAATTTTGGCTCTGCCGCAGTCGGCCAGAACATTTCCATGGAGACACCATCGCGAACCTGCAAGGCCGAATCCCATAACCACAATGTTATCATCAGCCCGGAAGTCTCCATTTCCTATTTACTAATAAGTTTTAATTCGTTTATTAGCATAAACCGCAAATTTACTATAAAAGAGCCGCCAAGGCGTCGCGTGGGCGGCGGCCCTGCCCGATGCGCAGTGACAGCTACGCGGAGCGATGAACTGTAGCATTGTATGGGCTGGGAGGCCTGACGTAAACGAAATTCGTTCGTATATCTCCCTCTTTATCGCTCGCATAAGCAAGAGCGACAGAGAGGGACATGCACGAACGAACTTCGTTTGCGTTTAGCGGTAGGTCACTTGGATACCACCTACTTACCTATAATATGCTAATATGAATCACTCCTATTATATCTCTGTTTGCTTGGGTATATTGCACTATTAAGTGAAGCTTAATCTTATCTAGATTAAGGGCCCTTTCGGATACACTAACCCAGTGGGATATTTTGTGCATTTGCCTTCTCCTTTAATGCCTACTCGCAAGCTCGCTCAATCACTTCCACAATACGGATAATGCAATTCAGCGGGAGCACCTTGAATTCCTTTGGTTGCGCATAGCCGTTACCTGTTTGTCTGGCAAGGGCATGAAAGTGAAGCTTACCTAAACGTGTTTCGAGCGCTCGAACATCATAAAGTTGCCCCCCATTTGCAAAGATGCCCATCTACTGACCGCAATGTCGCTCTGAATTGCTAAGCCAGCTCGGCTTAATCCGCGTATTGCAAAAAACGCAGGCAAACCCGCGGGCAAAATATAGCCTATAAACATCCAGATAGTCCATTCTACAGGCAAGTGAATTTTTGAGATCGGATAAGCTGTTCTGGAAATACCCAAAGCATATACAAACTTATAAGACTACAATCTCAAGTGCCGCAAAAAGGCTTTCTTAAAGGATAAATTCGTATTGGCGGCACTCGCAGAGACCCCTGGACCTTGGTATTCCGAAACAGAGGAGTTAGTGAAAAAAGTGTCCCTGACATTGATCGGGGTCTCAGGCGATTTCAGGGTAGGCTCATACTTCGCCCAAAGGCTGAGCTTGGCCATCCAACTGGGAAACGCGGCGAGAGTCTTGGGAACTATGCTCCGGGCAACATTGGAGACATATCCCAATGTTGCAGGGCGGGCAATTTTGTTTGTTAATATTTTAGTTTTATTAGTACATACAAATAGATATGCCTGTTCAAGCTTTTCAAATTGAATCGCTTGCAATGGAAAACGGGCCCTACTACACCGTAGCCTTGAAGGAGCGAACTTGAACTCGCTATAGAGACCTCAATGCGAGGTATCGAGATAGAGGGGCGTGATTAGATTGATCGTAAAAATGATTTGCAACCGGCACGATTAGCCGACAATTTCCAATTGTACTGGTTTGAGAGATTTCTTTTCAACCGAGTTCCAAATTAGAGGTGGTTGATATAGTACTAAAACGATTCAAGATATTTTTCACACATAGGTACGAGTTTACTTTAAAAGTAGATACACGTACAGTAAAGTGCAAAAATATGGGTGCATACAACTTTGGAAGTCAAAAATATTTTCTATTGCTCTTAAAATGTCGGCAAATTAAGGTTTTGGTACCTACCTATTTTTAGGGTTCCGTACCCAAATGGTAAAAACGGGACCCTATTACCAAGACTTCGCTGTCCGTCCATCCGTCTGTCTGTCACCAGGCTGTATCGATAGCTAGACAGTTGAAATTTTCACAAATTATGTATTTCTGTTGCCGCTATAAAAACAAAATAAAATAAATATTTAAGGGGGCTCTCATACAACAAACGTTTTTTTTGCTGTTTTTATAGATAATGGTACGTTTTTATAGAAGATAGTGCTTATTTTATTTATGAGAGGACAAATGTAGTGGATATCTTATATATGTGGTGTATAAGGGGTATGTTTGCATTTGATAGTACATAGATAGTCTCATGTAAGTGCGGATAAGATTAGTGGAAGTCAATCTCTAAAATTATTTTGATTAGAACTTTGTCACTCTATAAAGCCAGATGTCAAGACAATATCCTAAATTGTAGTACTTATAAATACCTCTGTCTTAGGATTAGGTAGGAACTAGGGAATACAATCGCTATGAGATCCAGAGCTCGCCAGATTGCATTCCCTAGTAGGAACTGGGGACCGATTTTTGACTTTCGAGCGCTCGAAAATCAAATAAAAGTAAATACGTTTGTAGTGTCAAAATGGCCGTCACTTACTTTCTACCAATAGAATTGAATACGATTGGTATTGGTCAATCAATACCACTCGTTTTCGAATTTTCTATCGCTATTTCAAAACAGCATTTCATAATTTTTGACAGTTTTCGAGTGAAAGAGTCGAGCGCTCGAAAGTCAAAAATCGGTCCCCTGAGTATTTTAGTATGATGTTAATGTGTAGGTGATTCGGGCCCGCCATCTTGTAATTGTCAGAAGCAAGTCCGCGAATTTTAAATTAGTATATTGTTTGGTTTATCTTATTTGCTGTTGTGTTGCTTCCTATTTATTTATTTTTATTTCCATTATCCGTAGTGTTGTTTTTTACATCAAGCCCCTGTTTGGTAAGTCATAATGACCACCATTAATAATGACCCGCCTGATCCCGGCGGCGGCGAGTTGTTTGAAACTGCTATGGACTCTTCTCCATCAGTCCTGCCAATAAATAGTTCTGGAGATAACATACCTCGACCACTTAAGCGTGTTTCAGATGCTAAAGTTGATGTTTCGGCACCAAAAAAACCAACAGACCATTCATCTTCTAATAATAGTATCCAGTCCACATACACACACCCGGACTTTGAAGAAGTACGAAGCAAGTACTCAGACTCGGACATTGCTCCTTTTATTATAAACATCCAGAAAAACGAAACTGACCCAGCCTCGGGTGTTACTTTGAGGGCTATAAATTTTGGACATTTCTTGTATAAAAACAGCATCCCAGGGGTAATAAAAGACGGTGTGAAACGCATAGGGCGAAATCGTTTTGCGGTTGAATTCGACTCCGCTTTACACGCAAATAACTGTTTAAACCATGCTGCGCTTGTTAAGGCAAATTTCTGTGGTGTAATTCCATCTTTTTATTTAACGAGAATGGGAATTGTTCGAAATATTTCTCCCGAATGGACAATGGAGGAAGTTGTACTCAACATGGAGGTACCTGCTGGGTTTGGTAGGGTAATTAAGGCCCGTCGACTGAGTAGGAAGATTACGAATGAAAACAATATTGTGCAATGGGTACCCACTCAGTCGGTGGTACTCACTTTCTCTGGCCGAACTCTGCCTCCTCATGTTTATTGTTTCTACAATAGCCTCAATGTCGAGTGCTATTTATACCCGACAATACAATGTAATCATTGCTGCCGGTTTGGTCACATTCAGGCTCAGTGCCGATCGAAAGCGCGTTGCTACAAATGTGGCGAAAATCACGAGGCTGCGACTTGTACAACTACGGTATTTTCTTGCTTATTCTGCTCCGGTAGCCATTGCGCTAATAATCAAGCTTGTCCTGAACATCACAGACAGCGTAATATAAAATTGGCGATGTCACAGGAAAACTTGTCTTACATGGAAGCTGCTGCCCGTTATCCTAGCGTAAGGCGGCCATTTGCGGAAGCTTCTGTCTCTTCTTCTTCGCCATCTCAGTCTCAGCTCAACCGTCCATCGTTCTCTTCACGTTTGTCATCTCATCCTGTTTCTAGTCCTAGCCAAACACCCTCCCAATCTCACCGAAAAACTATATTCGTCACTCGCAAATCTCCATCTCCTGCCTCCAGTCCTGGTTATGACAGGAGGTTGCATAATAATATTGTTAGAGACCCTGCTTCTGCTCAACCAAATGGTTGTGCTCTAAATAGCCCAGTTATGAAAGAGGATAATATCATAGAGTTACTCTTAAGCTTAGCAACATACCTACAAAGAGACTCTGAACCGAACAGCATGCGCCAAAAGATAATAAATTTCTTAACCCTTGTTTCTCAAAATGTCTCTAGCGATGCTACAGTGGAACTGTCGCAGCATACGTAATAAAAAATCTGATTTAATTTATTTAATTAACAAATACAAGCCATTTCTTATTGCTGTCCAGGAGACATGGTTAAGGCCCGACTCTGTTTTTAGAGTTGCGGGCTTTGCATGCCTCCGGGATGACAGAAGTGACGGGCATGGCGGTGCGGCCATTTTAGTATCCCGGTCCGTCACTTTCTCCCAACTTTCAATTCGCCCTCACAGTGATTACATTAGTGTTGTTGCTGTGAGAGTGAATAACATTTCTTTTCTGTCCATTTACATTCCTAACCCTCATCCTGAAATGATCTCCGAACTTTCGTGTATATTATCGGCTCTTCCTTCTCCTCTTGTCATTTTAGGAGATTTTAATGTACATCACTCATCGTGGGGGTCGCACTATTGCGATTCTGTTTCTCCTCTATTCCTAGACCTTTTTGACTCTTTCGATCTGTGCGTTCTTAATGATGGTTCTCCCACCAGACGGGTCACTTTTTCTCAAAATCCTAGTAGTGCTGTTGATTTATCCCTTTCTTCGTCGTCGGTGTCCTCTAGACTTGTCTGGCGCCTTCTCCCCTATTCATTTGGTAGTGATCATTTTCCCATCATTTTGTCTTTCCCTGATCCTGTGTCTTCAACTTTTTCTTCACCTAGGGTTAAATACCAGACAGCTAAAGCTGATTGGCCTCTTTTCAGTTTGTCACTGGGTAACGAAATTTCCAGTATTTCTGATCCATCTGTCGAAAATGTCCATATAATATATAAGGCTTTTAAAAGCGCTCTTATTTCCGCGGCAAACAAATCTATTCCTCTGAAGACGGGGCATAGAAAAAAGACCCCTCTCCCCCCGTGGTGGGATTCTGAGTGTTCTGTTGCGATAGGAAAACGAAAAAATGCCGAAGTATTGCTTTCTCAATCCTTCAATAGAGATAATTATGATAATTATTTAAAAACTGCAGAGGAATGCTCTAAATTTCTTTTGAATAAAAAACAAAAAGGATGGCAAAATTTCTGCGAGAGTCTTTCTCCTTCTACTCCATCTTCTTTAGTATGGAGGAATTTACGACGTTTTCGTGGGGTTTTTGTTTCTGAATCAAAATTACAGTCTAACGATCCTACTGAGTGGGTTGAGCCATTTGCGGTTAAATTATCTCCCCCTTCAGCTCCTACTTTTGAGGAAGTCACGCCTATTCTGCCCTCTCCTTTCCATAATATAACTAACCGATTTGATAGTCCGTTCTCATATGAGGAACTTTTAACAGCCATTAGCCACCTTAAAGATTCGTCCCCTGGATTTGATGGTATTCCTTACTCTTTTATTTTGCATGCTAATTCTGATTCAAAACAGTTTTTTCTTGATATCCTTAATAAAATATTTTTGTCGGGCACCCCTCCGGAGGATTGGAAGACTCAAATTATTGTTCCCATACTCAAACCAGGGAAGCTAAGCAATGATCCTTCTGGATATCGTCCTATTGCTCTTTCGTCAACCCTAGCAAAAATTCTTGAACATCTTATTAAAAACAGGTTAGAGTGGCTGGTGGAAAGCAAGGGTTTGCTGGCAAGGAGCCAATTTGGCTTTCGTAAGGGCCTTGGCACTATAGATAGTCTAGCCATCTTTACTACTGATATTAGGATTGCATTTTCAAAATGTGAGTCTGTAGTGGGTGTTTTCTTGGATATTGCCTCTGCGTATGATAACGTTCTTCTTCCCCGCCTTAGACAAAAATTGCACGATTTAAATCTTCCCGAGCGACTAGTTAATTTTACTTTGAACCTTCTCTTATCCAGATCAATCCTTGTAAGTTATAATAATATTTCCCTTCCTCCTAGGCCTGTGTGGAAAGGCCTTCCGCAAGGCTCTGTATTAAGTCCATTATTGTATAGCCTTTACACTTATGACCTAGAATTGTCAGTGAACTGTTTTTGTAGTATTCTGCAGTACGCTGATGATATATGTTTGTATGCTTCAGCTTCAAATATATTGGATACTGTTCCGGTGCTTAGTTCTGCCCTTAGTTATTTAAGTATCTGGCTAGAGAACCATGGCTTATCTCTTTCCATTTCTAAGAGCACAGTTGTACCTTTCACTCGTAAAAGAAATCTTCCTGATTTGTCTGTTTGTTGTAACGGGGTTCCTATCCCGGTTACCGATAGGGTTAAATTTCTCGGGGTATTTTTAGACTCAAAGTTATCCGGGGTCCACCACATCAATTACGTAGCTCAAAAATGTGAGAAAAATATTAATATTATCCGTTCCCTTTCTGGTGTTTGGTGGGGGTCCCACCCTTATTGTCAAAAATTAGTCTATAATGCCTTAGTTCGTAGTAACCTTGACTATGGGTCATTTCTTTTAGAACCTTGTAATAAATTGGGTTTAAATTCTCTTGACAGAATTCAGTCTAAAAGCCTTCGTATTGTTATTGGCGCTATGCGATCGTCCCCTGTTAATGCACTCCAAATTGAATGTGTTGACCCGCCTCTTAACTTAAGAAGACAGTACTTGTCTGACAGATTTCTTTTCAAACTCATGCAGTCTTCCACTCACCCACTTATTTCTAAACTTCACTCCCTTTCTCAATTAATTATCTCCTCAAATTACTGGTCTCACAAAGATAGCCCATGTTTAATTAAAAGCTATCTTAAAATAACTCGTCTTCCCTGCCCAATTTATCAGACTAGGCTTAATCCTATCTTTGAAACTCCTTATGAAGCAATTATGTTCCGACCCAGTGTCCTCCTTGACTTGGGAATTGATAAGGATTCGGTTTCTGCGAACTCTCTTTTAAATAAAGCTATTGATAAGCATTGGCCGAATTGGATCACGATTTATACAGATGCCTCTCAATTGTTAGTACAAGGTAATGTGGGATCTGCAGTGTGGATCCCTAGATTTAATGTAATTTTGAATTATAAATTACCTTCTTATTCCTCTGTCTTTACAGGTGAGGCGGTTGGTATTCTGGAAGCGCTTAAATATATTGACTCACATAACCTACATAATTGTGTAATTTTTACTGATTCGAAAAGTACCCTACAAGCTATAGTAGCCAATCAACTGCGATCAAAGATCAAATTTATTGTTATTCTACAAATTAAACACCTCCTACATTGTCTTTCCTGTAAGAACGTAAAGGTCTCGTTGGCTTGGATTCCTGGTCATGTTGGTATCCCAGGTAACGAGATTGCAGATCAATGTGCAAAAGACGCCACAGAAAGGGGTTGTATTTCAACATTTACATGTTATGCCCAAGATTTGCTTTCACTAGCTAAGTGTCGTCTTGATGATGACTGGTTTGTTGATTGGTCACGATCTAGTCAGTTTAAAGGTATGCATTACGCCGATCTCCAGGACAGAGTTCCTGTAAGACCTTGGTTCTTTCGATTCCGTGAGGCAAGCAAAAAAGTAACGTCCACAATTTGCAGGCTGCGCTTGGGTCATTCGTGTACTCCCGTATTTTTGCACAAAATCCGAGTCAGAGATTCCTCGCTGTGTGAATGTGGTTTGGATGAGGGTACTTTAGACCATATTCTTTTCGAATGCTGTAGATTATCTTCCTCTTTATATGATATTCTTCCTCCCTATATTCCTCGCCCTGTTAACTCTAAATCTTTACTTCGTTTAGTTTTCACCCCATTCATCGCCATTTTATGTAATTTTTTTAGTTGTAATAACATTAGATTGTAGTTAAGTAGTTTATTTTATGTGTATAGAATGAACTTAACAGTAAAATTTGCATTTTTGTCCGGTATTTTTCTATATAAAACTAACTTGCTTCTGTGCAGTTTGTCCGTTTTTTATATATTTTGTAATATATGTTAAACGTCAAATCAGACGTCAAATGTCAAATCAAAACTGTCTTTGGCAAAGGCCCCTGAGGCTGCCACTTCATTATTAACTAACTAACTAACTAATGTGTAGGTAGTTTCTTAAGTAAACTGTACCTGCGTAGGTGTACTTCAATTATGCCGAACTAAAACATTAATGATATTAAATAATATTCATTATGAGGGTTAAATTTTCTTGAGGCGCCTATGAGAATTTCATTATAATATCGTGTAGGTACGGCGCTGAGATTGTTAAATATTTACTTCATTAATTACCTACTGCTTTTTGCACGGACGGTTTTTTCTTCGACTCGCTGCTAAATCTATGGACGAATCGAAACAGTTAAACAACTTATTGGTATCTACCAAGTAACGGGCCAAAATCTAGACAAGAACTAATCAAGTAATCAGGAAGTAATAAATAATCCTTAGAGAGTAAGTCTGGCAAAAACATGGCAAAAAAGACTAGAAAATAATATTAGGGGCGCCACTATCTCTCATTTATGGCAACACGAATAGTACCTACGACCACGAGATTTGATACTTAACTTTTTACTAGGATATTATTTAAATTTGGTTATAGGTACTTTCTTCTTCCTCCAAATTTTGCACATTGGTTACAATTACACATAATTAATAGTATTTTATGCAACTGTTGTATAAGTAGGGTCTTAAAACGCGAGTGTCGTGAGTTGCGTGAGTCGCAATTAAAGACGCCACGAGCGTTTTAAGACCAAGTTATACACCGTTGCATACAATATTTTTTCTACGACTAATTTTAAATAAATAGCATTTGACTTTTCTCTGGTAGTAAGTTTTCCGTTAGTTCTATTACTACTCACGCAATTTCCTCAGCGGTGCAGTTGTTTTCTTCTTCGTCCATTTTAAAAGGAACGTACACATTTTCTTCACCTCACAAACACGAATCAAATCTTAAGTAAGTTATTATGTTATTAATGACGAATAGTTATCACATTTCGTCTTTAATTTTGAACTGGAACTTTGGTGGGAAATTAGAAATATGACACATTGACACCTCTTGTTTATGGTCTATTTTGTTTTTAATTTCCTTGCACTTGCCATCCGAACTAAACTGAATCCGGATCCGAACCGAATCGGATCGGTTTATAAATAATAGCAATAATTGGTAAAATATGTATATTAACACAATACATGATACTTAATTTTTATTTCCCCCGTGTGGTGTCGGGTTAGAATTTCACCACCCCCTTTCTTCCCGTGGGTGTCGTAAAAGTCGACTAAGGGACCAGGGTTGAAGTGTGTTGTGGGCGATGGGCTAGCAACCTATCACTGCAATATCACATGTAGTCGATCTTTTATACCCACATTTATGCTAAAAGTGGCGCTGGAACATACGTTTCATGTGCTCTGCCTACCCCTTTTGGGAATAAAGGCGTGAATGTATGTATGTATGTATGTAATTTTTATTTTAGTAAATAATTTATGTTTTACAAATATTTGATGGTAATTAAAACTTCTTTATTTCGAAAATTTTGCTTATGAAGTTGGCATCACTGCAATAAAGTGGCTGATTAAAAAAAAGTTAGATGATTTGACATCGTGGTAAACAGTGCTTTTATGGAAAATGTATGAACCAAAAAAGTACACTATCACGCAGAGAAATATCTGGCTACCTATACGAGAAAAAACGCTACTGTAACTAGAAATTCTGTTTGCAGTCGTGACAGCAAGACTAGCGAGTTGACTTTACAAAAACCAATCTGTTATTATTTTTAACAATCTTTTATTAATGACAACTAGATGTTGTGTGTAACTGACCAAACAACATAATACTCACTACAAGGTAAATAAATAATTGTAACCATACGTCAAGTAGACGTTACTAGACCGATTCTAAGGACTACTATGCAATCTAGTAAACATAAACACTTTTTTTTTGGGTTTACAAAATTCTTTGCTGTATCTACTAATGAATTTGTGTAAAATAACGACGTGAATTGTAAGGACTACTATGCAATCTGGTAAACATAAACACTTTTTTTTTTGGGTTTACTAAATACTTGGCTGTATCTACTAATGAATTTGTGTAAAATAACGACGTGAATTGTAAGGACTACTATGCAATCTGGTAAACATAAACACTTTTTTTTTGGGTTTACTAAATACTTTGCTGTATCTACTAATGAATTTGTGTAAAATAACGACGTGAATTGTAAGGACTACTATGCAATCTGGTAAACATAAACACTTTTTTTTTTGGGTTTACTAAATACTTTGCTATATCTACTAATGAATTTGTGTAACATAACGACGTGAACTGTAATGATAACTATTCGCTAGCTTTGTTTCTTGTAACCAGTACAATACACATAGTAATGCTAGCATCTTAGGTATTGTTATAGCTCCTATTTCGTATGCAGTACCTACTGGTTTAGGTGAAACGCAATCTAGTGCACTTACAGTACTAACGGGGCCTCTCAGGCTTTTAGTAGACAAAAATACAATTTGATTTGTCTTTTTGTAAATAAAACTGTATTTTCACTAATAAAAGCTTAAAAGGGATCCGTTGTGGTGCTGTCAGTCCACTGGATTGTCAGGCGCTCCATCTAAATGCAGTCCATAGAGCCAGCAGTAAGTGTGAGTTAGTTCTATAATATTTTTTTGTGGGCTACATTAATCAAATAGTGTAATGTAACATACGAATAGTAGGAATGAATAATTAGTTGTAGAGATAACAAGGATCGAGTATTTCAAACTAGAAATGTTGTAACCTAATTTAACTATTTAATTCAGTACTTCTGTTTGTCACCGATTTCTCTGCGTGTAAAGTGTGCGTTTATGGGCCATAGAGCATAGAGTTTTTCGACTACTTATTATCGGTGTCATTGTATTTGAGCTAAAGCTTTATATAGATAAATGACAGATAACGGTACAGGAGTAGAAAAAATACTTAAAATTCATCAAATATATTTCTAATACCAAGTTGGTTTTATGTAGGTAAACATAACCTCTAAAATGCACTAACTATGTAAATTATCAATTTACTGTCATTCATTTGAATTCTAATAAATCCGCGAAATAAATAAGGTACAGTAAAAATATAATAGTTTGACAGACATGACAATCGGTCTACTAGCTAGCAGTCAAATGAGTTTAACAAAATTACCAGGGTGGAAATAGTTATTTGTGTCACAAGGGAGCAAAATAGTATATTTACGGCGAGGGCGGTGTATTGTATCCTGAATGCAGCGAGGGATCCTACAATAGAATCCTGAGCGTAGCGAGGGATTCTAACGTAGGATCCTGAGCGTAGTGAGGTATACAAGTGTTTACGCCCGAGACGAAAATAATTTATGCAGCTATGTAAACGAATGAGATCGAATTATAGCCCTCTCCCTCTAACGCATAGCTGCGTCCTGCTCACGCGCCAAGCCATCGCAAGCGTATAAACGCGGCATCAAAGA
This sequence comes from Epinotia demarniana, assembly GCA_945867215.1. NCBI lineage: Eukaryota > Metazoa > Arthropoda > Insecta > Lepidoptera > Tortricidae > Epinotia > Epinotia demarniana. The sequence continues at coordinate 26,878,991 of OX244263.1, read as the reverse complement.
TGGGGTTAGTTGGACATCGCACGAACAGGCCAACTATGAGTTCAAAATGTCCAACAATGATTTTGTAGTCCAACTGGGTCTTTTTTCGTACCCCGTTTAAAATAAGGTTCTTTTTAGTTCCACCTCTTAAAAAATAAATTCAAAAGTATTGAAACTACAAACGATTATAGGTGTTTTACTTCGGTGCGCTTTACTTGATATTGATAACATAAAAACGCCGCTGAATGACTGGCCACTTGAAAACGCTCCAGTTGAAATAAAATAAAAAAGTATAAAAGGCGGGAGTGTGAAAATTTTATGAAGTAAAGTTGTACGGTGCCGGTTAATGTACAACCATGATAATGCACGGTCAAATAATGTACAGCCCAATAATCCGCGTCCATACTGTACGTGGATTATCAGGCTGTACATTATTGGGCCGTGCATTATCACCCTGAGCAAACTTGGTCCGTGGCAATAATTGGAAGCCAATTTCGTCCGGGCTGATAATGCACGACCCAATAATCCGAGTCCACAAAAAGTGGACGCGGATTAATTATCCTCCGTTATGGGGATGGATTTGACCAAATTGTGTGGCTCGTCTTTAATTGAAAGAAGTAGATACCTAAACTTCTCCGCGTCCGTGTAGGCATTGTTGTTGTGTACCAGCGATTGAAATAAATCGTAAAAGACTGGCCAACCCGTCGGGTCACCGTTATATTCGGGTAACGATAATTTCGGCAGAGTACGACGATCGTGTACAAACGTGTCGAGCGGGGCAGGAACGCGGCTCGCGCGACGTTTTTGTTCATCTACCTCCTTCATGTTATTTAAATGAGTAACTATCGCGTAATATAAGTCATTGAAATCGTTACGAATCTTAATATTCGCTTCTTTAATGAACTTTTGCAATTTAATTAATGCCTTTTCGATTTTGGTTTGAATTTTGTTAAACTTTCGCTGATGTGCAGTTAAATCTGTTGTTCTAGACCGAAATTGGCCGATATTTGTCGCTGCGAATTGTAATGTTCTTTTTAATTCGTCCAGAATTAAATCACGTTCAAATATGTCTTGCGTAATACACGACGTACCATCGGTTTCAACATTGTCTTCATTGGGATTAGGTACCATTTTGCGAATACAAAGATGGCGGCAATGACAACGTGAAATTGACCTACGAACGTGTTAGAAATGGGTACGTAATACCGCAAAAAACTATTAAAACAAGACACAACCTGGTAAAGAAATATCCGGATCGAACGGATCAAAAAATTATGTTGGGGCAGTTTAGTCAGAGTAGCTACTCACGTAAATCCAGCGGCGCTTTCTCCTCGTGGTTTCTTGTCTGGATTTCAGGATTGTAGCCACCCCAGCTGGGACCCAAACATTTCACACATAGGCACTGGTTTTATGAATGTCCAGGTTGATTATGAAGCAAGATGCAACAGTCTATGTTGGTAAAAGGTAATTTTAATTCGCGAGCGGCTCGGACGCATGCGTTTTGTATCGCAACGGTAGCAAGAGTTTTTTAACCTCCAGATGGCGCTGTAGAGCACCGGACAAGGCTTTGGAATTCAACGCAAAGTTGCCAGCTCCGAAAAACTAGCCCCAAAATACAAGGAAAATTATTCTTTACAAACAGTGTTGTCTTATATACATGAGAAAAAAACTTACTACCTTCTTAATTAAAATAAAATAAGTAAAATTTAATCCTCCATCTGTTCCTCGTCGGAACAGATAACATAAAAACGCCGCTGAATGACTGGCCACTTGAAAACGCTCCAGTTGAAATAAAATAAAAAAGTATAAAAGGCGGGAGTGTGAAAATTTTATGAAGTAAAGTTGTACGATGCCGGTTAATGTACAGCCATGATAATGCACGGTCAAATAATGTACAGCCCAATAATCCGCGTCCATACTGTACGTGGATTATCAGGCTGTACATTATTGGGCCGTGCATTATCACCCTGAGCAAACTTGGTCCGTGGCAATAATTGGAAGCCAATTTCGTCCGGGCTGATAATGCACGACCCAATAATCCGAGTCCACAAAAAGTGGACGCGGATTATCAGGCTGTACATTATTGGGCTGTGCATTATCACCCTGAGCAAACTTGGTCCGGGGCAATAATTGGAAGCCAATTTTGTACGAGGTGATAATGCACGGCCCAATAATCCGAGTCCCTGTGGCTATGGATTATCAGGCTGTACATTATCTATGCGGACTGAAAATTTCCAGCGAGTCGACGCCACCCCGCTGCGCGGGGTGTCTATTCCTAGTCTGAGGGACACAAGTGAACCCTAACCTAACCGACCTAAGACAGAATTCGCTTATGACAAGCCATTTTTGTCCGCCCTGATAATGCACGGCCCAATAATCCGCGTCCACAAAAAGTGGACGCCGATTATCAGGCTGTACATTATTGGGCCGTACATTATCACCTTGAGCAAACTTGGTCCAGGGCAATAATTGGAAGCCACTTTTGTCCGGGTGATAATGCACGACCCAATAATCCAAGTCCACAAAAAGTAGACGCGGATTATCAGGCTGTACATTATTGGGCCGTGCATTATTGGTTCCCAGTTGTACTAGCGACGATCTCTTAGTAACAAAACGAAACGAAAATTGTATCTAAAATGGATTCTTCAAATAGTGAGAGTGATTCTGTGGACGTGCTTACGCCTACCGACTTAAAAGAAGCTGCAAAGTCGGTTGTGAACAATTTGTTGCCAGAAAAATCCCGGGCAAAATACATAAAAGCGTATGAGAATTTTATCTCGTGGAGATATGATAAGAAGACGAAATCTTTTTCGGAAACTGTTTTGCTGGCATACTTCGATGAACTTTCGAAAACCCTAAAACCCTCTACGTTATGGGGTATTTATTCCATGCTTAAAGCTAGAATAAGTACTGAGGACAATGTAAACATTAAAACCTACACAAAACTAACAACTTTTTTGAAAAGACTTTCAAGCGGATTCAAGTCAAAAAAATCGAAAGTATATATTATCCGCTGAAAACGTCGAAGCATTCCTTAGAGAGGCCCCAGATCAGCATCACTTAGCGACAAAGGTGAGTTGAAAAATAATTTTAGTTACCTAGTATATACGTCATAAAATCGTATGCTTTAATAGTTATCCGTAATAATATTCACAAAATTACATGTCTTTGTTACAGGTCGTATTGATATTTGGAGTGAACGGTGCGTGCAGGACAGCTGAACTTATAAATATTCAGACCAAAGACATCGAAAACTATAAAGACATGATCCTTATAAATTTAAGAAACACCAAGACAAAAATAGATCGGACATTTATAATCCGGGACGAATTTCTTGACATAGTAAAGAAGTATCAAAACCTGCGACCGGAGAATGTTGAAAATGACAGATTCTTTTTGAACTATAATGGTAAATGCACCAGACAACCAATAGGACGGCATAAACTTGCCGCCTTACCAAGAACGATCGCTACTTTCTTGAAGCTTCCAAATCCTGAATCCTACACCGGTCACTGCTTCCGCAGGACTTCAGCAACTCTTCTGGCAGATTCCGGTGCTAACTTAACGACCTTAACGACATGGAGGCTGGACCTCCGATTAGGTAGCCGAAGGTTATATAGAAGATTCGGTGGAAAACAAAGTCAAAGTAAATTATAAGTTGAATGAATCAATAAATTTGCGTCAAACCACTTCAACTGAGGCAACAACATCGCGTGAAGCTGTAACACCACCACTGAGTCCCTGCCTTGGAGGACGTCCAACGACAGAAGAGAACTTCCAACAACCTGCCGAAATGACACAAAATACAAGTATTAATGTTCCCGGCAAGAATATTTCGCTTTCGTTTAATAATTGCCGCAACGCTAATATTAATATAACAATTAATTAAAAAAGATGATAATGAGATATGATTTTTATTTCCTCTCAGTAGTCGTGAAAAGCACTATGTAATGTCTCGGCTAAAAGTGCAATAGATGGAAGAGTGAGTTCGAGGGCCGAGCCGTAGGTGAGGATTGCTCACTTTCCAGCCTCTACAACAATGTATAAATTATTTCCTAATTAGCGTGGATCCATACCAACGCTAATTAGGAAATAATTTATACAGTGTTTCATTTATGTCTATGAAATAACTTGCGGGTGGAAAGGTTGTAGGATTCTAGAATAACATTTCAAAGTGAACTAAATAAAAAACATGTAATTATAAATTAGTGTTTTACAAACGCCCAAAAGTTCATATTTTTTATTAAACACGATTTTACATTATACACATAACGCCTACAAAAGGCATTCTCAGGTACTTATTACACACTAGACTTGTACTCGGATATCCTCATTTGATACAATAGTTATAATTATGATACAATTGTGCGGAAACCTCACCTTCGGTTCGGGCCACAAACACCTGCGATCTGGGCCATTCACGAATTCACCGCCCTAGGTACGTAATGTACTATTACGATACAAGTGCCGAAAATAGGAAATTCGCAACGAGTGGTGATAAATCAAAACACGACCGAAGGGAGTGTTTTAAATCGACACGAGTTGCGAATTACCTACTCGCACGTGTATCGTACGTTTTACTGTAGGTACATATGGCTCTTTAAAGTTTCGACATACCTATGCACGGAAAGTGCTCTTTTCCGCACCAGTGCGGGAAAGTACTATATGTACTGTAATTCATTAAGGCAGTTAATTATTCCGATCTTCATTTTAGGTTAGATACACACTGCGACTTTTTCCAGCGATACAAACGTGCGACTGCCGCGCGAAAATAGCCATAGATCATCTGTCAAAAAATCACGTATATCGATACCTACTGTATCGCGTTTGAAGCGCTGCTGAAAGTCCCTGAGTGTTGCTTTAAAACAATACAAGTTTACTGTTGAGATAATACTGCAATATTGCATCAAATGAAATAGTTTTATTTAATATTTATTCAGTTTTAGCCTTAGCAGTAGCAATAGCAACAGCTATGGCTTGTCCGGAGTCGCTCTGCGCGTTGCTGACAGCGTTGCTTGCTGAAGACTGACATGTTGTACAAGGCTGGTTATCTGGCTGACTGTACGCTTGAGATCTATCATCTTTCTGTTCTTGCACGTAGATAACTTCTTGCCTCGGCGGTGGCGGTGGGGGAGGAGGTGGCCAGTATGGTGGCGGCGGCGGCGGCGGTGGCGGTGGCGGCCAGAATGGGGGATGTGGGTGATGGTGATGGTAGTAGTCGGGCGGGCAGTCTGGGTTATATTCGTAGTATGGCGCCCGCTTTAGTCGCTCTACGGATTTAATAGCTCCTTCCCCATCTGAAAAGTAATGTAAATTATTACTTATGTTAATTACTTCCATACATTGTCTTTGTGGTATTGGAAATCAATCGGGTAAGTAGGTACAAAGAAATGGTCACATGGATAAAGCTGCATTCAAACTAGATATTTGTCTCTTTGACTAATGGATTCTGGTGGATGGACGTAATATTGTTTGAACGATTAATTTTAATATTCACGGCCGTACCATACGGATGACACGTTGGCACCATTCTATCCATTTGGACATAGAATGGAACGCGCCAATGCTGGGTCGGTTATCCTAGTGACGCACTAGTAGCACACGAAAGAAAATCGTCTGTTCGATCGTCGAATCGTCGAATCGATATTATTAATACTTTTTTTTCTAGCCTGCTTAGGTGTCCCATTGCAGGGCAAAGGCCTCCCCTCTTTTCTTCCACTCGTCCCTTAATTAATACTTAAGTTGTGTTTATTTTGTTCCTATTTTTTGTAAACACTAAAACTAAATTAGATACTTACATTGAACATCAGCCAAGGCTACCCCAGCTAATATAAAAATCAAAGGCACGACTCCTCGCCACATGTTGCCGATCCAATTGGCTACTTTATCCGACAATGCTACATTTTTATAGGCGCCAAATATGAACATCAAACAACGCTAGAGAATACCCAGTAGTTCCTTAAGTCACTTCGGGGACAATTCTAGAATATTAGAATAATGCGATTATATGCCTTAAGTCTTTGATATAAGGTCTCGAGTGTGTAGTCGTGCGCTTTACTCTGTTGGTATTCACAACGATTAGCAACTCGCCTCAGTGCGTCAGTGCTAAATTATAAGTTTGACCTCCGGTTAGCCATAGTTGTTGAAGTCTCTGGCACGAAAGTAGACTCAACGCAAGAGAGGTTAGAAGTTTAACGTGTCTGTTTGTGTATTTGCCTGTGGTATCGTAGCTCCCAAACGGATTTTCGTTTAGTTTTTTTTTGTGTCATAGATAATTTTATCTGTAGTGTTCTATTAGCCATGTTTAATTTTATTTTTGAGATATTCGACTTTGAAATGAAAATTTCGGGGATTTCCCAATATTTTATCCTTGAAATTATCTTCTCTAGGAGTAGCGTCCTCTAAAGGTGTTAAATGGGCGTGGCGGACTGCAACGTTCCGGCAAGCTATAAGAGAGAGCGTGCTGACGGGGTGATGTAATCTTTGTCTCATGTCCATATGCTGCTCTATCTTTTTGTTTGCAGAACTACCTCGTAGAATCGTTTTGAAGCTACTGTAGTGTTATAGTTCGATTTGTATCGACAGTACATATTTGTGCATTTATGCTCAGATGACAGAGGGACTATTGGGGACCCTCGCCACCTCGTTGCTGTTACGCGCGCGCCACCCCATCTCAGAATATTAAATCCAAAAATAAACATCTGCGCAGGTTATAAATACAAAAAAAATACTAGAAAATTAAAAAATAATTAAGAATGTTTGTGGTCACGTTTCTCTGCAGGTATACGCACATGTACACTGTCTAAAGGACGCAACTATGCGTTAAAGGGAGTAAGACATATTTATGTCTCATTCTACCGCATAGCTGCGTCCGGTATGATGGTTCAGGGTGGCCCATCGTGTGGAGCGGCCAACAGATATTTGACAACTACAAACCTCAAATTATGCCATCTAGCTCCACCGCATAGCCCGTGCTCTATTGTCTATTATATGAATACTTAGGGTTGTCACGTTTGCCGGCCGGACGATGAGTCAATCACTATCAAATGAATTGACCTTGAAGGTGCACCACAGCCAAGTTTAGTCGACGTGGCCGGTGAGATAGGCCTGCAATGCTCTACATCAAAATACGTATAATATACTAGTGACGAGCACGAGCAGTGAGGCGATTCGAGGCAGATTGTGAATAACATAGTGCTAATGAAAACCGTATGCGCGAAACCGCGTTTATCGTCTAAGTACGATTTTTCGGGTGAATCCCACATTTTTGATTTATATCAATCACACATATGAGGCAATGTTGTCCATGCCATAATATTTGTTTGTCATGTTTGCTGAAGTTTATTGACGGTCAACCGCTAGTGCGGATGAGAAATGGGTTTCCAAGGTAGTTTTCATTAAATACACCAACGAAGCAGCGCGGTCTATGTTTAAGAGCTACGTGCATATAAATAATGTTTTGTATCGTATAATAATATACAAGAAGAAACGCCGTTTATGCAAATTATGACTCAAACCAAAAATGAGCATTCGTAGCCCTTAACTTTTCCCAACCATACACCTATCCAACTACAAGCAGATACTCTAAGTTTCATTATCATCATCACGTCAGCCGAAAGACGTCCACTGCTGGACATAGGCCTCCCCCAAAGATTGCCAAAGTGACCGGTGCTGCGCCGCCCGCATCCAGCGGACTCCCGCGACCTATACCAGGTCATCAGTCCACCTTGTGGGGGGCCTACCCACGCGCCCGTACGTGGTCGCCACTCGGGAATAACCTTTCCGCCCCAACGGCCATCGGTTCTACGTGCTCCCACTACCACTTAAGTTTAGCGATTCGGAGGGCCGATATACCTTGGTTCGGCTGCGGATAGCCTCATTTCTGATGCGATCACTACACGCAGAGAAACTCCCAACATGCCCACTCCATAGCCCTTTGGGTAACTTTGAGCGTTCTTATGAGGACCATAGTAAGCGACTAATCTAAGTTTACTTTCTGTCAATATTGATACCCTGAAGGATGCATTAAGTTGAACCTAGGTGAGCTCACATGCAATACATTTACTTTTTTCCCTGTTAGGCGAATTAGGTGAACTGAAAGGTCTGAAAGCAACCTTGAGCTGGTGCGTTAGGTTTAGTTTGTATGGACACAAACCTTGTTCTCTCGATAAAAAATAAGTAGGTAAATACAGCTTTGATAGTAAACTTTAATAAACCTTGTTTACCTACCTGTTTTTTTCTTGTTTGCGTATGTGTACAAGTATTCAGAGCGATAACGCGTATTTGCAGTGTTCAGGAGGCAACCAGATGGCTAGCGATACATTTTTTATATTTTCGTCCCAGTCAAAGTTGGTTAAGTTCGGGTTGCACAGGGCGGGTCCACAACTCTTCTGCGGAGCTCAAATACCGCGAGCCATCCGGTTGCCTCCTGGACACGCAACTACGCGTCATTGCTCTGAATAAGTAGCTCATAGAGCTGCAGAACTAGCGTAAGTTTGTACAAAAAACCGGCCAAGTGCGAGTCGGACTCGCGCACCGAGGGTTCCGTACAAACCATAACAAGCAAAAGTTGTAGTATGTTATTTACTAAATGATAAATGAAAATGGAATCCGTAACATTACAATGTGCGAAGCTGGGGGAGCATAAATTTAAATAAGGTCTCTTTATCAATTTAGTAATCCTAAAAAAAAAAAAAAATTAAGAACCACATCATTTATCTCTCACTTATAATAAATATCTAGATTAAAAAAAGAATCAGCCAGTATCAAGCTAACCATTTTTGTGTCCCGAATGATCTCGGCTTCCCGTAAACGGAAATACTTTAAACTTTTACATAGTACATTACTATTCTAGCTAGGACTTATGATAGTTTTTATCCGACTGCGATGGTTAATACATTTTCGGAAACATTTGAATCTCATTAAATTATTCATTTCTTCTGCTTGAAATCGTAGCCGCCATATCTGTCACCTGTCAGTGGCGTCAAAATGGCGGCCTTGCCTTAACTATCCAACAGTACCTAATAATTTCGATCCGGTGTTGTGATAGACCTTCACAATACGCATATTAAATTCTAAAGCATAAAAAAATAATCGATTCCGATATGGAAACTTATATGCGCTAAATTCGTATTGAGGCGTAATTTCAACAAATGGTTCAACAAATTTCAACAAAATAACGTCAGACGTCAAAAGTCTGACCGACTTCCTTTTTTTTATGGCATGGAATATTTAGCACTGTCATCGGCTCATCGCGTTCAGCCATGAAGTTTATTTGAGTTTCTGCAAGATTACACGCGGAGTATTTTGTCACGATACGATACTGCACGGCTATCACAAGACGGCGCGCGAGCTCTCTCGATTTTTCTCGCACTATACGTCTCTTTCTAAGTTGTCTAATAAGAGAGTGACGGATAGTTCGAGAAAAATCGAGAGAGCTTGCGCGCCGTCTTGTGATAGCCATGCTGATTTGTCAGCATTTATATTTATCAGCAATAAACGTATGTATTCAATCAGTACAGAACGGGCCTTTTATAAACATTAATTATCAACCGCGTCTGTATTAAGGCGGTTGTCGCCGCCTCCCTCTCTCTCTTACGGTGATATCACGAGACCGCCAAGGGAAGACGGCGACATGGTTATATTGTGGGGGTGTAACTCAGTAGAGTATTTATTAATAGTGTGTTATAGAATGCATAGCGTACCTTTCCTTATCCTTGAAGTTGTTTCTCTTATTTATGGTTGCTTCAATCGGCAATCTATGGGGTTAATATCCCTATATCTGCTTCGCTTAAAGTGCCGAATCGGGGCCTCTCCTTAGTCTGTGGAAAGAAGCTCTATAAGTATGGTATTCTCTCTACAACCCACCTCTCCTTCTCTTCTTTTCTCTACTATAAGGAGAGCCTCATCTTACCCGGCCGGAGGAAGGTAACAACGACATGCGGGCAGAGTCCCACTACAGAACAGTCCACGGTTAGGTCACGGCGGCCAAAGCCGCGGCACCTAGGACATGTGGGCAGAGTCCCACTACAGAACAGTCCATGGTCAGGTCACGGCAGACGTAGCTGCGGCACCTGGGACATGTGGGCAGAGTCCCACTACAGAACAGTCCATGGTCAGGTCGCGGCAGACGTAGCTGCGGCACCTGGGACATGTGGGCAGAGTCCCACTACAGAACAGGTCACCGCGGCCGAAGCCGCGGCACCTAATTACGATGTACCTTTTCCGCCATACCTAAGATGAGCTCAGATATTTCTTCCACAACGTGAATTACATAACCTATAAGATACATATAAGGTAGTTGTCTAGAGAAAACCATACAACCACGTGAGCTTTACTAAGATATACAAGTATACTTAGCTTTGATGTTTCTGGATAGTTTATAGGCAATCCTAGCACTTTCACTCTCAACTCACTTCCACTGAACATTCACACTTGGAGCCATTTTGGCGGCAACTAACTAACCGTTACCATTTCAATTCACTTACCGCTGCCCACCCTAGGTGGCGCTAGTCAGTGTTGCTAGACTAGAAATTGGGAGTGGTTTGAGCGTTCGCGTTCGTCGCGACACTCCCCACGAAAGGCTGAAGCACGGCTACTAGGTTGCTCGTCCATTCATGGATCTTCTCAAGGGCTCTAAGGGCAGCAGCTCTCTTCGGTCTTGGCTCCGGTTCTTGACTGCCAGGTTCTAAAGGTTCGAGCGGCTCAGGCTCAGTGACTGGCTGATACGATTCAGATTCTGATACGGACTTAGGCTTAACAATTACAGTGGATTGGGGCAAGACTTCATCCAGGAATTCTTCCGTGTCTTCTACTTGGGTACTTTGATCATCTGGAGATTTGGCATCGTCGTTGCCAGGTGCTTCCATCACTACGTCGTCCCTGCATGACTGTGGTGGAAGCTCTGGAAGCGTCAGATGTTCATCTGTAGAATTTTCGTCACTTTCTGATGTTTGTTTGCATTCTTCTTCTCCATCTTCAATCTCTAAAGGGTAGAGATGTGCGATGGACCTTGTAAATTCTGTATCTCCTACCTTAACCTTAGCTACCCTAAATTGACCATCCATGCCAGTGATCAACGAGACTATCTTTCCCACCTTCCAGTTTATCCGATTCTTCGTGTCTCCTTTGATTTGTACTATCTGGCCCACTTTGGGAGCTAATTTTGACGTTACCCTTGGTTCATTCGGACCGTGGGAATATCGCTCTCTCAAATTGAGGAGATACCGGTTTTCAAACATATCTTTAAATTCCTTTAGAATAACACGTGCTTTCTTCCAGCTTTTAATTAAGGTTTCTTTGGTCACTGTCCCTTGTGACGTTGTAGGATCCTTGTCTGAAGTTTCCATAATGATACATTTTCCCATGGTGAGAAAATCTGACGGTTTAAGTACATGATCCGGTTCGGAGTCGACACGCGTTAAAGGTCGCGTGTTGAGAACTGCTTCAATTTCCTTTATTACCGTTATCAATTGACTATCCTTTAGCATATGTTTCTGCAGGGTTTTTTTTCATGCAATTCTTAACAAGGCTGACCATTCTCTCATAGAATCCGCCATGCCATGGTGCTAATTGTGGTATAAATTTCCACCTTATTTCCTTTTCCACACAGTATGGATTTTGAAGAATTTCTGACATCATTTTGAAGTTTGTCGCATTGTCCGACGTAATTAAATCAGGTACTCCTCTAGCGGACACCATCCGTCTTAGGGCGAGTAGACCTTCCTCAGCCGTAAGATCGTTGACAACCTCTAGATGTATAGCTCTCACTGCCAGACATGTATATAAGCATATCCACCGTTTACAATTTCCGTTACCGTTGTTAACCAAAACGGGGCCCATGTAATCGATTCCGACGTATGTATACGGTGAACTGTAGTTAACCCTTTCCTTCGGCAAGGCTGGTGTCTCAGGTAACTTATATGGCCCTCCTTCATGTTTCACACAGTCGGGGCACCTCTTCAGAATGTGTTGAACTTGGCTTCTTCCATGGGGAATCCAGTAAGTTTGCCTTAACCTGTCTAGAGTGTGGTTTACACCTACATGTTTGTTTTCCTGATGGGTCTTCATTATAACTTCTTTGGTGAAATCCGAGTTTTTAGGAATAAGTACAGGATACCGTTTATCAAACGACCAGTTTGCATTTTTCATGCGACCTTTGCACCTTAAAAGGTCATCTATATCTTTAAATATGCCCAAATTTCGGCTTAAACTAGTTACTTTTCCTTCAACTTCTAGTGGGAAGTATTCCGCTTGAATCTTCTTTAGTTTACGTATCTTATCCTCCAATGTTTTACTATTTTCTCGAGTTTCTTCTTTACCTAATGTTTTTTCTTCCGTTTCCATCGGATCGACGTTTTGCGAGTCTTGTACCTGTTGATCATCTACTTCCATCGGCTCTTCACGTTCTTGCACCGCAAGACCCTCCCCAACCGGGAAAGAACAGGTCTGTCCACTGCCAGGTCTCATTGGCCACGCCGTCTGGCTCTGTGTTATAAATTGTGGACCACTCAACCATTTCTCCCTGTCCTCTCTCGAACAGGTGGGTCTCGTACCCACGTCTGCTGGATTGAGCTCTGATGGAATGTACTTGATCTTCAGGTCTGGGTTAGTTTTAATCTCCTCAATCCGTCTGGCCACGAAAGGAGGTAACAATTTGCTGGACTTACACCATTCTATAACAATCTGGCTGTCCGTCCACAAGACTTGCTTTTCTATTTTCTGTTGAAGAAATTTAAGAACAAACTTTATCAGTCTGCTTCCAATCAAAACTCCTAGAAGTTCAAGACGAGGTATCTTAAGGTTTTCCTGGTCCTTTATTGGTACGAGGCGCGACCTGCCAATAACAAAGCTTCTCTCAGATCCACTGACGAGGAATATAGACGCAGCGTACGCCTGCAGAGAGGAGTCGGTGAAACAGTGTAGATCGTACCTTTTCTCCCCTGGTTCACTCGTGTAGCATCTGTTCAGCGACACCTCTCTAATGGCGCGTATTTGTTCTTGGATGGTCTTCCATTGTCCTGTGAGCACGCCTGATAAAGGCACGTCCCACTGTACCTTAGCTTTCCAAAGTTGTTGCAAGAAGAGTTTGGCTGATAAAATGTACGGTACCGCGTATCCACACGGATCGTAAACAGATGCGATAATCTTCAAGACTCCTCTTTTTGTATTAGTTTCTTCATTTAAATTACATTTCAATTGAAGAGTATCCTTCTTGATATCCCATTCTAAGCCGAGTACATTGACCCTTTCATCCTTACATGAATCCTGAATATCACGCATGAATTCTTTGGAATTGGAGCTCCAGTCTCTGAGTGACATAGATATCTCTTGAAAAGTCCCTTTGAGATTTCTGTAGATTTCTAATGCCTCGCGTGGCGACTCTGCGCCTGATATGAAGTTATCCACGTAGATGTCGTTAGCCTTTTGTCTGACTTGCTGATCATCTGCGTTAGACAGGTGCTGTTTAATCGTCGCGTTAAGCAGAAACGGCGAGGAAATAACTCCAAATGGGTCTCTACAGAATCTTAGGTAAAGTAAGTTGTCTCTTGATACTGGTTTCGACGTATCCTTCAGCCAGAGGAATCTAGTTACGTCACGATCCTTTTCATGTAACGCCATCTGCAAGAATGCTTTCTCAATGTCGGAAGACAGTCCTATTTGGTGAGTCCTAAATTTTATAAGTAATCCTGCAAGGTCTTCCAGCATGAGAGGTCCACGATATAAGCACTCGTTTAAGCTCTTGGTATCTTTGCTACTCTTAGAGCTAGCATCATAGACTATTCTCATGGGTTTCCCCGCGTGACGTACTCCGTGAAATGGTAGGTAATGAACAACTTTTTCTGTTGGTGAAGTCTTCGACTCTGATATAATTTCAATTATACCTTTCTTTAATTGATCCTTGAAGGTATCGTTATACGTTAGTAACGTATCTTGATCTGTACGTTTCAATAGACTTGTTAAACGACCTATAGCCATTCCAAAGTTATCTGGTAAGTCTGGCGGATAAGTTATCCATGGCCAACTCACCGTGTACCGATTATGTATTTTTTGAGTGGTATTATTAAAGTACTTGACAGCTTCTTCGTCTCTATTCGCTTTCGGTGAATCATTGATACCAATACATTCTAATTCCCATAAACCTTTTATGTCTCCATTACATAAAGGCGGATCTGGTTGGTTAAGTCTCATTTCGGTACTAGTTTGCGCGTACGTTACAACGTACGACTCGTCGATAGCTTCGGGTTCGGCCCTGCCGCTGACTATCCATCCTCTATGGTGTCCGGCTCGTGCGTCGTGGTGTACGGGTAGTGGGTGGGGACCTCCGGGCCCAGCACCGTGTAGTTATGCCCCTCGGCGTGGCGTAGTACGTGCGGCGACCCGTGTGGCAGATCTTGGACGAGTTCCACGCCGTAAGCTTGGCGTTAAAGTCGCCAGCGACGATGGTGGGTGCGCTGGAGTCCAAGATCTGCTCTAGGTCGGGCTCGGCTAGGTTGGTCATGGGGGGCCGGTAGTAGGCGTACAGCCGCAGGTGCTGACCTTCCGCATGCAGCTCCACGCCGAGGGCGTAGCAGGTTGTGAGTGTGGGCGTCGGTAGCTGCTGGTGCACTACCCGTCGCGCGACGAACACCGCCAGGCCTCTGTAGGCGCGGCCGTGTGGGGACGTCTCCTCCTTGCGGTAGCAGACGTAGCCCGGTATCTTCAAGGGGTCCCCTACCTTGAGATGAGTCTCTGATATTAGGGCTACGTCGATCCGCTCTCTCCTTAGGACGTCCGCCAGTAGCTCCCTCTTTGGCCGGGTGTTTAGCCCAGCGGCATTCCAGTATAGGATTCTTAGGGGGTTATCCAGCTCCGTAAAGGTCGGCCAACCCCCTAAGAATCACGGAGACGGGGTTCTCTCCTCGCTGCAGGGCGCCGAGTACACCCTGCAGGATTTGTATGCACTGCGCTATTGTCCCCTCCCTAGTGCCATCTTGGCTTGTCGGTAGGAAGGGGAGGGCAGTGTGGCGCATCGGTCCGGTCTGCGCTGCCGGGGCAGGCATGTGAGCGTTAGCGGTGCGGGTTGCGACAGTTTGGGCGGCGGCGGCGGCAATCTGGGCGGCGGCGGCGGGGGCGGTCTGGGTGTTGGTGGTGTCGGCGGTGACGGTGGCGGCGGGTTGTCTTCTGCCCCGTCTGCCCCTCCCTCTACGGCGGCGGCGCATGGGTGCCGCGTCGTTTGCCCTCGCCGTGAGGGGTTGGGGGCGTTTTCAGCGGCCTCCACGACGCGCTGTTGTGGCACGACTTCCCCGCGATGGGCACGTTAGGCTGTTGGCGGGGTGGGGGCCGTCGCAGTTGGCGGAGGTGCCCTCCTGGTCACGTGGCCTGTCGCAATCCCCCGCGAAGTGCGGCCTGCCACCTGATGGGGCGGTGGCAGCCGTGGGATGAGTGGCGGAAGGCCTGGCATCGGTGGCACTGCGCCGGCCCCTTTCTGCCGCGCCACGCCTCCACCTTCACGCCCGTCATCCCGAGCAATTCCCGGACCTCGTAGATTGCCGGGATGAGGTTCTCGGTCTTCTCTATTTGGGCGTAAAAGATGCACCCAGGCCTTCCCGCACGTGCGTCCACGTGCCTGGTGTAGACGGCGGCGAAACCTTTCGCCACCAGGTCCTCCGTAATTATGGCCGGGTCCGTGTCCACCGGTAGCCCCCTGATGGCCACTCTCAGGGGGATCTGCTCCTTCGGCTGTAGGGCCGACCACGAGATGGTGTCCCCCAGGGACTCTAGGTAGCCCTGTACCACCCTATACTCGTCGTGGTCGGCCGGCCTGAAACGGATGCCGTTCCCGTATGGTCGGGATTCCGGATAGCGGCCCAGTCGCTCCTGGATCCGCTGAAAATCTGCGTGCCAGTCCGGGAGGTGGTCCACTGTGATGGGCCGTGGTTTTTTCGGGAGCGGCTGGGTTGTGGTCTGGGTTGCCGGTGGGGGCGCCGGGTTTGTGGGTGTCGCGGCGGCAGCCTCGTCCTGGCGGTCGTCATCGCTGTCGGCGTCGGCGTCGGCTTGTTCGTCCCCGAGGTCCAGGGTGTCCATTGGGGACAAGTCCAGACGGGGGAGGCTCGGTGATTGGGTCCTCTCTGTCGGGGACCCCAGTCTGCGCTTTGTCCCTAATGGAGGGGGGAGCGCGGTTTGTCTGTGTGGCGCCTGTGCCGGAGTCTGCACCAGCGGTGGCGAGGTAGTGGCGGGGGGTGCGGGTATCGTGAGTCCCCCGAACGGCGGAGTTTTAGGTAGCCCGCTTGTGGTGGTTCGCAGCGGGAAGGAGTGCTGCGCGGTTTCAGTTGCCGGTGGCTGCGCGGCGTTACCCGCTCCGAGGGCGGGTCGTGGCGCGGGCGCTATGCGTTGCGCCGGGTGCGTCTGTCCCGCTCCGAGGGCGGGCTGCGGTCGCGGCGCGGGCACCGCTCGGGGCGCCTTGTTCGCCTGTCCCGCTCCGAGGGCGGGACGCGGTCGCGACGCGGGCGCTGCGCGGAGCGCTGAGTTCGCCGGGCCCGCTCCGAGGGCGGGCGGCGGACGCGGCGCGGTCTGGCGCTGCGCTACGGGCGCGCGCTGCGGTTTTGTTGGCGGATGATGTGGTGGCGGCAGCGTAGGTCGTGATTTTAGGCCGCGCGCCCGTAGAGGCGGCGGCGCGGTCTGGTTTGCCGTCCTTCGCATCCGCGGTGGGCGGGCGTAGGGCGGGGGGTTCGGGTTAGGCGGCAGCGGTAGTGCTCGCTGCGCCTGATGTCGTCGGTGTCGTCGCTGTCGGGCAGCCCCTTGCGCTGAGCGTGATAGCGGCCGAGTTTGTGGCGGCCTTTAGGTCGGCGGCCGAGAAGCCGTCTTGGGCGGGCGGGCCGTGTCGGCCGAGGATCCCTTGGATCAGCTCGTACGGCCCGGGGAACGGGGCTTCGCCGGCTCCCTCGCTAGTTGGCGTGCCGGGGGTGACATTAATATTAACATACTAGAGGATAGTCAGGACTTTAGACGTCATGTTTATCTTAACTTTTGCTCCTTTCACGGCCCATTACCTGCACACACGCTACCAACGCACCAGAGTGGTTCATGCCTCGATCATATCTTTATCAAAAGTGATTTGCCATCTACAACTTTGGTTACTAACTCTACACTAACAGATCACCACTCCCTTCTACATGCCATAGAGCTCAAGCCCCCTAAAACAGAATCTATCCAGATTTCAAATAAGATAAACTATACCAACTTAGAGCATGACTTAACAAACATTGAACTTGACACCATTTACACTCCAGCTGATGTAAACAAATCACTAAATTATTTTGTTGGCTGCATTCAAAAAGCAATAATAGCAAATACGACTAAAATAACGTTACCAAGAAACAAAAGGAACATAAAACCATGGATTTCTCCTGGTCTAATTCGTTGCATGAGACACAGAGACAAGCTGCATTTGCGATCAAAACAATTTCTGATAATCTAGAATCATCAATTATTTACAAAAGGTACCGTAATTTTTGCAATAACATATTTAAAAAATTAAAACATCAATTTGAAAGAGCCGAGCTCGAGAAGAATAGCAAAGACAGCAAAAAAGTATGGAAATTTATAAAAGATATCACATACTTGAAAGCTAAACGTGACTCCAATTCTGATATATTAAAATCGCACACCAATCCGGAAATGGCAGTAAATATGGCAAATAATTACTTCGCTAACGTCGGCAAAAATCTTGCAAGTAATATTAATATCGTAAATAAAGATGTCAGCATTCACACTAGACGTGCACAAATGACTCAGGCTAGTGTCGACTCATTTGTTTTGTATAACATAGACGAAGACGAGGTAAAATTGATGATAGGCAGTTTAAAAGAGAACTGCGCTGGCGGCTGGGACAATATCTCGAGTAGTATTCTAAAACGATTTAAGCAAATTCTAGTCAAGCCCTTAACGCACATTTTCCAGCAGTGTCTGGATGAAGGTACTTTCCCTAACATCTTAAAAGAAACCATCGTGATTCCTATCCACAATTGAGAGATCATGGAGTTTCTGGGTCACTTTTGTCCTGGTTCAGGTCCTACCTGGTCAAACGCATGCTGTATGTAGCCATTAAGGGTGAACAATCCAAGCAATTTTTTGCAACATCAGGTGTCCCACAAGGATCACATCTAGGTCCATTATTGTTTATAATTTTTATTAACAGCATAGTGAGCTGCTGTGTAAACTCCGAGCCATATCTCTACGCTGACGACCTTAAAATTATCAGACCTATTAAAAATTCATCGGATCGTATTCTCCTTCAGGACGATTTGGACAGGTTGAGTAATTGGTGCTCCCAGAATAGAATGACGCTGAATGCCAAGAAATGCTTTTACATCTCTTTTACTCGTAATAAAACCATTGTGCCCACTTGTTACACTATCGGAGGCACGCAACTTGAAAAGGTTGATACAATCCGTGACCTGGGAGTAACAATAGATACTAAGTTAAATTTCAATGCCCATTACATAAACATCATTAAAAAAGCGTCTCGTATGTTAGGTTTTCTATTAAGAAACGCTGGTCAGTTTAGGAGTGCACGTACTAAAGTATTGCTCTATAACACATTAGTAATAAGTAACCTAGAGTACTGCTCCCAGGTTTAGACACCTTACTACCAGGTGCATACAAATCGAATTGAGAAGGTACAGAGACGCTGTTTGACACATTTAGGATATACCACTTCCAAAAGCCGTCAACTCACATCATATAGTAAACGACTGAAATTCTTTCGATTTGTTTCACTAAGCAGCAGGAGAAAAGTGCTAGATTTAATGTTCCTTTACAAATTGGTTAATAGTAGGGGGCTGGATTGCCCAGACTTATTAAGTAAAATAACTGCTCCTTCTAAGCTACCTCGTTCTGGATTGTATAAAGTGTTTGGCATTCCATTTGGGAAAACAAATTTAGGTCGTAATTCTGCCCTTTTGAGAACGGCAAAATTATACAATCATATCCCAGGATCTGCAGGAGTTGACATATTTAACGATAAAATTGAACAGTTTAAAGGGAAAGTGATGAAATATGTCGGCTCACTGGATATCCCAAAGTAGGCAGTCACAGTACCTATCACATATCATAAAAAAATACTTAATAAAATATTTGTATATAAGTAGTTCATCATTGTAATCGATTATTTAACATCATTCTAGCTATCAAGTACAAGCATTAGTTAATGTACCGTATCGGTTAATTGTAATTGTAATTAATTAATCATAATAATCAGTTTGCTGCATGTTTACTATTGTTCACAGGTACAAGACACTTATATAAGTTGTGGTTACCTATAATTAGATAAGCATCAGTCATGATTATTATATAGATTTAAGAGCATGTAAGATGTATTATCTGTTGGTAATCCTTAATAAATAAATAAATAAACAAAAATCGGGTGACAAAGATAACATTAATAATTATAGGCCTATCTCCATACTTCCAGCTTTATCTTAAATACTAGAAAAAATTATAAACAAACGGCTTATTCATTTCCTTGAGCACAATCAAATACTCTCTAACCACCAATTTGGCTTTAGAGCGCAAAAGTCGACAAATGATGCAGTTTTAAGACTTACTGATTATGTAACCTCTAAATACTATTACAATAAACATTTATTGAAAAAAGAGACTTAAAATAACATTAAACAATTACTATCTAAACTTAATATAAAAGCCTTAAAAATTAATTAAAAAGTAATCCACTAAACTAAAATAAACGACTGGAAAACTCTAAATTGGACCAAGGACAGAAAACTTTAGCTATCTTCCTTGACCTTGCTAAGGCTTTTGATTCGGTGTCTGTCCCAATATTACTTAGCAAGCTGGAGCAGATAGGAATCAGGGACAAGCAGCTATGTTTGTTCAAGGATTACCTCAGCAACCGCTTGCAGTGTGTCAAGGTTGCCAACTACATAAGTGCAGACCACATGGTTGATTTTGGAGTCCCCCAGGGTAGCATTTTGGGCCCGACCCTGTTTCTCATTTTCATTAATGACCTTTGTGACCTTCAATTAAACCATGGCTCTCTAATATCATATGCCGATGATACAGTGCTATTGTTCTCGGGTAGTAGTTGGGCGGATGCATACGACTATGCTCAAAAAGGTTTGTGTCAATCTATACTAACATATTGTATAACGTCATGGGGTGGGGCTGCGAAGACCATTCTATTGACACTTGAACGTGCTCAAAGACCCATTTTGAAAGTGGCTACCTTCCGTCCGTTTTATTATCCGACCACGGAATTGTACCAATCATGTAAAGTACTAACAGTTTGACAACTATTCATCAGGAGCGTAATTCTAAAACATCACAAGTTAGCTTGCTACAACCCTAATATGCACACCAAAAGACGGATGGATATCATTTTTAAGCGAGTTCGCACTAAACACGCGTTTACTCACAGTTTCTTCTTTTTCCTAGGCCCTTATCTTTATAATAAAATAAATAAACACTGCTTCGTGTACGATCAAAATAGCAAAGTATGTCTAGCAAAACTAAAATAACAGCATGGTTGCTAACCCTGACCTACGACGAGACAGAAAATTTGCTAACTATAGTGAAAGAGTCCTGCAATCGTAACCTTTATTTTTGTTAAATATATTTCTGTTTTCTTGAGTCGTGGCATGTTTAGATACTTAGGTGTGCACGACGTCCGCTCTCGGCGGCGTCGACCGGGCGAATGAGCGGCGCCTAGAGCCGCGGCGCCCTCCACCCAACAATCACCTAAGAAGTACCGTGCTTGTGTATGGGGGCGACCCCGCAACGGCCTTCGATAGCCCTCGGACACGGCTCCCGAGGCGTAAATTCGGGGCTCTTGGAGTGCCCGGGCTTCCCTAATCAAGGGTGAAAAAAAACCAATGTTTCTCTTAATAAAATGAATATATTATCGATATAAATATTAACAACTTTCCTATCACTGCCCTAAGTGACTTGTTTCAAGTCCCTAATTCCTATCACTTTCCCTATTTGGCTCTTGAGGACTTCTTCTTTCTTGTTGTTGTTTCTTCCTGAGGATCGGGCCAACACTGATTTTACTGCTCTTGAGGTGTTCCCGCGGGCCCCGTAGGGGGCTCGGGAAGCTTGTCGCGGCTGTGCCGCTTTTAGCGGGATTGGGCGCCGTCCGCTACAACGGACGGGTGGCTGGGGTGGGCGTTTTAAAGCCCGTCAGGTCCGGTGGGGTCTTCTGCTTCGTCCGTCGGCGCGGTCAAGCCCTGCCGGGTGGGACTCCCTTAGGAGAGGCCCGGCGAGCGACCAGCAGGCCGACGGCACTGCAGGAACGTCCTTGAAGTCTGGTCACCTGGTGGCGGGCGGATCCTGGCGGATCAGGTCCCGCGGTAGGGCCCTCTTGTCGGGCGGCCGGGAGTGGTAGGGGGCTATGTCCTGCAGGTGCGTCAGGCGCGAGCCGTCTGCCCGCTCGAACATAGCCCGTGCCAGTCTGGTGATGAAGTGGTCCAGTGGTTCGATCTTCAGGTCGCGGTGCAGCACACGGTTGCTCACGTAGTGGTGCACGCCGGTTGCGGTACGGAGCGCCAGCGACTGCTGGGCGCGGAGCCGCCGCCGTCTGCTCTCTCCCACTAGCGCATACCATGCGGGGGCTGCGTATGTTAGCCGCGACCTGATGTATCCCTTGAAGATACCGATCTTGGCGGGTAGGGGTAGGGACGACTTCATCACCGGGGTGAGTAGCGCGCGCGCCGCTCTTGTCAGTCCGATGGTGTTGTTGACGTGGGCGGACATGTTAAGCAGTCGGTCGATGGTGACGCCCAAGTACTTAACAGTCCGCAGCCACGGCAACGGCTGCTGAGGGTGATGGCCTGGGTCATCGCCACGTTCACCCTCAGTCGCCAGCGGTCGAGCCAGCCCGGTAGCGCATCCAGTGTGCGCTGGATTTTGACGGCTGCGTGCGTGAGCCTGATGGAGGTAGCTATGTACGCCGCGTCATCGGCGTACAGGGCGAGTGTGGCCCCCCCTTCCACTGGGATGTCGTCCGTGTACCTTGCGTACAACATGGGCGACAGACAGCTTCCCTGGGGGACTCCGGCTGCAATGGGTTTCCTCGCCGAGAGCTTGTCTTCTACCGCAACTTGGAAGCTGCGATCGGCGAGGAAGCTGGCTATGATGTGCACGAGCCGTCGTGGCGCTGTGGAACTCTTGATTTTGTAGACCAGGCCTGAGTGCCAGACCCGGTCAAATGCCTTCTCCATATCCAGGAGCACCGCCACCGCGTGCTCCTTCTTGTTTCGCGCCGCCGCTGCGACGTGGAGGACCCCTGGCAATCTGCAGGGTCGTGGAGTGCTCCGCACTGAAGCCAAATTGCTCGTCGCGGGGCACGATGTGTGGTGTCAAATGGTGGAGAAGGAGTCGTTCAAACACCTTTGACACCGTGGACAGCAGGGTGATGGGGCGGTAGCTGTCAGGGCGGAGAATGTTCTTCCCCGGCTTGGGCAGCATTATGAATTTCCCCAGCTTCCAGCAGCTGGGGAAGTGGCAAGTCCTCACGATCCCGTTGAAGAGGCGCGTCAGCGTCGCGATGGCTCGCGGGGGAAGGTGACGCAGCGCCTCGTTCGGGATCGTGTCTGGTCCTGGGGCCTTGCGGAGCTGGGTCCTCCGGACTGCCCGTATGATCTGGCCGGGGGAGAAGACGATGGGGTCCTCTTCTGGCAGCGGTGGAGCCTCGAGATACCCCTCGACCTCGCGTTCCAACTGTGCAGTGTGCTCGGCATCAGTGGACGCGTTTGGTCGGAACTGGCTCTCGAGGTGCTCCGCGAAGATGTGTGTGCCCTGTCTTCGGCGCGGTATCTCGTCGTACCATCCGAGGCGAGGAGCGGTCTGGTTGGCGGAGGCTTTTTGGAGAGGCGACGGCATAGGCGGTGTATGCCGCCCCAGCCTTCATCGGCTGCGGAGTCGACGCCCTCGAGCCAAGAGTAGTGGGAGTTCGCCGCGAGGCTAGTCCCGATCTTCTCGGCGAGGGCGTTGAGCCGGGTCTTCAGGGTAGGGCAGCGGATCTCTATATAGAGCCGTCGCATCTTCCTCTTCTCCTCCAACATCCTCTGGATGTGCGGCGGCGGTTTTCGGTGGCGGTGTCTGGTGGCGGGGCTCGTGGTGGTGGCGGCGGCAAGGGCCGACTGGGCGTTCTGGCTGAACAGCTCGGCAAGGCGGTCGACTTCCTCGGCGGAGTTTACCGGGAAGGACTCCGAGTGTTCAGCCATGTGTGCAGCGAACCTCTCCCAGTCCGTCCTTTTCCTCGCTGGTAGTGCAAGTGTGGTGGTGGCAGCAGTGTCAAGGGTGAGCACGACTGGCTGGTGGTCCGAGAGCAGATGGTCATCGAGGACTTCCAGCTCCGGCCAGCGCGTCAGGTTTTGGACTGCTGCCAGGTCAATCACGTCCGGTAGGTGCGCTGTGTTGTAGTGGTAGTGTGTAGGGACCTCCGGGCCCAGCACAGTATAGTTATGGCCCTCGGCGTGGCGCAGGAGGTGACGGCCCGTGGTGCAGATCCTGGTCGAGTTCCAAGCTGGGTTTTTGGCATTGAAGTCGCCGGCTACAATGGTGGGAGCGCTCGAATCCAGGATCTGTTCCAAGTCCGACTCGGCGAGGGGCGTCTGTGGGGGCCGGTAGAAGGCGAAGATTTGGATGTGTTGGCCGTCTGCGTGTAGCTCCACTCCGAGGGCGTAACACGAGATCAGCTGGAGGTCCGGAAGCGGCTGGTGCACTACCCGCCGTGCGACTAGTACAGCCAGGCCCCTGTACGCACGGCCCTGTGGGGACGTCTCGTCCTTTCGGTAGCAGACGTAGCCCGATATTTTCAAGGCATCTCCCGCCCCGAGATGGGTCTCTGAGATCAGGGCTACGTCTATCCGCTCTCTTCTGAGGACGTCCGCCAGCAGCTCCTTCTTCGGCCGGTTTCGGATACCGGCGGCATTCCAATATAGTACCTTCAGGGTGTTAGCCAGCTCCGTAGAGCGATTTTACTGGGAGAATGAGCTGCTATTGTACCAGTTTAGGTCCGCCACCTAGTGGGGATGAAAATGCGGGCGCATATGGCGTTACAAACGTATTGTGGTTCGTAAAGCCGCTTGGCTCTGTGGTGGGGGTAAGCTCCACCCAGGCTGGTTTCGCCTACTTTCACTATGAATTTACTTTACATCTTGAATATCTAACTTGGATTAAACTTACTGGTATCGAAACTTATTAGGGAATGTAAAGCTGATTCTACTTGACGTCTTACATACATTTTTGCGTCTCTTATTGACTTCTGGCATGAAATAATCTAAGTTGAATGCGGGATTTCTACAATATTGACCCGTCATGAACTACTTATTTTGAGTTTACATAATAACAACGTTATTTAGACTTGGTCCATGATATTAATCGGATAGCGCCTACTTTGGCCGACCTATCGATGTATGATTTACATATGTTACTATCAAAGGCAAACAATATATTCAGCTGAATGTTTCGTAAGATAGGTAAAATTACTCGACTTAGAGTTAAGTTTTACAATTTAGTATGGGATAATTATATCCAATTAGAACGATGTTGCTAAAAATGATCGCGCTTGACATGTTGGTCGTCGCTATGGGCGTGCCTATTTGATATACTCGATTTACGTGAATTTAGCTTTGCCAGTCTGGCTTATGTACTTGTTCTGATCGCATTAATTATTTCTTATATGCTTTTATATACTTTGTCTGACACAATTATACAATGCTAGGGGATTCTACCTGCCTACTTTAATACAGTTTTTAAGTGAAATGGGGTACTATTTGGGGTTATTCTTTACCTGCCTATACAATCTATGCGGTGCTTATATATTACGTTTCTTCGCTTGCATTCCTGATTGTCTTTGTTCGTTTCTGTCGTTCACATTAGGCAATATATATATAAAACAAAGGCCATTTATGCCTAAAACACAGATTACAACTGAAACCTAGTTTAGACAATAAACTTGTATATTAGCCCCTAGGACCATTTCTTTTAGACGTAATGTATTAATATTGTATATCAATAATCCTGCTAGAAGTAAGTTTTGATGTTAATAGCTTAATTAGATTATATCCACTAATGTACTATTTTACCCTAAATAAATCATTTTTATTTATTTATTATTATTGGCCGACCTATCTACATATGACTCACTAATGTGGTATGAAAGATAAATGAGATATTAAGCTGAAAGCGTTACAAGATTGGTAAAATGACTCGACTTAGATTTAAGTTTTACGATTCAGTATGAGATAATTATAACCATTTAGAACAATCTTGTTAAAAATGGTCACGCTTGACTCTACGGTCGTAACTATGGGCGTGCCTATTAGATATACTTGATTTTAGTGAGATATTTACTTGCCAGTCTGGCTTATGATCTTGAACTGAATACATGAATGTTTCTTATATACTTTTATATGTATTAACCAATGTAATTATACAATATTAGGGGATTCTACCTGCCTAATGTCTATGTGTTTTACTAACACAAAAATGGGGTTCTAGCTGAGGTCAGTCTTTATTTACTTATATAATTATATTAATACGATACATACAACTTCTGATCGTGTTTACATCTGTGTGTGGACTCTGTCGTCCACAGTTACCTACATTATTACATTTTAGAAAGTGCATCTTCAAGATTTTTCCTGTATATGTGTTTTGTGGTTGTTCCGATTTTTTGAAAAACCCCTGACATTTTCATTTCAAAGTCCAATATCTCAAAAACTGCTGAACAAATTTTGATGAAAGATGACTAAGAACACTCGGGATAAAATCCGTTTGGGAGCTACGATAACACGATTATAATAAATAAATCAAATTATGACATCTTACTATCCTATTAAAGAAAATGCTTTATCATTGGTAACCCAAAAATAATCAGCACAATACTAAACAAAGTAATACAAATCTCTTAATTTAAAAATTTCTACATACAAACTTTGAACCCTTAAGCCCAAGTGTAACAAACAGTCTAAACCAGTAGTTGCAATCTCTTTAAAAATTTATTTTTCTCTATACAATTTTCGAACCCCCCTTTTAATTCTCTTAGGGGATGAAGTGAATTTTTAATATTGCGAGCTTGCTCGAATACTTGCCATCACATCAGCCGTTTTCAATTTGGC
Organism: Epinotia demarniana; assembly: GCA_945867215.1. Classification (NCBI taxonomy): domain Eukaryota; kingdom Metazoa; phylum Arthropoda; class Insecta; order Lepidoptera; family Tortricidae; genus Epinotia; species Epinotia demarniana. The sequence goes on along the minus strand of OX244263.1, from coordinate 26,852,889 downwards.
GGCCATTTTTCTCCATAAAATGTAAGTTGCTTATGATATTTACACGAGTATTTTTTCTGTTTTTACATTTTTTCTTTCTTTTTCTAGGGTGTTGTTTTTTTAAAATTACGTTTTTATTTGTATTTTAATTTGTAAGAAGAATGTACTTGTATAATTTTTAGATCTCAGGCATGAAATTAAGTTTGTATGGGAATATTAAGTTTGTATGGGAAAACCAAAACAAATCATTCCTTAATTTAAAGGGTAGGGGATGATTTCCCAAAAATCCTGAAATACATATCTTATTATTTATAACAACATTAACATTTTAAAATATGCATAGGTAAGTTTTCGTTATGCCTGGGGAATCTTAATCTGTTTACAATGGTACATTCATATTTTGGTGGGTACACAATGAGCAAACGAACGACCAACGAACGCGAAGCGTTTATGTGACAGCGTTTTGCTAGAGTGAGACACATTATAGCCGTAAATTGTACGAATCGTTATCTTATCACCGTGACGCAGATGACTCATTAAATAATACTTGCCTATCTGGTTAACGTTGACCTCGCTTGTTGAAACCGCTTCGTAATGTAAAAATGTGCCTATCATTACAAACATACAATTTTGATAGTCTCTCTCATTCGTTTGTTCACTAGTTTAAATAGCCCACCAAAAGGATATCACGCAGACAGTAGCCGACATCAATAGCGAATAGAGGATCATTTAAACTTAAATATTATGGCTCTTTTTACAGCGGTGAGTTGCATCACAGTTGTTACCGTACTTTACTTGTACTTCACCAGGAGTTTTAACTACTGGAAGGACCGAAATGTTCCCGGACCCAAACCAGTGCCTTTCTTCGGAAACATATTCAAATCTGTTCTGCGATATGTGCACATCGGTGAAATTAATAAAAAAGTCTACGACAGCTATCCTGGTGAGAAAGTTGTGGGAATATTCAGGATGACGACGCCATGCTTGTTGATACGCGACCTCGATATTGTGCAACATGTCATGATCAAAGATTTTGCCAATTTTGTAGACCGTGGTATCGAATTCAGCAAGGAAGGGTTAGGACAAAACCTGTTCCACTCCGACGGAGAAACATGGCGAGCGTTGAGAAGTCGCTTTTCGCCCATGTTCACTAACCAGAAATTGAAGAATATGATGTACTTGCTCACTGACCGAGCTGATAAATTCGTTGAATATTTAAGTGAGATCACAGCCAGGACTACCGAGCATGACGCTCATGGTATGGTGCAGAAGTACACCATGGCAACGATATCGGCTTGTGCTTTCGGTCTCGACATTGACACCTTCCGCGGGGATATAGAAACGTTGAAGAAAATTGACAAGGCTATATTTACCCCTTCTCGTGTAAAAGACCTCGACATGATGTATCCGGGTATATTGAAAAAGCTAAATACTTCACTTTTTCCAGCGTATATGAAGAATTTTTTCAAAGAACTCGTTGAAACTGTGATTACTCAAAGGAATGGAATGCCATCAAACAGAAAAGATTTTATGGATTTAATCTTAGAAATGAGGAACAAAAAAGTAGTTGAAACTACTAAAAGATTCGCCGATGAAGAGGTTAAAATTATAGAAATTTCTAATAGCGTTATAGAAGCACAAGCATTCCTCTTTTACGCAGCTGGGTATGAAACCTCGGCTTCCACCATGGGCTACATGCTATACCATCTCGCATTAGACCAAGATATACAGGAAAGATTAAGAAATGAGATAGACGAATATCTTCAGAGACATGATGGCAAAATAGAACTGGATAACTTAAACGAATTGACATATTTGGATCAAGTTTTTAGTGAGACACTTCGGATGTATCCAATCGTGGAAACATTACAACGGAGATCTCAAAATGAATTCCAATGTCCCGGTACTAACGTCAAAGTAGCTAAAGATCAAATGGTGCTGATATCTGTTTTGGGAATTCATCGTGACGAGAAATACTACCCTAATCCTGAGAAGTTTAATCCCGATCATTTTGCTCCTGAGAACGTGGCTGACAGGCACTCGTGCGCATACCTGCCGTTCGGCCTCGGACCACGCCATTGCATTGGTGAGTACCTAGCTATAGAATATAACATTTAAAATCGAAATTAGGTAGGTGTTTAATTCTTAATCGAAAGTTATACATTCATATATACGGTGTTTTTTTTAACGTCTTAGAGGCGAAGCCCACTATAAAAACTTTGAGATATTTTTATTGAATTTTTATGTCTTAGTTTTTTAAACTTAAAAAAAAGTAATTAATAAATCATAATTTTAATTCAAATTATCCTGTTTAGTTTCAGTCAAGAGTAGGCCTAGCGTACGCGTGTGCTAATCGTAAACCAATTAAAATAAGTCCACATGGAGTAACATAACATGGACTATTAATACTCCCTTTTTTACCCAGACGTGCTTTTTGTTATATTTTCTGGCTGCTCATAGAGGCGTTGAGTGTCCTATTTATACTTTTCCCAGTATTCACTCGCCTTTGAATATTTCTCTCATGCATGCTACTAATGTGATTCCAAAAAAATCTCCAGTAGCTCGGGCACGGGCTCATCAGGATGAATTAATCCTTGGCTTTACCTGGGTTCTCTTTAAAACGCGAGTTTCAAAGAGAACACAGGCCAGAGACCCGTGCAGCAGCGCAGGCAGCTAGATAATAATATTGTGTCAGTGCACATGGAAGGTACCTTGTTGTAGGTATTGAGTTATGCATAGTACCAAAACATAGATACAATTTCCTATCAATACAAAAAAGAGTCATGACTCTAGGTGGAATCACTATTTTTATATAATTTTTGAATTTGCGACTTCTGAAATGTACAAGTCGAGAAAATTGCATTTAAAGTTCATAATGGCAAAAAACACACTTCTACTTCGAAGTTACATAGGGTATCAATCAAATCTTTGGAAGTTAAAAAATTATAATAATTGTTAATGGTCTAAAAAAACGTGTACCTAAATATTCTCATTTTCTAGGTTGAACATGCAAGGGCGGAAGAAACTCAAAAGTGTTTATTATAGGTACAGCCATAAAAAAATGAGATTAAAACTGTTAGTTTCTCATCATAGTTACATATTCTAAGGCATTTTGGGATAATTGAATGAAAGAAAACTCCATAATCATAAAAACATTTTTCTACTCCTGTACTTTTATCTGTCATTAAACATAGTCCCGAACACTAATATAGAAGACATACAAAATAAGTCTGCAGAAAAGTCTATTCTCTATTCCCCATAACAGTACGGCACAACCGTGCTGTTTTGTCGCCAAAACGATACGCTTAGCAGCCATACGCTTCTAAACCTGGGTAGTATTACGTGATCAACACTAATTTAACAACAAAATACATTAGGTACTACCAACTTAACAAACCACTGAATACTTCGGATAAAACTTTATTTACTAAAGTATACATATACAAAATGATATTAAACTAATTATAATAAATTACAATTAGAAAAATGTATCAAAATTTTGCCCTTTAGGCAGGGTGCCCATCACACAGGCAGCATTCCCGCGCTGAATAGCAATCGCTATTCTTTGGGCGAGAAAGCTGCCTGCCCGAGGGTCACCCGTAGCCTCCCTTAACCGCTTACTGATCTCCTTGTGGAGCTTACGCGCGTTTCTTCCCCAAGGGCCGAGTGTCTCGACGCCAAATGCGACAAAATCGTATTGGGCGCCGAGAGAAGTATAGCACTTCCCGATCTTGGATCTCTCTCGGGCATCCGCCGCTGCCCCGGCTTGCTTGGACGTGCTCGGCAAGTAGGACGCTGCCAGCGTATCAGCACAGGTAGCGTCCCACACCAGTGCACGGCCCATCCGCCAGGGGATTAAAGACATCCCGTCCGGACGCTTGCCATCATCTCGTACAATGCGAGGCTCAAGAGCGCAGGGGACGCAGGCGCTGGCAAGCGCCCTTCTCAGGATGTCATTGAGCGCAGCGTGACGGGACAGGCGGCCGGCGCCCGAGGAGCAGGCGAGTCCATGGTGACCGAAGCGATCTACCGCGGCTCCACAGGAGATGCAGTTGTGGTCCACGCACACATCAACTCCGACGCGGAGAGCAACTGCAATTCGGAGTGTGCCTGGGTCAATGAAGCTACCTAAGTTAGGTGAGGGGTAGGCGTGAAGCCATTGCCCCGACTCTGGTCTGGCTGCTGCCAACAGCCTGGCTCGGTCCCGGCCAGACGAAGAGTCGATCAACGACTTTATGGTAGCGGCGGAAGCTAACGAGTCCCAAGCTCTTTGTAATTTTGGTCTTGATGGCAAAGTTGGGTTCGGTCCTGCTAGCCAGGCGTTCCTAGCATCAACCAAGCACGCGATCTCGCAGTTTGCTGTCGTTGAGACTTTAAGGATTTTACCTGCGAGATCTTGCGTGCTGTGAGTTGATGATAAGAAAGCCGGCAAAGCTACGCTCGAGATTTTTCGAGTTCCCAAACCGCCATATCTTATGGGTAGACATGCCTGAGTCCAAGCCTGTTCGCTGAATTTAACATTAAGAATTGATTCTAGTATGGACTTCAATAGGGTATCAGTAGAAAGGACTAGATTGGGAAATTTCCAAATAGGGCAACAACGGAGAAGGTACGTAAATTTAGGAACGAGTAGGCAAAATTTTAGAATGAATAAGGCTGAGTGGGAGCTTATTTTGACTAAACGTTCAGAGTTATTTTGGAATTTTGAGATTGATTTATCTAAAACAGACGGAATAGCCTCGTCAAAAATGGGTGATCCAAGGAGGTACAGGCTGTCTTTAGTCAAAATTTTAAGGTTTGGAGCTATGTTTTTAAAACCTACTATAATTTGAGAAGCCACAAACGGATCCGTTTTTTCGGAAATGTAAAGTTCACATTTATCGAAATTTAGTGTCAGTCGAATATCATCAAATTTTTGTATAATTTTGGATAAATCTGCCAGGACGGATTGAGACTTACCGCCAAAAGTGCCATCGTCTAGGTACCATACGTTTAGGTCGGAAGAAAGACTGTGGATGATTGGGTTGATGGCGAGACTAAACAGGGCTGGACCCAGGGGATCCCCCTGCTGGCAGCCTACGGCTGAAAGGATTTCGTTGTCTTTGTGAAGTAACTTGGATGGGGCATGGTAACATTGTAATAAAAAGTTATATATTTCTGGTATATGGTTTCGTGTCTCATTCAGCAAAGTGTCCCTATTAACAGAGTTAAAAGCGTTTTTAACGTCTATTTTCAATAGAACCTCACACAGGTCAGTTTGTACAAAGGTACGCACAGCGTGAACTGCGGCCTCGCAGCCGCCTCGAGTTCCAAAACCAACCTGTGTGGGCTCGAAAAGTTTTTGTAATTTAGAACGGGTGTGTCTTACGCAGATTTTGGCTGCAAGACGCCGAAAGGTAAAGCCAACAGCAATAGGGCGCACGCCAGCATCCTTCTTTGTGAGGGCAATCAAGTTAGCTCCATAAAGTATCGGCGTCACATCTTGGCATACATCACCCAGGAGCATAAGGTTTACCAGTTTTGTAATGCTAACTGTCAGCTGTTCACCGGCTACCCCAGAGCCGTAGCTGGTGAGGTCTAAAAGGTGTTGAGGGGTGATACCGTCTAAACCTGACGCCGACCCTTTGGGGAAGGATGCGAGGGCGGCCACTACGTCCTGCCCTGTAGCGTGGAGACACATCGAAGGATCTGATGGAGGGTCAACAAAGAAAGGGGTCAAAGGGCCTGGGGGATGCTTTGATTGTAACGCGGCAGCGGTTTCGGGAGTGTCGGGGGCGATGGTATCATTAGTGAAGAGGAGCCGTGCCGCCCCTTTAAGATCACCATCCTGCAATTTCTCTTCAACCTTTTTACACAAGTTATACGTTTTACCTCTAGTTTGTAAAGGCCGTGATAAAGACGGCAAAGCTGGTGCTAAAATATTATTCTTTATTTTCTTCGTGAGGGAAATATTTAAGTTGTTATCGTCAGGAACATCTAATATTTTGAAAGGCAGAGTTAACAAGTCATGCCACGATTGGAGGTTGTTGTTTAGTACACAATTGTTTATTGTAGCTGTTAGTACTTCGGCTACAGCGGACCTGGCACCACGCGGAATGCGTTTGACTAGAGGCGTCGAATGTTTTAGTTGGCCAAGAAGGGTTTGAAGAGGAATAGCAAGGTGGGGTGATGACGTAGATGAGCATATGTTATGGGTATTCGGGACACTTGAGATAGGATGAACGCGAACCTGATGGGTACGCGATTGATGAATGTGTAATCCTCGTGTTGATGTAAAAACTCTTTCGCATACTACACAACACTCCATTCTTCAAAATAGAAAATACAAAAAGAGGATTAAGACAATCTACAACACGCATGCGAACATAAGTTGATTAACTAGAAAATAAACTACCTAAGAATATAATAAGAACTAAACAATTAAAAGAAATAAACAACGCTGAATCACCACACACTAGGCAGGAGTTCCTCGGCGATCCAATGTTTCTGATAATCAACTACTTAAGTAGTAGAAAGTTTACGTATAAGCATTGTAAGTGTTTTTATTGACTTGCACTGCACTTTCAATATAATTTAACATGAATCGTTGATAAAATAAAACCCCACATAAAAATATTCATTGACTTAAACTTGACACACAACCGTCAAAACAGCTGTTTTCTCTGGGGCGTAGGAACTCGGGCTGCGGACCCCGACGCAGAGAGGTTTAGTTGGCGGCCTGTTGTCTATTCCAACAAGAAATAATAGGCTGGGGGTCCGACGGTCAAAATATCCATTACTGATAATTTATTAATAATAATTGTATGAAGACGATAACATTTTGTCATGACAGGTCACGTCAAAAAAACGTCACTGAATGTTTTTACTTCAAAGAAATGATTGTACTAAAGGCATTGCTGCCAACTTAAGAAAAACCTTATTCTTAATATGACAGCACTGTCAAGTTGAATTAAGAACAAAACAGACCATAAACAAGAGGAGTCAATGTTCATGTTTCCAATTTCCCACCAAAGTTCCAGTTCAAAATTAAAAGACGAAATATGATAACTATTCGTTATTAATAACTTCTTATGGTTTGATTCGTGTTTGTGAAGTGAAGAAAAATGTGTAAGTACGTTCCTTTTAAAATGGACGAAGAAGAAAATAACTGCACCGCTGAAGAAAAAGCGTGAGTAGTAATAGAACTAACGGAAAACGAGCGGAAAACTTACTGTCTGAAAAGTCAAATGCTATTTATTTAAAATTAGTCGTAGAAAAAGTATTGTGTGCAACGGTGTATAACTTGGTCTTAAAACGCTCGTGGCGTCTTTAATTGCGATGCTCGCCAAGGCTCGCATCGCAACTCACGACACTCGACACGCAACTTTAAGACCCTACTTATACAACAGTTGCATAAAATACTATTAATAGTTATCGTATTTTTTAATAATAACAGAAAAGGTCAATTATAACATTAAAAATCCAAAAAAAATACATGGACTTATATTGATGCTGTATCACAGAATTAAACGATATTTAACATGGTGTGCCACGATGGTATCATCGAAATGCCGTTAAAGCATTTTTTTTGACAATAAAGCTTAGTGACTCGCTCGAAACTTTTGTATGGAAACGTAACTAGGCTACCTTGTCACGGCATTTACCAAACTTTAGTAACTTAAACTCGAAAATCACTATTTAGTACCTATAATGCAAGAAATATTTGTAACAAAATTTTATTAGTAAAATTATCGCGAAAATCAATGTGTTTTATAGGTACATAAAAACTTCTGTTTTTGTCGTGTAATTTTATCTTACATAAACAGAGTAAAACTTGAAAGATTTACTTACTTATATAAATAACTAGACCCGATTCATGATCTATTAAGTCTTTCAATCAAAATTATAATATTCATTATTTACGCGGTGTTAAACGTCTGCCAACTAAAATCACAGTTCAATTTTTCATTGACTAAATTCGAGATCAACAATTAATATTAATACGGAAGCACCTCGGTAGTGTGCGACGTCATAAAGCTGTATACACGTACAGTCACCGGCATCAATATCTGCCGAAACAAAGCCGGCAAAAATATCTGACACGTCCTTATGGCATTAGACATAAAGTCGTGTCAGATATTTATGCGTGCTATGTTGTGGCAGATCTTATTGCTGGTGACTGTACTACCCGTTCGCGCTAAGTTTGCCTCTGGCGATATGATGTAACTCGAAGTGTAGCGTTAGCAAAACGGTTTTTTTCTCATTTTCGAAATGAGTCATATCCTTTAACACCATATTTCGTAAATCACTTCTTAAAGTGTTGCCATTACCCATAGTTAAACCTCAGATTTAAATAAAGCGAAAAACGGACCGGCAAACGTAGCGCGAACGGGTAGTAGGTACATAGTTCAACTGTGGTAAGATCTTAATAGTACGGTACGCGAACACTGTAATTTGTCGTCAAACTAACATAAGTCCCAAGTTTGATTTTTTTTTGTTATCAGCGAGAGTACATTAAGTACTAACAGCGAAAAATATTTTCTAGCAGTTTTTGATTTTGGTTTTCGAATAATTAACTTTTTTGTAAGGAACACTTGTAAAACTTTGCAAAGATTATACAAGTTATTGTTTTTTCTTATAATGCATCGCATTTGATTATTCAAACCTTAAATATCGTTTTCTAATAGTTTTGTCAAGAGATTACGTTAGCAAAACCGGAAATGATTTAAAATATTATAAATCTCCTAAAAGAATATTCAAGTGACTAATGGCCACATAAGTGTATTCAAAAGTATTTAAAAAAATGGCCCCATTAATTTCTAACATATTTATCAATAGCATTTTTTTTTAAATTAGGAATAATATTTTGAAACCATTCTCCTTACTATAAAAGAAATCTCATAAATTCTCAAGTCGGTGTAATTCATTTTAGTTCTATCGAAGAATATATAAACACAAGTTCTAACGGATTCGTCAATAGCTCTAAATTGTATTAGCTTATCAATTAGGTATTATCCGTAATTTAAATCTTTCGCGCGCGACTCGCGCGATTCGTGTGCAGCGTGCTGCCGGCCGAGTACCTCGCCAAGGCCGAGCGTACGCTCAAACTTGTAGGTACAAACTTTAAGTACTTGATTGTACATTATATTTAGTTACTTAGTAGTTGTTTTTCGGTTGAAATGACATTATTATCTATTTTATTTAACCAATAATAGCAGGTAAAGAAAGTTATATAGGGTTATTAGTATAAAACTTTCTTTAAGTTTAATTTTATTTGTAGAGATGTCGGTACACGCCTCCCTAAGGCCTTGTAAGAATGAACTGATTGATAAAAAAGGTGACCGAGGTGGATTGTTCCGATAGCTCAGGTAGGTAAGTAACTTAATTTAAAAATATCCCGGCGACAGTACGAAATAAAGTTTGTTAGGTACCTACGTATCTTCGTTATTTATAGCGTATATATGAATAACGTAATAGTTTCAAAGTAGCATTAAAAACTTGAAAGTAGACACTAGCTTCCGCCCGCGACTTTGTCTGCGTGGTCCCAAGATAAAAACTATCCCTTATGGCTATGAACTATCTTCGTGCAAAATTTCATCCAAATAAGTGTGGTTGAGTAACAAACATCCAAACAAAAGTCCGAGAGCGTACCCTGAAGGGACGCTACACACGTTCGTCCCTACGCAGAGCTCGGCCTGCCGCCTCGCGTACCATGCCTTTGGCCCTAAGGTTCCCTTGTAACACATTCAGGAGTAGAGCATTCGAGAGAACACTCTGAAGAGACGTTTCGGGCCTTCGGCCCTCAAAGTCGCTTGTAAGATGCTTAGGAGTAATAAAGTGTCTAGCCCTCTGGCTTGCGTGGAGAGCCTGCTCTGAAGCGACGCTTCGGCCCTCGGCCCTACGCTACGCAGAGCTCAGCCTGCCGCCTCGCGTGCTATGCCGCTCTCCTTCGGGCCTTCGGCCGTCAGATTCGCTTTTAAGACACTTAGGAGTAATAAAGTGTCCACGTGGGTCCGACCTTTGGGCCTTTGGCCCTCTGGCTTGAAAGGAGAGCATTCCCTGAAGGTATGCTTCCGGACTTCAGCCCTCGGGTTCTCTTGTAATAGTTGTAATACACTTAGAAGTAGTAAAATATCCGCGTGGGCTCATCCTTCGGGTCTTCGGCCTTCGGGCTCGCGTGAAGAGCACGCTCTGGAGGGACGCACGCACACGCTCAGATTCGCTTGTCCTTGAACTCAGGAGTAGAGTATCCGAGAGCGCGCTTTGTAGGGACGCTTCGGGCCTTCGGCCCTACGTGGAGCCCGGTCCGCAGCCTCGCGAGCCTCGCCGCTGACGGTTCTGTTCGCCTTCGAATTTGTTGCTTGAAAAACTGCAATGACTTGCAGTTCCATAGTACAGAACATATATCAGTCAACAAACCATAAATATCTATATGCATCTCCTGAGAAAAAAATGTGTTTACCTAAAGCTGTTGCTAGAAAGGTTAATGTAAGAAATCACCACGTCCAAATGTCTCCAATGGCCATGTTGACAATTTGGGTCCTAGTTGTCGGGCTGTATTTTGGCGAAAGCTCGCGGCCCACAGACAACGCAGTTATGAATTTAAAATGACTTTTAATTGAAACATAATGACAAAAAAAAATATGCTCATCTGGTTGATAACTTGCTCCTAGGTGTAATTGATTTTTTACACACCTATGTAATGAAACTCAAGACATTTGCATCCCTGCATATGGGCTGAATACACTGTTGTGTGTAATCTTATTGACATTTGTTTTATTTATATAAGTATGTATTGTATTCCGGCAAATCAATGATATTGATTGATTGATTTATTTGAAATAACTCATTTCACCGATTCTAAAAACTAATCTACGCATACAAATATACAGTTAAACACAAAATTTATTAATTCGACTACAGTACCTTTCATTTGGGAACACCAAAAATTAACTTTCAAAGTATTTCAAACATACACAGCATGCTGGTTGCCGCGGACTTGCGTTACGGAATTGACCATAATATGTAATTATTATTGAACTACAACAAACTGAATATTTTTGGCAAGCTAATAAAATGCTTGACATTTTTTATAATGACATTAATCATGCTAAAGTATCTCTTTCTCCAATTATGATGTTAAGTAAGCAAACGTCTAAGGTAAAATAATCCATTATTACTTCAAACGGTTTGTTGTACGTTTTACAGTTGTAGAAAACAATTATAGTACGTTTAATATACTTTCAAATGACATCTCACACGAAGCAATAGAACCCGAGATTTGAAAAAAAAACGATGACCGTCGGCCGCCATCTTTGTTTATTTAATCGTATGGCATATATTATTTTGGCCTTTAAAATTTGCCACTCTTTAGTACCACCCAGGGGACACGTGCAGGGTTGGGGTGGGTAGCTCCTGCGGACGCGAGTGACAGTTGTCCCCCTTTGTCAAGTGAGTGGGCAACTCGCCTGTTAGAAGTTCTTAAGCCACCCGAAGGCCTCTAACTCGTCTTAACGACTACTGTCATAGACAGCAGCCAGGATCAACTGCTTAACGTGCCTTCCAAAGCACGGAAACGCGCATTTATATAAACCACTCAAACATCAGGCGGTCACCCATCCAAAGACTGACCGCCATCTTTGTGACGTCACAACTATGCCCGGCCCCTTTCCCTTAACTAAAACCTGTAGATTCGTACTCTGGAGACAACAAGGAACACATAACAGTGTTAGGTATATAGAAGACGTGTCCACGACTTTTATCAATATTGGCCAATTTCCGCCGTACTATATATTTTTTCACGTGAGCTCCACTTAACACTGGAGCACAGTCAAGTGTAAAAATATAGGTGCATACAACTTACTCATAAATATATCCCATAACTCTTATGTCAGTGGATTAAGGTTTTGGTACTTATTTATGAGAGGATGTTATCGATACATATTTTTGCAATATTTACAACATTAATGAAATATTGATTTAGTTTATTACTAACTATATAGACTATTCGTAATCATTACAATCATCACAGCTTGTCATGGGAGTGTTTCTATAAAATCTGTATGTTTAAGGCCTGCAACACACTGGCGCAGCCTGCGGTGGCGGACAATAGAAAATTTGACAGCGGCGGACAAGTTTACTATTGTCCGCCGGGCATAATACTGAAGTCGTTAATAATTGTTTTTTTTTATCACTACCATAGAGATTATTTGTAATCTTACAATCATCACAGCTTTACCATGGAAGTTTTTGTACAGTAAAATATAACAATAGCTAAACTCGGTAAAAGATAACATTTTTCATGTGAGCTGATCCATTCAATAATGGAGTACTACACATTAATTAAGTATTGATTTAGTTAGCTTACTATAACTACATAACTCCTCCTTAACCACTACAACGTCAAAGTTCAAGACTTGATTACAAATTAAACACTTATTCATTTTCAAAGTAAACTTTTAACGCGCATTGTCGTATTACATTTTGCAAATGCAAATGAACTGTCGATGTCCGGTTGTCAGCACAGAGGGGAGGCTCCCGCGTAGGAAACAAGCAACGGCGTGCTGTGATTGGTCATGACGTTCTCGCCGTCGGCGCACTAGACTCACGCGCAGATCGTCGTGAGTTCAAATTTGAAAAATAATTGATAAGTGAATAAAACGAGGAGCTATTGATGAATTACTTAGATTTTTTTATCAATAGAAAACTATGATAAAGCTGGATTATATGCGTCGACTTGAATTTTTTTAAGATTTATTTTTAAATAATTAGGAGGATTTCAACATTAAACTGTTCGTATAAAATTAAGCTGTTGATAAATATGTTATTAATTCAAACTCTGGTTAACTTTGATAATTTTTAATAGTATTCAGTAATCCAAACCCACTTGTATAATCTTTTAAGGATTTCAAAGGAAATATATACATTTTATTTGGGTCGGATTATACCGACGTTATCACTTGACGAAAGTTTTAGAAAATTAAATGTGGGATTATAATACTAAAATGTGGTACTCCATTGAAGAAAAATACCACTTGTATAATTTATCCTTGGATTTACAAGGGTCGCTAAGAAAACGCTATATAATACCTAAAACAACGTCAAATTTCACTAGAATTTTTAACTTCTAGTAGTACTCATTATAGTCTAAATGTTAACAAAAACATCGCGACCTTGTGAGTTATCGAAGGTGCATTCTTTTTACGTACCGTACTATAAGCCGGAATCGCACATAATTATGTTGTGTGACGCGACCTCTGTGCGGTTGGAGTAAAAGAAATATACCGAATCGGTATTTTCCCTCACAGCATACTCGCGTCACGACACACGATACCACACAAGCGTGATTCCGGCCTTAGTTACTTAATAGTGAAGGTACATTAAATTTTCATGGCTAAAAAAATCATTTCGCTATGGGCCGATTATCTAGACCTTATCTTAGAAAGAGGCATTTGACTAACCGCGATGGTAATGTTAACAAAATTATTCAAATTTTAAACGCTTTTAAGGCATGCCGTGACAAGGTACCCTGACTACTAAACTTTATGGTCGGAGAATATACTAAGAAAACAAAATTTTACTGGTATTCTTGTACACATGCGTTCCTTAGGATGTAAATAACCCAATTATAACACAAAACCATTTTGGCAAAGGCACTTTTTCACTCGCTTCCACAAAACTCATGTCACTCGGTAACTAAATGTCGTGACAAGGTACCTTTCACTAAACACTGACACATATAGAGAAATACGACATATTTGTTATTTTTTTTTCAGGAATGCGATTCGCACAAGTGCAGTCCCGCGTGTGTATGATCCGGCTGCTGTCCAAGTTCCGGGTGGAAGCGAGCAGGAACACCGTTCGTTCTTTCTCTATCAGCCCCTACCGCTCGGTCCTGGCTCCTAAGGAACGTCTTTACATTAACTTCTTGCCGCGGAAACATATTTGACTTACAATAAATAATAGTTAAAACTGCTTTTGGATATCAATTACTCACTTTTGTAGGAACAACTCACGGGAACAACTCTAAGAGTAGATTGTGACCCATATAGACGTGTAGTTGGACCGGATTTTTGCCCTATAAGTTTTTATAATTCAAAAGAGGGAAAAGTGATACTTATATGACATGGCACACATTTTTAAGCATATTTGCTGAATATGATGAAAAGTTAGAACGAGCGTTCGGTATAAATTAGGTATTCATGTATTTTTATTTATGATTTGTGAATATTGAATTTAAGTGAAAAGTTTTAGCTTCATCATTTATAATATGTATGACGTTATATGTTGTTTAGTTTGTAGAATTTTTTTTAAGCAGCTTCTTTGTCAAACCAGAATTAAGGTATTGAATCGATATTGAATTAAAGTTTAAAAAACCTGAACAATATCCTTTATTTCTTAAGTTAATAGACAGAGTTAAAAATGTAGAAGAATACGAATGAATACGAATACGTATAAAAAGAAGCTATACGAATAGTAAAAATAAACTCACAGTTAATTGAGTTAATTTATGGAACAGTTGTTTTTAGCTGTAAGGTGTGCAGACAAATGAAAATACTTAGATTGTCTCGTTGGCCGTTGCCAAGGGTAGATCGTGCTCCAAGTTGATCTCCCATTTCTGTGTTCATTTAGTTATTTATGTTAAGGACTGTTTCATACATATTTGTATAACTAAGATGTATCTATAGTAGAAAGGGGCCTCTCCTGGTTTCTTTACTCATTGGCTTGTGTGTCGTGTTGTTGTGTCGTGACTCGTGACGCCGCTATTTCATTCAGTTTGCATAGGTCAGAGTAGGATACAACATGCTCTGATGCATTAGGTCAGAGTACGAAAGTTTTCTAGGAAAATAATCAACGTCAAAAAACAAGACTGAGAAAATATGCTGCTGAATATATTTGCAGATAATAAAAAAAACTACTGGTAATTTAAGCGATTAAAATAAACGCGGCCATGAAATATAGCTTTATGAAAAATCGCTAGGTACATTAAATAACGCGAATAAAAAAAAATATTGTTATGAAAAAATGAGTTATGAATAATTGCTTCATTAAAATTCGCGAATAAAAAAAATTACGATTATGAAAAAACTCGATATGAAAATTTGCTTCTATAAAAATATGCTTTTGTGAAAATGATCTAACAAATCGAAGATGATGATTCATTACCATCCAGCAAAAGCAAGCGAACTACTTTTCCCTTAAGGTGACTGAAATAAAATAGAACATACAGCAAACAATGACTATATTGACTCACAGGGATACAGAATACAATATATAATTTAATGATTAGATTAACGTAATAAAAAGTTTTTAACAATATAAAAAAAACAATTAGGTACTATGTCTAACCGCCAATAGACAGTGCGATGGCGTTACCGCTATGGCTCTTAGCATTGCTCAGAGCATAGCTGGACTTTCCACAAGTGCTGCATCCCGCACCTGTCTGTAGACCCTGTGATGCGAGGTTCAGCGCTCCGTTCAAGTCTGATTGGCCGTCATTAAAGGAGGATGATCCCGAGGCACCAAGAGAGGCACCACCTTGCCCTGAGGCACTTCCCGAACCTGCATCCTTTTGCCAGCCGGACTGGGCTTGCTGCTGGTTTCCTGAATACTCAGCTTGATTGCCGTGCTCACCATTGCCTTGACCAGAGAATGTGCCGCTTTGGGCGTTAGAGCTAGACCTGGAGACGTAGTTTCCCTTGTTAAACGACGCTGGTTGGTGTTCATTGCCAGGGAAGCCTGCTCCTTCATTTCCATGCTGCTGACCATTGCCAGAGAAGCCTCCTCCTTCATTTCCATGCTGCTGATTTGCTGAGAAACCTTGTGCAAGATTAGCATGCTGTTGCTGATTGCCTGAGAAGTCTTGTCCTTCATTTCCATGTTGCTGACCATTGCCAGAGAAGCCTCCTCCTTCATTTCCATGCTGCTGACTATTGCCCGAGAAGCCTCCTCCTTCATTTCCATGCTGCTGATGTGCTGAGAAACCTTGGTCAATATTTGCATGCTGTTGCTGATTGCCTGAGAAGTCTTGTCCTTGACTTGAGAATGCCTCGCTCTGGGATTGGCTGCCTCCTTTTCCATTAAAGGAACTGCTTTGCTGTTGCTGTTCGTTCCCAGAGAACCCTTGTGCACCTGAATTAGCGTAGGATCCACTTCGGGCATTCGATCCTCCTTGGAAGTCAATATCCCCCCGGTGGCTAGATAATTTAGAGTTACCTCCTTCGTCAGAGTGTTTTCCGCCGCTATGGTATGAGTACTGGGATTCTTTGTGACTACTGGACTGGGAGTTGCCTCCATTGAAATTGTTAGATTGAGTTTGGCCATTGTCGGCTCCCAAACCACCCTTAGCTCCCGTTCCTACACTGTTGGCAGCTGATGCAATGGAGAAAGCCTGGCTGCCAGTTTGTGTTCCAAGGTCAGCCGCTGCTGCCGCACCACTGAAGACACCTTGGGTTGCACCGTCAGAGCTCCTGGCGTAGCCGCTCCAGTTTCGTGAGTGGAAGCTTGGCGGAGGTGGTGGAGGACCGAACGGTGGTGGTGGAGGACCGAACGGAGGTGGCGGGGGACGGCCAGGAGGGCCTCCGCATTCCTCACATGGTGATCGCGCTACCCTTGTGAGTAACGTGTCTGGAAAGAGAACAATTTTTTAAATATGGACATAATAATTTATACCTACTGTAAATATGGAAATAAGGTAAGCTGTGCCTCCCTGCTCCGTAGGTTGAATGGGAGTTCGAGTAGCATCCTAAGGGTGTTTGCCGAGAGGTGGGACTCGCCGATGAAACGTAGGTGGATCGAAATGCACTCCAGTTTTGTTAATTTTGACGATTAATTTAATTTATTATTTATATTTTATCTAATTTTTTGTTTAAGTAATTTATTTAAAATTCCATGACATTGGGTATCTATATTGTTTAATTTTATGTTTGATTTGAATTTGTAATTAATTATTTGGAATGAATGTAAATAATAATAATAATGCTAGCCAAAAATATCTTGCAATGATTATATTACATATTTTACTAAGTATTTGATTTGTTATTCCAGGTTGTATTATAGTGTCCTACTTTGTTTGTTAATTAGTATAGTCGAAAAGTATAATCCTGCTTAGTTGTGACTCGAAGTGGTTGCTCATCCGGCTGTAATTAGGTTCTAATTTGACATTATTATTGTTTATATATATTTTCTAACATTAATAAATTTAAGCGTGTATCTTACTAAGTACAATATGGGCCATGGCCTGAAATAAACGTTTATTTAATTTAATTTAATTTAATTTTAAACGTCCCCAAGCTTGACATCTTAGTGCCCAATATATGACAGCTATTTTTGTTCACCTCTATTGTTTTGGCATAGGATAGAAAGTTTCAAGTACTAGGCCGGTGTCAGGCACTGGGATGTTAACCTTACTATAAACTGGACATCGAATTTGAACTTGGGGATACAAAAACAGCTGTTTAGCCCCGAAGTTGTCAGACAGAATCGATGTCTAAAATGGATGAATAAATAGTGTAGTAGATAATGTCGGCAACGGTCACGGGGGGTAACGATATTGAAAAGGCTACGAACCACTGGCCTAAAATAACAAAATCGTCTAAATCCAAACAAGGGTCGCTTTATTGTAAAAAACTTATTGAATTATCATTAAATATTTATGAAGCAGAAACGTCCGCTAACGAAATTCCAAATTTCCATCATAGTGGAAAATTGAAAAATTATTCGCCACGCATCGCACGCATTCGTCAGTTGTGAGAGCGATGGACGGATTCCGGAGGTTGTGGGTCAAATCCCGCTCGTGGCGAATAATTTTTCAATTTTCCACTATGATCGAAAAATTGAACTATCGGCAAGGAAAGTAAAGTTCTAAAACAAATTGAACCATGCTTTACAATTACCTCCTTTCTTCAGCACAGCGCTGTTTACCGCCAAAGCTGAAAGAGCCAAGAGCACAACACAAGACTTCGCCATGTTCAGTTCTCGAAGTGGTCTGAATTAATGAATCGCCGGGCTGCTGATATATACTGAAATGAACGACGATAAACAGTTTTCCAAGAATAGTCCGATCAACTCACTGGGGGCAAATCACTATTGCAAATATTGGTTATGTCGCAATTGTATCAGGAAATTCACATGATGGTCACACTTTTAGTGCATACACCATTTATCAAAAAAGTCTAATAGTTAACAACGTAGATGATGTCATATTTTGTGGTCGGGGATTTTTGGTCAAAATTGTTAGTTTTAACGCTGGTCGAATAATTGATAAAGGTATTCAAAAGCGTCGAAACTATTAACGCCCTGAGGCTCAATAACGGGTTCCTTTAGTACCGTATGAGAATAGAATTGTATCTGTTAGCATTCGGCAGACAAATATGAGATGAATGGCCTCGGCCGGAAAGCCGTAGTGCGGGGAAACTAGCCAGGTGATGAATTAATGATCAAATACTACAATACAATAGTATACTGCCCACAATCTCTCTTCTTTTTCTCTACCAGTGAGCTTGTAAATGTTAGGCGAGGCTCTAGAGAATTTTCTGTAACATTAACAAATTCTCTACCAAGGGGTCTACATGGGCTGGCATATTTTGTTATTGTCCTATTTTCCTATCGCATAACATATTTTCGCCTAGTTAACGTTTAGCCTAAAAAAAAATCTCGGAAATCTTTATGCATAATATCGAATGTCCTAATTATTGTTATGCATAATATTTATTGTCTCGAAGATAGAGTTATCGAAGATTACATGTTAGGTTAGGTTAGGCTATAAAGGTTTATTGTTAATAAACATAAAAATACAAAAATACATAAGGTACATTGAAAGTACAATGAAAACTAGATTGAACATCAAAACTAAAACTAACTTAAAAAATATTGAATGAAAAACTAAAAAAAAACTTGGACCCATATCGCTCTCCGCGTCCTCTATAACAACGCTACTGCAGCGCATCAGGGATGTTCGCGGAGGCGCGCACGGACGACTTCCACGCTATACTTAATGCGTAAGCGAGTCGCGTCCCTGATGCGGCGTGTCCGCGGCAGCACTAACGGCCTCCTGAGCGCAGTTGCGGCAGCACATGACAGTCCAATAGTCTGTCACTGGACGTGATCTCATGGCTCACAGGTGAGCTATGAGAAGTGACCATATATGTGTACCTATACCTACTACATAAATACCTACACTAACATAGCTCTAAGTTATTAGTGTGCCTAAAACTAATAAATATGGATGTATAGATACTCCGAAATAAACATATTACTTTCTAATATTAGATGCAGTAATACCACTGTTTGTATTGTTTGGAGTTTCCTGAATATAATGTTTCCTGAATTGGGAGATAAATATCTACAGCCCGCCATCAAGTCAACGAAGCCTCGCTTCGCGGGACTCTACCCACTTTCCGCTCTGAGGGACACAAGGTGACGAACTGACGAACGAACCCGCCAAATATCCTAGGAATTTTATGCATTTATTCATTGATAGATATATATAACATGAAACGGATGTTCCTGTGCCACTTTTAGCATAAATGTGGGTATAAATGTTCGACAAAATGTGACAGGTTGCTAGCCCATCGCCCACAACACACTACCTTAGTCGACTTTTAAGACAGCCAAAGGAAGAGAGAGGGTGGTGAAGTTCTAACCCGACACCACACGGGGAATTTTATAAATATCGATTAAAATGTAAAGGGGTTTCTCGAAACCAGTCCCCCGCCCCCAGGCTCCCTCCAAAAACAGGCTTCGTCACCGTCAGCCCTTCGTTTCACAGACGCCCTCGACCTACGATATTTTCGTTCGTAGTTAACGATTAACTTCCGTTAAATCTTTAAAAATGTATCGCTTTAACGTTAAACGAAGTAATTTTTTTTGTAACTCATTACCAGTCTTAAAAGTCCTATATCTTATTAGCATATCATTACTACTAATGGATGAACCAGATGGGAGGGGATACCGGATGCTTGTATTCCAAGATTAGGAGCGCTAGTAGATTTTCGGATTTCTAACAGAGATTTTGAGACATACTGTTTATCGAATAAATATTTTCGTATGAGTTTGAGGACGCCATAGTAATTACATACTTGCAACCAATGCAAAAAAATACTCCCATGTTGGACGTGAATGTCGTGAATTGAGTGAGAGGATCAGTTATATCTAGTTATCAGTCAGATCAACTATATCGTGCAAAATTGGACGTGTATTGCCGCTCATAAGCTGTCTGTTAGAATTATTAGTAGCTATATTACACCATTATTCATATATGTATATATGTATATATGTATATATACCTTTTTAGGGTACCGTAGTCAAAAGGAACCCTTATAGTTTCGCTATGTCCGTGGCTTAGCTCAGTGACCCTAACTACTATAAAACTGTAATTCAACATGGGTATGTATATACTAGCAGCCGCCCGCGACTTCGTCCGCGTAGATTTTTGATGATGACAAAGATATTAAAATAGGCAAGAGAATTTTATTCTTAGTTAAAATGGTCTAGACATCTTACAATTCAAAAAGTAGCAGACACTGATACGCAAATGTTAAAGAATTTATGAAGATTTTCCAATTAGATTACGGGAATTGTTTGCAGGATGCTTAATACTTATTCCGTCAGATGCTTTTAATCTTTGGCAAAAATGACTCTGCAAGATATAGAGCGACGCATGGATTTGGAGTTAGAAAATGGGAATCTTAGTTATTATGAGTGCGATTGAAAAAAAAGTAAACTAAGGTAAGGCTGTTAAAACAATCTTAAACTCAGCACTGGAGATCGAGAGATGGAGACCGGTTAATGAAGATTATCTCTTTCAATAATAATAACAATTTTGTATGGGAGACCAGGCCGCAGACCGCAGAACGCGTCCAGTGTGGCAAATCCCTTAAGGAATAATTAAATTAATTTGCTACACTAACGCCACCTGCTAACGAATAGCGAAACGTATAATAAACCCTTATTTTGCTTGCCTAAGGGATGACAATTTAACCCTGTTAGGCGTAGTATTTTCTAAGTAGGGGTAGTATTATCTAAATCGCTGTTATTTTTTTTAATGTTCATAAGTAATCTTTCTACAAAGTTTTTCAATAAAGTTTCCTCCATACAAACCTTGCAACCCTTTTTACCCCCTTAGGAGTTTTTTAAATAAGTAATCTTTCTACAAAGTTTTGAGTCTCTAGCTAAGAAAATAAAGTTTCTCTCGTACAAACCTTGCACCCCTATTTAACCCTTTTAGGGGTGGAATTTTCTAAACCGCTGACAGATGTTATTTGGTATTTTAATAAGTAATCTGTTCTACAAAGTTTCAAGTTTCTAGCTAAAAAAGGCAATGTTCCCCGTACAAAACCTTCAACCTTTAATAATCCCCGCAGGGATAGAATTTTCTTTAACGCTGAAATTACTTTTTTGTCTTTTAATAAGTTAACTTTCTACAAAGTTTCAAGTTTTTAGCTCAAAAGGGAAAGTTTCCATCAGACTAACTTTTAACACTATTAGAGGTGGAATAATCTAAAACACTGACTATTTTTTTTGTATTCTAATGACTAATCTTTCTACACAGTTTCAAGTTTCTAGCTCTAAAAATAAAGATCCCTCCATACAAACTTTGCACCCCTATTTAACCCTCTTAAAGGGTATAATTTTCGTAAACGCAGAAATTCCTTTTTTTATTATAATAAGTAATCTTTACCTATACAAAGTTTCAAGTCTCTAGTTCAAAAAATACTGTTCCCCCCATACAAACATTGCACCCCTATTTAACCCCCTTAGGGGTGGAATTTAAAACGGTGAAATCTCTTTTTTCGTATCTTAATAAGTAATCTTTCTACATAGTTTCAAGTCTCTAGTTCAAAAAATATTGTTGCCTCCATACAACCATTACACCCCTATTTAATCCCCTTAGGGGTGGAATTTTCTAAAACGGTGAAATCACTGTTTTATATCTTAATATGTGATCTTTCTACTATGTTTCTAGCTCAAAAAATAAAGCCCCCTTCATACAACCTTGCACCCCTATTTAACACCCTTAGGGGGTCTTCCTACAAAGTTTCAAGTGTCTAGTTAAAAAAAAAATTTTCCCTTTACAAACATTGCACCCCTATTTAACCCCCTTAGGGGTGGAATTTTATAAAACGCAGAAACAATTTTTTTTGTATTCTCATAAGGAATCTGCCTACAAAGTTTCAAGTCTCTAGTTCATAAAATAAAGTTTCCCCCATACAAACTTTGCACCCCTATTTAACCCCATTAGGGGTCGAATTTTCTAAAACGCTGAAATTACTTTTATTGTATTCTTGGAATCTTCCTCCATTGTTTCAAGTCTCTAGTTCATAAAATTATGTTTGCCCCTTACAAACTTTGCACCCCTATTTAACCCTGTTAGGGGTGGAATTTCCAAAAATCCCGTCTTATCCCTTGCCTACGTCATAAAAGGAGGTCCTGGTGTAAATTTCAAGTTTCTAGTCCAAGTAGTTTCGGCTGTGCGTTGATGAGTGAGTCAGTCAGGACATAGGCATTTATTTATAAGTATAGATAAATCAGTCACGCCGATAAAATGGTAGAATAAAATTTGGATTGAAAAAAATGTAGGGTAGGTACCTCCCCTACCCTTTAAATGGGGATGTTTTATTTTTATTAAAACTATGGTGTGGATTGTTGTTGGAAAGCTTGTTAAAAAATATTACGGGTTTCTAACAATCATTTTTCAATTCAGTGATCCGTCTTCGTGATATTGGGCTTTAAAGCTCATTGTTCGAGTCAAGTGTCAACCCCACCGTTTCCAGCCTGAAGGCATCGTTTGCAGCTCGTCTGCTTGAGCTTAAGATTATTCTAGCCTAAGTATGTCAAATGGGAAATCGAAACCTTTATTCTAGCTCTTAAATAATTGGACGGATTTCAATAAACATGACTTCGGGGGGCAGGCCAGTAAAGCCCGAAACACACTGGCGTGGCCTGCGCTGGCGGTTCAGATCAGAGTAAACTTGAGAACTAACTTCAATATTGACTAGTATTGACCGCCAGCATAAGCTAAGCAAGCAGCATAAGCCTAAAATGCATCAGTGCCGTAGAGCAAAAAAGGTATGTCACCACTGCAGTATAACCATCTCTGGGATTTCATTATAGATTGGTGAATACGGATCTTAACACTGACCTTAAAAGTGCCACGTCATTTTTTTTACTAGCATTTCCCTTCAAATCTATTGAATTTTTGGCCATGACATGTTCATACAAAATGAAATTACTTATACCAAAAAAAATTAGATCACTAGCCATAAAATAATCCTTTAGAAAGAAATTATGTCAATAGAAGGTCATTCAGTACCTAAAAATTATCGAAGTTTGGAACCAGATTTGATTTGTACCAAATTGTTCCTCATTTTGGCATCATTATGCTTCGATACATGATTATTTATGTTAGGTCTACACGAGGAGTCGCTAGACCGCTCGCGAATTATGGTTCGATCGCAATAGGGCTCGTGGGTCGAGGTACCACATGGAATGAGAAGACGGAATACGTACAAACCTTTAATCACAAAGATTTACGTAAAAGTTAAATCACATCACAGGTAACTGTATGCGGCCTCACATTGTACTAGGTATGTCTAAATTAAGTAAAATGCATTATTAAATATAAATTGTGTGCTTACGCCATCATGGGTTGGCAGAGAAGGAAGTGCAACCACAGAATAGATAATAGTACAAGTGTGCAACGAAGAAAACGAACCATAGACATGCAAGGGAACAGTTCATAAACACGTACATATTATTTATGGTTTGTGGGAGATTACACACTATCCAACAATGTACTTAATTTATTGAGCTTTCAACTCTTTTGTACTTAATTTATTGAGCTTTCAATTTGTCATACATGCCCATGACTGGTAGTAGGTAGCTAGTCAGCAAAATTTTTGACTGAAACTTTTGTAATAAACAGATGACGAACTGAGTAAGAAATTCAGCAGTATAACCTAATAATCATTAAAAACTCTATAAGATTATAATTATGTAAGGTACTAACGCCAAGTCTTAATACCTAAGTATTGTGCTTCCACAAATTAAAGTATCGCTGTTATAAAAATATTTATTATTAAAAACACAAATACCTTGGTACAAACTCATCATTATTGTAGGTACTTACCATTATAAAATTACATCATCCTACTACTTTTTGTTATCTTTGTCATATTTTTTCAATTGATAGAAAATTTCCAACCCGCTCATACATAGCATATAAAAAGGCCAGAGAATAAATAATAGAGTTAAAAAAAATCATGCCGCAAATATGATTGATTAAATTTTGAACCCTTACAACTAGAGCTCAATTTCAATCGAATATCGCATAGCTATCAATGCTACAACTATAAACTATACGGCAACTATATGGTATAATGTTTTGCACGCGCACCGACCTTAGGTACGTGTCAGAAAGAATGCACCCAATAGCCAATAGCCTAAGGCATTCAATATTGATACCTATGCAATTTAACAAGTCAAGTTGATTTGATTTCCCATTCACTGTCGAATCGCACGAGTTAATTTGCGGCCAATAAAACGACGCGGGGAAAAACCTAGTGTCAGTGGTACATGATATACAAATTATTATACTGCAGTTGTGGTCTTCACAGAGCGAAAAAAAACTTTTGGTTTGCTCTTTTTAACACCTTTGCTCTACTCTAGATTGTCCGTGTTCACTTCCCACTAGAGCCCGCTTGCGAGCTAGATTGTGCGACACCTCCACCACCTCTGCTAATGCTGATGCTCTTCGATATACTAATGCTGCCTCCTCCGTTGTTTAAGCCACGGCCACCGAAGCCAGGGCCACCGAAGCCAGGGCCACCGAAGCCAGAGCCACCGAAGCCAGGACCACCGGAACCGGATCGATAAGGCCCCTGGAAGCCGGGTCTATAAGGGCCTTGGTTTCCGGGCCCGTAGCCTCCGCCGAAAGAGCCGGCCTGAGCGTTCGCTTGGCTAAATGAGCCACCGAATTGGGGAGCTGGAAGTGGAGAAGTTTTGAATTAGTTGTTAATCAATACAATACTAAGGCACGAGCCAAAACTAGAGGACGTACTGTGTTGAGAGTACAACTGAATGTGTCTCTAGCTGTATGCTAGCTGTCAACAAGGGCAGCGCGTTTTTGATTATTCTGGCATCGCAAGCGTCCATAGGCTACGGTGTCTGCTTCCCATATTATAACATTTATGACCCCGGATTAAAAAAACAAAAAAACAAAGTATTTATTCTTAAAACGAATGCATAGATGCTTTCCAAAATCCGCATATTTAAGCGTCTTAGGGTAAGTATCCACCATGGCTGTGCATCAACTATAGCATAACTAGCTTCGCTCGCGCGTCACTTCCTATTGGTGGTTTCGTCTCACACCGACCCGCGGCCTTGCACAGTTTTGGTGGATATTCACCCTTGGACGGGTAATTTCGAAAATGTTACCAATGCATTCAATCGTTGAATTGGGATAGGTAACAAATGAGAAACTATTGAACTATTCAATCAATTATTTCAAAACAATTTCGTGTCACACTGTTCTCCTTCAAATAAAATAATGTTACCTTATAATGCAAGTAGGTACCAATTTACCAAATGAAAAATAAGTTTAGAAAAATCAGGCAATCGGGATTCGCAATCACGGTCTCCCCGTTTATCCCATGGTTAGGCATGATTAAACTGGTTGGCGTTATTATAAATCAAAACTAACCTGTATATACTCCCACCACACACATTACCAAAGCCACGAAAACCGCCACACGAGCCATTGTAAGCGTGTTCGATCACTGATTCCTGCTCCTGAACAGTGGACACAGCCATATATACTTACCGATGGCCACCGAGATGATAAATATGGCTTTTAGCACCGATTCCGTCGAGACAGTTAACAAATTCCACCTTAATTCAATGAAATAAAGCTTAGAGTCGCTTGCTTGAAGTTGTAAGCAGGTAGTTATAATTAATTTGTTTAGGTATGTTGTCGGTTTGGGGGATTCCTATACGAGATTTTCATCACAGCTCTAATTCAAATATTGGTTTTTCATCGCTGATTAACCGCAAGCGATCACACCGTTTATGTATTGACGAATCTTTATTTAAGTTCTTGTTTGTGAAATGTGATTGTGATTGGTTCGAGATTACCATAGATAAGTAGCCAGTTATACATACACTCACGCCTATTACCTTACTCGCAAAAGGTGTATTATTGTAGGTTCGGAGACGGAGAAAAATGTGTTATTGTATTTGGTGGCTAACCCATCGTCCACAACATCATCATCATATCAGCCGAGAGACGTCCACTGCTGGACATAGGCCTCCACCAAAGAGTCCCAAAGTGACCGGTGAGTGGTGAAAAAGGTTTGGTGCTATTTCATCCCAACGCCATGCAGGATTAGGTATGGGATGTCAAAGTCAGAAATTATACTAAAAAAGTTTAGGCAATTGGCACTATATATGGCAATACCGCAGTAGCATAGCTTATATAGGTACCTACCTACCTACAGCCCAGCTATTCCGTAACTTAACGTATTAAGTTCACCTCACTCCTCACCCACAAATATATCTTGACGCCGCGATTCGTAGTAACTAAGCATAGGTTGAGGTCTAGTTTGGTTAGGCGTGTTGGGTGAGGTGAGGCGCTTCGAATAACAGCCCAGATGTTATTTGCTTACTTTATCATCGCAATCACCAACTTCCCAATATATCGTAACAAGGAAAATCGCCAATGACTTTGGACAAGCCGTTTCTTAGAAGCCTCCAGTTATTAACCTTAGAATTTCAAGTTTACCCAATGACTTACTAAACAAAGGTCAAAGACATGGAGACTTAGCGAGTTCACAAATGGTTCGGTGTTTACCGAGGTAGTCTTAAATCCTCCTATGATAGCTACTGATACAAACATAACATATCGTAACGTACCTAAGTTTGTAGCATTTTAATTGAACCCTGATAAACACTTGCCGGCGGGTGGAGACCTCGTACCGGAAGGCGCAGCGTGGGTAGGCCCCACAAGGTGGACTGATGACCTGGTACCTGGTAGCGGGAGTCCGCTGGATGCGGGTGACGACCGGTCATTGTGACACTCTTTGGGAGGCCTATGTCCAGCAGTGGACGTCTTTCGGCTGCTACGATGATGATGATGAGCACTTGCCGGTATCTGACTAGTACCACTAGTAAGCTGCAAGGCATACATACTTGTGTAAAATCAGTTATACTTAATGCAAAATTAGCACCATCGAGCTGATCTGATGATGGAGACAGAAGGTGGTCATAGCGACTCCTAAACTACCCAAGAAATACAGGCCAAGTGCGTGTTTGGTCACGCGCAGTGTAGGGTTCCGTTGCCTGTCTGTCTTTGTTACATCGACACGCGCCAAGTAAATGATGCGGTTGCGTCGGCCGAATTTGTACGAAAGTTGGCCTTCGTTGGTTGAATATTACTCGGTAACTACTAATTTTCCTTTTACATTCATTATATGTACTACTGCCAGCCGGCAGGGGGTGGGTGGTAACACTTGATTCTAACAAAAATTGTGCTTTAAACGCCAACATCACACAAATGGACCAATGAGTTGAAAAATGGTTCTCAAAAACCCATAATATGATATGATATGATTTATTTATCTCACAATATACAATTTCACTTAAAATTAATCACAACCAATTTTAGGAATTTATATTGTGATTGTCAGTTATTTTACATTTCAAATTAAGTATTTTCCATTTTAAAACAATAACAAATAATTTAATGAAAATTATACTAACAAATATTTAAACATGATCATTAACATTAGGTACATGTCAACAAGTTACAAAATTATATTATGAAACAAACTATAAAACGATAGCCCACAGAAATAGGATTAAAAATATAAGCAATATGAAAAAAGTAACGCAAGAGAAAATACCACAATGTTATAAGGGTCTAAAGTTTTAAGAGGGGGTATATTGTGCCCCTTTTCCGCAAAACGGACCTTCATATGAAACGATTGTCATTTACTAAGACTATCGAGGATCGTGACGTCACCATCTACTAGCGTACCATGGGTTTAGAGAGAAAACATACAAAAAAACCATGCTTCATTTAAATCCACATAATTACTTCCGGGTGGAAAGTTTGTCGCATTCTTGAATACTCAGCATCTTAGAATAACATTTTAAAATGATATTAACAAAAAAACGCTAGATTATAAATTCATGTTTTTAAAACTGTATTTTCCGAGTGTATAAATACAAACACAAACTACTATAATCACATCCCTTCCTCTCGGTTCTGCCGTAATCGGTCAAAAACACGAAATATACCTAACTATAAAAAAAACTAACTATATGTTTGCAAACGATAGGTATCTATGTTGTCATTGGACAGACATTGATAGCTGCCACTTTGGTGACAAGTGTAGTGTCAATATTTGTCTATAAACGATGGATTATAGTGATGTTGAAAATTGTGTTAAATAATACAAAGACTCCTCAATTGCCATGGAAGAAACAATCATGGAAGAAGCAATAAAGGTTTATCGTATAAAGTTCCTGAGGCACTTGAAGATATTAATATGGAAAAGCTACGTACAACGAGTGTAACTACAAATTGTATAATTTCATACAACCTGAATCGTACAGCCAAATAACGAATTTCCTATTTACAATACCTTTACCATCTGTGAGCTCGCTATAATATTACCTACTAGCTTCTGTCCGCGACTCCGTCCGCGTGGAATTCGTTTGTATCGCAGCTCCGTACAAACTCCCCCCCCCCCCCCCCCCATTTCACCCCCTTAGGGGATGATTTCGGGGATAAAAACTATCCTACGTCACTCTCCATCTTGAAAAATCACGTCAATTCGTCCCTCCGTTATGCCGTGAAAGTCGGACAAACAAACAAACACACACATACACTTTCCCATTTATAATATTAGTATATAAAATTAAAAAAGCGGCCAAGTGCGTGTCGGACCACGCACAACAAGGGTTCCGTGCTTATTAAAAAGGTCGTATCCTTACTGAAATCATATGGCACTTACATCCTTTTGTTTAAGTAAGGCGGTTTTTTAGAAATATCTCGAAAACCTTTGAACCGATCTTGTTCAAAACAATTTGCATGATTTTTTCATATTTTTGAAATACACGGTTCAAAAGTTAGAGGGGAGGGGGACACAATTTTAGTGACTTTCGGGGCGATTATCTCCGACTCTATTCACTTAATCAAAAAATTTGCTGAGAAACCTTATATTTATTTTGGAAGGCCTATCGATTGATGTGCCACACGTGGGCATACATTTTTTTTTTTTGAGTTTTAATTTGCACGCCTAAAAAAACTTTTTTTGTAATTTCATTACATAACTATGTAGCGGTTAACAAAATACACCTATCCTCAAAATTTTATTCAAATATACCCTATAGTTTTCGAGTAAAATGCCTGTGACATACGGACGGACAGACAAACAGACAGACAGACATGAGAATGAACTATAATAAAATTCTATGATACAATCCCAACACATCATTTGGAAATGCGCTAATTGTTGCCAATTTTCATCATCATTCATTTTTGACCTTATATCTCGTAATACTCGTTTTATAGATGTCGGGTGATCATGAGAGTGACGTTCAAAACCCAGGACCGTTTTAATAAAATCGACAGCTGATCGCTACTTAACTGTACGCTTACATTACATCGCAAAAAAGAAAGTATTTAAAGTAAAGGCAGGTCGAAAATACAATTATTTAACAAACTGAATCTATTTCAAGGAAACTAAAATGATTTCTTTTTATGGACTCTGTCAGCTGTACTATATTTATTTATTTATTTATTTATAAAAACAGTTTTATGACATTACAGTTATAAACCTATGCGTCACAAAATTTAGATAATAATAAAAGGTTCAATAGGTAGGTAGGTAAGGTTATATGTACTTACGGAAACCTCAACAATTGTTTTGTATATAATATTTGTACAAATATTTGAAACTGTTTATTCCCCACTTGTAAAATAAAGAAACCAGATGTATTTGTGCTTTCTGTTGAAATAAATAAAATTTATAACGCGACCATTCATTCGCTAAACGCTAAAGTTTTGACGTGAGCAGTCAAGTCACATTATATGTCACAATAAACTAAAAAGTATTTAATCTTTTGGTGTTGGTTTGCTAATATGGTGCTTAAGGTCTTAAACACTGAGTTCTTTTTTTATGAAACATATATCTTGATGCAGATTATAAGTAAACGCTATTAGCATCTACTGAAATGTAGCTAGAGCTGTCATTCTGGGGCCATGAACCTAGAATACTATGGACGGGCTGTACGTATTGCCACGGTGAGGGACGGAAAAGCTCTTATGCAGCTAAATTAAGAACTGGTCCTAAAATGGCTGATGACTTGTCATAAACAACTTACTACGGGACGGGTAATGGTTTGTGTGGCACAACTTCATACTAAATCAGTTGTGGCAAAAAAAAAGTGGAACTATGACAATGACAATAAATGATATTCCCCTTTCTGTCACACTTATAGAGATTTGTATGCTACTAGCTCGCTCGCATGTGGTATTATTATTACCATAGCCTGTCCAGAGTATTCTTCGTTCATGTTCTGGGGCACATTTCTTGGCATATTTGTTTGACATTGTGCATCTAGTTCTATATACTAAATCAAAGGTTACCTACTCGTACAGATAACGGTAGTCTACTTTTTCAACTACACTGCGTGATACTGATAACGGTAATAGGACTTTTGGGATAGATATTATAAAGCATAATATAGTGCACAGCACTACGGTGGTATGGTTCAGTCCCACCCTACACCCAGGGGTATTGCTAGGGGTATGATGGGTTTGACATGAAAAAGGTCATATCGTTACTGAAAACTTATGGCACTTACGTCCTTTTCTTTAAGCAACGCAGTTTTTTATAAATATCTCGAAAACCTTTAAACCGATCTTGTTGAAAACAAATTTCGCTGGTAGAATTTTATAATCCCTATGACCATGATTTTTTTCATATTTTTAAAATACACGGTTCAAAAATTAGAGGGGGGGGGACACAATTTTAGTCACTTTCGGGGTGATTATCTCCGACTCTATTCACTTAATCCAAAAAATTGTTTAGAAACCTTATATTTATTTTGAAAGGCCTGTCGATTGATGTACCACACGTGGGCTTGCAATGAAAAAATAATTTTTGACTTTCAGTTTTATGTATGGGGTGCACCCCTAAAAAAAATCTTTTTTAGTAATTTCATTACAAAACTATGTAGCGGTTAACAAAACACACCCTATCCTCAATTTTTTATTCAAATACACCTTATGGTTTTAGAGTAAAATGCCTGTGACATACTGACGGACAGACAGACAGACAGACATGACGAATCTATAAGGGTTCCGTTTTTTGCCATTTGGCTACGGAACCCTAAAAATTGACTCTCTCACTGATCAATTTTTGACAAGCATTTATTTTACTCTTTCCGTACCCTAAGGGTGCGGCCAAGGCTTTGAGCGGCAGCGTTGCGCCATGCCATACCTACCTACTTAGAGTATATATTTCTACAGAGCTATGCGCGTTGCCCATAGATATAAGGAGCGACCACACCGGTGCGTTACGCTGCGTATACGCGTTGACGTGTCGTATGCGTCACGTATTCTTCATACATTTCGCTGCGTTTACGGTGCGTTAGCGTATTTTGAGCAGCGGTGTGGTCGCTCCAATATTTGACACGCGTTTATTATATACCCCGCACACTCGCGATCGGATACGCGTATCAAGATCGGTAAGTATGGCGTGCGGGGATACGGATGAGTATAATACGAGACGCTGCCAATGGTGGATACACACTGAGTAAACGAACGAGCATTTACGTGACAGCTATTTGTTAGAGTGAGATACATAGCCGTTCGTTGGCTTGGTGTGTACCCACCATAACGGTTATGGTTAGTATGGACGCATTATTTCATGCGACGATGCTAGTGATACGGTACGCCCAAAATCTTAGAGCATTAAACCAACCGGAGTGGCAATTGACAGGCGTTCCCCTCTGCCAAATACGTATGAC
The DNA here is from genome assembly GCA_945867215.1 of Epinotia demarniana. Taxonomy (NCBI): domain Eukaryota; kingdom Metazoa; phylum Arthropoda; class Insecta; order Lepidoptera; family Tortricidae; genus Epinotia; species Epinotia demarniana. Next base: position 26,820,897 of record OX244263.1, on the reverse strand, counting down.
CAGTGGTCATACGTATTGTATGGACTGACGTTTATCTGACGTAGCTATTTTCACGTTCCGCATACATTTGACGTTCCCCTCCCCCGCAAAAATCGGCAGACTTTTTATGTATAGAAAATGACACATGTGACCACTCCTGTTGGTTTAATGCTCTAAGCCCAAAATGAGCGTCCATATTTAGGGGATACGCGAGCTCGATACCATACCTACGCGTGATCGTGATCGGCAAAATGGTACGAATGTGGACCAGCTTTATATGCCGATAAACTAAGAACTGGTCTTAAAATAGATGATGGCTTTACCGTAAACAACCTACTTAATTTGGGCGGGTAATACTTAGTTTATTATTATTACTATGGAACCAGAGCCCAAAATAGCTTAATTATTCATATACTTAGCTTATTCGGATATGTGTTCTTGTAGAACGCATTATGCCGTTTTTTTTCTTTATATTCATATTAAGTTTGACTTATTTTTGGTAGGTTAACACTTTCGCAACCAAGAACCCGCCTAGCGGGCGCCTTATACACCGTAGTCACTTATTTCCGCTACATAGGTACGAGGAAAACCACAGGATCGGCTACGATCGTAGCGCGTAGCGATTCTTGGTAGCATCATTGTAAAAATGTTTTTTTTGGCAAAAAATGACTGACTAGCAGTCTGTGTTTGTATACGAAACGGAGACGCGGCAGACCTCGCCGGCAATGGCGGGACGAACTAGACTCCTTTTACCACCCTAGCGTTTAAAATATCACAATTTTGATAAATGAGGTGTCAATCGATCCAAAATTATGATGCACATATGTGACAGGGGTTCCCTCTTTTTGGCATAACTTTGATCGTTTTTCGCATAACGGACTTGGCATATTCGGTTTTCGCCCAATGTTAATTTGGCAGAAACCTTACTTTACTTATAGAATTTCTAAAATTCCGAAAATGTGTTTTATTCAGAGCAATGACGCGTAATTTAAAGTGTGTTGAGGAAACGCCCTGTGCAACCCGTTTGTCGCGAGGCAACCGATTGAAACGCGGTAGCCTGAAAGTGTGTACGCTTTTTATATAATGATTTTTTATGCCATCCCTCTTAGTGCGACCGGAGCCAAGTAAGCGAGCGAAGGAAAAAAAATTGGCAGGCACAAAAATTGTTCTTCATCACATACAGACATTGTAAAAAAAATGCCATCCGTCCCGGCCGATCGGTTACCATATTATCATGCCGTAAGAGTTGGAAGCTGGAAAAAAATGGTGGTGGACGAGAACTTAGGAAAAATGCACTTAAAGCATTGACATCGGATGGCATTTGTTTTTCGAGTCTTGTACCTATGATGTGATAAATGATATGCACAAATTTCATCCCGCTGTGGCCTGTGGCCACCCTTACAAACGCGAAATTCGCGGAGTCTCTAGTTGCTGTACTATTCATCGGTATTTATGACTTCATAGAACAAAGGGGAAGGGGGAGGGGGGTCGGGGGCGAAGCCCCCCGGAGTAATAAAACAAATAATGGTATTATTATAAGGTTAGGTTAGGGTTCACTTGTGCCCCTAGAGCGGAGCTTAGGCACCCCGCGAAGCGCTGGCGGTTAGGTTAAGTGAAAATAATTGGCAATATATATTTCTGCGAGAATAGTGTTGGACAAAAAAAAAATGTTCGTATATTTTATGCGTGAACATGATTCGGAGCATCAAAATTATGCAAAAATAATATTCGGACTATTGAAATTCGGCGTAACAATCGAACTATTGGAATCTCGATTCTGCCAAAACAATTTATGCGCAAAGTCACTTATGCCTACATAGATTATGCCAAATAGAATTCTTACTAAAAAAGTTATGCCAAAACAGGGGGAACCATTTATGCTTGTTCATTTTGTCATTGCTGTCAATGTAACCCCTTATTGGTTTCCCAGGAGACGATGGCAGATCGTAGCAGCCCAAACCGTGGTCGCCGGCATTTTGTTCCTCATGGCCGTGTCGGCGGCCAACCCCGTGTTCCTCACGCCGCTGCAGGCCAAGTCCAGCGCCGTGCTCACGTACGATGACATCCTGATGACCCTCAGTCAAAACACACAGGTACTATGTTAATGTATGATTAAACAAATAAAGACATGACACTCAAGCGAGCTATGGAAAGGTCTGATGCTCGTGTCGGGATCTCGCTAAGGGACAAAGTTCGGAATGAGACTATCCGCCTGGTCATCTCTGTCGCAGAACCGGTGGCCAATGGAGTAGGCGCATTCTCGAATAGGGGGGCTTGGGAAGCTCAGTGTTGGACGCCCTCCAGCCTGACGGACAGGTTACTTCATGAGGGTAGCTGGGTCATTACTGGATGGTGAAAACGGCAAAGTGGGTCTTGTGATGTACCTTGGGGGAGCACCTAACGCCGTAGGTTTATTTGCCGAGCCACAAGCTGCAGGGCTGTTCTTCGCTACGCGCTAATGCGGCTCATCCCGTAAACTATGTTACGTGACGGGTGACCGGCGTCTAGACGCTTAGTTACTACGCATTGCGGTGTCAAGATATATTTGGGTGAGCATTGAGGTGAGCTTAAAATAAGTTACGGAATAGGCTGGCAGGAGTGACTCGCGCTCGGTATTGGTAGCCGCGTTTAGTGGCAGCCACTAGTGGCAGAGTTATGTAATAAGACTGTTCTGTGGCAGAATGCTGGTAAACCAAATCTTGCACCTCGCTCGCGTATGATGAGTGTTGATGACATCATGATATGATTAGCGCTCAGCCACAACACGCAGTTGTCCATTGTACCTGCCGACCTATTATTAAACGGCGATTAGAATGGGGTTGGATTACTTGTCAGTATTACTTAGAGCCACTGCCATTGAGCCACTAATGCCACTATAGTCTATGTCTGAGGACGAATTCTTTCATATATTTTGTATAGCATCGGTTCACACTGAGCGTTAAGCGTCCGCATCACAGCCACAGCATACGGGAGTGGCTCGCGCTCGCTACTATTTAGTGACTTAATGTGCGGCAGAATGGTAAGCCAAGTTCAATCTGTTTGCTGTATGTAGGTTTTTGTAATGTACCGTTATACCCTACGAGTCTAGGATCAACTCTGCACGGATAGCAAAATCAAACAGAACGGGACAAGCGAGAAAAGGTGCGACAAAGATTAGTCGCAGTGTGCAGGTTGCGAAAGTGACGCCCCAAGAGATTTTCCGTAGCTGACACGGTGAAAAGTTGCATATAGACTAGGCATATTTTATTTGACCATATTTAATTTGGCCACCAACCGTGTCATTCGTATAGAATTTGTAAACGTATACTCATCCCTGTCTTCCGTCCGGGTAAGTAATAGTTGGTCGAACTAACATGTCAAATGTACCTATATGCTGTGCCTCTATAACTTTGGTGATTTTCATTGATATGATCTTACATCAATGCATTGGTTTCTTGCACCACCTACTACTTAGTTCTTAGTTTTACTATTATTTTCTCCACTACTCAAAGGCTGTCCGGAAGAGATCGCTCTTTAGCGATAAGACCGCCTATTGTTTTGCCTCTACTGTCTCCCTGTATCTTGTGTTTTCTTTTGTAACTGCTTTATCCGTGTAAGATGTGCAATAAAGAGTATTTGTAGTGTATTGTAACATTGATGTCTGTTTTTTTGCTACTCAGCTCGGATACGCGCCTTACGCGGACCCGTACGTCGCTATCATGGCGAAAGTTGCTAAGAAACTTGATAAAGGTAAGATTAAGCACACTTCGTCGAGTTTTGCTTTAGCGCTCTAGCTGTTAGCACAAGACGGCTTGCGAGGTCTCTCGCACTAAAGGGTTCCACACACCGAATGGGCAATCCACATTAAGTGATTTTACCCCAATTTTACCCGGTTAATTGGGTGTAGCGTACAGACGTAACAACTGCAACTACAATTTCATTCAGTGTGGCCAGTTAACATTAGGAAAGCGAAAATTGCCGCATTCAAACGGTCCTGCGAAGCGGGCTGCAAGATTGTTACTAACCGATGAGATAGGGCAAGACGGCACGTCTAAAATGGGACGGCCGCGACATACTCTCGATTTTCTAGAACTATACCTCTTGTTCTAAGTGTTCTAATAAGAGAGAGACGGATCGTGCGAGAAAAATTGAGAGAGCTCGCGCGCCGTCGCGTAATAGCCGTGCAGCACACAAAAATCGAGAGTATGTCACGGCCGCCTCATGAGGCGGCCGTGGCGTGAGGCGATCATGATCGACGTGCTGTCTCGCCCTATCTCATCGGTTAGTAACAATCTTGCAGTCCGCTTCGCAGGACCGTTTGAATGCGGCAATTTTCGCTTTCTTACTGTTAACTGGCCACACTGAATGAAATTGTAGTTTCAAAACACCGTTAAAAAAATACAAAATTTCAGTGTAAAATATTAGTACAATATTGTTTAGTATATTATATTTTTTAATTTTCGTTTTTTATTTGAATGAAATTTGTGAGAAAAAAAACTTGTCAGATCATGCAAATTCCATGGTCCAAATTGTGATTTTCATGCAATTACTCCGGACAACTCGTTTGACGGTTAGAACATGCATGCAGACTATAGCAATTAGTCAGATTCACTTAATGTGGATTGCCCAGAACGCAGTCGTGCGCGGCGAGGGTCCGGCGGTATCTTTAACTCTTTCGCACGGCGAGAGAGATATTAAATGCGTCGGTAGTGAGAGAAATATACCGACGACCCGCGTTCGGTGCGTGGAGTCTTTACTTGTAGCGCCATTGAAGACTCGTGCCGTTGTGACTAGCTCGTTATGCGGTAGTGAGAAAACTCGCGTTAGTCCTGACTGCTCGAGTTTTCAAGGCTCGACCGAGCCCTACCCTAACCCACAACACTAACATCAGAGTTTATTCTTCAACATTTGGTCCAGCTTGCTATATCATTCCCCCCCCCCCCCCCCCCCCCCTACGCCGAACGAGCCTAAACGTGGCCATCTCTTTCTATCGCACGCAACGCGCTGCGATAGAACACGTGGGTGCCGTAGCGGCGCTAACGTACCTACCCCCTTGGGGCGGAAGGTACTTGTAGCGGGCGGCGCGACCAACTCACGGAATGAGCCACCCCATCTATCCATACTTCCATATTCATATTCACAGAAATATATCAAGATAGAAGGAATAAGTGTATGTAGGTACTTCGCGTGGCGAAATTATGCTACTTTGGCACAATTGCTCGCCGCGAACTTCAGTCTGCTCCCGACCGCGGTCTGCGTGCGACGTCATGTCATGCACATTTTAAAAACAAAATGGTTGTTTGCGCAATAAGGAATTATTCAAACAGTTCAAATAAATAAATTTGGAGCTGTTAATCGAGGTATTTCCTTTCATCGGTAAGTACAATTTGTCCTTAAATATCTGTTATTAATTAAAAAACTATTTTTTTTATTGTTTTCATCAAAACGGTAGCGGGCGATTGTGTGCCAACGCTAGTTTTCCATTGCGGCTTTAATTTGACGAGCCAGCTTGGCGTGCGTCCAAAACCAGCGATGTAAAAATAAGCTATTCAAACTGTCAAGTCACGTTCGAGGTCGATTTCTCATTTTTTCTGTCAAAAGTAAGAACAGTGCTGTACACTGCGATTTTCTTACTCAATTATTAAAATCGATTTTGAAAACAGAGGAAATGATAATTACGTTCTTATATTATTATGCTGCTAGGTATATTAATGTACGTAGTGCGAAGCAAATATTATTAACAAACAGGTTATGGTTACTTTTATATTGTAATTTTATTTCAGTTTTCCGAATGATCCTGATATTAAAAATAAATGCATTGAAGCAACTGGTGGTAAAAAATGGTTTCCTATATTTTTTGGTTTCCTTCTGGCCATTGCTTACGGTATCTGGTCGCATATTTAGAGGCCTTATGATATACCTCGGCCAGTGATTAAAGTGTATCGTCTGTGAGCAGGAACGTAAGCAATCCATTCAGAAATTTGTTGTGACGTCAAAGTACCTACGCAAATTGTAAAAGGCCTTCTACACGATCGGGACCAACCGCCAACCACCGCGCGTGTCCTTGGTCGGATCAACGGTTGGCCGACAGCGTTCCAGACGGTTGGGACCAACCACCGACGCAGCCTGTCGCGAGGGATGCGCTCACGACCAAGGCCGTTGACATCAACCAAATATCGGTTGGTCAACCGCTTTCTACACGGTCCATTTTTATATCAACCCGACCAAGGACACGGTGGTTGGCGGTTGGTCCCGATCGTGTAGAAGGCCTTTTACACGCTCGGTTCCCATACTAATCGACGAGCTCTTTCCTTCTATCTTGATATAGTTCTGTGCTAATATTATAAATGCGAAAGTGTCTGTCTGTCTGTGTCTGTTACCTTTTCACACTTAAACCATTTAACCGATTTAGATGAAATGTGGTATAATAGAGATAGTTTGGGCCCCGCAAGAGGACACAGGATTGTTTTTATCCCGGAAATCATCCCCTAAGGGTCCAGATAGACAGCAGTCTATCCCGCTCAATCTCATAGGTAGTATATGCCAAGTACCTATACAGTCAACAACGCTTGAAAGTTTGGACGCGGCTATTGAGGCGTTTATTATTTTAATGATTGTGATTTAGGGATTGAAAACTCCTAATGTTTAACATGAACTCTGTTTTCTGATTGGTGGATTTTAAAATATATCTAGCTGTATTTCTCTTTGTTTCAGTTTTCATGACCGGATCCTCTGAACAAGACCTGAATGAGAAACTTTATGAAAAGTCTAAGGGTCATGTGCTGAAACACCACGTTATTTGGGTTGTCTGGAAACCAAGGGTAGGTACGAGTAGACATAACAAAAGCAATCCGGTGAAACATATTGCTCAAGAAAAACGCCTGTGAATTTTTAAGAGCAAAATGTCAGAAAAACGACATCACAGTAAAATGTGAAAACATTTTGCAACTATATCATAAAGCTAAAAACACTTAATACTCATTCACCCGCCTAGCGGGCGCCTACGCCGTAGTCTTTTTCCGCTACATACCTACGAGGAGAACCAGATCGGCTACGAGAGGAGCGCGTAGCGATTCTTGGTGGCGAAAGTGTTATTAAGGGTGTCTTGTGTTGTCGTGTCCGCAGCGCCAAGAACCCGCCAATTCCCAAAATGTACCTTTCTCAAAGAGTTCCATCCCTTACACAAAATGTCCCTTCTGATAAAGTCCCTTTCGCTTAACGTCCCTTCCGCATAATGGCCTATTCGCAAAACGTCCCGTCTGCGAAACGCCCCATTCACAAAACACACCCATAATCTGATAGCCATGTTTATCACACAAACATATGTCGTTACCGCCGTGATTCGAACCCAGGACCGTCGTTACATAGGATACCTACACGGAAATAGTTTATCTGTATTCAAATTCAGGAGAATAACGTATGGGCGTTCAGCATACGCTCGACCGAGCTAGCACACCTCACCACCAACGACACCGTGATGCAGACCTCACCTCACAACAGGCATCTCCGCGTCGGCTTCCTCGCCGTGCAACTTGCCGTGTCGGAGGCGTTGTTGGAGACAGCCGGCAGGCAGCCGATGAGACACAAGGTAACTACATAAGCCTGTAGGACAACAGGCCCCTCTACGTCAGGTTCCTCGCCGTGCAACTTGCCGTGTCGGAGGCGTTGTTGGAGACAGCCGGCAGGCAGCCGATGAGACACAAGGTAACTACATAAGCCTGTAGGACAACAGGCCCCTCTACGTCAGGTTCCTCGCCGTGCAACTTGCCGTGTCGGAGGCGTTGTTGGAGACAGCCGGCAGGCAGCCGATGAGACACAAGGTAACTACATAGGCTTGTAGGACAACAGGCCTCTCTACGTCAGGTTCCTCGCCGTGCAACTTGCCGTGTCGGAGGCGTTATTGGAGACAGCCGGCAGGCAGCCTATGAGACACAAGGTAACTACATAAGCCTGTAGGACAACAGGCCCCTCTGAGTCAGGTTCCTCGCCGTGCAACTTGCCGTGTCGGAGGCGTTGTTGGAGACAGCCGGCAGGCAGCCGATGAGACACAAGGTAACTACATAAGCCTGCAGGACAACAGGTCCCTCTACGTCAGGTTCCTAGCCGTGCAACTTGCCGTATCGGAGGCGTTGTTGGTGACAGCCGGCAGGCAGCCGATGAGACACAAGGTAACTACATAAGCCTGTAGGCTTGCAAGCGTATTTGGCTAGCTACAGCAGCAGGAGGTTTATAGACCTCACCGGACAACAGGCCCCTCTACGTCAGGTTCTTCGCCGTGCAACTTGCCGTGTCGGAGGCGTTGTTGGAGACAGACAGCAGCCAGCCGATGAGACACAAGGTAACTAAATAAGCGTATTTGGCTAGGTGTACCTAGCAAGCAGCGGGTTTTATAGACCTCACCCGCACAGCCGAGCTACATATATAACCGAGAACTTCGAAATTCAATTGATGTCAAAAGTAACTAAAAGACAAAAACGTCGATTTAAAAGTGGTTTGGCCTATCATAATTGCAGTTTCAAAATAAAGTTAGTATGATTTGAATAAGATCTTATGACAAAGAAAATATCCTTGAAACGAAAATTATCTTCAGGGGTTTATTTACAATCTAGTGTTAAATAATCACCGCTGAAAAAAAACAAAAAACCTGATTGCCGAAACCAGGGATTGAACCAGGGACCTTTAGATCTTCAGTCTAACGCTCTCCCAACTGAGCTATTTCGGCTTGTGTGTAGGTGAGCAAAATTATCATACAGGTTAAGATGGTCTGTTTACCGCTTACGTCATTGCACAAGGCACGAAGATTGTATTTATAAATACTATAGTTATGAATGTTATTATGTGTCCTGTGTTATGTTGTAGGATGGATATCGTTATCTTATCTTTTGTTAAGGTAAATATAATTTGTTAAGTATACCTAGTCTACTAATCAAAACTAGTTTTTTTCTTGTGGCTAATTTTCGTGTGACGTTTATTTTCGAGTAATAATTTTCGTTACTTATAAATTACAGAAAACACGCCCACGCGAATGTTGCAATTATGAAGTCAAAATTTTGCATAGGTACAATTGTTCCCATTTATTTCCATATTAAGTATCGAATCACTATCTTATACTGTAAGTTAAAAAAGGTCTTATCTGTCACAGGAAACTTTCGTCAAGGAAGGCAGTTTTTCATGGGTCATTTTTGTTTTTTTTTTTCTTTCGGTATCAGTGGAGTGTCCCCCTAAAATGGTTGTGGTTTGTGTTGTCGGATCCCTAGAGAATGCTTTATTGTAGGGCACCCTTATGCCCTACAAGGAAGTCGAGTTCACATAGGTAATTTTTATCACTTCGTCCGTGCACATACTTTTGAACACGACTGTGAACCGGATGTTCCCAAAATTTGAAGAAAGAAGTTAAAGGTGCCTAGATAGGTAGGTATATTTTTTGTTGTAATATGAGGAAAGTTAATAATTAAAGAGAAAAATGCGGCGAACGAAAATATCATAGAAGTCTAAATAGCGGCGCAAAATGGCCCCACAGAATGGGTGCCATTGGCATTATGGGGGGGGGGGGGGTCAAAACGATGCCAGGCAGCCGTTTAGTTGCGCACACCGGGTTTCAGTCACGTGTTTGTGTAGAAATTTGTAAGGAGCTCGCAATCTACGGTTTTGCGTCCGCTGGAAAAAAAAAATGTTTATGGTTTCGAGCAGGATTCGAACCGGCGCGGCGACATTCAGGCATACGCGGCTCATCCCATTGCTCCAGCCAACTGCTATTGAAACAATCTTGCTCGGTCGACATGTCTTTCAACTGCCTCTTACAACGACTTAGGGAAGCATGTAGCGACTATGTAGAAGACTCAGGCTACAAAGATGTAAAAAAAAACTATTATCAGAAACTAGTTTTTGACCTAGATATCCCATTGTGTACACCAAGTTTCATGTTATTCTAACATGTGGCTTTAAAATGAGAACCAAATTACGTTTTTAGGGTTCCGTACCAAAAAAGGTACTAAAGGAACCCTTATGGTGCGACTCCGTCCGTCTGTCTGTCTGTCACAAAGTGAAATATCTCACGAACTACTTAAGGTATCAATTTGAAATTTGGAATGGTTTTAAATGAGAGTCATCCACGTGCATGGAAAATGAAAAATTTTAATAATTTTTCCATGAAATCTTACGAATATGAGGAGGGGGCAAAAAAAAATTCAACTATTGGGTCAAGTGGGGTATCATTTGAAAGGGCTTGAGTTGCACATTTTGAAACAGTTTTTCTTTTATTTTCTACACGGGGAAAATTTTGATCTATGAAGGAAAATGTAAAAAAAAATACCATTCCCCCCCCTTATCTCCGAAGTTACTCAAGGGAAAAATTTGAAATAATTACTTGCGATTAAGATAAACATAAATATTACGGGAAATGTTTTTTTTCTGTATCTAGCATATTTTTTGTTTTATTTACAAAAATCATTTCCTAGTTAAGTTTGCAATTTAATCAACTTTATAAGTATTTTTTTTTAATTCCTATAAGACTAATAGAAATACCCTAATTTCAAATTAAAAAATAATAATCGAGATCGGTACACGTGATAAACAATAATCGCTAAAACACCAACATACATACTAAGCTGATTGCCCTTGCACGTTAGTAGGTACCAAATGGGTCCGATAGACGGCGCTGACCCCATTCGCGTTGTTAAGATTTTTCTAGAATGAATGGAGTTGGGACGGGTAGGTATATTTCAATAGCAGGTAAAAAAAAATCGCGATTCAATTGTGTTGGTAGTTTGATGGGGTTGGTGTAAAAGTTACTAGTTGTTTGAAATTGAATTCTGTTGTGTTGGGTTAAAATAAGTAAATAATTTAACAAATATATTGGGACATTTACCTTTACCTTGAGTTAATTGCTAGTTTGTACGGAACCCTCGGTGCGCGAGTCGGACTCGCACTTGACCGGTTTTATTTTACGTTGGTACCTACTAGAGCGTACCTACTGGCGATGGCGGTGGCGACCCTCAATGGCACCAATGTCTCAAATTCCATTGAGAAATCATCAGTAACGAAGCGCCACCCATAAAATCTTTTTTAACTTTTTAATATTTCCCAGATCAAATTGAAGGCGATGCCAATATCCCCGCTCATGCAGAAGGAAGCAGTTAAACAGGCCATGGTGTGGATTCTGCTGTGTTTCACACTGGCCTTCATTCCTCCAGTCATGGAGGTCTCTGAGCTGGCCGTGCATGAAACTACCAACGAATACAAGGTAAAGCCACAGAATTACTGGCAAAGTTACTGGATTGGCTCTAGGAAACATGTTGTTGATGACTCCCTTTTTCCAAGCGTGTGGGTGTTCCATTGCTGGGCAAAGGCCTCTTCGCTATGGTTGCCATAACTCTCGTAAAATGATTAGCTATTGTTTAACGGTCCGCTTCTTATCTTTTAACACGGAATTTCTTACTCGGCGTAACAGCTGCTATCCTAGGATAATTATGGGCAAAAACAGAGATTAATCTCTGTTAGTGTTAGTTAACTAATGATAATAGTTATTTTCTTGGATTGAACTTATGGATTAGACGGAGTGTTCACTTACCTAAAGCACCCAACCCAAAGCAGTCGCTCACACCACACGGTATCTAACGCTATTATGTTGTTTTTTTTTTGTTTGTTTATTGTTATCCTAGGGCACCTTAGCACGCCTATCATGGGACGGCCGTGACATACTCTCGATTTTTCTCGCATTATACCTCTTGTTCTAAGTGTTCTAATAAGAGAGAGACAGATAGTGCGAGAAAAATCGAGAGAGTTCGCGCGCCGTCGCGTGATACCCGTGTACCCGTCCTTGCACCTCAAGGAGCCGTCATAAGCTCGCGCCACGCCCTCTTGTCATCAGTGTCGTCTTATGGGGTCGCTCCAGTTCAGTCCAACTGCTCGAAGCTCACTCTCAAGTATTCGCCGCCATGTGTGCACAGGACCTCCGCAATTCGGCCTTGTATCGATCGCGTACGACTAATGCGACAGTAAATTTGTGTGGCATTTTCATACACTGAAAATGTAATGAATGTATGAAAACTACTTGAGAGTGAGCTTCGAGCAGTTGGCCTGGACTGGAGCGACCCCATAAGGCGCCACTGATGACAATAGAGGGCGTGGCGCGAGCTTGCTGCACGTCTTGGGTACCCTAGGATACTGACACACTGACTAGGGTCGCATAACGAACGGCCGCGAAGCACGGAATTACAGCTTTAGACGAAATCAGACTTTACTGTGCATTATATAAGATCTTTTTGATTTCAGCGCGGCCTATGCATGCGTAACGTGGGCCCAGCATGCATCTACCTGGGCTGGCTGGCGTACTTACTCATCACGGCTCTCCCCATACTCATTCTCGCCACGCTGGCTCTCATACTCATATTCAGATGGGTGTGGATCTTCATGGCTTTCGTGTTCCTGACTATCTACGTCACGGTCATGACTATGACCGCCTTCATCGTATGCATGTTTCTAAGGAAATGTTAGTTTGTATCTTTCGTTATTAATCGGTATCGTGCTTCCCCATTGAATTCCTGGATCCTTTGTCGTCTTATCCTGTCGGGACACGGACGGGTCCCAGGTACTATCTTATTGTGTACACCTATAGCAGTCAAGCAAATCGCAGGACTTGGTGCTGTTCAGATTGCATCTGATGGAGGGCCATTGGGATTGGTCACAATTATTTGTCTACAGACCCGATATTCTATAACTTGTACTAACCACTACTCACCGTTTACCTACAAATATATCTTGCCGCCGCTATCCGTAGTAACTAAGCGTTGGTGCAGGTCTAGTTCCGTAATGCGTGACGGGTGGAGTGAGGCGCATGATCGCGTAAATAATAACAGGCCAAGAAAAGACGTAGCGCGTAGGTGTTTGTTTTTTAAATATAAAACCCACCTATACTCGTCTTGGGAACTACATTTGCCACCATCGATTTGTGGGTGGGTAAATTGGCATATTTGGTTCCCAGAAGCGAGTGAGTGGTTAGTTTCAAAGTCGATGGAGGAGCGTAGTGACTGTTGTCAGGAGAAGACGAAGATGTCGACTTTGGTTATGTTTCCAGCCCACATAGCGGCCATCTGGTCGGCGCTGTTCACGATCCTCCAGCTGTTCCTGGCGGACCTGCTAGTGCACCACGGGTTCGACGGCACGACCAGCTTTACCATCCTGCTGCACATACTGCTGCCTCCGCTGGGGCTCGTGCATGGGTTCAACGAGTTCGCTCTACTGCAGACTGGCCGTGAGTCTAGCGAGCCTCATATGCCATGATCCATGATGGCTGATAGGCCCACGCGGTTGTGTGGACGATGTAATATTCTGTGAGCCATCATTGTCTGTGATCGTGCGTAGGTAAACCGTCAGTTGACGGTTGATCAACCTCATCGGCCGATGACCGCCACACACTCGACCATTAGGGTGTAACCGCCAGAGCTGTGCGATACCTTGCATTTCTAGCCTAGCTCACGTAAGTATCTCACCCTATTGATGAGTTTTTTCCTCGCACACCGCTCCGCTTACTCGCACAGCTCTAGTGGATCCACTCTTAGTCAGTCGTACAGCAACCAGCACTGGTTTTGCACGTGTTAAGGAATTCTAAAGTTTGGTGGTAACTATACAGGTGAAGGCCTACAAAACATGGAAGTGTACGAGAACCACACACTAATGATTTGGATCCTGATGATCTTCATCTACTTCCTGGTGCTGATGATAATGCAGAGGACCATAGGGAACGACCGCGCCATTGGAGGCCAAGTGTCTTGGCGGTCCATCATTTTTAAGCAGGCTGAGGTAAGATGTCCATGAATCTCTCTCTCGGTAATATTTTTTCAAATCGATTTAAGACTACCTATTGCTGTGACCTATCAGGATCCACGTGTATCCATAAACGATATGTAAGACCCGTGTATGTATACATATTATACCATGGATGCAATAAACTATGACGTCCTTTAGCGGAAGATAAAGTTGACACCTGACTTAATGTAGGTAAGATTCCCACCTTGAAAATGACTTCGTTGCGAATAAATTCGGTTCACTGCAGCGTAGTGGGGTGTGACAACAGTAAAACAAATAGACATTTATCCTTTTTTCTCTGCCGACTGTCGATGACAGGTTAGTAACTTACCTACCTATTTACTTTATATAGTTACCTAAGTACTAATTAAGTACGGAACATTGAATCTTTAATACCTATTTCAAATACGTAATTAATTTGTAGACAAGTTTAGGTACTCCGCCACTGCCATGATGTCCAAATTATTTAGTTGTTTTCGTAGATTTAATGGTTATGTTTATCCCTGTATAACAGCAATTAGTAACCGTTGGTAATAGTTTACTTAGTAAGATTCGCACTGCAGCTTAGGAAAGGGCGTATACATCGTCGTTGCTATAGGGACTTTTTGGAAGGGCTGGAATTCACTCGCGAAGATGAAACACGTAATCAGAATATTTTAACACAATACATTAAAACTAATTATGCCTAGTGTCTACTTTCATGTTTGTAATGCTACTTTTAAACTATTACGTTATTCATATACTTACGCTATAAATAACGAAGATAGAAGGTTAGGTACCTAACAAAACTTTATTTCGTACTGTCGTCCGGATATATTTAAATTAAGTTACTTACCTACCCCTTCAAGTGGCAGCCGCCATATTGCTATAATCCCTTAGGTGGCAGTCGCCGGGGAGCCGGCGATGTCAAAAAACCGTCTAGTGGCAAGCGCCGGCAAGCCGGCGATAGCATAGTTTCGTATTTATTCCGCAAAATGAGCTGCTAAATTTACACCTGTCTTGTTCTTTCTTGCAAGACGCGTTCGTGAATAGATAAGGATGGCGTATAATAACGGTCGCGACAACGCTTTCATAGACATTTCATTAGAAATTCCTCAGAGAAATTTTTGACCGCGCGTGTGTCAGTTTTTGAAAACCTCGTAGTGTAAAAATATTCTAAGGCGAGAGACAATAAAACTATATAAACGTGTAAATAAATATATATAATTGTGAATAAACTTGTAGTTCCTACAGTTAACTGTTTTATTCCATAGTTATAGTTAATTTATACAAGAAATTGGAAAAATTTGGATATCCAAAAATTTATCAAAGCTAGCCAAATTCACATACATGGAACGGCTCCGTTATTATATAAAGGTTATAGGCTATTTTATGCTGAATCCAAAGATATAAGCTTATAATAAACCACTCATAATGTTTTTTGAATAATGGTAATTTTTCTAACGTGCACCGATTTCGCGATGACCACCCATATGGCCCCTGCCACTTGACGGTAGTTCGCCAAAAATGGCCGCGCCACTTGACAGATAATGACAACCGCCGGCTAGCCGGCGACTGCCACTTGAAGGGCTACACAAAAGGTTTCATTTTTTAATAGGTGGTGGTACCTACATTCAAACTGTCGTATGTCGTAACCATAGACAGGGTGAGCGATAGGTAACATGGCTTCAATTGTATTTAACATGCTGCGTTGATATGCTTGTATGTATGTCTGTAAGTGACTATGCAGTTCAGATACTGGTAGTATCTCGAGAAACCCCGGATATTTATATATACCTATTTACTTTTTAGGGTTCCGTACCCAAAGGGTAAAAATAGGACAATTGCTTCACCATAGTGTACTTACACATTATAATAGAAATTTGTTTTGTAAAATAATTTAAAAAGTAAACCGTTTTTTATGTCACTCAACTATTAATTACAAAATCATTTCTAAGCGGTGTCAACCCTAGCGTCGATTGGCCGGCGGCGCATGCGGGCAACGACCCGCGCGTTCAAGGTCGCTCCATTGTTAAATTTCGTAGGCACTTAAAGCAGTAGGTATTGGCATTTTTATTCAGACTTGAGTATCTGTTCGTAGAACTATTATATAATCTGTGCTAACGTTAAATAACCTACCTACGTTCAAAATCCCTAAAATCGAAATAACTAATGGTTTTAAATACCTAAGCAACTAACACCTACCTACGAACGACCTAAGTTTAAAACACCGATTGGACTAAATATCTAATGTTTAAAATACCGATTGGACTAAATATCTAACGTTTAAAATATCAATAGCTTTTACACCTAAGTTTGTTACACCAACATTTGAAATACCAAATGGTCAAAATACCTAAAATGATGCACTTGCGAGCTATTTGTATGAAGTAGTAGATCAGGTACTACGAGCGTAAATGTGGGTATATTGATAAAATTGATCGTAAAATTATTCTCGTATTGTTAGTTTTTCCGCTCTTTCATAAAAAAAAAGGATCGTCCTTGCGGTCCAAAGGGGAAATGCCGCCAGTGTCATGGGGTCCATGCCGCAGGCAGAACTTTTGGACGGTCTATTTTTTTTGTAATTAGTTTTAATTTTTGTGTTTCATTATTTTTTATTTAGTATTTATGATGTACCTTATTTGTCTTTAATAAACTGCTACGTATTTAGATTTTAGGGATTTTGAACGTAGGTCATTTAACGTTAGTTTTTTTAATCTTGGTCATTCTGATACGGACCCCGTCACTTATTTTTTAAATATGCTTTCTGCCATATCTTTTCGACTAGTAAATGCGATATATTTGCGTAACATCGTTGTGGCACAATGCAACATTATTTAGTATACATTGTTACTTTTGATGCTGATTGTACAGCATTAAAAGTAACCACACAATCGAAGACATCAGAAGATCTTATTCCCCTTTAATAAAGACTTTTGATGTCTTCGTTTGCGTAGCTACTTTTGGTGCTGACTGTACCTAGTAGTTTAAGGGTTTCGCCACACCTATCGACGCGGAATAGGCGATAGCCGATCAAAAAACTCTTTATGTACACGCAATAAGAGCGAAAAAGCCGTCGATCGGCTCGGCCGACGCGGAGCGACGTTCATCGACGCGATAGCGAACAAAACACGAGGAGTGTGGTACAAAGCACTCGGCGTAAGCTGCGCCGTGCGCGTGTTTCAGATTTATTTACGTCAAACATGTTTTGCTAGCAAGTTGCCTAAAAACGACCGGATAACATGTTACATGATTAATAGGATTAAAATGAAGGAAGGAAGGCAGAGGACGCGGCTTTAGTGGGACAAAGTTATATTTCGTTTTACAGGATCAGAATAAGCTACACGCGGTTCAGAACCCCATTGGGAACGAGCGAGACAGACTACAAGAAGTCGACGAACTCCTCGCAAAAGCGATCAGTTTCAATAATGTGTCTAAGGTAGGTACGGAGTCAGCATTAAATGGTACCTAGCAACGAAAGTAGCCAAATTATATCGGAACGTGTTTTTATTAGTTGTGGCTATTTTATGCCACGTGGGAAAGCATTTTGACACTCGACTGAGAAGAAACCATCTTTGTTTCTACACTACCACAGCACTACTAACTATATACCTATGTTTATTTTGTTTTATCTAACTCTAGCACATTGATGGGGTTTATTCCCAGCTGGGGTCCACTACAAGATCTTAATGCCATGCAATTTAAGGTCTAAAATTAATTGCGTGTATGTAGGTGACTGCGAGTGTCATAAATCCAGTAAATATCCATCATTTTACTGTTAAGGTACCTAGTTACCACCAGCAGTTCAGTGGTAACAGCTGGGAAGTGCTTGGGGAAATTGTATAATCTGTTGTTTTGTTAACAAAATGGTGGTAAGAGGTGGGAATAACAATAACCCCTCGCAGCGGGGCAGAGTGTGCGGCGTATCTGTGCGCGAGCAAACCGCTGGCCGGTCCGCCCCGCCCACGCTCCGCTTCTAGCAACACGTCAGGCCATACACTTACCACTCAGTCTTTTCGCCATACGAATGAGGGAGAGATTGAGTTCGGGACGCAGGGTCTCGCTCCCAGACCACGTATCATGGTCGGCCTTATCACACGATAAGTGTGGATAGAGCGTTCGTCACTGGCTGACACCGTTCGATAGAACGAGACGGCGCTCCTATCTTGTCACTTATCGCGTGATAAGGCAGCCCATGATACGGGATCAGGAGTCCCAGGTATCGCTGGCCGCTGCCCCGCCGCTAAACGTCGTGATCGATCCCTCAGACCGTACACTAAAATGTACGATTCCCACCGAACGGGTCGGGCCGGCGCGAATTCTATTACATGCAAAGGAATTTAAACCGTCTATACAGTAGTTAAGTTACATTTCATATTTGAATGAATCATGCATCCACTGCGAGGCGGCGGCACGCGGCGGCTACCGACGTTGTCGGTGAGGATTGTAATCAAATATGAACTGTATCTGCTGTACAGACGGTTCAAATTCCTTTGCATGTAATAGAATGCGCACCGGCCCGACCCGTTCGGTGGGAAACGGTACATTACCAACATTACACTTTCAGAGTATCATGGGCGTACCGCTGCTAAAGAGGGTCACACTCGACATATTCCGCGGAGAATACACACAGCTTTTCGCTGAAAGGATACAAGAACGAATGCTCAAAAGCCTGGAGGATCTGATTACTGGTAAAAAAATACAAATATTATTGTAGTAGATAAAATAATAAATGGTGGATGTTCTTAAGAATACATTTTATTTTAGGACTAGCGACCCGCCCGGCATCGCAGGGGTACCTAAACCTTGCTCTTGAATTACTCTATCTATTAAAAAAAACCGCATCAAAATCCGTTGCGTACCTAGTTTTAAAGATCTAAGCATACATAGGGACAGACAGCGGGAAGCGAATTTGGTTTTATACTAATCTAGTGATACTTTAATTAAATAACAATGTAGTGACTATCTACTGAACTTAGCACCCTTTTAGATCTCAATTCTTTTGTCGGCGAACTTGACAACCACGCATATTCTTAATATTGAACTTGGCTCTCATTTCTTTTTTTTTTTTCCTCCTATCTTTCTAAGTTGGGCTACGAAGGGGCCCTTAACTAATTACCTATAGGGCTCCCATTTGCACATTTATGTTTTTGGTGGGATATCATTACTTTTTGGACCTACAGATTTTTTTAAGGGTTAAAAGTAAGTAAATAAAGGTAAGTAAGTATACATTTCAAATAATTAGGGCTGACTCACACTTAAATTGCAAAGAGCGCGGCGGCGGTATGCCATATGGAAACGATAGTTGGTCTATGGGGACGCGGTCACTAATACGGCACTGGTTTGATGCGAGTATACTTAATATATGTGTGGCCATTAATTTGACCGTCTAGTAGTCCCTATCAAATATCTGCACTCTTCAGGGTGCTCAAAAATGCACGCTTTGTCAATATAGTCGTGTTCAGATATTTCTTCGTACATTTTCTTCGCTCCGCTATATCTTAAAGCCTGTCGCAGACTGGCGAGGTCCGCGGTGGCACTAAACTGTACAATAATGGTCGACTTTAAGGTGACTTGACAGAAATGATAAATTGACAAAAGTGGATACTTAACATATTTTCTTATTTTTTATTGAAGTTTTAGACCTAAATTATCGACATAGATCGCATTTTGCATTATCAAAAAACTAGCTTTCTGGTAAATTCCAGGTTTGACCCTCCCAGATGAAGGCTCAGTGAATATCCTCGGCGAAGACATGGCCGCCCTGAGCAAAACTGGCAAACGGATCATGACCATGCCTGGAATGCTCGGCTATTGCCACCGCCCGGGCTTCCTGATAGACGAGTTATCCGTTGAGGAGACACTACAGTTCTTTATTCGGGTCAGTATGAGAAATAGAATAATAAACATTTTAAATAACAGTTACTAACATGACCTAAAATATTGCCCCCAAAGGGCAATGGAGAGGGCCATGTTGGGAGTTTCGCTGCGTGACCGCATCAGAAATGAGGCTATCCGCAGCAGAACCAAGGTAACCGATATAGCCCTCCGGATCGCTAAACTTAAGTGGCAGTGGGCGGGGCATATAGCACGTAGAACCGATGGCCGTTGGGGCGGAAAGGTTCTCGAGTGGCGACCACGTACCGGAAGGCGCAGCGTGGGTAGGCCCCCGACAAGGTGGACTGATGACCTGGTAAAGGTTGCGGGAGTCCGCTGGATGCGGGTGGCGCGGGATCGGTCACTTTGGCACTCTTTGGGAGAGGTCTATGTCCACCATTGGACGTCTTTCGGCTGATATGATGATGATGATGATGAACATGACCTCAACTCGAAACAAGACTCAGCCCGACTCAGACCCCGTATCATGGTCGGCCTCCTCCGTCTCGTTCCATCGAACAGTGTCAGCCAGTGACGGACGCTCTATCTTGGCACTTATCGCGTGATAAGGCCGACCATGATACGGGGTCAGGTTGTGTCTAGCTGAGTATCTTGCTGGAATCTTCTCAGCTAACTAAGCCTTTTTTTTGCGCTGGAGAAATGTGTTTCTCCCCCTCGGACTCAACGAATCGAGTCCAAGGGGGCACATACCCCCCGGCCCAGGGGAGGCCATAGTGGGGGGTTATGTGGGGATCTCTCCTCCCGTAACCCCCTCCGCGCAAGGTGGAGGGAGGGGAGGAGCCTACCCACTAAACTCCAGCGGCGTCACCCTCACCTGCCGTTAAGGGGAGCATCGTGGGATGCAGCATTACTTACCACGACGCCCCCCGGCAGCCCCAGCTGCTCAGCCAGGGCGCCCGCGCCAAGGGAGGGGAAGGTCAGAGACGCTTGACCTTGCCCCCCAGACGTGTAGAGCCATGTGCAATGTGGGTCCCCAACTGGGGGAGGACGCGGCCCGCGGCTGCAAACCGCGCGCGTCCCCGACCCCTCCGTCTGCGCCGGAGCGGGAGCGCGTCTGCACTGTCTTCGCGCTCCCGCTCCGCGGCATCCTTCTGCGATATGACGACTTCGCAGAAGGTGGCCACTGCCTCCAAAGATCTCTCGCTGCGCAACATCGCCGCCACCACGTTGGGCAGCGAGAAGTCATCCACTCCGAGGGCCAACACCATCGTGCGGCGCTCTTCGGCCCAGCGAGTGCACCACTCTAAGGTGTGCTGGGCCGTATCATCCTCCGCGCCGCACTCATGGCAGGTGGGGCTACCCTCTCTTCTAATCCTGCACAGGTAATGACCGAAACAGCCATGTCCGGTCATCACCTGTGCAAGCCTGAACCCCACCTTGCCATGGGCCCTCTCCAGCCAACTGTCCATCGACCCGAGGAGTGCCCCTATGGTGCGGACTCCATAGGGGGAGTCCTCGAGGTCGCCTTTCCGGGTTACCTTTGTTTTACCAAAAAAAAAATGACAAATTATCACTTCCCAAAACATTTTTCGTAGAATTTCACTTGCCAAATAATCGGTTGCCAAATTAACACTCGACAAATAATTCTTACGCAAACCTTATGTTTGGCATATTCATGTTTAGGCAATATCTCGTTTACCAACTGGTACTTTGACCAAATTTCATTCAGTCAAATATGTTAGTTGGCATAATATGTTTTAACCAAAACAAAATAAGGCAAATGATTTGTATCGTCAATATTTAATTGACCATTTCTATTTCGCCGATTCATCAGCAGAGGAACTCTTCAATGACAAATCATTTGCATCTTTATTTCAATGGTGTATAAGATACACAATAAAATAACAACTTTTTTTGTTACGTAGGTAGGCAAAAATAATTTGTGTAGGGGTCGCAATTCTAACCTAACCGCCAGCGTGTCGACGTCACCCCGCTTCGCGGGGTGCCTATTTACGCTCTAAGGACGCAAGCTAACCCTAACCTAACCTACCATTGTTACGATTGTTTGTTTTTTTACTGCTACCTCTCCCTCAACCTCCTTTGCGTCTGCCTCCTGGCCTCCCTCACCTCCTCGGGAGCAGGATAATCCCCGGTGGTTCTCCACCGCACCCGCTCCCTGTGCGCCTCAGCCAGCGCCTCTGCATCTAGCTCCCATGGAGGTGTGCTAGCCAAGGCGCACGCCGCCGCCCACGCCACCGTCACGTAGGCCCTGCAGATCCGTATGGCCACCACCCTGAGCCGCACTGAGCCGATCCGTCCGAATCGGGCCCTGTACAGGGCCATGCTCCGGGTGACACCGGCGTAGAGGCGGCGGCACGCGACGGACGGCGCCCCCGACGTTGGGCAGCAGCCGCCCCAGCGCCGAAGCCGCGCCCAGTATTCGGGGAGCAAGTTGGCGGAATTGCTCCCCGAAGTTCCACCTCCGGTCCAGGATGAGGCCTAGATATTTGATGTGGGGCCTCACCTGGACCATTTCACCACTAACGCGTAGCGCAGCACCCGCAGGCGGCCGCCACCCCCTTCCCCCAAAGATGATTGCTTCCGTTTTGGGGAGGGACACCCGCAGTCCCAGTAACCGGATGCGGGTTATCATCGATTCAGCGGCCACCTCCGCCCGTCGCATCACCTCCCTCAGCTCCACCCCCCGGACAGCCACCATCGTATCATCTGCATAGCAGATAACTGCCGTCCGGGGGAGAAGAGCGCCCCTTATAGCCCAGTCGTAGCCAATATTCCATAACGGGGGTCCCAAAGCGGACCCCTGGGGCACTCCACAGGCCATGGGCCTCTCTCTCCTCTGCCCTCCTCTTTCTTCGTAGAGCACTACCCGCTGCGTGAGATAGTGCTCTACAATGCGCCGCAGGCACTTCGTGATACCGAAGCGCCTCCCCAATCACCGAGTACGGGAGGGAGCCAAACGCGTTGGCGATGTCGAGTGACACCGCCACCACTCCCTGCCCCCTCCCCGCCGCCTCTTCGTGAAAACCTTTAAGGATCTCTAGTGCGTCCACGCAGAACCGCCCCACCCTGAAGCCGAATTGGCGGTCCGACATGTTGGGGCCCGTATTATCGAGGTGCTTGACGATCCGGGAAGAAAGGATTCGTTCCAGTATCTTTCCGGTCTCGTCAAGCAGCACGATTGGCCTCCACCCGGAGGGGCAGTCCACCGGCCGACTCTCCTTTCGGAGGAGGCAAAGTCGCTCCTTCCAGCATTTTGGGAACCGCCCTGCCTCAAGACAATCATCAAAGAGGTCTTTGAGGCGGTCCCCCAATTCCTCCATTGCCAGTGGCAGAACCCTCCTGTGCACCCCGTCAGGCCCTGGGGCCTTTTTACAGGCCCTTAGGCGGTGCAGTGCCCATGCCAGCTCCCCCTCGGAGACTGGCACCACCTCCACGGGTCCCTCCTCAATTTGGGAGGGCGCCATTACTGGCGGGACGAAGTCGGGGGCGGGCGGGAACAAGCCTTCCACCACCCGCGACAGGAGCTCCGGTTCCAGGGAATCCATGTAGGGACCGCTCTTCATCTTTCCGCGTACCACCTTGTACGGCCGCCCCCACGGATCCCTGTCCAATGTGGCCAAGAACGCGTCATGAGCCGCGTCCTTGGCCTTCGCAATTGCGGTGCACAGGGCCTCTTTTGCCTCTAATAAGGCACTGTGCAGGAGCTCCTCCTCCTGTGGGGTGTGCCTCCGTCGCTGGCAGTGGCCGTAATGGCGACGCGCTCTATTGCAAGCGTAGCGGAGGGCAGCCACCTCGTCCGACCACCAATAAGCTTGCTTTTTGGCGGTCGGTTTCCCTACCCTCCTCATACTTGCGTCACAAACTGCCGCCAGCGACCGGCGGAACTGAAGCGCTCTTTCTTCGATCCCCACAGCCCGGTCTGGTGCCCGCCCCCACCTTGCCTCGGTCAGGGCAGCCTCCTTCGCCGCCTCCCGGTCAAGGCTGCCCAGAGCCCACTTTGGGAAGGCCCCCCTCCAGCTAACTAAACATAACCTTTTTTTTTTTTTTTGACGCAGACGAAATGCTTTTACGCATCCCCCCCGGGGTTGGGGGGGTATGTGGGACTCGCCCTTCCGCACCGCCATCTTGATGATGGTGGCTGGACGGGAATACCCACTAAAACCTCTGCGGCGGACACCCTCGCTGCCGTTATAGGGGGGGCGCCATGGGATCCATAAGACTCGACCACGACGTCCCCCCGGCTGCCCCGGTTAGACCGGGGGCACCCTCCCGCCATAGGAGGGAAGGGTTGGTACGCACAACCCCTCCCCCAGACGTGTAGGACTCAGACTGTGGGTTCCCAACCCACAGGTCCTACTGGGCGATAAGGCGGTTGACGAGTTGCAACCGCCTTCTCCCCCTCCGTCTACGCCGGAGCGGATGCGCGTCCGCGTTTTCTTCGCGCTCCCGCTCCGCTTTCTCTTTTTTGAGTATTACCTCCTCGCAGAAGGCCTCCACAGCCCTCCAATCCCTCTCGCTCCTCAACATTTTCGAGATAATGTTGTGGAGCGAGAGGTCCCCCGAATGCAGCGCCCAAATTAGTTCGCTCCTTTCGCTCACCCAACTTGGGCACCAACGGATCGTGTGCTGCACCGTATCATCCGCCGCCCCGCAGTGGTGGCAGGCCGGTGTTGGTTCCCTCTGAATTCGGTGCAGGTAATGGCCGAAGCAACCATGTCCGGTCATTACCTGCACCATTCTGTATGTCAGTTTCCCGCTTTCCCTTTCCAGCCATGCGTCAAATGACGGGAGGAGCGCCCCTATTGTGTAGACGCCAGCAGGGGTGTCCTCCAGCTGGGCTTTCCATCGGTCCCTTGCCCTCCTAACAGTCATCAACCTCCTTGCCTCCCACTCTCTAGGGGCCAGACGCTCATCGCTGGTTCTGGCCTCCACCCTCTCTCTGTGGCGCTCAGCCAGCAGTTGAGCGTCCAGCTCCCATGGGAGGGTACCCGCGAGGGCGCAAACAGCCGCATGCGCCACTGTGCTGTAACTCCTTGTCATTCTCTGCGCTACTACCCTCTGTGGTTTTCTTAAGAGAGCTTTGGCCCTCTCTCCAATTCTGGACGCCCAGATTGGGGCCCCATATAGTGCCATGCTTCTCACTACATTGGCATATAGTTGACGGAACTAAGCCTAACCTAACCTACCCTAGGTTTACTGAACCAGAGATAATTAGTTCGATTCCAATCACACCCCAGCAGATTCGATTGAAACTGCCTCAACCAATGTCACTAAAGCGCAAACTCATCTAGAGTAGACCAGTGTTAAAATCGCCCGCGTGGTCGTGCCGGAGGGTTTCCCTTGGACTTTCCGCACTCTCTTAGCCGAAGTGACGAGAGAGGCCTGCTACTAGTAAGTAATACAATATAGGAACGATTTTCCAAAGCAAGATTTGAACAAACAAGTAGTTTATTTTTCTTACAGCTGTATCTATGGGACCGTAGTGACTCGGAGGTGGAAAGTTACATGCTGATCCACGCGTCGCGGTTGCTGCAGGACTGTGACCTGCAGGACGAGCGCAGCACCTACGTGAGGAACCTAGGGCCCTACTATAAGGCACAGCTGTGCTGGGCCATCGCGATGATTCTGGAGCCACGGGTGGGTTTCAGCAGATAAGATTGCCATTTTATCACTTATCGTCGTGGATAGGTGGATAAAGTTACAACCATCGACTGTTTTTCACCTATTGTGAGCAGTTTAAGAGCGTAGATTGCAATTGGTACAGTTAGATTAGGAGAAACCTTTGGCTTTCTATAGGGCGCAGCTGAACTGGGCCATCGCTATGATTCTAGAACCACGGGTAAGTTTTTTTTGCAAGCTTTTATTTCACCTGTCCCGTTGTCTGTAATCAAATCTTGCAAGTTAAATTTGATCCACTTCCCGGTTTCCGATTGAGCTGAAATTTTGTATAAATCGGATGACAATGCAATATTATTATGACATAGAGCTGATCTGATGATGGAGCTGGAAGGTGGCCATTATAGGAACTCCGTAATTAAACGACGCAACCCCATCGAGTTTGGGCTCGTTAGAATCGTCTCAATGTGTAAGTGATGATGGTATACAGAAAAGTACAGTCGGCAATAAAAGCTTGTAAGTACCAAAAATGACATTTTTGACAGAAACTTTTTTATCGTTTTTTCTTCGACTGTTTTTCGCCTACTGCGAGTATTCGCTATGATTTTCGAGCTCCGGTAGAGGTTCCCGAGGGTTTAACCCTTTTTCACAGCCCCCTGGCTGGGAGGGTAGTTTGAAAATTTTAATTTCAATTGGTGCAGTTAGGTCTTAAATAAGTAGATCAGATAACTATGTAGCTATTTGGTCGCCAGTAACTGAATGACATTTTTATAACTGACCAGCGGACCAAAGATGGTTGCATTTGATCACCTATCGCTGTAGATAAGACCGTTACGTTCTAACAAGTATGCGAGTGCGAGAGTGACGGATGTCTTATACAGAACGATTAAAGTGATCAAAAGGAAACCACGTTAGCCCTCCCGATTGATGATCTGGCCGATACATTCTCGGAACTTAAAAGGGCAAGGAAAGGCCCAAGAAATGCTGGCTTGATCCCGTAAATCATCTCCTAAGGGAGTGAAATGAGTATGTATTGAGCTACGAAATAAACTATAGTTTCACGCGGACAGAGTCGCGGGCAGAAGCTAGTAAATTATAACTATATATAGTATAAGACTCAAGTGGTGTGACTTATGGGTTTATACCTACTAAAACGTTTTTCACATATTATTTACAGATCGTTTTCATACAAACTTACGTTGACGGCCAGAAATACGTGTCGGTGATCAATGATAAAATTGTGGTAAGTGTCATTTTTCTGTTATGTTCTCATGTTTTCTCAGGAGTACGGACTGTCAAAGCAGATGCTTAACCGCTTCCCACAGGGCACACACCTGCGTCGCACCTAGCACGTCGCCTGCATTTTTGACCTCGTTCAATCGTTGAGCCAGGGGCTAACGGAATAAAGCCGGGGCAGACAGGCCTTACGATGTTTCCCAGCGTCCATCAATAAAAATATATTTATAAATCGCTGTAGCATACAAAATTTATCTTATTTCAGAAATACAGAACGCACTTGACTATAGTGAAGATGTCGTTAGCTACATCACTGCTGGAGCATGCCGATCGGGTGTTTTTGTTCGATCGAAAAATACTCGTGTTTGGCGGGAGTCCGGCTTACATGTTCTTTAAATACGGTGAGTAAAACCAGTGAGAAATTCATCTATAACTTACTACTATCTTCAATGATTCCGAAACCCAAAGCGAGTCATTAGCCTGTGACAACTTGTCCCGATCTTGTGCTATTTTCCACCAGTTCATCAGCTTTAATATCGAGCAGGCCTGACTACTTTGGCCTCAACCTCGACGCCAGGTGGAATTTCGGGGCACACTTCACTCAGCTGGCCCCTAAATTGGTAGGCTCTGCAGTAGCGCTGGGAAGGCTGCTTCCCAATCAAGGAGGTCCTCAGTCCCCTTGCAGGTGTCTCTACTCTGGAGTCGCCCGGAGCAGCCTGTATAGACGCCCTCACGTCTAAAAACAAGATCCTATTAAGGTAACCGCAAAGGATAAGTGTGAGGGCGTGCAGAGAGTACCGCACGGTGTCCTGGGCGCTACAGGCTAATGATCCGCCCTTGAAACTCCAGCAGGCGTGGGTTCTGGGCGAGATACTGTGCGGAACTGAGGGCCAGGGGAGAGCATCGCATTAAACGGGAAGTAGAAGGGCTAATGGACGCAGCAATGACCACCCTTCTCCCGAGATGGAGGGCAGACTAGGTGTCCACGACCGGCAGAACAACCATAGGGGTAATTTCGCCCCATTTCGAGAGAAGTGATGATGCAGGTTCTCACAGGGCAGGATGAGAAGAAAGCCCCAACTGCCACGGGTGTGGCGCATAAGTAGACGAACGTGCGCA
Source organism: Epinotia demarniana (assembly GCA_945867215.1). NCBI lineage: Eukaryota > Metazoa > Arthropoda > Insecta > Lepidoptera > Tortricidae > Epinotia > Epinotia demarniana. The sequence goes on along the minus strand of OX244263.1, from coordinate 26,793,324 downwards.
AGCGGCAGCATTTGTTAGACAACCGTCAAATTTTGTTTCTATTGTACCTACTTGTTTTAGCGTTAGTATAAAAAATCATCAAAGTTAATTGTTAATGCTAAAAGTGAATTTACTACTAATACATTCCCGATTGTTAAGTACTGTATAGTGTAACCTTGAGAATTTGATAAAATTATGTTAAAATTGTTTTAGTTACTTACGAAACAGATGCCGTATGTAAACTTTCATGGGTGTTTAAGCCTGATAAAGTTATTTATTTCCAATTGATTATACCTGAACTTGTAAATAACTGATGCATTGTTAAAGTTACATTTTATTTTGGATTAAAGATCATTTAATAACGAAAAACGAGGGATGCGCAAAATTGGCAACTGTGGTTGCCACAAGCAGGCGAGTAGTTACAGATGATTGTAAAAATCAGTCTAGTAGGCCGTTTCGAAACATCAGGTCCTGGTTAATTTCCTGACTTAAAAGAAGAGAAATTGCACATGGCGACTCCTTAGGGATCGTCCAAATACAACGCGACTACGCTAATCGTGAGAGCTTGCGATTGTCAATTAGGACACCTATTCGAGTCCAATATTCTGCGCAAACTTGCGATGATCGCATAGTCACGTTGTATCAGGACGATCCCGTACAGCGACACAAACGCGCTTACGCGCTCACGCGGACGCGTCGTGCGATCGCAATTTGTACAACAAGTATTTGAATTTTATGATAGATGGGTGACTGTAACTGTATCGCTCCAAAAAGGCGCATCCTCACCATGACGCGAATTCTATGTAATTTATGTATAACGGTTACCAGGTCGGGAGTATCGTGTACGCATGACGTTCCGAGCCCGCGACAGCCTCGACAACCAACGTGTGGAGGCGCTAATCGATCAAGCTCTCGAAATTGGAGGCCAGGTAAAGAAATATCATGTACCTATAGTTTCTATTTAGTTCGATTGTAATAGCAGCCTTTAACAAAATGGGTCAAGTCTAATCAGGCAACTCTTGACTACTCTGAGGCGCTCGACCAATACCACGGCCACTTAGCTCATTAAGGCCTAATTTCTCGATTGGATCGGAAGGTCAAACGGCAGTCAATGCCCTGAAAGCAAATGTCCAATAAGTATCTACGAACTACGCTTGTACAATAGACAAACTAGTACTCACGAGGAGTCGGGAGAATCCCCGTGAATAGATCTACTTATATAAATTCTATTTAGACCACACCTTCTCTCGCCATGCGGCCGCGACTACGTCAACTGTTCTTATTCAGGAATACGGACCGGTCTGAATTAGATTTTGCGAGTCACATTAAATGTGACTCGCAAAATCAAACATTGTTTTCAAGAAACGTTTCGTAATGGTCCTGTCCAGCTAGGTCGTAGGTATACCTGTAATAGTTCTTTACCCAAATCTTACAGGCTCTATAAGAGCGTTCGCACATTATGGCCACTATTCGCCGATAATACTTACACGATGTCAACGGATGCCACCTTACAGTCACCCCTAAGATGTCCCGAAGCGAAGGGAATTGAACAATGTAGGTATTCTAGTATTTCTAGCCACTGGCGTGCAGTGTAGAGGTATGACTGAACCCCTAGCGGTCGTGTTTCCTGGCAGCGGCAACTAAACATTAAAATTACCATTAAAATGAAAAAATAACCGATACAGGCAAACGTACACTCTTCCAAAAGATGGACGTATTTAAAAATTGGCTATAATTTTGGAATCTATATAGGTACGGCGTCAAGTATAGGGGCCATTACGTGCGCCCACTAAAATTAAGGTCAGTGACGAGTGGCAACCAGGTCAATTCCATTGTCCTCAGTGAGGTGAAAGAAAATTCTAAATCTATGTTTGACTCAGGTCCGCGCCTACTTCGGCACGCTGCTCATACTCAGACTGCCGACCAGTCCCACACACAAGACCGCCGAGTTCGTTAAGGAGATCACCGAACACTCCGACCTGTATGGGATCACGTCGCTTAACATTAGCTTGCCGGATAGCGAGGAGATTTTCAAAAGGTACTTGGCTTAAGTTGCCACTGTAAACGAGCGGTAAGGCAAGCGATTTTCAGTTTCAGTTCGTGGGTTCGAAACCCGGTTCGTGCGACTAGGTTAATTACTTTATATTAAACAGTAGCTTTTTTGGTGATGGTAACCCAACGAGGTCTAATTTTCTCTCTGGGTAGGAGGGTCAATGTAAAACGGCGGCCACAGATAGGCGGACGAATTCAGCGGCGGAATTATGTCTGAGCTGAGGCAGGGCCAAACATTTTATATGTCGCAGCTGCGGGCAGCTGAATTCAGCGGGATATCGGCGGCGGAATTCAGCCAGTAGGTATGTGTATTGATGCTGCCCGATCAGCCGTATGCAGATGTATTTCCAGCGGTAATATTCCGCGAACCCTTACTCTTTGTTTAATTAACGTTCGTTCTTTAATTAACCTACTCTATTCTTTCCACAGGGCTATCATCGAATCAAGAAGACTGACAAATACAACTCTAACTAATGAAATAACTCTCAAAGCTCTCAGAAATTTATCAAGTGAGTAAATTCAATCAGAACAGCTGTTTCTCTGAATCAGATAAACAGAGCACATTAAATTTAGTTTTAAGAGGGAGGGAAATTTAATTTTTATTTATTTATGAATCATATCAAATTTATAAAGTTTGACATTAAGGAACAATTAAAAGCGCGTATAGCGCTTTTAATTGTTTTAATTTAAAATAATTTTAATTTAAAATTCCTAACATGTAAAAACCGAAAAACTTCTCGCAATACCTCAGAAAAACATGACATATAGATAGGCAGGTGCCTGTGACTGTGACAAAAGCGAGTTCAGCAGTTTCAGTGCCCAAACAGCAGGAGAGTTTATGTGTGCCACAGTGCGAGTTAATAGGACTGCCAGGCCAGGAGATTGCATGTGATGCCTCGGCCTTAGGAGGGTTATGGGCACAAACGGTATAACGAGCTTTACGGATCGTGCCACTAAATGCGGGCGGGTGTCGCTGTCGCCACGTAAAATACTGCAAGTGGTCACGAGAACATTGTAACATTGTAAGTAGTTTCGGTTCACTTCCAGAGAGTATATACATACAGAACAACAATACGTCAGTCAGACGTACAAAAGCAACAATAACCAAAATATGTAAAAGGATATGAAAGACTGAAGGATGATATAGTTAAGTAGCTCTTATGGTTAGAGCTCCCGTTGCACGAAACCCTACCTCACAAGGGTTTCAAGATCAGCCATGGTATTGACCCCATTTGTTGGGGCTCATAAAACATGGCTGATCTTGAAACCTGCCAGCGTTTGGGCAGGCAACCCATGCGGGTTGTTATCTACAAATGTGTCCCTTTCGATGAGTAAACGTTTCGATCTGCCACCGAATGCTGTAATAGTAGAAACGAAAAAAAAAATTCTAAGTACCAGGATATGGTATGGCAACCAACTAAAATCCAGTGTTCCTAAGTAGTATCTATCACTATATTGCATTTCTGATCTGCCACCTTGTGAGGTAGGGTTTCGTGCAACGGGAGCTCTAACCATTACACAAGGGCGGCCTAAGCCATTGCGAGGTTCTGGGCGGGTAGATCTTTGCGAAGCGAGGCTATATTATATGTACATCTAATATTTTACAAAGCTTTTTTTGTTCTTACAAGAGTCCGCGAGGTCCCGGGCGGTTAAGGCCCCTCCTGCTAATATTCTAAATATTGTGTTTTTTGTTTACAGAACCGAAGCTATGGAAACGGGAGACATCCTTATGCCTCAATCCAACGCTTTTGAGACAAACTTTGTGGAAATACGTCTCTTTCTACATTCATTACAGGCTATTTTTGATAATTACGGTATGAACTTTGGGTTTGAGTTCTCTTTAGTTCCCATATCCTTACTTAAATTACTCTGGCTGATGACAATAATCAAATGAGATAGTTGAACTCTATCTAGCTGCAGCTGCAATACGTCACCATGTGCGTTTTCTCTACTTTTAAGTCAGGAAATACACCAGGACAACGACTTCTGCAAGATGCCTTGAGAACTATGCCCATGGTCAGTAACTAGATCGAAGAATCGTTCTCCGAGTTAGAGCGTAGAACCTCATGAGCTGGGTTTTCGACAAACCCTCCTGGCGTCACTGTATAAGAAAGAATATAAGTTTTCGTTCACATGTCTTTGCCTTCCAGCTGATGTCAGCAATAGTGACAGGCGCTATAATCGGCGTTTTCTTCTCTTACCAACTGAACTCGATGGGGGACACCATGTCGATGTCAAAGATCCACGGGGAGGTGATGACGGTGGAGGCGTTGGAACAGAGCACCACACTGGTGCTCAGGGTGTACAATACGTCGGAGGCCATGTCGATAGCCACTAGGTAACTTAAGTGCTTATTCATAGACCATCTAACCTAATTGCAGTAAAATGCCGTTCAAATTGTCCCTTTATAGATTGAAAGATTTTTTGTGCATCGGGAGCTCTGGCAATCTTACTTACCACCAGGAACACAACGCTGCAACTACAAGGCGAGTACAGCGAACAGCGAACCCTTCTACTCGGCGAATCCTTCAATCTATAAAGGGTAAATTTGAACTGCATTTTACCTCAAATAGGTTAGATTATTATGGTTGCGGTCTTCTGTAAGGTGGAGTACCTAGTTCTCCGATTAAGCTGCTCAAAATATGTCTGAGATGACATTCCGCTGATCTCTATAGCAGAATGTCCTTAGTCTAAATATCACTCTAAAATTCTCAGTTATCCTGCTTGGCACACATTAAATTGCCCCAATTTCCTACTTAAGTCATTCACATCGCAATATCGGCCAAATTCCCATTGAACAATGTCAACATCTCTCACCTTTCTAGTAAGGCATTTATATAGGTAACTCCTCGTAAAAACCTGTCTTCGTTGTGTAAGTACCTACCTACTTCTACTCCTCCTTAATATTGTAACATGGAGGTCGGGGCTGGATGAGTCGGCCACAAGACCGTATAGAGTGGAAGAATAGGCATAGATCCAATATTGGATCACCAAAAGCACACCATTATAATGAAGAATATTGTCACACTCCCCACAGTTACAAGCTACCTAGGCAATAAGGCCCGCGTTTACGCACAGACGTTATTTCCAGCGACACGCCGCGTGACCCGCGGCTTGGCGCGGCATTACTTAGAATATAATAGAATATAATTTAGAATAGAATAGAAGCCAATGCTGGCTTCTATTCTATTACCTGTATCTTGCTACAGTAAACGCGGCCTAACGCTTTTGTTTCAGCTACGCCATGTCTACTACAAATGCCAAATATTTGGAAACGCAAAGAATGGCTTACACCGCCTTACCCTATCCAGAGGTAACTACGAAAACAAGAATTGTAGGTAAATCGGCGATAACACTGCTTACTGCTTTGGTCGCTGAACTTGCTTCAAACTACCTACTTCGACCATCGACTGTGGCCGACTAACGTCTTCTTTCCACTGTTGCGGTCGCCACACGTTGCATGTGGCGACCGATCTTAAGTGTTTTTGTCGATTTACTTGTAGCTTAGCGAACTGTTACTTGAGTTTTTGTTTTTCTGTTGGTGCAGAGTTTGACTGAGTATCTGATGCTGCGAGCGATCGACTCCCCGCAACATTACGTGTATATGTACGCCTATGGCATGGAATTGAAAGACGAAGGCACACTTGACGTTGGTATCACTTTTTTCCTTAAAAGAGTCATCATCATCATCATCGTATCATCCGAAAGACTGCTGCTGGACATTGACCTCCCCCAAACAGAGCCACAATGACCACCTGCACCACGCACATCCAGCGGACTCCAGCGACCTTTACCATGTCATCAGTCAACCTTGGTGGCTCAACCCACGCTGCTTATAGGTGTATCGATCGATGCATAAAAGAAGTAGAGAACAGCGGAATATCCTTTGAAGACTTCCAGAAGACCGCAACCATAATAACATCACTACTTGCTTGGTGGGTGGGTGTTGTGTTCCTGGTGGTGAGTAAGGTCGCCAGATCTCAGAGATGAGAGCATAGGATCTGCACATGTCCCTAGCTGTCAACACAACGAATCCTCAAATCAATAAAGGGTGGGCAGCGCGCTTGTGGGCATGCTGCTTAACCGCAGGCAGGCTGTATGCTTGTTTGCCATCGTTGTAATAAGTATAAAACGACTACGGCGATGTACGTGTCGCGCCTGAATCACACCGCCACGTCTGCCCCCCCCATACTGTAAATTGTTTTAAGCTCACCTCAACGCTCACCGACAAATATATCTTGACACCGCGATGCGTACTTAGTTACTAAGCGTAGGTAGAGGTCACGGGCGACCGGCGGGGTGAGCCGCATTAACGCATAGCGAATAACAGCTCTGATGAAGTGGTGGAGTGCGTACAAGAAGAACGTATAGGAAGACTGGCTACACGTTGACAGTGTTCCAGCCGCGATCGCGCCTCTACGTGCATTTCAGCTCGTTTGTGGTGCGCGTGCCGCGGCCGCCGCAGGAGATCGTCAGTGCTGACTTCTGGTCCAAAGGTGTCGTGTTCCGGCGGTTTCGGAGTGAACCCACCGAACCTTACGTTGGAGCTAACGATGCAGCGGAGCCACGCCGTTATGTCATCTAGATTAGTTTTCACGCTTCCGTACCCAATTTTTTTAGGGTAGGTACCTCCCCTACATCTAAAGCGGGGATGTAATATTTCTTTCTCTTTAAACCCATGGTGTGGGGTATCGTTGGATAGCTCGTTCAAAAATATTTAGGTTATAACCATTTTTTTAAATCACTGATTCGTTTGCGAAATATTGGGCTTTAAATCCCCTCCCCCCCTCCCCCCCTCCCCCTGCAGGCTAAATGGCTACTACTGGTGGGGATGTGAAAAAATTTGTAGTAGTAGTCCTAAAAGGAAAACTATCACGGACAAGTAGGCATTAGTAGTTACCGAGTAATAGTCGACCAACTTAATGTGTACCTACTTGGAAAGGCCAATTTTCGTACAAATTCGGCCGACCCAACCGCACCGCACGTCGATGTAACTAAGACAGACAGGCAACTACGGAACCCTACACTGCGCGTCCGCCGCGCCGGCCGGCCCGACACGCACTTGGCCGGTTTTTTAATTGTATTTATGTTAGTCTTTGAGGTTATAATGGGCCTTAGATGCCTGAAGAATGTATTATTATTATAAAAAACCCTATTTCAGATCCAAGTGTTATACAGCCCCATCCACCACGACACGGCAGCGGCGTCGCGCTCCCTGGCCCGCACCTATATGTCGCTGTTGCGGTTCTACAGCGGCTACAAGGACGCGGACATTGAGATCATTGACGACCCGCTCGTGCTTGACTCCTCGCCGGTAGGTTACATTCTGACTCGCCACATGGCGGATGAACTTTTCAACCGAATTCCGTCTCCCAATTCCGCTGGCCAGGTTCCGTCTGCAGCTACTACAAACACGTTATATGGCCCTATAATTCTATGGTGGTAAATTCCGTCGCGGCATAGCTGCAGTCGGAATCAGCACGGAATTTACCCTATATGTGGCGGAATGGCGAGCGTTAGACTGAAGATATCAGCTCCTGACTATTGAAATAATGGAATATAGGAATACTGGAACTGGAAAGCGCGGAATTGACTCAAATTTGAAGCAACATATCAGAGAAAGTACCCCATATAGAAGATCGCGGGCATAATAACGCCGCGTAGTATTTATTGACTGTGGGAATTACGTTCATCAAAGTTCGTGAGGATTATATAGTGTTGTTGGCAGCAGACCTTTTAGGGTCAGCAGAGCGATAATACGCTGCCTGTACGCTATATATTATGTTACTACAGCTATATATCATATCAACCGAAATACGTCCACTGCTTGACATAGGCCTCCCCCAAAGAGTGCCACAATGACCGGTCCTGCGCCACCCGCAACTAGTGGACTCCCGCAACCTTTACCAGGTTTGCCTATCCACATTCCGGCCGATTACGGCTGTGCACCTTCCAGTACGTGGTCGCCACTCTAGAACCTTTCTGCCCCAGCGGCCATCGGGTCTAAGTGCAATGTGCACCTGCACTAAGTATCAGAACCGAGAAGATTGGGAGAGTATTATAAGTCTCGACACTCTAAAGAAAACCGTCTTGTTTCAGGCTCAGAAGAAAATGCATGTGCCGCCGCTGATAATACACTTCATGTTGATTATAACCATCGCTCACATAACCTTGCTGCCTACCATGGAACATGGTCTTATAAGACATATGCAGGTAGACCACTTTATTTTTATTCACTTATTTATTTAAAAAGGGTTGCCAGGGGGGGCAGGGTTGAAGTGTGTTGTGGGCGATGGGCTAGCAACCTATCACTGCAATATCACATTTAGTCGATCTTTTATACCCATATTTGTGCTAAAAGTGGCGCTGGAACATACGTTTCATGTGCTCTGCCTACCCCTTTTGGGAATAAAGGCGTGAATGTATGTATGTATATATTTAAATCAGACAAGAAGGCCCATATTACAAATACCTTAACGACTAACATACATATCAATGTAAACTTATTAATAACTAATGTGTTGCGCAATTTCGTGGTGTCAGGTAACCGACCGCGAAAACGTCGGAACTTGACTCCCTTGGACCAAAATCCTTCCTTAGTGAAGGTCGATAGATGGTCTGTTGGAACTCTGATCACTAAGGAATTAAAATTCACGTCATGGCGAGACTCCAACCTCACGACCCTCAGGATGAATCCGGGCTTCACGCGCACATACTCCAAGACTTCCTCTGCCTTCGTAGTGTAGTGCACCCGGGACTCGGGACACGTAAAGCTGCGTCGAAGGTGTAGCAGGACGCAGCAGGTGATTTGGTCCAGTCGGTGCTCATGCTTATTTGCATATACTCCTACTTGTTCCTTCTCATTTTGCAGGTTTTCTTTCATTGAAAAGCCAGGCCAATGTATTCTGTAATGACTGCCACACTTTGTCTTCATGGACAATCAACCGGCAGCCCAAAGATACATTGAACGCAATAGTCCTCACCAAATTATTTCTACTACCAACAGTCTCCCCCTTTTCCAGGTGCATGCCATGAACTTCTCTCCCGCCCGCTACTGGTTCTCTCTTTTCTGCTGCGACATCCTCTTATACTGGACCCTGATCTTCGTCATCACTACTATCCTTTTTTGCGTCATGTACTGGGTTGCGCCGGTGCATTTCTTGCACAGGGACTTGAGTAAGTGCAAATACATTGGTAATGTCGTTACTTACCTTTTTATTTTTTGAATACTAATATTATAAAAGCGAAAGTAGTCTTTCTGTCTGGCTGTTACCTTTTCACGCTCAAACCATTGCTGCCGCTAAAGTCCGCTTGTCTATGATAGGGCCATGGATTATGTGAAAGATAGTGTGATCAGTTGAAATAGGCGAAGGAATTCAGCCTGAAAGTGACGATCCTTACCCACTGTTAGATGTTGGCCATTTCAGATCCGGACACGGCATGGAGGACCTATCAGGCTAGGACCCGTTATCCGATACATACCGCCCGGATTAAATAATAATATTTAAGTAGTATAAGTAGGTAATATAACTTCTACGGCTTCATTTCTTTCAGTCGTAATCCCATTCATGCTTATAATGTATGGAATAAGCTGTGTACCTCAAGCCTACCTCTTTAGCCTTGGTCCCAGTACTGCCTTGAATTCCATGTCGTTTGTCATATTCAACATCATTTTCGGTAAGCTGTCTTTCCTTAAACTTTAAAAACTAGAATGTATTGTGGTGTAGGCAGCGAATGAAACACCGGCGGAAATTTTTCACAATTTTGTATATTCAAGAGTCTCGCACACACACTACGTATAGTCTCACGTACCTACACACAACAGATAAAGATAAAGAAAAGTTCACTATTACTATTAAGCCACAGGCTCTATTTCTAATATAGTAAGTAATCACTAATCACGTTAACTTAATAATTTGCTTGCGCGCCGGTGTCGCAGTGGTGGACTGACTGAAGACTAACTCGACGAAGCGAGAGCGCAAGATTTTTGGGCGCGCGGCTCGGGCCGCGCGAATTGCGACCTTATGTCGCCTAGTCCGCGGAATTCAAATAACGGGCGGGGTAGACGAAGTATTTGCTATATATGAGAATTAGCAGGAGGTTAAGAAACACTGGGCCATTGAGCCCAGAGCAATCCTTCACATTGGCGACTTTGGGCAAGCATTCGACTTCTAATTCATTATCCTAAAATGCCAAGACTGTAAAAGACGTTCCTGTTTGAGTACGCCGGCTTTGCACACAAGTACCGCCTTGCAACAGTGACCACCTCATACCGTGCTGCGTACCATACTACTCCAGGCAACCGAAAAAACGTGTGTGTCAAACCACACCCAGTGGAATAAAGCATATGTGAGACGGGTCAAAGTACCAAGTCGTTGTATCAGATTCCTCAATAACAGCGAAAAGGGTCAGATAAAAAGTATCTACAAGAAAAATAACCCGGGCCTTATAAAGTTTTGAACCCCTCGTATGGTAATCCCTCAATGGTAGCTGCTCGTTTCATGTTCGTTGTCCAGCTCCATCCTCCTTCCGCTACGCGTTAAGCCTCGATCTTAGTGGAGCATCGGGACTATGTATATTTACTCAGGTAATTACAAAGAAAGCATTTGATTTCTGTGGCACTTAGGGCTGCACGTGACGGTAGCCTTTTGCGAATGTCCGTCCGGTAGGGAGCTATGTCCGGTAGCGAGATCTGCTTCGCTTTGAAGTAGCCTTCAATGAGGACTTTTCGCTCCCCACAAAAGTCTAGCGGGCGTAGCATGGCTACCATTTCATCACTTATCGTTGTGGATAGGACATTCGTCACTCTCGCACTACGTGTTTATCAGAACGTGACGGATCCATGCTACGCCCGCAGCTGGTCACTAAATCCTGAACAGGTGATTAAAGTAATAGAGTGCTTTTCAGGGGAAGCCTCAGTAATAAGCCAGTTCCTCCATGGCGACGCCTTCAATTACGCCGAGCGGGCCCTCAGCCTGTCCCCACAGTACAACGTGGCGAACGCCTTTCTCCGTATCACGAAGATCTTCGTCTACAACAGCGAGTGCGTCATATTCAACAACAAGAAGCTCTGCCACACCAATGTGCTGCATAAGTGCTGCAGTGAGTAGTCCAAACCGAAAACACTGGGCAGATGGCTAGTCATTATTGGTTGAGCGCCTGAGTAGGTCTGTCGTTCGATCGGGTCGTCGGGCATATTTGATAGTAGACTGCGGTATTCGCTTGGCGGTCCCATGTACCTAAATAGCCATAATGCTACGTAAGCGAGGTTTTCTCAGATACGAGTGTAAGTTTCTTACTACTGGGTTTTATGTCCAGTGGGATCCTGTTGTTTTACCAAATTTATTTTGGTCAAATTTCATTTCCCAAACAAATTTTAGCAACTGTTTTGTTTGCCAATGCAAACTTTGGCACAACTTTAATACGAATATTTTAATTACGTCAAATTTTCATTCAGCAAAATATTATTACGAAAAATTACATTATGGCATGTGATCTTTTAGCAAATGTTGTAATAAGGCAAAAAAATATTAGACAGTAAACATTTCGTCAAGTTAATGTTATGGCAAACTATAAAAAGACAAAAATCACAATTGTTTGGGTTATGAGATTTTACCAAAATACTATTAATAAAACGGCTCGGTCCCTTTAATAAAAAAATGCACCGTTAAGTAGGTCGGTAGGCAAAGGCGTAAAATTAGGTTAGTGCAGCCAAAAAGGGGAGGGGTCGGAGGGCGAAGCCTCCTAGCAGTAAAAAAAAAACAGTCGTAACAATGGTATTATTTGGTAGGTTAGGTTAGGGTTAGCTTGAGTCCCTTAGAGCTGAAAAAGGCACCCCGCGAAGCGGGGTGACGTCGACACGCTGGCGGTTAGGTTAGAATTGCGACTTCTACACAAATTAATTTTCCCTACCCACATAACAAAAAAAGTTGTTATTTTATTGTGTATCTTATACACCATTGAAATAAAGATGCAAATGATTTGTTATTGAAGAGTTCCCCTGCTGATTAACCGACGGAATAGAAATGGTCAACTAAATATTGACGATACAAATCATTTGCCTTATTTTGTTTTGGTTAAAACATATTATGCCAACTAATATATTTGACTGAATGAAATTTGGTCAAAGTACCAGTTGGTAAACGAGATATTGCCTAAACATGAATATGCCAAACATAAGGTTTGCGTAAGAATTATTTGTCGAGTGTTAATTTGGCAAACGATTATTTGGCAAATGAAATTCTACGAAAAATGTTTTGGGAAGTGATAATTTGTCAAATTTTTTTTGGTAAAACAAAGGTAACCCATGTCCAGTACCTACTTACCTCTCCATCATTGCGATTAGTCGCGAGTCAAGTTTTTGAAAATTTCATTAAATCAGTTACTTTCGTATGAAAGTAACTGATTGAACGAGTAGGTAAGTACCAGTCTGTCTTGGTATTGGTAGCTACAGGGTTTTAGAATAGAAGTATCCTAGGTCATTTTTAATAGAGAACAACATCGTTAACGTGTTGGCCCCGATGGGAGTCGGTATGGTATGGGCTAAAACATGGCTTTGTTAGACATACTTAATTTAAATTAAAGAAATTGCTTGTTTACAATCGGTTATTGTTGTGACAAATTCCAAAACCCCATTTTTTCCCTTTTTAGACAATTCTCATTTTTATTTCTAGAAAAATGCGGTATAATGCAAGCCTGCTTCCGGCGCATATCTTATCTATCAGAAGAGGGCATCCTCGATGAAATCCTGTGGACAGTGTACCACTCCATCATATTCAGCACACTCCTTATCACGTGGGAGTACAAAGTTGTGCAGCGCTTATGTTACTACGTGCGCAACCGATGGTTTCCACGCGAGATCCCCCTTATGATGATGGACCAGGCTGGCACGACCCATGAACGGCAGGATGTTGCCACGAAAACCATACACATGAAAAAAGAATATAAAGGTATGTTTAAGTTTAGTAGATATTAATATCGCTTCATCATATGAGCTGTAGGCGGTTCACTGCTTCCTTCAAAAGTAACTAGTTCCTCGTATTCATACAACAGAATCTGGTAGTCTTAATGTCGGTCAGTTTAGTGGAAAGTAGACTTCACTTGTGGGTCCAATCTGAAGGAACTTTTCTTAAGCGCTACGAATGATCATATCATTATCTAATCCTTGTGGAATACAAATAATATATTATGTAAGCGACAGTCCAAAACAGTTGTTTATCTACGTTAACAGTCGAGATTCTCCGCTGTCATGCATCCATTTCCAAATCATCAGGTATAAAAGACATGTTCGGCGAATACCTCCTAGTAGACAACCTCACGGCTACAAGCGGCACCGGCGCTGCCAGGCTCTCGCGCCTGTCGTTCGGTATCGGCAAGGGCGAGGCGTTAGCGATCGTCGGACAATCCGACTTCAGCAGCCGATTGCTGCTCTGCGAGATACTGGCCGGCTTCAAGATGCCGACGTCAGGCTGCGCTACTGCCATGTCGAGTTGGTCGCTCACTGCTGACCCGCATAGAGTAAGCTCATAATCATCATACATCTTGCTCATCAACATCTGTAGTTTAACTTGAATAAGAAGACGTTGGAGTAAATTTATGAACTGAAACTATAGGGGATTGTACCTAACTTGCATCGACCAATTGAGCTGGTAGTTGACAAAATTCAAATTCATCCCATAGAACATCAACAAACGTCCTCCGCAGATAGATTCCGCCGCTGATTTTGTACGCCCGTCTGAGGCAGCGCCATATATTTTACATGAAATTTTGTATGTGGCGGGGCGGGCCTTCAACGTAACTGAAAACTTAGGGACCGTGCACACCAATTCGTAACTGTCGGTGTCGGATCCTACAACATTGGTTTGGAGCATGCTTCGAAATCGGACTGGGTGGCATGAACAGCAAGATCCATTCACACGGCGTCAAGTTGTGTCAGATCTCCTACAAAAACAGTTCCCGCAAAGAATTGGAAGTCTCCGTGTGATCGGGTTCTTGCTTGCCCTCGGATGTTCTTACTGGATCCGACAACGGTAGTTACGGATAGATGTGACCAGAGGGCCTACAGCGAAACGGAAACGAACTTCGTTTGTGTATCTCTCTCTCAGTCGCTCAAACTAGCACTTGCTAGTGCGACAGAGAGGGAGACACACGAACGAAGTTCGTTTTAGATTCGCGGCAGGCCCTCAGGCTCTTAGGCTTACCATAAATTCCGCCGCAGATTTCGTCCGCCTGTCTGTGCTAAGAGGACCATATTTATTGTATGTAGTAGCTGTGGTCATAATCAGCTCAGCGGAATTCGGTCTGTAAGTGACGGGCCTGATGGGCATTTGGAACCACCACAAACCTCCATCATAACAACTCATATCTACTGTATTAAGTATCTTGTGTGTAGTACTCCTGCAACGTGGCGTTCAGTTGCTTCGAACACTCGCCGTTGCCGCCGTGGATGACGGTGTATGACGCCATGTGGATGATCGCGGTGCTGCGAGGCGTGCCACGGGCGCACGTAAACGAAGAGGTCACGAATCTCTTGGACGCTTTAGGTGAAATGCTATAGTACACAATATTTGAACTGAGCTCATGAATGGCTGTTGTTTGTGCTCGGCGCTTGCCACATTTTGCAAAAAAATATAACCACCACGTAATACGTTCATTGAATAACGAACTATCGTCATTAAAAATAGATTCAAAATGAACTACTAGATAAAATACCACACACAGCATGCTAGGTATACGGTATACCCACACCAGATAAATGTTTATTTCATTCTTTGTTAGCTTATTTTGAATCTTTGGCTAGGACGATAGAGTTTACTATTCAATGAACATTGCATGTGGAGGTTATATTTTGCAAAAAATGGCACACGCTGACCACAGACAATAATCATTTATGAGGTCAGTTGAAAATAAATGAACTTTACATGTATAGCCCCTGTCCATTACTACCTAGGTACCTAGTTAGAAAGCGCGAGGGGCGAATGCTTTACGTGCGACATAAACGACCTAAACGCGTTCATGTTTATTATCTACGCTAGGCACATAATCAAACGCGGGGTCCGATATTGCCGTAATTTTTCGATACTATTACTGTCAGACAGAACTAGTAGCGCGTGGTCCCACGCGGTTGACACGTAAGGGGTACGTGTAGATAGTGTTTTTTTTTGGGATTTGGCAGTTTTGGTCATGACCGTGGTTAGCAGAATTAATAATTGGTTAAATTTCCCCAGATCTCGGTGACAAGTCCGAAGTGGACGTGTTCCGCCTCCACCAGAATGAGCAGACCCGTTTAAACTTCGCGGTGGCAGTGATCGCCGCGCCGCCATTGCTTATCTTGGACGAATTCACCGCTTACCAGCACTATTCGGTCGTCCGCGCCATGTTCTACATACTGTATCATCTGAGGAAGCAGGGGAATGCGGTTTTAGTTAGTTCTGCTAGGCGAGTTACCTTTGAATCTTTATTTATATTAGGCCCACGTCGCACCCCGCCACACGATTTGATTTTATGGATTTAGTGTTGGATATAGCTTATACATATTATAAAAATCCAAAGACAGCGCTCGAGTGTACTAGTTTTCGTTGAAGTGATTGCCATCGGACATTCCCAAAACCTCTGTGAAGGCAAAGCAAGAGGACTCTACTGGTTCAGCCACTTTGAGAGGATGGTTAACTGTACGGTGAAGAAGCGTAGGTATGTAGTCTGTCCTAAATACTTAGGTACAGACCTACCGCTGCGCTGATGTGAACAAGCCCTCATTATATATACCTAATAGGAGACGCTACACGAGCGAAATCGGCAGGCTTCACGTGTCGGCCGACACACAGTCCTGCCGATATCGACCCGTGTAGCGTCTCCTATTCACGAAATTACCATCCGTTTCAATCGTCGGCAACACTGGCACGGCCGTTATACCTACCGTCCGCGCGCAAGCAGGCAAGGACAGAGTTAAACGGTCGGACCATAACAACTTAATATCCCCTCAGTGTGGAAAACCACATGGCAGTGACGAACCGAGTGGGAATCCTGCTGAGAGGACAACTGGTAGACGTGGACCATGTGGACAGACTGGTAGCGCGCTACAGCCCGCGTGGATACACCGTGGTCGTGCATCTTAAGGACGACGTGGATGTGGAAGCCATGTTCGGCGGCCATTTTGAAAATTTCAGCATCAATGACACGACCGAAGTGAGTAGGGTTCCGTCTATAAATGGCATGTGTACACTTTAGGCCCGTCCATATATCCTACCGCGGCGAGCTGAGTAAGGGCAAGATAGAGCGAGATAGAGAACAGAATGGTTCCGTCTAGATAAGTTGCGGATGTACGTCGACCAACAAAACCAAGGTCACTCCTTACTAGGTCTTATTTGATCCTCCTCGACCGTCCGTCTCGCTCGGTCGTCTGGCGTAGGCTTAGCTGCGTTCCGCAGGCTTACTATGGTTTTCCCATGTAAACGCCGCACCAACAGTTAAACTAAGAGTAACCTACTGACATAAGTTACGAGTATGTAAGTTGCGAATTACGATTGAAAATTGTTGATCTCATTATTTTCCAGGTATTAGCAAACGTGCAAGTCGAGGACCCTCTAAACTACGCGGAGATCTTCGCCAAAATGGAGGAGCTTCTTCAAGCAAACAATACCGTCTACTCCTACATCATAACCGTGACGGCCATGGACTACATATACAACGACATCATAGACCAGGCATCCAAGGTCCCGCTTATACCAGACGAGTATCAGTTCTGGCCGTGTTTAAAGTTCCTTGGAAGGAAGAAGAAAACAGCGAGCATGGATACTCTGCTGCGATTGCAGAAATGCGAGAAGAGATATGATATAGCGACGCTGAAAGAGCTGCCTTGGTCGGTGATTTTTAGAAGATGATTTGGTATCCTCGTTAGTAAAATTCGTGTTTTCCTCTATAGTCCGACCGCTTCACTTAGGCCTCGCCTACGCGCCGAGCGGGGGGTCCCGCCGTTATACCCCCTGCGCGCAAGCACGCGAGGACTCAGTGAAGCGGTCGGACTATAGCCGCTCAAGCATTACAAAAGGTACGTATCTTCCACTTCAAGGGAGTCTGTATCATTCTAATTAGGAGCAGAGTTGCATTCGCATTCTGATTTAATTTTTCGTGAGTAGTGTTTAAAGTTGTAGTAATACCTAATAACAGTTACCTATATAATGTTAGTTATCAGTATAGTAGGTGTGGTTATTCTTCAGGATGAGTAAAATTCTCGAGGCCGTATTGCATTGCTCACTTAAAATGTCGCCCGCAGTAACAATTCATACATGAGATTACCTACCGTTATTATTGGTATACCTAATTATAATGTTATAGTCGCCCTGATTGTTTTGTTCATGTCCAATTTAAAACTAACTTGCTCAAATTTAATACTCTACGAGATGACAAGTTTATAAGCTTTGCCGCTCAGTAAAATTGTTCTATGCAACAATGCCCTAAGTGATTTATATCCGTTATGCCAACATATTACCTATGTACTGTGTTGTGCCAATACTTAAACTTATTCTATACCTATTTTTCTTTACGTTAAATTTTCATTAGCGCGGCTATAGTCCGACCGCTTTACTCTGTCCTCGCCTGCGCGCGTGGGGGTCCCTATAACGGGGGAGCGGTCGGACCATAGCATGATAGGTTTTATGGACATGTTTTAAGTGAGGTTTTGGGCCATTTGTGGTTGACACCTAAATATGTTACGTAGTTGATTATGCGTAAGTCTATTTAAGTTAGTGCTAGAATATAAATGTTTTGTGTTAAGCATATCTCAAACTTTTAAGTTAGTTCTGTTGACATATATTTCCAAAAATCCCATGAAAGGTAACTTTATTCAAGATATACATACTTGGGTTTAATATTCTCCTATCACTTTCGTAAGGAGTGGTCAGTTTTTGGATATCTATGCCTCTTATATTATTTCTGGGTGTATGTTAGTGCATGCAAATAAAAGCTTTATTGTGTTACACATATGGTTTACTTTCCCTTTTAGCAAAATTTTTAGTGAATACAGAAGCAAAAAGTATTATATTAAGCACACCCATTATTAGTGGCATTAATTCGAACATTCATCTATAGTTAGGGCTTTTAGACTATACATATTAACACTTTCAGTGCTAGGAACCCGCTAGGTGGGCGCTCTGCTCTCGTAGGCGCTTTCCTCTACATACGGTTTTTCCCGTGTCGGGTTCGAAATTACTGGCAGTGAATGTGTTAAGGCGCCGTAGGTTCAGCGAAGTTAAGCGAACAGTGTTTTTGAAACAATATAATGCGTCTGTTTATAATAATATGGTTTTTAAAAAATACGAATAGTAATCTTGAGTCTTTTCTGCAGGGAAATCATTAGAAACATGATTAAGCATTTTTCGCTCGATAGTAAAAAATCACGAACATAGGTCTAAAAGGGTCTAAAAATACACTTAAAATATTTGTTACAAATTACGAACAAAAGCTAAAAATATTAAAATGGCTTCTAAAAATCGGCAATATCATGCTTGAGGGAAATCAGTGTTTACTTTTTTATTTATTTAAATGGCCAAGAAATTAAAATTAAAAAACATGATTTCCGCGCTTCCGTCTCGCTCACGCTTATGCTCAGTGAGAGGGAGAGAAGACCATGAACCTACGGCGCCTTAAGGCGCATACACACCGTTCTGTACGGCAGTCCTGCAGTCTATAAGATAGAGCGAGGAAACTAAGGAAATTAAGCTATGCAGGACCGTGTGGATGAGCCTTTAGGACTCTGCAACGATTTCGGGCACGGATTTAGCACCGCTGCCGCCGCCACCCAGACTTGTGGCCGAGCCGTTTGATGCGTGCAAAATATTAAAACCCTTAGCCGGAAAAAGGCATTTTATCGGTTACGTAGCTAATTATTGTTTGTAGGTATTGATTGACGCTGACATATAAGTGATATTAGACTAGTCGGCTAAAATACATAGACTCGATAAGCAAATGCCGAAATTGGATACCGGTCAATTTCTATGAACAGAATACCAGTAGGTATTTAATCCCTGTGGCTAGAATCTACAATTTCATAAGTCTGAGGTGCTTGACCAGTAACGACTGGCCTTCTAACTAATGTTGCTGTACAGTCTCACCACTGTACATTTTTCCGTTTACGTTGCGACCTACTTTAGGCCGCGCTACAATATGACAGTATGAAGTAGATCATATCAGTGCAAACACTCGGATGCGATAAGCGTCAACTGAAGGAACGGCCAATTAATCTAACTATTTTGTACCTTACAAGTAATAAATCAGTTTAATAACTATAAAACTTCTCCGTTCTCTCAACGCACTCCAACACAACCACAAGAACAAGTGTAGCTAGCTGGGTTCTACATTGAATGGTCCTGCGAGCCGGATCACTAAACCATCTACTTCAGATAAAGAATTGGAAAGTAAAAAAAAAAAAGTTTTTTTGTGAAAGGGCCCTGCTATAGAGTTATGTCCACAGCAGCACTGAGGCACTGACCAGTGGCATATCCAGGATTCTGCTTTGAGAAGGGCTAGATCCCAATTAGGTTTTGTTTAATGTAATATTTGTCATGGAATCTTCCATCTCAATTCATCACACAACCCAAATCGTAAAAAAGCTACTTTCACTGGTAGCAGGTTATTTATGCTGGTGTATGAAAGCGGAGCTCCCAGCGTCGCCAGAGTTCATTAGTAACCATTGGATTTTCTATCTTAACGCAGTGAAATAAAGTTAGCTTTTAAGGCGCATTCAGATGGTCCATGGCGGACTGCATATTGCCTGCAAGCATAAGAAAGAGCAAGATAGGGATAATGAAACCAAGATGATTCATGTCCCTATCTCACTCTCATATGTATAGCTGGCAACATACATATAAATCAAGAGAGATAATCAAACGGCTTTAAACCAACGATACTTAATAAATAGAGAACTGATAATAAAAATAATGCCCAAGAGAAATATTATGACTAGATGGCACTGAGATTTTTGTTAATCTTAATAAAATATAGATTCAATGCAGTGTTGTATGGGACCTATGCAGCTCAGCCGTGGACCCCCTAGCCTGTGCCATCATATTTTCTATCCGGTTAGTGGTCTCCCTAACCATAGAGAACTCAGAAAGGTCCGGAAGGTCCAACACAATGTGCGCAGAGAGACGTTTGTAAACAGAACTGGAATCTTTTTTATTTCTCCTACCCTCCTCGTATTTTAATTGTTGTTTTAAAAATATAGACTGTTTCAGCATTTCCTGTATGTTTGTGAAACTGGTCGCTGCGCTGTCCATGGATTTTACGGCACTGGAATGGAAATAATGTACATTTGATATCAAGTTTTTATTTAAAGGCCAACTGGCTTCACTGAGTCCACGCGCAATTAGGACAACTTGGAGGGTGTGTGCTGGTATGTACGTATGTTTATTTGGGCTGTGCAACTGAATTTTAAGAGTCCGCAGTAAGCTCGGCCGAATTTCACCTTCCCATACAAACGTAGTTACACTCTCATTTTAAAACTACGCGTTGGATTGTGACGTAACTTTGCATATTAAATGACATTAGGTATATCTATGTCTGTAATTAGTGTATATGGTTCCAGTTTATAAAACAAACGAAATACAGCAAAAACAAGTTTTGTATGAAAAACTTAAATTCGCTGCATTTTGTTTGCTATGGTATCTGAAGCTACATAAACTAATTATAGACATAGATATGCCTTATGTCATTGTATATGCAAAGTTACGTTACAATCCAACACGTAGTTTTAAAATGAGGGCGTAACTACGTATGTATGTAGAATCCAGCTTACTGCGGGCTCTTAACAAGATAAACCCAAAGGCGTATCTAGCCCATGTAGCGCTCGTGAGCAAACATTACCCTAGCACCCTCTCATTTTAGTTTAGTGTCAAACTATACAATTTAATAGATGTTAGGGCCATCGCCCACGGCGACTTTTTGTAGCGATGCTGTCGCGCGTTTTTGGAATCGCGTGACTGCATCGCGACACCAGCAATATAAAGTTGAGCCATTTGCAACTGCATCGCGACTGCATCACTACAAAAAGTCGCCGTGGGCGAAGGCCCGTAGTGGAACTTGACAATGACAGGAGATCCTCACCTAAGTGCGTACTCCACATCATAGCATCGCCCCTGCAATTCATGCTGTAGTTTAGTGACCTCAACTCTCCGCTCCACCATGGGCGGTAGAGCCTTCCTCACATGCTCTTGGAGCCTGTACAGCGCCAGTGAGGGCTCATTCGCCACAATGTGCATGTTCTCTGATATGCGCTCGGCAGCTGAAATTTTAAAGATATCACTTAATAGAATAAGGCAGGAACAATTGTCCGGTACCTCAGTTTGCCCGATTTTCTGCCACCACATGCAGGAGCTGTTTCTTCCTCATGCAGGCTCTGCAGAGAGGACTGTTCTTCAAGCCATAAATGGCGGGTGGTGGTGCAAGGTTGGAACAAGACTCACTCAGGGTGTAGGTGAGCCATTCAAGTTAGTTATAAACAATTATTTTAGGGGTATAGTGTATAATCTCCAAGATACAGATTTTTGAAGTAAAATTGTCATATACTATAAAGATACTGGCCATCATTTAGATTACGACATTCAAAGACCTTACACATCTTTGTGGATACCTAGAATTTATTATTTTAATTTTGATTCTTGGAAGCCTTAACATCTCTCATGATTGATAAGTTTTAGGCTTAGAGATTGTTTACATCTCTAACAATAATGGATTGTAAATCATTTCTCTTATTGTTTTGTTGACGTTTAAAATTGATAATGGTATGAATTCATTTTCTTTTTAATGTAGGATCATAGGTTAATAGAAATAGATTTCGACTTATAAGAGTGCTCTTGTGGCTTATTCGCAGTTTTTTTTAGATTGTTGTTACCTTAACCTTTAAAAACCTGGTTTTAATTACCTTTCTTAGCTTTCGCTTCCAAATCAGGATCTCCTTGATAAACGAACGTCATTAGGAATATGTAACTAGGAATTCCTTTGGTAGTTATAATATCACTTGGGTTTATTGCATAGGTATCATTTCACAGCATAGAATTATTGTTACATTATTTTAGTTCTGATCAAGATTTATTATTTATACGCTTATGGCTTTTGGCTTATGACGTATGACATGCTTATGACCACAGAGTACTTTCTATTTATGACTTTACCACAGACTAATGAGAATACAGACGCGCAGTATAAAGCAAGACGATGTTTCATATAGTTGTCTCTGTCACTGCTTATGGTCAGCTGATGTGAGTTAGAATGAGACGAATAGTATGGTATTTTGAGTCTATTGACGACTTGTCTCCAAAAACTGTTAACCACGGTGTTAAATGCTAAACAATCTGTCAAAGTCAAATCAACGTCAAATCTCTTGTGAATCTTGAGGAAAGTTGGTTATTTCAAGAATATTGTGTTGAAAAACTAAATATTTCTGTAATAAGTTAATGATTTAAGTTGTATGAAGTGGCACAATGGCTTGTGCAGTTCCGTACTGCCGAAGTTACGCTAGATTGTTAAAAAAGACCGGAGAAACAATCGGATTTCATCGGTAAGAATCATTTGGTTATTTTTCAAATATTTCATGTACATTACGCAATATAATGGTCTGGGATTACAGCAGATGCTTGATACTATCGGATAAGTACTTTTTACATGGATCAAACTTGATATTTTTGGGATTTTTAGTAAAAATACAATTGTCGTAAACATGGGTAGTGTTGTTACCATGTATATATCGATATTTCGTCGACATGAATTATTCATGTAGGCGTTTAGACAAAATATTTTAATGTTACATGTCTTAACTGTTAACTTCAGGTTTCCGGTAAATAATAATCTTCGAAAAAAATGGATTGACGCAGTAGGGCGCAATAATTGGACGCCGAAAAAACACCATAGAATATGTTCGAAACATTTCGAAACTGTTTCATTATTATTAAGAACATAAAACACTTGCTGCCAGATGCGATACCTACAGTTTTTCAGAGGCCGCTTGAGGTAAGTTGGTATAGTGAGTTTTATCTATTTTAGGACTTGACATTTCTGAGGTCCCTCCAGATGAGTTCGTTTGATTTAAGTTTTGTATATGCAAAGAACTTGTTAAGTACATTGATTTTCTTTATATTGTGATGTGTGGGTTTAGTCACACGTACACACATATCCCTCAGCCTGAAGGGCTATCGAGGGTTTCCTAGTTAACTCAGACGGTAAGGAGCCTAGCAGGAGCAGGAGTAAATAAGAATAGCGGTCGGGTTAATAGTTAAGAGCCCCATAACATTTCGCGCTAACCTAGTTTTGAGATTTTAATGCGACGTTGCGACGTCGCTCGCGCTACGCGGATGCAGCGTAGCGCGAGCGATCTGCCTCATGTTCTCTCTCGCTTGACGTAATGATCTTTTAAATTTGTATTTTTTCGTTAAATTAAAGTAAAGCCGGACTAGTTACTTTATTTATAACCATGTAATAGCAGCGCCACAAACAATTTACATATGGCTATAATCCATACTAATATTATAAATGCGAAAGTGTGTCTGTCTGTCTGTCTTTCTGTCTGTTACCTCTTTACGCTTAAACTGCTGAACCGATTGAGGTGAAATTGGGTATCGAGATAGTTTGAGTCCCGGGGGAAGACATAGGATAGTTTTTATCCCCAAAATCATCCCTGAGGAGGTGAAATGGGAGGGTGAAAGTTTGTATGGAGCTGCGATATAAACGAGTTCCACGCGGACGGAGTCGCGGGCAGAAGCTAGTGTGCATATATATAAGTCATGCTCATTTTATAGTCAAAAATGAACACGTATCAAAATAGTCAGGGTAGCGTGTATTGGCTTCGAGTTAATATTTTAACCCATTCGTTGACGAGGCTCAAATATTCCATATAGTTAGGACGCCTCGACGGCAACCAAGTTGATATAATGGTAGTAAGGTAGCGTGTTTTCGTTTTATTAATGGCAGTAATGCGGGTACCGTCTCGTTAGTTATATACTTATTTATTATAATTTACTGTACTACTACACATATCATAAATAAAATTTGTAAGTAAAACCATACGAAAGTATGCAATCCAACAAGACCGCACTATAAAATCAGTACAAATCATGTCATCAAACATTTTCATAAAATTTTTGATTGAATTCTGTTGAATCGTTCGGGCAATATTTTTAGACTTCAAATCAATACTTCACGAAGCCATTTGAACATTTCCATTCCAAATTACCGCATGAACTGCTTTCCGAAAGCAAATGCACGATTTAAAAGTACCCAAATCGTTTTTAAACAAGATTTGAAGATTTACCTGATTTTCTCCATGATACCATCGTCAGATCCTGACCTAAAAACCATTGGACCACCTAGGACCACCTTTTCTAACAAAAACCATCCTAATCGGTCCAGGGGTCTAAGAGTAATCGAGGAACATACATAAAAAAATAAAGAGCCCGCGGAATTGATTCGTTTCAGAAGTCGGTTAAAAATAAATGTGTTCCACGAAAGTTCCACAAAATAGTGAGGGTTATAAAGTAACTTGTCTGACTACCTATTTATTTGCATAATTGAATTTGTAGCGAATATATATATTAAAAGTTGAATGCAGTTTATTATATTCGTAGTGGTGTAATGGTTTTTTTTTCTATTAGGTAAGTACCGTATTAATTTTTGCATAGTATGGATAGAGATACAATTTACTTACGAGTATCGCATATTACGAATATATTAACAGTAAATATCGATATCGATAACTTGTAACAAAATATCTTTCTGTGCACTAAATCTCGAGCGAGCGAGTGAACGAATAACATCGTGCGAGCGAGAAAGCGGAGACAATGACGTATGAAGACCCGTTAGATAACATGGATCCATCCCTTTCTTACTCGTCGTTCAGTACGTAAGTGAGAAGAGATCGGATGTATGGAAAACGTTCATTTTATTAGGGCCTATCTGCCTTTCTCTGTAATCTGTGGACTTTACTAATAAAACGACTTTACTAATAAATAATGAACTTGTTCATTGACCTCTTTTGACGATTGGAATGACTGACTGACGTGACGTTTCATAGGTTGAAGTTGCTAGTTAAAAATAATACTTAAAAACAATTAGACGACGTTCTAAACCAGTCATAAAGCTCAACTGATTATTTAAAATTGATTAACCTTCCACGAACTAGTTATTACGCTCATTGCTTCCAAAATAAGAGGTGACAAAAGATTTTATTGTTGCAGTGAAATATATGGTAAAATACCAAAATTTTGTCATACATTAATTAAAAGTCTTTTAAAAGCCGCGTTTTGTAACGCACCTAAGGTTACTTTTGCCAATGTCATATATCTGTCAATTCAGTATTGGTCTTGGTCCTTGATTGGCCCTTCAATAATTCAATTCGTTGTCCTCTAATCAAAATAAAATGTTCTTGAACATTTTTTATCAAACCTTACCGTTATCACATCAGTTTTGTTTGGTTTATCAAATTATAAGTAATTTTAGTTCCGTTTCGCAACTGAGTTGATTGGACGTCGTTTACCATTGCTATAAGATTGCTATGAATGAGTGTGTGAAATAAAACTTTGAATTAAGTTTAGGATAATTGATACAAGAAGTGTAATATACAGTAAAAATTATTAACACTTGAAGAAATGGTAAGTCATGCATGTCGAATATTTGTTTCATAATTTGGGCATTATACTAATTTTGTCGGTAAATTGAATAGCTACCCACATTTTGCTGGGTTTTTTAATGCTGTGCGCGTTGCCATACCGTCGGGATTTTTTTTACTTTTTTCTTTTTGCATCTTTTTTACGAAATTCCGTGACTCCACTATAAATGTCCTCCATGTTTTATTTTTAAACTCGACAATGATAATTAGGTCATTGCATACAATAATCATCAGTTACCAGTTTTATCAATTGCCTCAAAATTGAAAAAAGTCTTGAATGTAGTTGGAGTAAAATCGAAGTCCAGATTTTGAGTTATTTAGTGCTTGCCCTATCTTAATATTTTTTTTGTTTTCAGGACAACCGTCAACTTGACACAATATTCGGGATAATCCTGAACATATTGTTCCCCATTAAAATCCTTCTCCGGGTGTACTCTCTGTGCATCCTGATGGTGGATGTGGTGTGGGTGGTGGTGAATGCAACATTTGCCATCATGCAGGCCGCATATCAGCTGTTTCGACCACCTCCTAGGAAGTCATTAAATATGGAGACTGCTTTAGTAAGTAAATGACAAGATTATACTTTTTTTAAATTATTATATTACTTTTAAAGTCTAGAGACTTTATATTTGGTATGATTATGTAAAATTTTTTTGTAGTTATCTGAGTAGCATAGTCAGCAGAATTAAAATGCAACAATGTAAAGTACAAATACGTACGTAAATACTAATCACATGGGTACATAGTTTCCGAAAGTTCCAGTTATTAACTTGTTGATATACAGATACTTCTTGCATTTCACGAAGGCGTAGATAGAATAAATTATACTTTTGTGAAATTCAACACCTGTAAAGTGTGGGATGCACTACAAGAACCGCGAGCCACATCCTTCCTACTGACAAATCTGTAGTCCCATAGGCACAAGCATCTTTATATATTTCAATAGAGTTCGCCGATGTCCGCGAACCATTGGCTGGCATTGCGAATTTGTCTACGGAGGCGCTGTCGCCAGCGAAAAATCTACAGTTGTATACACAGTGTGGTTGTGAATTTACAGATTATAGGCTCTGGCCGTGGCGTTGGCCGGGAGCTAGCCATCCAGCTCGCCGAGCAAGGCGCGATAGTGCTCTGCGTCGACAAGAATGGTTCCAACAACAAGGACACCCTGGAAGCCATCAAGCAGAACGGTGGTTCAGCTCTCAGCTTCACCTGCGATATCACGAAGAAGGAGAATGTGGAAGCATTGGCAGTGCAAGTCCAGAAGGAGATAGGCTTTGTCAGGTTACTTTTTCAGTACTTAATATTTTGTTACAGTCAAGTGTATAAAACTTACTTAATCATTTATATTTAAAAAAGGGGACCTTCAAATTTATACCAAAACCTTCTCCACTTTTCTGAAAACCGCATCAAAATCAGTTAAGCCAAACGCGACCCTTTTGCACTTGACTTGTATCGGAAGACGTCCGTTAACTTCCTAAGACCCCTCGTACATTTTTTTTTACATTAGAAGTTGAAGGCCGACTTTTTTTACTTTTGTATGGAGCAGCTCTGCTGGGTTACCTTTGTGTTACCAAAAAAAAATTGACAAATTATCACTTCCCAAAAAATTTTTCGTAGAATTTCATTTGCCAAATAATCGCTTGCCAAATGAACACTCGACAAATTATTCTTACGCAAACCTTATGGTTGGCACATTCATGTTTAGGCAATATCTCGTTTACCAACTGGTACTTTGACCAAATTTCATTCAGTCAAATATGTTAGTTGGCATAATATGTTCTAACCAAAACAAAATAAGGCAAATGATTTGTATCGTCAATATTTAATTGACCATTTCTATTCCGTCTGTTAATCAGCAGAGGAACTCTTCAGTGACAAATCATTTACATCTTTATTTCAATGGTGTATAAGATACACAATAAAATAACAACTTTTTTTGTTATGTGGGTAGAGAAAATTCATTTGTGTAGAGGTCGCAATTCTAACCTAACCGCCAGCGTGTCGACGTCACCCCGCTTCGCGGGGTGCCTATTTCCGTTCTAAGGGACCCAAGCTAACCCTAACCTAACCTACCAAATAATACAATTGTTACGATTGTTTGTTTTTTTACTGCTAGGAGGCTTCGCCCCCCGAGCCCCCCTTTTTTGGCTGCCCTAACCTAATTTAACGCCTTTGCCTACCGTAAAATGTCATAACCCAAACAATTGTGATTATTGTCTATTTATAGTTTGCCATAACCTTAACATAACACACATAACACTTAATAACATTAACTTGACGAAATGTTTATTGTCTAATGTTTTTTTGCCTTATTCATTCGCTAAAAGGCCACATGCCATAATGTAATTTTTCTTCATAATATTTTGCTGAATGAAAATTTGACGCAATGAAAATATTCGTATTAAAATCGTGCCAAAGTTTGCATTGGCAAACAGAATAGTTGCTAAAATTTGTTTGGGAAATGAAATTTGACCAAAATAAATTTGGTAAAACAACAGGATCCCAGCTCTGCTCCATACAAAATCCTTGGAATCCTTGGCGTCAACATTTCGAGTGAAGTCCAGTTCCGCGGGCATTCAGAGGGTAAGGCCAAATTAGCCTCAAAAAAGCTCGGTGTGCTCAACAGATCGAGGCAGTATTTCACAGCTTTATAAGTCGCAGGTCCGCCCACACTTGGAATACTGTTCTCATCTTTGGGCAGGGGCACCCCAATACCAGCTTTTCCCTCTGGATCGCATTCAACGGCGAGCAACTCGAATTGTCGACTGCCAGCATATTTCGGATCGGCTTGACTCCTTGTCGCTGCGTAGAGATGTGGCCTCGCTCTGCATTTTCTATCGCATGTATAACGGGGAGTGCTCCGAGGAATTGTTCGGATTAATCTCTACCGCCTCTTTTCGCCATCGTCCAACGCGACAACATTACCATCCTCACCACTTAGATGGTTGGCAGTCCTCAACTGTGCGCTTCTCCAGAAACTTCCTGTCTCGCACAGCTAATCTGTGGAATGGATTGTCGCCAGCGGTATTTCCGGACCGATACGACCTTCAAACCTTCAAGAAAAGAGCGTACACCCATCTTAAAGGCCGGCAACGCACTCACAACACCTCTGGTGTTGCAGGTGTCCATGGGCGGCGGTAATCGCTTACCATCAGGTGATCCGTCTGCTCGTTTGCCTCCTATCACATAAAAAAAAATACGAAAGTAAAAAAAAATCGCGGAAAAAAACATCACTTACTTTTTTCTTATCAAAACACGATGCCTGTTATGCCCTTAAACGGTTTTGCGTTATTTTTTTAACACATAGTTATTATATTTGAGGAGTAAAAAAAAGAAAATATGAGATTCACCAATAATCATCCCATTATACCAGATAATGTCGTAATGTCGTAGTCCAGACTGGCAAACTGCATGCATTCCGCCCGTCTGGATAAGACGTGCCTTGTACTGGCAACACTGGCAGCATCAGACCAATATTATCGGTGGATGTGAACGCGCTGAATTTTCTTTCAGCATGCTGTTCTACTGCTGTGGCATCCCGAGCCCGAGGTCTCTGCTGACGCAGCCCCCGCAGGACATTCACAAGACGTTGGACCTCACGCTGACATCCTACTTCTGGGTAATTAGGTGACATATACATTTGCCTGCTTTTTTTTCTCGCGTCTTCGGCAACGTGGAACTCGTTTAAAAATCGAGTTGATAAAAACTTCCGCCCTCATTTCACCCCATTATAGGATAATTTCTCGGTCGAAATATCTTACCTTCTCTGGGATTCTAATTACCTCCATACTAAATTTCATTTCAATCAGTTCAGTGTTTTAATATACATTTGCCTGCTTTTTTTTCTCGCGTCTTCGGCAACGTGGAACTCGTTTAAAAATCGAGTTGATAAAAACTTCCGCCCTCATTTCACCCCATTATAGGATAATTTCTCGGTCGAAATATCTTACCTTCTCTGGGATTCTAATTACCTCCATACTAAATTTCATTTCAATCAGTTCAGTGTTTTAAGCATGAAAAGGTAACAGAAAAACAGAGAAAGTTACCTTCGCATTTATAATAATAGCATGGATCAGAACTGTGCAATAAATAATCTTTACGTCACATCTGGCCATTATGCGAGTTTTACTGCACGCTGCGCGTACGGGAAAACTCGCATAGTGACCAGATGAAGACGTAAAATTTTGTACTCAACACGGGCGGTAATTCGTAAAGCCCTAGAGCGCATATCACGAATTGACCGCCCTAGTTACGTAATGTACTATTATCTACGCACATATCATTAGTGCTCTAAAATGCGTTCAGAAACCGTAGGAAATGACCAGCATAACTACAACCGATTTTACTATGAGAACTTTCTTGTCTGTGGTAGTAGGTAAAATCTGTACTGTAATGTCATTACAGTACAGATTTTTGATTTTGTATTGTTATGAGTTTAAATTTGGAACAGCTGTCAAAACTCAAGTGGGGTCTCTATTGTAGTATCCATAGATATTAAAACAGTTATCGATACGAAACGTCAATTCAGTATGTTTTTTTAATACAAACCGCACGACATTTGATCTCGAGTGATATGAGTATAGGGACTTCATTCGTTTGTCTATGATTAAAAAAAAACCATCAAGGACCGGCTTTTGCCTACTGCACTCTATTAAAACGCGGTCGGCTACCGCCGGGTGCTCGCGTATCCGTTGCGACACGGCGCCAGGCGACCCGGCCCGTTCGGTGGGAATCGTACATAACAAGGGTATGATTGCATGATTATGTTTATTTCAGCTGATAGATCAGTTCATACCAGCTATGAAGGCGAGGAATCACGGTCATATCGTGGCTCTCACTTCGGTGGCCGGGCTCAGTTACATAAAGGATCAGATGCCTTTGAGCGTGGCGCAGTTCGCAGTGCAAGGTGAGTCTTAAGTATCAGAACGTTGTGTAATGTTGTTTTTTTTTTATACCGGACTGATGCTATAAAGGGCGAACCTAATTCAGCGGTTGAATTGCGTGATTGCAGGGTAGCCTGGGGAAAATCTTCTATTTTATTATTTTTGTTGTAAATATTTAACTTTTTGTAAATAAAGTACCACTGCATGAAATTCAGGGGAAACCTCCGGCACGATCACGCGGGGGTTTTGTAACTGTGAAACGCCAACTTCTTTTCTATGTTCCTTGTATAGCACAAAATTTGAAAAGTTTTGACCTGAGACAGAGTTGGAAGGACGAGTGGAATGCCCAAGCATCTGGGGCTGTCCTGCAAGCCATCGATCCTACGGCTAAGCCTGACGGCTTCAACCTGCCACGCAAACTCTGGTGCCGCTTGAACCGATTGAGAACAGGACACGGGCGGTGTGACTATTTCCGGCACAAGTAGGGCTGGCGGGACTCCGCGCTCTGCGACTGTGGCCAGGAGGATCAAAACATAGATCATACCATACAACGCTGCCCCCTGCACTCATACCCGGGGCGTCCAGAAGATCTGTACAAGTTAACACCTGACGCTATCACGTGGCTCAGGACCCTGAATGTGGACTTATCATTTTTATTGCATGAAACGTTATGGTATACACGCCATACGATTAAATAAATAAAGTACCTTTGAAACTATTAGAAGGAATCCTGTCGAGCAAAAAACTACCTCATGAATAGTTTTAATTTCAAACTTTTCACTTTTCTTTTTGTAATTATGTATGTTAACATGCCCTACTAACAAATTATGGATTTTATATGGTCTGAAATAAACGATTTTTATTTATAATTATTTATTTTATAATCAAAACACACATTTGTTGTTTTTGCGCTCGTTTAACAGTATTTGTTCTTTCAGTTTCGGATAAAGTGTGAAACGCGCAAAGAGCGAATTATTTCATTATTAACTTATATTTCGTTCCAGGATTGGCGGAATCCCTCATGGAGGATCTCCGAATAAACAAGATAGATGGAGTTTACGTAACCTTGAGCCATATCTATCCGTTCATCGTGGGAGAAGATAGTCCCGATTTGAGATTAAGGTAAGATAAAACCCAGACTATATACTCGTACTCGTACACATTACCTTCTAGTGCGTGAACACAGCATGGCTAGCACAAGACCTCGCGCGAGATAGACTGTCTGTCTTCAATACAAATACAAATCGTTTATTTGCTGAATACATTAAAATGTATTCAGCAAATAAAGTCGAAAGTAAAAAAAAATAGAGTCGAAGTGCGAAAGTGTTAAAACACTTTCGCATCCGGACTAAAAATTTATGCATTCGCCAGAAACCGACAGAATTCGCTAGGGTGTAAGTTCATACTACTGCCCACGTAGCGGGTCCAGCCGGCATCTGAGCAAACGTTACGAGTGCCCGCTAAGCGGGTCCTTGGTTGCGAACGTGTTAAAGATGGTGTACAATATTCTCAAGTTCGGTATATCCAGCCTGCATGCAGGCTGCAAATTATTTAGTTATTGATTAAAGAAATACAATAAAGAATGTCAAAATATAGTTAAAAATGACAATAAATTAATAAATGGTACAAACAAACACAAGGAGGCATTGAATAAAATATAAATAAAAACATATTCTTTCTGATAAGAGCACTTGGAAAGAGATGGGTATAGTTTTGCTAGAGAGAAGAGTAGTGAACCTCCTGAACCTGAATATGCTTGAAACATACAGAACAAAGACAGCTTCAGAGAAACGTTGTAGGGTTCCGTAGGCAACAAAGCGTCTGTTGTCATTAACAAGTACTTGGTAATATGTGTTGAAAGAACATGCAATCATTGCAATTCGGTAGATAGCTGTTGTTATCTTCGATTTGCTCATTATATTAATTCGCAGAAATGATATCTTAAACCTAGAGATTTACTTTTCAAGGTGAAGTCAAGTTTAGGGAATATCTTACGATAATATTTAATTGAATAGACAGTGACATTCTATTTAGTACAACAAGAAACAACAATAGTTCCCTTGTTCTCTAAAATAGCATCTTAAAAGTGTGCACGCACTTTGTATACGAGACAAAAGTTACGACGAAGGTTTTATTTATTTATTTGTAAATACAATTTATCAACATAACAGCTTACGCCATGGCGTTGGCCCGTTTATGGGAGACCCCTAGAGTTTCCAGCGTCCATAGGCTACCGTGACGGCTTACATAAAGCTAGCTGTAGGTAAGTTTGTTTGCGACCGCCGTGGTATAAATATGCTTAAATATCAGGCCAATGTACAACCGAGTCGTTAAATAATAAATATTAAACACTTCTGTATCTATACACAATTCCTATTATTAGAGTATGCTTGAAACTACGGGAAATGTGAATTTAATTTAATCCCGGAACTGACTTTTTAATTCCCGTTACGTTCTCTGTTTCAGGATACCAAGCTACTTCGGTACGGTGACTCCCAAGGAGGCCGCCTCCAGTATCCTGGAGAGCGTTCGTCGGAACTACCCAGAAGCCTCCGTGCCGAAACACTTGCTTTTCCTTGGACACATCCTTAGGATACTGCCTAGAAAAGCCACAGTGTTGATACGAGACCTGTTGGATACTGGCGTGGACTTCGCGTAACATAATTTGACTGCTGGCACACTACCCAGATGCTTCCGTGCCGAAACACTTGCTTTTCCTTGGACACATCCTTATAGGATACTGCCTAGAAAAGCCACAGTGTTGATACGAGACCTGTTGTATACTGGCGTAGACTTCGCGTAACATAATTTGACTGCTGGCACACTACCCAGATGCTTCCGTGCCGAAACACTTGCTTTTCCTTGGACACATCCCTTAGGATACTTCGTAGAAAAGCCACAGTGTTGATACGAAACCTGTTAGATACTGATGTCGGCTTCGCCTAACATAATTTTAATACTGGCAATACAGACTGGACTTTTTTTATGTGTGACGATGGTGGTGACATCTAAGAATCTAGCAAATGCAGTGGCAACCTGTAGAATCTAATAATCTATAGCCGCTGCCAGACGAGCACAGTCGACGGACTGCACCAGTCTTGCTTTGACATTCCTCGCGTCCGCCGATTTCGCTCGTCTGGCGTCGCCTTATGCGCGTTCCTTTTTCAAATGACATTTGCGACTTGGAAACAAACGACAGTCAACTGCAGCATCAAGCAGAATAGAAATGTGTGTTTGTGATGAAACCACACACCAACCACATTTAGCAATTTGTCACAACAACTTACTATCAAACATACCTTTTATTCTAACTACAGCAAATTGGTGTGACAAGTTGTATTGTTTTGTAGTGTGGTATTTCCAGCAAGTCACTCACTGACTGCAACCTCCTGAATGTGGTGACTGTTGAAGTCTACAGAAGTAACAATATAATCACCAATTCGTTGTGTCGGAGCCGCGACTCTCTTGGAGACAGATAGATAGTTCAGATTATTTCATGTTTGTATTTAACTTTTTATTAAATTGTCACTGGAATTGAAATCTTCTACTTCGGACTATAGAGTTGCTTTTTGAACGGCATAATTGTATGCACACAGTATACATAATCTTAATAGTTCACCAAAAATTGTACTTGATAGAAGAACAGAGATAAATTAAACTTAAACAATGATCAACAGACGGTCTAATCGCTAAAAAGCGATTTCTTCCAGACAACATTTTGGGCTGCTTTAAGAGGCCGCAGTAAGCTCGGCCGAATTTCACCTTCCCATACAAACGTAGTTACGCTCTCATTTTAAAACTACGCGTTGGATAGTGACGAAACTTTGTATATACAATGACATGAGGTATATCTATGTCTGTAATTAGTTTGTATGGTTCCAATTTATAAAACTAACGAAATACAGCTAAAACTAGTTTTGTATGAAAAACTTAAATTCGCTGTATTTTTCTTATTATGGTGTCTGAAGCTACATAAACTAATTACAGACATAGATATACCTCATTTCATTGAACATGCAAAGTTTCGTTACAATCCAACACGTAGTTTTAAAATGAGAGCGTAACTACGTTTGTATGGAGAATCGAGCTTACTGCGGACTCTTATGCAAAGCGGCCAACTCAATATAATCTCAAGTATAATGTGTAGATTATCTGGTTGACTGATGTTATCATACGATTGTCTGATTGAAAGCCATGATCTATGTAATAGTATCGTTATAATTATTAATGTTATTAAAATAAGATATTTTAGAATTTATATTTATACTATATTTTGTACAATTTGCAACTAACAAATAAGTACATATATTAATTTATTATTTATTAGTCTTCAATAAATTGAGAAATGTAACATTTCAAAATGTCGTTTTAATAATAAACTCTAAAAGGTCAAAATTGTTGACACAGTATTTTTAAAAGGGTCATCCTATATCGAACTGAACCCGATTCACGATGTAGACACTAAATAAAATATTGATTATGTTATTTAGTGTCGATGTCGGCAGCCGATGATAAAATCCGCCAGATCACGAAAAACTCCTAGCGTATCGTGAAACGCCACCATTTCATAATATGCCCAGAACTTGGCCAGCCTTATCACGGTCTGCCTGATAAAAATACAGATCGATTATAGCAACGCATTCGTCGAAATTCCTAGCTCTGTACCGGGCACATCGTAAAATAGTTTCTTTCTTGGTCACTGGTGGCGCTGCGTATGCGATGGACGCCGTGTTTGCTGGGAGCCAATAATCAGGGCTTGTCATAATCATAAGCGAACTCCGTCTTAGGTCGGTTGGGTTAGGGTTCACTTGTGCCCCTCAGACCAGAAATAGACACCCCGCGCAGCGGGGTGGCGTCGACTCGCTAGGGGTTATCAGTCCGCACTCCTTTTTTTTATTTACCTATCTCAATTTTGGACACCCTACTTGCGTACCTATAACGGCGAGTATTGAACGATATGGTGGCGTTTCATGAAATGCCTAGGATTCATGATTAGCCTAAACGTCACTGGCTTGGCCAAATCATGAAATGCCAGCGTTTGATGACATTCCTAGGAAGTTCATGATCTGCCTAAACGTCACTAAACAAATCGGTAATTAAGGTGAATTTTGAACTATATGGCGGATGTCACTCAGCCAAATCATGAAACGGCGTTTCACAATATGCCTTGGTATTTCGTGATCTGGCGGATTTTACGATCGGCTGACATTCTTAAAGGGACCTCTAAGCTAGAAAATCTGACCACCAAACAAGAAAGTTTTAAACTACTTGTACACCAACCAATCTGGCCTGGAACTCTCGGTCTGGCGGCGTCCTGCGCGTTGATTCTATCAGACGGTCACCAAAGGACAAGTACTTAAGTACCTATCAAATGAATTTCATTCATAGTAATACCTCTTAGCATAGGTACCTATACCTTTTTAGTTGTACATTGCACTGAACACGCTCTAAACATGCTCTTACGAATGAATGCAGTTTTGTTTGATAATAATATTATCGCTGGCAACACAGGACAGACTGTCATATATGAATAGCTCAGTAGCGCCATCGCTCTCCGTTCGAGTTTTGTTTCGTTTGCCTATTGCCATTGCGTTTTCGGGGTTTGTGAATAAAACAATTAAATTCACAATTGGAATAAGTGCGATGTGTTTTAGTTTTTAAGTGCATCATTAGGACTGAGACTTTTTTTCAACACTGTGGAGCCCTTGATCCAGCGAGGTTATTGGTACGTATTATGCTGTCCGTTAAGAAAACCGATCGATATTAGAGAAAACTACTGTTTTAACAAGACATTTCTCATGGTATTTATCAATATTCTTCTAGTTTTACGTATAAACTGCCTTTATACTAGTCTAAAATACATTGACCCATTTATGAAATGTACTTGTGTGTACTACTTTCTACAGTAACAACTAAAATACGGCAGTGTAGTGTAGTACAGTAGACGTATGCCTTCAAAACAAGTTTCGTAACAGTATACATACAATTTAACACGTTTGTTAGTTGTTATTAATATCACAGGCATGGGTAAATGCAACACACATTTGTCACCTTGTCCAATCGTCGTGACCTATTATTTATTCTACAAAGAATGATTACGATCCGTGATTTGAATAAATTGATAATGATACACGATATGTCTTAACAGCTGTAGGAGCATTTACCTATAAACAAATGAATGATGCATTGACTGGCAATTTTGTGAAATTTTTGGCTTATAAATCCATGGTTTGCTCTAGGACAGCAGAGTTCATCCAAATAAGCTTATATTGGGAGCTTTTGAAATTATGTTTTGAACTTTGCATGGCAAATATCAATAATAATAATCATGAAGGTAAAGCCCATATTGGTTTAGGAACAATTTATTATCCTCTCATGTGCTGCAACAATTTTGTTCTTTATAGTTTCCTCGTTCAGAGCTACGGTAGCCTAGTGGTTCAGGCATGCGGCTGTCAAGCGGCGGTCGTGGGTTTGAATCCCGGCTCGTACCAATGAGTTTTTCTGAACTTATGTACGGAATATTTACCGTTAGTTTTTCGGTGAAGGAAAACATCGTGAGGAAACCGGTCTAATCCCAATAAGGTCTAGTTTGGAAGGTTGGAAGGTCAGATGGCAGTTGCTTTCGTAAAACTAGTGCCTATGAAAATCTTGGGATTAGGTATGAAAGCGGACCCTGGGCTCCTTTAGGGGCACAACCGATGCTAGGAGAATGATGATAGATTCCTCGTTCGGGGATCCACATTCCGGCATCCTAAGGCTTAAATAAATGGTGATTAAATTAATCTACTTCTTCTTATAACAAGTTGTTAGTCTGATCTGTATGCCCAGAGATGACTTTAATGTTTATTGTTTATTTGTAAAAATATATCAGTTTTTATTCCTAATTCCAGCAAAAACCCCCATGGCCAAACCCCCAAATGGATAATCCTGAAGTTTTTTAGATAATCTGAGGACACTATCACTATAGCAACATGCAACAGAAAATAGTTGCTTGATGCATAGTGAAATATTATACATATGACAATGACACAATAGAAGAGCATTGACCAACTGATGCAACATTTATAAACAATCTCATACAGCTCCTCATAAAAATGTCTTGCTAAAGCGTAGATGAGTTTATGCCCAATATATCATAGACCAGATTGTTCCGATAGCTCAGTTGTTTAGTAGCGACGGGCCATGAATGCCTGTGGTCGCCGGTTCGAATCCGGCTCGGAGCATTAAATTTTTCAATTTTTCCTTTTATTTAAAAAATTATAATTTTCTTTAACAGCGTTACTGCTTAAAAAAACAAATATTAATATCATAGACCCACTCATAAAACAGCAAGGTACCCACCACTTTTAAAATCATGAAATAATGATTCAAACATCTTAGACTAATACATTTTATGATTAATAGTAATTGATATGATAGACCTGTATAATATGACAACCAATAATGTTCTGAATCTGAATTGAGCTGCCAATCTTAACGAAGACTTCAAGCAGTATGTCCTTTACTAGCAAATATCTGAACATATCTCTATTCTCGAGGCATTAGATACGTGTAAAGATATTTGTGAGCACTTTGGCTATTCTGATACAAGATAAATTGTGTTGTGGGTACTAGACAATGATATATATAATAGGTTTTCCATGCTCATCAATCATCATACAAATATTTACCCTTACCGGGATTAGAATCCAGGACTCCTTGTTGGCAGCATTATTACCCAATAAGCTAACCGGTTGTCTGGGATAAAACGCTTGTTGCACAGGTCATGGCCGGGCTGTTATGCAGAATGCATTTTTTCTGTCTAACTTTAAAAGTTTATAGTCGCCTGTAAAAAAACACTTAAGGCCGAAACGCACATACAGCGGTGGCGGAGCGGCGCGGTGCGGCGCGGAGGCGGTACCAGTTGTAATGTTGGAACTAATACATAATCTGTACTAATACGAAAGGGTCCGCATAGAATACCGCGCCGCGCCGCGCCGCTCTGTGCGGGTCGTCTCATATTAGTACGAACTTTACCACCGGTACAGCCTTCGCGCCGCACCGCACCGCTCCGCCATCGCTGTCTGTGCGTTTCGGCTTTTAATGCGAAAACTTACGATAAATACCAATTAAATTAAAACTTTACGCACATGCCGCGGTCACACGTTGTATTTCCTATTGTAAAGCCGCCCTAGGAATTGAACAGAATTAACAATTTAACACTTTCGCAACCGGACTAAAAATGTAACAATTCACCAGATACCGACAGAATTCGCTAGGCGTGTAAGTTCATACTACTGCCCGCCTAGGGGGCTCAGCTGGCATCTGAGCAAACATTACGAGTGCCCGCTAGGCGTGTTCTTGGTTGCGAACGAGTTAAATCACTGAATCATAATCTGAATAACAACTCAAGTGCAAATAAAACGGTACATTTTGTGCAGGATTTCTACCAAAGGATGTACCTTTGCCCTTGAGTGGTCCGATACTGAATTCAGTGACTGATTCCGACTGTGTGAGGCCAGCCTTACAGCGTCGCACTTTGTAGCGAAGCTGCGTGCGCCATTAAACCACGCCACGCTACGCCGTAATCCGTAGCAGCTGTCCATATATGTAGTGTAAATCACGCGTAGTCAACTAACGCGTGTGTCGTGATTAGCACCAGCTCGGTTTTTTGACGCTAGTGTCGCGGCACTATTGTCGTTGCGTGTAGTTCCACTTTAACGCTTTCACGATTTTTGAACTCGTGAAAATACGCTCCTTTCATCGAAATCGTAATAACAACCAAATTTGCGTGAATCAAGCAATATAGCTGCCGGATACTTAACCGCCTAACGATGTTTATCGGCTCCTCCTTATTTTTGGGACTTTCATTTCTCTCGATTTGATTAATTGCTTTGTAATGGCACTGGGCATTAGGGCGTAATTTATCGTTAATTCTATAGGAAAATGCGGAGAATTGATCCTTTATATCGGATTGTACCGCAAACTGGCCGGCTGACGACCGTTAATCAATTCGGATTTATGATGGTTTGTGGGTGAAATAGTGCCCAATTGAGGTGTTTTGAATTAATGCCAATGTTGAATTAGTGCGGTGAATAGTAATCACTTATCATCATCAGACGTCGGAATTTGGATGTTGACTGATAGTCTCTCAAATCAGTAACTTTTAATAAAACGTCAAAACGCTTTCTTAGTATGAAATTAAGGTTGTAGTGAGTTTCATAAAATTGCTCTGCTCGACAAAAAGCTCGAAACAAATTACTTGACGACTACAATGCTCGCTAGAACACTCACTACTCACTAGGTACCTGTTTGTGAGCTTTAACTAAAAAAAAATGTCTGACGGTTGAGTTTGTTTCGGCGTGTCTTCTTAACAGTGGTCTTCTCTTTCAGAAATTCTGGTATAATTTTGTAATAATAATACATTTATCTTTATCTATCTGTCTCAAACATGCCACCGTCTTAAAATCCAGAAACCTATGGCCTTTAACATATTTATTTTTAACACATTGATTGTGCAAAGTACCTACATATAAAAAAGTGAAAATTAAAAATGGCGTCATGTCTGTAGCTACGCAAACGAAGACGTCAAAAGTCTTTATTAAAAGGGAATAAGAACTTTTGACGTCTTCGTTTACGTAGTTACTTTTGATGCTTACACATGCAATATGAAGTGTAGAACAATCAAAATAGACATGTTCTACATAAATCCCGTTATCATATTGCACTTGAGTAGATTTAGTTATCAATAAAAGTAACCAAGCCGTGCATGCACGCGCTCTCGCGGGAGATATTTTTCCATTACGCAGAGCAAATAGTCGTTTGATATTGATTCCATAATAAAGTTGGATCGCTCACGTATATATTTACTCTGTAGGGGCAAAGACCGGGCGAAAGGTTAGGTTACTTCTCAAGTTAATTAATTGTCTACAGTAATTATATAGCTTGTTTTAATTATTCCTGGACAGTCAAGGACTAGAACCAACATGTTTGTTTGTTTGAATTGCGCAGATTTACCTGCTAAATTAGACCTTTCGTTCGTTTTATCAATATGAATGGTACGGTATATTTAATTTAAACTACCAAATTCTTCCGTTTCCAGATCCTTACAGATCACTAGATTCTAATTCAATGCGAGGGTCCTACCCAATGTGTATGAATCCTAATATGTTTTGTTGCTTTTATGCTTGATCAATGCGTCTGCTTCATACACTACAATACAATACAATTGCTCACCAAACATAGTACACAATAGAAATAAAAATGATTGAAAATGTTTCGCAAATCTGTTGTGTATTAATGTATTTTGTAAATTGTAATCGTGCATTGCATTCGATCATTTTGAAACCTACTTTATTTTGAGCGTGCAGTGTTAAGAACATCTTCGTTATTTATTTGCCGTATAATGCAATAAAGAGCAATTGTATCTTTGACGGGCACCATATTGATAGATACATGGAAAAAATACCTACCTCTACGTTTCGCCACGCCATATCCAGATATACTACGAAACAAAAAAATATGCCTTATTTGGCTTCAGTCCTGAACTATAGGGAACAACGATTTTTTCTATTCGTTGCTTTGTGCGACCCATTTCGCAATTCTCCGAACCCCCGTACTTGTATTTCATACCATAAAGCTGTACGCAGTAAATTTTAATATCAGTTTCCATGTTTTATTTTGTGTCTCGAGGTTTGATGAAATTTGCCGCAGTATGATACTAAAAGTGCTGCTTTTATGATTTTACGAGGTCATCGTAGGTTTGGCGAAAATATGCTAAATATGAACCTGGTGGACATTCTATCTCTAGAATGAGAGTCATATCAGCCGAAAGACTTACACTGCTGTAGGCAGGGTTGGGCAAAATACTGGCTTCATTGTATTTGAAATACAAATTACAAAATACATGTAGAAATGTATTTGAAATACAAACTAGAAACTACTTTGGTGACAGGTATTTGAAATACAAAATATCAGTATTCAAAATAATGTATTTCAAATACAAAATACTTATTTCACAACACTTTTTACACATTTTTACAAGCTTTTCTTTAACTTGCCCTGTTAGTATTATGTAATTATGCATGTATGTAATCAAATCTTGCAAGTTAAATTTGACCCACTTCCCGGTGACCGATTGAGCTGAAATTTTGGGCATAAGTATAGTTTGGATGACAATTCAATATTATGGTACAGTACCATACAGTACAGCTGATTTGATGATGGAGACAGAAGGTGGCCATGGGAATTCAGTACTTAACCGACGTAACCCCGTTGAGTTTGGGTTATGCTACGTAATAACTAATAAAAAACCGCGTAACGAACTAAATTCATAAACTGGCACCTAACGTTTTACGTTGACACTTACAGTAAAGTGTTGCCACAGCACAGTGCCCTAAGCCCCTAA
This sequence comes from Epinotia demarniana, assembly GCA_945867215.1. Classification (NCBI taxonomy): domain Eukaryota; kingdom Metazoa; phylum Arthropoda; class Insecta; order Lepidoptera; family Tortricidae; genus Epinotia; species Epinotia demarniana. Next base: position 26,751,374 of record OX244263.1, on the reverse strand, counting down.
CTATATTAAAAACGTTCCATTATACGGTTATAGAATTAAATAACATGTATCTTTGTGCAAATGTATTTTATAACTTAAAGTATTTGAAATACGAAATACTAAATACATATGAGTGCGGTATTTCAAATACCAAATACAAAATACTTCTCCAACCTGTAGTTGAAATACAAATATTAATACGTATTTGTATTTCAAATACATGTAATTGAAATACTGCCCAACCCTGACTGCAGGCAGAGATGGGCAAAATTCATTCGAATGACGAATAACGATTGAGAATAACAGAATCATTCGCGAATGACGAATACATTTATCGAATGAATATTCTTATTCGAAATTAGGCAAATACATTATTCGCGAATTAATTATTCCACGAATGATTTATTCGCGAATAAAATACTCCACGAATAATTTATTCGCGAATAATATTGTCGAATAATTAGCTAATAAAATAACTACCTTCGTGCCTCGTTACATGTATTACATACAAAAAAAATTATATCCCAATCATTTCAAATCTGTCTTTATAGATACATATATTTGGTATCTCAGAAAAGTTCGAAAAACTTAACTGACGTGTCGGCGGTGTGTGTTATCACTACATTCAACAAATCATATTCAGCTTAAACAAATTGATGAAATAATTTTAAAAATTATGGAAACGATGAACTGAACATTTGTGTAATGGATCATTCGTGGTATTTATTCGAATAAAATAACGAATGAATCATTTATTATTTGAAAATGCTACCGAATGATTTATTCGCGAATAAATCATTCGCGAATATTTTTTAACGAATGATTGTTTATTCGAATAATTATTTAAATAAAATATTATTCGAATAATGCCCAACTCTGGCTGTAGGTATATGTATGTGTATTTTAAGGTGTGTTTTGACCAAACGACCCGTCTTTCATTATCTGTTAAATTTTCATGTTATAAGCATTAGCATTAGTTTCTGAATCTTGGATGTTTTCTATGTATTTATATCCATAAAATATATCGTCGTCTAGTACAGTCAAGTGCAAAAATATGTATCGATTTCATCTTCTCATAAATATGAAACCTTAATCCGCTGACATATGAGCTATGGGACATATTTATGAGCAAGTTGTATGCACCGATATTTTAACACTTGACGGTACCAAACCAAGAACACAACCATTATTGAGCCTAAAATGGTGCTAGCTCGATTTGTTTAACAATGTCCTCTAATATTGATTTATTTCATCAATATTTTTATTTTTCTTCAGAATTTGACATGAATGGCTAAGTTAATTGGAAGATCTCGTGAAGTTGCACAATATCTTACAGTATTCAGAATCCTTCAATTGAGTGACAACGCCTATGGGATTTTTGTAACTCAATGGAATTTATGGGAGAAAATTTTAGGGCAGGTGCATGTTACGAATTATATTTATCTTGTGCAGAATCACAAGCTCTGCCAACCTAAGTAGTCCTCCAATTGTATCTCTATAGCAAACGTCAAATATGGCGCCATGTAATATACACATGGCGCCATATTTGACGTTGATCGGTCTGTAATCGTAAGTTGCAACCCGCCGTATTTCCATCTTTAAGTGCGACGATTTTGTTCCGCATTATTAAGGTAGGTGAATGTCTAGTACTTGACACAGACCCAGTATATACTTGACTCATTCAATATTAATTCATAATCATAACAACAGAGGTAAACAAGTGTCAACTATTTAGGCATTAAGGTGTCTAACATACGCACGTTTACTAGAGATACAATTGGAGGACTAAATAGTTGACACTTGTTTACCTCTGTTGTTATGATTATGAATTAATATTGAAAGAGTCAAGTATATACTGGGTCTGTGTCAAGTACTAGACATTCACCTACCTTAATAATGCGGAACAAAATCGGCGCACTTAAAGATGGAAATACGGCGGGTTGCAACTTACGATTACGAACGAGTCATTCCATAGTAACTTGTCAAATTTTAATAATAAATTGAGGTTTTTTCACCGCCACACACTTCAACAGTTGCTAAATCTCGTAAAAACAGAATATAGAACTCATTAAAAACCATCCCTCGTGTTGGCTCGTGTAATTCGCCGAGGGCACGCAAACTCATGATACTGTTTTTATTATAACCGTGTAATGAGAATGAAATTACCGCAAATTTTATTACCGTCGGTTATATCGGGTCCACAAAATCGTTGTTTTCGCATTAATATTCTTGCGGGGTAGCGCGATTGAACGAACACAAGAGATGTATGCAAAATCATACATGTAGATAATTGGGGATTCATTTGTTTTTGTTCTGTATTCGTTCTCGTCAAGTCCATATAATCTGTGGTTATGTGTAGGACAATTATTCTTTCGACATACTGGGTGATTTCGGGGTCATTGTCCAATGTCCGTACTGATTAAAAGCGAATAAGAAATTTTCTCATGGGACCAACCACGAAATCGCAAAAAAAAAACAAGTAATTTAAAGTTAACTGTGAGTAAATTGAGATTTTACTCTAAATTAACTCACAGTTAACTCTATTTTTTTTGGTCCCAGGGGAAAAGTTTATTATTTTTCTCTTGCTCAGCACAAGTTTCTCGACCTGCTGATGCATGGGCATTTCATCATGTTGTCATGAGACGTAGCTGTATTGGGAGTGGGCTTACGGAATATTAGTAGCGCAATGATTGTGGAACTATTCAGACGTTTTTCAAACGCTTACAGGTCCTGCGTTTATTTTAATTGGAGGAACCCGCCTAGTGAGCCGTAGGGGCTTTCCGCTACGTAGCGGGAAAACCACGGGATCGGCTACGAGTGTAGCGCGTAGCAATAGCCCTTTGACGCATATGTATGTGCCGTGATTAGCGCTGAAAAGGTTAAATGAACTCAGAATTGATATTTGATAGTTGGTTATGTTATATTGGTATTTATTACTTATGGAAATTAGATATAACTGAAACTGCAAACTATTGCAAATCGGTCATAAGTCATAAATATCGCAGAATGAAGTTATGAATTATTTAGCTCACCGTATCAAAGGGTTCAGTTGGACGAGAATTAATTACAATGTAATCTGTTCATTAATGTGGAACATACCCTAAAATGAATACATTTGACGAGGGGCGATTTCATAATTGAAGGTTCATATTGTAGGTAAACAAGAAAGTGGTCTTTTCCACATTTCTTATCACAAGGGGTAGGAACAGCACATAAAAGTTATGTTCCAGCGCCACTTTAAGCATAAATGTGGTTGTGGGTATAAAAGATCGACACAATGTGATATCGGTAGTGATTGGTTGCTAGCCCATCGATCGCCCACAACACACTTCAACGTTGCTTCCTCAGTCGACTTTTACGGCACCCACGGGAAGAAAGGGGGTGGTGAAATTCCAACCCGACACCACATGGGGGTATAGGTATACTACCTAAACTAATTTGTACTAAAGAGGAAGAGTCTGCGTTATTGTAGCTTTGTAACTTTGTATTTAGTGGTAATCTCCGGAACCATTTATCCAATAACAAAAAAATCAAATACTTTCACAAGTCGGTATATAGAATAGATCTTCAGAATGGACATAGGCTGTACTTTATCCCGCCGCTCCGCCTGGGTGGGTTCTCTGTAAGCGTGGGCGGCGTCGCACGGGCAGCTTGTAAAGCATATTTTGGTAAAGAATAATAATATGCAGACGCGGCGGAACACTTTAACTGCAGGAACCCGCCTAGCGGGCGCCTACGCCGTAGTCGCTTTACGCTACATATGAGGGAAAACCACGGTATCGGCTAATACGAGCGTAGCGCATAGCGGTTCTTGGCAGTGAATGTGTTAAATGTCGAGACTCGAGAGCGCCCTAGGCAAGCACATTGGCGCCCCTCTAGATTGATTAAAAATTACAACGAAAAAATATTCGCGGGCGATGGTTGTCGCGCCCCGCTTTGGAACTCTGTGCCCCTCGGCACGTGCCTAGTTTTGCCTATTAGGGATAATTCTCTGGCTGCACACCGTTCGATAGAACGAGACTGACGCTCTATCTTGTCACTTATTGCGTGATAAGGCCGACCATGATACGGGGCCGGGTACCGGGTACTATGTTCACTTTATCGAGTACAGACTACAATAATAATTTACTTTAAAAACAAAGTTTTAACCGACTTCAATTTAGTACTCCGCCAAGCCACGTGAAGCCCGAGCTGATTTCCGAGAGCAAATACGTTGATTGTTAGAGAAAAGAACACAGAGTTTTGAATGACCATCCGTGGTCTTCACCAGTTCCAGTTCACCAAATGTTACATTCTCAATGCAAATGCTTTTGGTTTATTGCGGAAAATACTAAAATCGCTATATGTTTCAATTCTCTTGAAATTTGAAAGAGTTCTCGTGGATCCCTTCATTAGAACTGGATTTTGGTGACAACGGGACCAATCTGGAAGTATACGGACAATCTGCTTTCAAACAAAGAAAGATTTTTCAAATCGGTTCATAAATTACCAAGTTATCGCGTAACAAACACACAAAAAAATACAGTCGAATTGAGAACCTCCTCTTTTTTTGAAGTCGGTTAAAAATATGTATCCATTTTTACCTCATTGCATTGTTTGTGAAGAAATCGATAGGTATCTGTGGTGGATTGTACCATATTTCGTATTCGGACAGGTTGGACTGGAATGTTCGCCGCTACAAAAAAGTTTTTCAAGCGTCGTTCCTTGAAATGTGAGTCTAAAGAAAATTCGCATCTACACTAGCAATGACAAGTGCCAACTTGTAAGGAAATTCGATACAAAGCGTACCTATTTTCATTGAACTCGACCGTATTTCACAAGAATTCGTATAGTTTATTTTGTTGTTTTGACCACATCGTATATGTAGATGTAATGTAAACTGAAACACGATCCTTTTTCTTGTGACGTGGTAGGGATGCTTGGATTATCCCAGTGGGACACTAGCGCTTAAATACGTATTTGGTTCTATAAATGAGGTTGAATACATGTACGAATCTACCTATGTTTTGAGCAAATATATTAGAGACGAAGGTACATAGTAAAAAGACTGAATAATCATCAAACAATTTTGTCGACAGAACGTACCTCATATACCTCTCGGTTTCAGCTTGTGCAAATTCTTTCGTATGTACAGGTCGCCTTTCTCAACCGATTCTCGTGAAATTTTGTGAGCGGCTTCAATAATTGTATGGGATTTCTTTTCAGTTTTTAATAAAAAAATACAGGTTCAGGTTCTACAGCTCAAATAGTTATTTACGATACAAGTGCCGAAAATAGAAAATAATTACCTATTCGCACGTGTATCGTACAACGTTTTACTGTACATATGGCTCTTTAAAGTTTCGACATATGCACGAAAAGTGCTCATTTCCGCACTAGTGCGGGAAAGTAGCACCATATGTACTGTAAAATTAGTTTAAATGTTTGCGTTGCATAGTTTTGGACCCTTTTGTTAAATTTCCTTAAGGATCCCTTCGCCCTACCCTGCTATACAAAATAACGTCTCAAGGCTTGACGCAGGTGTGTTCGCCTGAACGTTTTCCAAACTGCGGCTATTCCGCATTAAATTTGAATAAGCCATTACTTGGCTTTCTTGATATTGTGCGAGTGTACTTACTTAAATCCAATTCCATTTCTTCCAAGCGCTGTCTTGAATTTGGTTTTCTTGCTCGGCTTAGTTAACTACGTACCTGGCGATCATTAAAATGAGAGCCAGGTGCAGATTTAACGCGGCGGGGTGTGGTTTCGATTTGTAAATGAATAATTAGTTAGGTAACTAACATTTTTAGGTTATAAATTGTATGGACATGACAGCTGTCATAGGGCTCAAGTTTCGCTGAGATACGCTTAAAATAACGGATTAGCAAGATAACATTTTAATTGGCATTTATATGCGATACCAAACAATCAGAATAAAATGGTGCGATCGTAACCTGAATGAATATACCTTCATTCCGCGATCGCGAACGTTCAAAAACATGTAATTATAATTTCGTGGTCCGTCCTACGGTATCGCCCAATCGGCCCAGTCTTGACAAGAATAAATAAATACAGTTTTTTTATTGTATAACGTTCCGGCCAGTAATCCTTTCCAACCAGGCAACAAATTTCATCAAAAAGTTTCCTCTGCTAAGTCGATAGCGATTTGTTTAAAAAGAAATCGTGGCCCTACTTAAGCTCTATTTACTAAAGAGCTTATTTCCTTTGCTCTTTTAAATTCCCCGTAATGGTATACAAAGTGGGACTAATTGAGAGGCCATGAGCTGGAAGAATGTCCATTTGATTAACTCTGAAAGCCCTGACTAAAACACCACCAGCGCGCCACAAGTCGCCAGTATCCATTCGAGGCTATAATTTAATCAGATTTTTCTTTTAAAGATTTCGTTTTCGGCCTTTATTTTTAAATGGAGGGTTAACTGGAATATTGTAATCCTTGGACAGCGACTTTTGTTTTAACTGTCCTTTGTTCGCTTTGTGATTGAGTTGGGGATTGGTATAGTTAATTAAGAGTATACGGCTCGATTTTTTTAGGAATACTTTTAGTGCCTTCGCAGCTTCGTATTAGATACGATCTGACAAGTTGTTCATTTAAATTAATCTTCAGTGACGCACTTTGAACTTCAACTAACGTTGTCAGATCCTGTCATTGCAATAAAGCACCATTTCTCATTTCTTCTATTTTAATTTCTAAACAGCTAAGGTTTCCGCCCATATATACAACGTGTTTTTTAACCGTCTTAGAGCCGAAGGCCACTTAAATTTTCAAAACGTAGTAATCATTCGTGCAATCAATCGTGATTAAAGGTAATTAAGGTGTAAAAATACTCTACTCGTATGGCGCGCGGTGCGAAGTTCATTCACCAAATCGGGTAACTCCAACTCTAATCAGAGTTCGTACCTATCTACATAAGATGGCGGCTAGCGGACACTGCGGTCACTCGGCTGGATGATCCAAATTAATATTAATACAAAAAAACAATATTATTGCATTAAGGGGGCGTTTCGGAGCAGCGCCGCGCGAAGTTTAGGTTTTTAGCGCTACTCACACAACGATAGAGGCTCGCGCACCGCACACGCACACATGCACGTATACACAGTGGGGCGTCGGACTTTGACTCGCCAACAAAATTGTAACTTTGGATTTTGTTACCAAATATAAAAATTGTTATGTCAAATATAGATATTTCATCTTAATACCTACCAACGTTCGCCCGAACCGAGCGCGCAGCCTATCTAACTATGTGGACAGTTTTTTTGTTCGACCGAACGGCTTATACTTAAAGCAATGACGCGTAATTCAATGTTGGAGAGGCAACCAGATGGCTAGCGGTATTTGAGCTCCCGAAGTGTTGTGGAACCACCCTGTTCAACCCGAATTTAGCCAACTGTGACTGGTTCGGAAATAGGAGAAGGGTTGTAAAAAAAAAATGTTGCGTGGCAACCGATTGAAACGCGGTAGCCTGAAAGTGTGTACGCTGTCTATATAGTGGAATTTTTATGCCATCCCTCCTAGTCTGACCGGAGCCGAGTAAACGAGCGAAATAAAAAAAAATAAAAAATTGGCAGGCAACCGCTTGAATACAAACGCGAAATTCGACAAAATGGGAATACGCCAAGAATACGCGCAATAAAAGGTTTTGCAATCAATTGCCATGGACAATTTTTGCTTGGGAGCGACGGTTGCCTCTCCGACATTGAATTACGCATCATTGCTCTGAATATTAGGCGAGGGCGATTTTTGCCATATGTATGTAGGAGGGTCGGGCGGAACTGGTGGAGATTCATTATTTTCCCCACTCTCGTTAACCATGATATTTAACGAAATTAAAGTCGATCTACACTCTTTGGGTTTAATCAGTTTGATAAGAATTACAAATAGCACGAAATAATCATAAACCACTCGGATGAAAACAGATTACTAATTCTGTAACACGGAACATGAGGAGATTCATTATTTTCCCCACTCTCGTTAACCATGATATTTCACGAAATAGAAGTCAATCTACACTCTTTAGGTTTAATCAGATTGATAAGAATTACAAATAGCGCGAAATAATCATAAACCACTCGGATGAAAACAGATTACTAATTCTGTAACACGGAACGTGTGGAGATTCATTATTTCCCCCACTCTCGTTAACCATGGTATTTCACGAAATAGAAGTCGATCTACACTTCTTAGGTTTAATCAGATTGATTAGAATTACAAATAGCGCGAAATAATCATAAACCACTCGGATGAAAACAGATTACTAATTCTGTAACACGGAACGTGATAAAGTCGTCGGAAGGTTGGGAGCACAACCGCACTACAGCTCGCGTCTCATTCCAAAGTGAGTTGCTTGTCAACGTGTTTCCCACTCCACCTCCATGTGACAGCTGTCAGATTATATGATTATAATGTAAGTATGAGGAAAAAATTTTTCGTTTCCGGAACATCGCCGGCCGCTGCCGCTACACGGTCGCTACGCTCGCTCGGCTCACACCCTATAGGTTCGCGGTTCTTCCTAACACTCCTCCTCGCTTCGCTCGTCGTTGTACCTACACTGACCTGCCTCAGAATCCAACAAAAAATATTATGCTAACTATACGTTACTAATAATAGTAATTATCATAATTCCAAAGCAAAGTTTATATTTTCCCAAATGACATTTGACGGTTGGTTTTTTGCCTAAGCAAATCATTTACTTCATAATTATTTGCCACATAAAAGTTTGTTGTAGTATTGCATCATAAAAATGTTGTCAAATAAGCATAGTGCGAAGTAAAGTTATGCCAACGATTGATTAACCAAATGAAAATTCTGCGAAAATTTGGTTGCGAAGTGAAATTTAAAGAAACATGTTTCGTCGAAAAGGCAGTAAACCATTTTGGCCCTATAGTTAAATATCGAACTCACTAACAAAATTTCACGAGAATCTGTTGAGAGATGCGACCTATAGAGGTGACAGCCGGACAGCCGGACATACGAAATAATTTTTGCACTTTAGTTACATATCGGACTCGCTCACAAAATTTCACGAGAATCTGTTGAGAGATGCGACCTATAGAGTATAATTAGATGTCAATTACATCTAATTATACTCTATAGGTGCTTATTACTACCCAATCCTTTTTTATGATCAAACCGAGGAAGCATGTTGTTAAGTTCTACGTGATTTAAATATGTTAATCAATGAACATAAGAATAATTTTCGTTTGAACCACTGTGTACTCATTTTGTGTAGTACACGGTTCGATCGCAATCTGTCAATGCGGCGCCAAGCGACGTGGTCTAGCTCCGGAGGCTCGCGGCCGACTGAACGCGGCCGCCGCGAGCGGTCGCACTTGTAGTGAGCCGGCCGCTCCATACTAATTCGTATGAAGAATTAGAGCGTAAAAATTGGGCATCTTTGTGATACTTTTACACGAAATAAGTACATATTTGTTAAGAAATGAAGATTGCAAGGATTTAACTATAGTTTTAACTTTATTATTTGATACAATTCATTTAATAATTCTTGATACTTACGACTCAGTTGTTACAATACGGGAGTGCGTTTTACACGTGTTTAGTGTTTTTCTGTTTTTTTTTACACTTACCTATAAGCATTATCTTAAATTCGAATTATTCAAGAGGAAGTAACATTCATTGGCTAGCTGTGTAATATTTTTCAAGGTTGTGGAACATCGTTTACTATATAATTCTCTTACATTCCCGATCCTCGATTGCCCCCTGCCGGCCCTTAAAAAAAAACATTAAAAAAACTTTTTAAAAATTCCCTGTAATGTATACATTAACTGGGCTTCGGCTCTAAGACTGTTAAAAAAACACCGTGTATAAAAATACATAAAATAATGTACAAGCCTTAAAACAAAAGGTACCAGAAAGTGTGATAAGGTAGATAATGAAAAGCGGCGGCATAGACATTCAGAACATAACTCCTAAACCATATTCTGAGACAGTATCGCACTGGGAAATCCCAAAGAGGAAAATCTCTCGGATACTTAATTATGCATTACTGCCGAACAGTAAACTCATTAACGTGCTGCATGATAAACTAAGCCACTATTATCCAGCAGTTTTGATATTAAATGTAAGCATCCTCAAACCAAACTAACGAAGGCGTAATTCCATTTCACTCACACGTGCTATAATCATGCAAGTATGAAAGAGAGCTTTATACAGTCGGTCGCCAGTTTGGTTTGTGGCAATGGGTAGTTGAACGTGGTTTCAGAACGCAACCCCGCTTTGTTAACTTTAATTACACACACATGACTCGTCGAAACGCTTTGTACGGTTTTTGAACGTACAAGTAGGTTAGGCTTTAGTGGTTATTGTATGAAATATTGCGTAGTAATTTTAGTTAGTTTTGGGTATGTAATTGTGAACCGGGCTTATGCTTGAGTCATTTTGTAACGCCGCTCCGCTTGGAACAATGGTTTAGCCATATTTAGACTGGTCTACATACACTGCATCAAGTGGAAAACTTAATGGAGCAAGGTCTTACCAATTTATAAGGCACGGGTATAAAATGTTGCACACATGGCAGTATACATTATTTTTCTACCGTACCGATGGCGCAGGACCGGTCAGTGTGGTAATATTTGGGCAAGGCCGATGTCCAGCAGAGCTCTTTCGATTACCTAATACCGACATCAGTCCCAGGTTTAAAGTGTATCCGTTCAACACAACATATATCTACCTAAAGTAACCATAAGACCGTTGTCATCGTAACGTAACCAAACGCACAAGAGCCAAACATTTGTCTCTGCATTTAGCTGAGTAACAAAATTTGGGCCCACTTAATCCCACGTATACAATTTGGTAAGACCACGGCAACGGGCCTTGGCCATGTTATAAATTGTTTCGGAACATCTACAAGATTAATAGTTGCGAAGTCCCCGTGTTAAGTGAAAGAGCCTCTGAAGTCCGGAGGAATTTTAGCTGTTTGTGTATTAAGTTTTTAGAGAGGCGAGCTCCTCAGCCTGCTAACTACATTTAAACTTCTCGCTAAGTCGCTGGCTACTAAAATAGGTTATCTAAAATAATATTTCAAAGAGAAAAAGTCTGTGAGATTTGTGAGTTTGTATGTAAGGCTGAAGTGTTCAAAAAGGTTCTCCGTTGAATCGCATACAATTATTTGTCGTAATAGTGTTACGCTTAATTTTTTTTAGCCGAATTAGTGTTACGCGTAATCATCTTATGGCATAAAATTAAAAAGCATAACATAGAAACATACATAGAAAGCATAATCATCACAAAGACTACCATCAGAGCATAAATACAAAAAGTAATAATAATCACTTGGCATCATTACAATAGGCATAAAAGTATTGCCCTAAAAAAATGTCATTGGGACAATAATTACAAGTTCAACGCTCGAATTATAACCAGAGTAAATTATGCACAAAATTATAAAATCGCATCCAAACAGATAAAAAACCACAATCAAAAGCCTGATGCACTATGAGAAAAGGTTAGTTTGTGTTTATATATGTAATAGCTTCTGCCCGCGACTTCGTCCGCGTGGAACTCTTTTTAACCCCCGACGCAAAAAGAGGGGTGTTATAAGTTTACGTGTGTGTGTGTCTGTGGTAGCGTAGCTCCCTAACGGATGGACCGATTTGAATGCGGTTTCTTATGTGTCATAGATAATTTTATCCCGAGTGTTCTTAGCCATGTTTCATGAAAATCTGTTTAGCCGTTTTTGAGATATTGGACTTTGAAATGAAAATGTCGGGGGTTTTTCAACTTTTCTAAGTTGTACCTATATCGTAGCTCCTTACAAACTTTTGCCACCTTAGACGATGATTCCCGGAATAAAAAGTATTATATACTCGTATGTTAATCCAGGATATAGACTATTATATACACATATATATATATGTATACCAAAATCAATTTTAATCCGTTAAGCCGTTTTTGCTTGAATGAGGGATACGACTCGCCTGACAGACTCTAAGTGTAAGCCCTGAGTGAACGCTCCGCTCACAGCCGGCGCCTGCGAGTCGGAAACGATAACGCAGGTTAAGCAAAGATGGCAGCGGTCAGTATTTGGATGGGTGACCGCCTGATGATGTTTGAGTGGTTGATATAAATGAGCGCTTCCGTGCTTTGGAAGGCATGCTAAGCAATTGATCCCGGCTGCTGTATATGACAGTAATCGTTAAGCCGAATTAGAGGCTTTCGGGCGGCTTAAGAACTTCTAACAGTCGAGTTGCCCACTCACTTGACAAAGGGGGGACAACTGTTACTCGCGTCCGCAGGAGCTGCCTACCACAACCCTGCACGTGTCCCCTGGGTGGTACCTACTAACGAGTGACAAACTTTAAAGGCCAAAAATAATGTATGCCGTAAGATTAAATAGTTTAAAGAATGAGGTTTATTCTCGATTTTCGCTACGGTGATAGAATTCTGCTGAAGTTTTCCACAAACAGAGAAAATTTAATTGATAAATTATAAAGTAAAGGATAATCTTACTAACATTATAAGTGCGAAAGTTTGGATGGTTGGATATTTAGATGGTTGTTACTCAATGACGCTTAAACGGCTCAACCGATATGAAAGAAATTTTACACGAAGATAGTTTATAGCCTGGATTAAAATATAGGATAGCTTTATCCTGGATCCACGCAGACGAATTTGCAGGCGAACGCTAGTATTCTATAAGTGTACAATTTTCAATATGAATCTGCTTATTTATTATAGCTTCTGCCCGCGACTCCGTCCGCGTGGAACTCGTTTATATCGCAGCTCCATATAAACTTCCCCCCTCATTTCACCCCCAAAGGGGATGATTTCAGGGATAAAACTATCCTATGTCACTCTCCATCCCTTCAACTATCTCCACTTAAAAAATCACGTCAATTCGTCGCTCCGTGAAAGACGGACAAACAAACAAACACATACACTTTCCCATTTATAATATTAGTATGGATTACCGAGAAATAAACATGCGCGAATTGGTCCATAAAAACATTTGTAATAATTAGAGATTTAGAAAAAGATACATAGGGTGACTGAGGTGCGACTTCTCTGAGAGGTGAAGCGGTCTTCTTGTTGTGTACTCGTAAATGTTTCAGAAGCCCGAGAATTCGCTGTTAATCTTGTTTCACGTTCCGTAATAGTCTTCGGAAGCTCGCGACAACGAATGGCGTTCACGATCGTGGCCGAGACGTGCTTCCATGTCTTCACTGTTTTCAAGGAATCTAGAAGCCCGGGAAGCTTCTTCGGACTCCTGAGATCTTGCCACTCGTTTTTTGGCGGCCTCTCTAGAAATTCGTGTCAGGTTCGATCTCTTTCTGGAGGGCATTTTGAGTAATAACGTTTTTGGGGACTTTGACACATAACTTTGTGATTTGACAGAAGATTTGACAGAATAAAATAAACTTGTGAGTATTTACTCTGCATTAAAAAAACTATTTATATACAAAAACATACTGAATTCAACCCCATTTTTTAACCCCTTTCCACCCTTATCTTTATAATTTTTATAGCCTATTACGTTGAACGAACGTTGAACGTTTTAGTGAAAGTTGCATATTAATCCATTCGACAGTTTTCCCGTGATACCCGGACAGAAACAGACAAACAGATAGATGGCGCTGGTGCGCAAAGTAAAGATTACTTTATCCAAATATTCTCTAATTTGGCCTGTGGGTCACCGTAACTCCATCAAACTTTTTTATACGTCTAATATGGTTTGTTGGAGTTCAGACGCCGACAAAAATCTGAAGAATGACCTTCTAAATGCGTGGAAATTGGTGAAGTTCTGCATCGCGCTATTGAAGTTTTTAATGTATGTTGTATAAATACAACTTATTATGTCTCACTGACAACCTCAACGAACTTTCAGAATTATTATATGTAGAGATTAAGGAACAAAGGCGAGGTCGACGGAGGTCGCGCGGACCTCCTCCTACTCTGCGTTGTTTAGGCGTTTTTCGCCTGGATATCATACTAACATAACCTAACCTATTCTAACGTAACCTAATATTTTGTTGTTCATTTTGCAGATTCAATGCGCCCGTATATAACAAATGATTTATAGCCCAAACAATAATATGCATAATGTGTATTAGTCGAAAACAAATTAATCCAACTAAAGTTATTCTAAAAGCGTAATATGCCAAACAAAGTAGTAGGCCAAAGTATTAATATGCGACAGGACTATTATGCCATTAAAAATATGCCAAATCAATTAAGCGTAACGATAATAGTCTAAAAAAAAATATGCCATCGAAGGGGATCCCGTTCAAAAGTACTGTGTATAGGCTATTTTATATCCCGCGGGTTGGCCTAGCTGGGTTCTTGTCAAAATGTGGGCGAAGCCTCGCGTAAATGTTTTATCATTTACATCGAAGAGCCACCTCAAAGAAGTACGAATAGAGTTTGAAGAAAATGACAAGTTTTTTTTATTATTGACACCATATATTCGATTATCCAATATAACGAAATTGAAAGACAAGTTAGGAGTTCGTAATCGATAGTTAACGATGTAAAAAAATATAGAATTTGTTTATATTAATTTGAGAATCTAGACGAAAAATAATGTATTCAACAGTTAATACCACTTACATTACTCGTTCAGAGCCTTGTTCGAACGTACGTATGAGCCCAGGTGTTACATGAAAAGGTTCATTCAAAGGTATCATTAAATTTCCTAACACCAATGTACTGTACCTATGTTTTACAAACAATAAATGAATTCAATTGAATTGTTTTTCGAGGCGTTTTTTCTCAAAGAACCTCGAATTTATCCAGAATGTTGTATTGCTCTCCAGCCCCCCAATTACTTATGTACAGAATGTCACGTCCTACGGCGCTCCGTCGTGGCGCGGTGGTAAGACAAATAATCAGACCCATTTCCTTCATAATATTAGGGGTTTAAATAATGTGAAAGACGTCTGTCTTTTGACAGAGTTTTACCTCCAATTTTTAGTTTCTCTAAATACGGGTTCGAGCATTTCTAATTAATGTTATGTCTAAATTTCTAATAATATTTACAAGTATTAACAAAATAGGAGAATGAAAAGTTGCCATAATTGACTGAGGTGGAATTATTGAGACAATTGTAACATTAGTTACAGGTCGTTTAATATGGCGCGCTTAGCTCTTTTTACGAGCTTTTTTCTCGACCTGTAATTAGGGTTGCCAGATGAGTCGCGAAAAAATACCGGACAACCGGAGGGGGGGGGGGGGGGGATGCTAGGCTAGTAAGACTAGGTCGCAAAAAAACCTTGTTTCTCTTATATACTAATATATCAAAACAAAACACACCGGGCGCGCGCGGTCGGGGGAGTGAACGCAGGCAGCGAGTACGTACGAGTTAGTGCCGCACGCAGTCCGCATAGCCCACAGAGAGCCCGAGCCCTCAGAGCGCAGACGCACGCAGATAAAGACAGCGAGCGAGGAGCGCGCGCGAGTTTTGCGTTTGAGGGATTTCATATGCCTACTTTTGTGGGCGCTTGCTTGTGACAATTGTGATTTCCTCAAAATACCGGACATTGTTCTGTCCGGTATGACCATTTATTTTTTACCGGACAGGCCTCGAAAATACCGGACTGTACGCTTAAATACCGGCAACCCTACCTGTAATAGAGACTATTCGTTTCTAAATTGATATTCATCATCATCATCATATCAGCCGAAAGACTGCTGGACATAGGCCTCCCCCAAAGAGTACCAGTACGGAGTCCGCTGGATGCGGGAGGCGACAGGACGGGACCGGTCGTTTGCGGCAATCTTGGGGGAGGCCTATACTGTGCAAGAAGATTTTGTACCTCTTTTAAGCTTATTTTTAGCTGAATGGTTTACGAAAGCCATTTATTTATCACTTTGATATTTACTGTGTGTACATCTAATGTGGATGGTGAATTATGAAAACTATATCGCCATAATCGACCGCGTTCAGTACATTTTAATGGCATTTAAACAGCCAAAGAAATTACTCGGGCGCACAGAGGACGTTAAAAGCTTTCACGTTTTCCGGCCTGCAGTCGAGAAACTCTTCGCATAAATTATCTGTATTGCTCGCAACAATTGCTAGCCATAAGTACGAGTTGAAACGTTACGTATTAACGTAGAGTATTCACAACTTTGTAAACAAAGTTGAACAAATGACAATTTATGTTGAAATAATGATCGTAGCAACATCGATGTAATTCCGAAGCTTACTCCCTAAGTGTAGCGCGGCCTGCGTGTTTAAAGATTTATGTACTACTTAAGATGTACATACGACGGCTGAATTACGAGGCATCTATAGACCGTAATTGGAGTCGCCGGGCGCGTTTTGTTATGTAAATCAGCGTATATTGTTCCGTTATTTTCTCAAACATTCCTCCAATAAATTTGCTATAATTAATATGAATGACCTTTCAGGACTCAAACAAAGCCATTTCGTTATTTAATTAGGAAATTTCCATTCAAAGTGTCACTTGGAATGAATTCAGCTTAAAGAAAATTGTAAGGAATAGGACCAGGTGGCCTATGGGAACTGGCAACGATAAATAACGCATACGTAAACCTTACAGCTTGCGCCGAAGAATTATTGCATGGCTAGAGACAGCACCGGGGGATATTTTTTAAACATTTACTTTTTATGACGTCATTTGTTTTATTAAGCAAGCGCCCCGCGGAATGGCGGAAGTAGGTTCGGTTGATTATCGACGCCGGGCTACAATGCAAGGGATTACGCGGCTTTTTGATTTGCTGTCGACAGTGGCAGATGGATGGACTAACGAACGTGCATCAACAGGATTGCTCCAAATCGATTGAGTGCGATTGAATGGAGTGTTCGAGATGGGAAGCCTAGTTTGTAAACAGTGTATCTATAAATTCAGCCAAGAAGTCCTTGAGTATACTCAAGGACTTCTTGGCCGAGAATACTTTGGCCCTTGATTTTTCTACCTAATTAACTTTGTGATTTCCGCGGTTGTGTCCTAAAGGAGCCTACGCTTTGGCACCTAATCCCAAGATTTAGCAAGCACTTTAATTTTACAAATGCTACTGGCATCTGACCTTTCAAAACTAGACCTTGTTAGCATTAGGATTGGGATTAAACCGGTTTCCTCGAAATGTTTTTATTCACCGGAAAGCTACTGTTATATAATAGTTATGTACGATACAAGTGTCGAAAATAGGAAATTCGCAACGAGTGGTGGTAAATTAAAACACGACCTGCGAATTATTCTGCCTAATGCCTAATTATTAGCCTATTCGCACGTGTATCGTACAACGTTTTACTGTACACATGGCTCTTTAAAGTTTCGACATATGCACGGAAAGTGCTCTTTTCCGCACTAGTGCGGGAAGCACCATATGTACTGTAATTAGTACATTACGTTTTGTATTTTATACGACGTAAAATTTTGTACTCAACTTACAAAATTTTACGTCTTCACCTGGCCACAATGCGAGTTTTCCCATACGCGCAGCGTGCAGTAAAACTCGCATTATGGCAAGGTGTGACGTAAAAAATACTATTTAGTACAAAAGTTTTTTAAACCTAGTGGTATATACGAACCGGTGTTCGATTCGAACCTACGATCTCCAGTGGGTATTAGCATCTTTTAGATTTTTCTTCTTTTTAAATTCGGTCGATGAGCCAAAAAGTAACCAAAACCTACAATGTTATATAATCTACTCCCGAAAGTCCTCGTCCAAGTGTTTTATTATACTTATATTATTCCCGCTCGCTCTGCATACTAAATATATCTTCTGGAGTTCATATTCACAAGATTTTGATCACGTACTGAAATAATGGCGGGGTAGAGCAACTATGGCTTTTCATTTCACAAAATTTTCGTCCTAAAACGGCATGAATATCCGCGAGATGAGCTTTAGGGGAGGTGAAACTAGGTTGTCTAGGTTGGCTGAGGAAATGAAACTCCCGCTTTGTAGATGAGAGTAGATTACATGTGCTATTGTATGTATGTATGTCAATTCTTTTGTTTATTACAATAGCGTTTTTAGCATTTTAGTGACACCGCCTACGAAGCGGTGCGGGAATTCTGGGTTCGAATCACGGTAAGGGCAAATATTTCTGTGATGAGCATTAATATTGGTTGCTGATTCTTGGATGCTATCTATATATTTCTACTTAGTATTTAAATCTCGTCTTGCACCTACGTTCAGCTTACTATGGGGATATTTCTGTTATTATTAATTGTATTTTATTTATTGCCATCGTGCGCTGCCCGCCGTGGTTTCACCAATGGTTCCGATGGAAGACCAGCGCTGGTTATAGACACAACTATGCTGAGTTGTGACCATTACGTGACATGTTTTTTATACACTTTGTCGTTTTGAATGTGTTTCTATTCCTAGTTCGATTTGTGAAAGATTGTTGTACCTACACTTGAAGGATTGCACCAATGAAACATTCACCAAATATGCACTGTGTTTTCCTAAGTGTACTCTGCTAACATTTTTATTTTGTGAAAATAAAAACCATCCATTTCTGCTGAAGAACTAACAACAGGTACTTACTTCCTATTCCCTAGCCAATGCTACATGCATTGAAATGTGTACACAGGAAAATGCTATACAGAGGCAAATAAAAGAACGAGGGCAATATTGTTTCTAAGCATGTTGGAATTTGTGATATCATCAACAATCTATATGTGGGCCACTGCTGAGCAGAGGCATCCTATGAACGAGAGGTATTCACTATAGTCTAGTGTTGGGTTACTCACTCGTGAGGCACCTCTTTTTTCATACTAATTTCATTAAATTGTTGCATCACGCTCACGTTCACGCTTGAAAAATGTACTACTTCATTGCCTCGTTCCTCACTCGCTCGGTCCCTCAAACCTCAAAGCCTCGCCTCTCGAGCTCCAGACTCGCCACTCGCGCCTAACTTTCCCCCATCTACAATACAATATTGTATGTAGTGGAGGAAGGTTGGTAAGAATATTGAACATGAAAGTAATTGGTGTTCTACTCGTATTGTACACTAAACTTGAAAAGACCTTGTTTTTACTTCCGATAGATGTTAATTATTAGATGGTACCTAACCTTATTTGGAGTATGACATAGTACCACCTCATTTTTGGAAATGAGGTGCTCATACAAACTCATTTACTTTCATGTCCACTACACTACTATAGTCCCAAGCAGACCCAGTGCGGATTGTGAACTTCGTAAACAGCTGCAGAGAACGTGACTTTGCTTGCTTATTAACTCAATGCTGAGGTTAAATTGTAAACGGTTTCGGAAGTTCATCATTTTAACCACGACGCAAAAAGGGGGTGTTATAAGTTTGACGGGTCTGTGTATCTGTGTCTGCCTGTGGCATCGTAGCTCCTAAACGAATGGACCGATTCCTCGACAGCGGCTTTTTTGTTGTCCGAAAGTTGACGTGATCGAGATGGTTCTTAGCTACGTTTGAACATAAATCCGTTCAGGCAGTTTTGTTAGAAATATTGAACTTTGAAATAAAAATATCGGTGGTAACCTTATTCAGGAATATCACTGAATAAGGTTATAAACTTACGGTGTTCATCAATCTTACGGTGACATTTTTATTGCAAGTTCAAATCATCAATAGTTACATCTTAAAATTCGCTCATCGCAAAGAAATAAAAATGACAAGTCGGAACGTATTAATCATCCTTTTGCGAGTGCAAAACCTTGTCTTGGGGCTCACTCTAACCAGAGGGCTTTACAACGCCTACGACTCGCCTGAGACAAACCAGTAAAGCAGACCTCCGCCAGTCCGTTTACGCGTTGTTATCATTACTCATCTCAGCCAGAGTAAAGACGTCCACTGCTGGACATAGGCTCCCCCAAAGAGTGCCACAATGACCACCTGCGCCATCCGCATCCAGCGGACTCCCGCGACTTTTACCAGGTCATCTCGTCAGTCTACCTTGTGGGGCACCTACCCAAGCTGCGCCTTACGTGATCGCTACTCGACAAACTTTCGACCTCAACAGCGATCGATTCCACGTGCAAAGTGCCCCGCCCACTGCCACTTAAGTTTAGCGAAATACCATTCACACTGGTAAAATTATATTATAATTTTACCAGTGTGAATAGCATAACTGGGCTGGCATCTACAATGCTTATCAGCAACTTTCTTGAGACGTTCCAGTGTAAGGGAGACCTCCAAATACGCGTAGCTTTTCCTTCGTCGAGATATACTGGTGAGCGATGAGGCGAGCCGTGAAAGTTAGCGAATCGCGTGGTAATACAACACTAATGTCACGATACATCGGCTGCCTTTATGACTGTGTGCTGATGTGGAATTTCATCAGTGTACTATTTCTAAAGAGTTATTGGATACCGGCATCGAGGTTATTGGGTACTGGGAATTTAGGCTACATTACAAGTTGATAAAATTAATATGGTATGTAGATATTGTAGACAATTTTATTACATTATTTATGCTCATTTGTTTTTGTGCTGAGCCTTTATTATTTATTATCACTATACTATAACAAAATATGTGAATTACATAGTAGTGAAGTGTTCAAATAAACTATTTAACTAGAGTGGGTTGCACCTAACCATCTGTACCTAATCGTAAGCGGTCTTCATTAAAATCGGAATGCATGAAAAGTTTCCGTGGAAGCACAGCTGCCAGTGCCATAGAGATCCTCTTGTCGGTGGAATATTTTCTATTTCTCTCGGTCGTATATCTATATATACCGGGTGGAAAGGCACGACGATCCCTTCCGCAAAAGGGGGATTGTTTAGACTGAGTACAGTATTTCCTCTAAAGAAACTAGGCTCATATTCATAACCGTTTTGAAGTTATAGGCAGTTAACTTTTAATGCAAAGTACTGCAAGTGACCACCCTCATTAGGGTCAGTAACATTTTAACAATTACACAAGAGTCAGTGACCTTTATCAATACGTATAAACGATAATTAGTACGTATAGTAATAGTAGGGTTGTCACAGAAGAACATTAATTAATTTTATTATTTTTAATAATTGATCGTAAAAAAAAATCTAAACATTACGAATCGATTTTCCATCACTTAAACTAACCCCCCTTTGCGGGAAGGATCGTCGTGCCTTTCCACCCGGTATATAAATGCCTTTGTCCTGACTGACTCACTCATCAACGCACAGCCGAAACTACTGGGACTAGAAACTTGAAATTTACACCAGGACTTCCTTTTATGACGTAGGCAACCGATAAGACGGGATTTTTGGAAATTCCATCCCTAAGGGGGTTAAATGGGGGTGCAAAGTTTGTATGGGGGAAACTTTATATTATGAACTAGAGACTTAAAACTTTGTAGAAAGATTACTTATTAAGATACAAAATAATTAATTTCAGCGTTTAAGAAAAATCCACCCCTAAGGGGGTTAAGTAGGGGTGTAATGTTTGTATGGGGGAAACATTAATTTTTGAACTATGAACTTGAAACTTTGTAGAAAGATTACTCATTAAAATACAGTAAAAGTAGTTTCTGCGTTTAAGAAAATTCCTCCCCTAAGGGGGTTAAATAAGGGTGCAAAGTTTGTATGAGGGAAACTTTCCCTTTTGAAAGAGAAACTTGAAACTTTGTAGACAGATTACTTATTATAAAACAAAAAAGTGCTTTCGGCTTTTTAGAAAATTCTACCCCTAAGGGGGTTAAATAGGGGTGCGAATTTTGTATGGGGGAAACATTATTTTTTGAACTAGAGACTTGAAACTTTCTAGAAAGATTACTTATTAAGATACAAAAAGAGAACTTCCAGCGTTTTAGTACATTGCACCCTAAATGGGGTTAAATAGGGGTGCAAAGTGTGTATGATGGAAACTTTTCCTTTTGAGCTAGAAACTTTAAACTTTGTAGACAGATTACTTATTTGTATACAAAAAAAGAATCTAAGCGTTTTGGAAAAATCCACCCCTAAGGGGTTTTAAAAAGGGTGACATGTTTGTATGGGGGAAACTTTGTTTTTTTAGGTAAAGTAAAAATTTTGTAGAAAAATTACTTATTCAAATATAGAAAAAGTCGTTTCAGTGACTTAGAAAACTCCGCCCCTAAGGGAGTGACATTGGGGTTTAGAGTGAATATGGGGGAAACTTAGTTTTTGAGCTAGAGACTTAAAACTTTGTAGAAATATTACTTATTAGATTACAAAAAAAGGACTTTTTGCTTTTTAGACTATTCCACCCCGAAGGGGGTTAAAAGGCAAGGGTTGTATGGGAAACGCTTTTTTTTAGTAAGATACTTGGAACGTTGTAGAAAGATTACTTATCAAATAAAAAAGTACTTCCAGCGTTTAAGAATATTCTATCCCAAAGGGGGTTAAAAGGGGGTGCAAGGTTTGGATTAGCAAAACTCTTTATTGAGCTGGAGACTTAAAACGTTGTATAAACAATTATTATCAGAATAAAAAAGATCTTTCAGCGTGTTGGAAAAAATCGTCCCCTAAAGGGTTTAAAACGGCATTCAAGGGATGGAGACCAAGAAAATATTATAGTAAGAGATTTTTTACTTCGGTCTTATAGCCTTTATCTTAAAAGACCACAATACTGATTATTTTGAAATTCATCCCCTATGGGGGCAACATAATTTAGACTGCTTGAAATGGATTCCATAAGGGGGTTAAAAACACTCATTCCCAAAATGAGCTAAAAGGAGTTGGATGTTTGTACAGGGAACAAGACAATTTTTAATTAAGGGATCTGGAACTTCGCTAAAAGACTAGGTAACTAATTACATTTCTTGAAATTCATCCTGTAAGGAGGTTAAAAAGGGTTGGAAGTATGTATGAGGAATAAGTATTTTTTGAAGTCAGGGAATTCATAGGTCTTTTATACTAATTATATGGTAAGCCAAAATAAATAATCCGACTGGTAGCAGAGAAGTAGGCAAGGATAAATTAGAACCACGGACCCTTACCGAACCGAACAGCTTCCAGTTCCCATAGCCGAAAAGAAGCTAATGTTTCAGTTAAACTGCGGATTATTTTGTTAATTTATAAAGTTTATTTTAGATAATCAAAATCATGTATGCTCTAACAACACCGTTAAATGGGCACAGCAGATGGAGATGGAAAGTTCTACGTCTTTTAGCATTAGATAGGTTTTCATAACTATACAGGTAGCTCGGACTAACGTGAACTACTGAACGGATTTAGGCAAACATTTCCAGTAATGTAGCTTTCTTTAATACATTATAAAAAAACAATTAGCAGAAATGTCTGTTGATGATTCTTAATATATTTATATTTCTAAAAACGGAGCTTTCAATTTAAATTTAGCAATTTAAACTAATGAACTCATTTCACTGTTACCTTTTACGCTTAATCCCTGAACGGATTTAGATGAAATTTTCCGTACGCTGAATTTGACACCCTTGGAAGGATATAGGATAGTTTTTATCTCTGAAATAATCCCATAAGATGGTAGAACTTTGTTTGGGTCGGCGATAATTAAGGTTCCACCTACAATAATTTAATACCAATCATTTTTCTAAGATACAAGTTCTACGCGGAAGAAGTCGCGGGCAACAGCTAGTATATGTATGTATATATATATATAACTGTGTCCTAGTCTTCCCCTGCATCTCCTTCCTTCTATCTTTGCTTCCATTACGGTTTTAAAGAAATTGTCGTGCCGTATCAAATGACCAATCATTTTCCGCCTTCTAGTGCTGATGGTGTTCAAGATCGATCTCTTCTCTTTTACCGCACAATCTAAACTAAGGAAATAGGAGACCATCGACACGAGAAGAAGAAACGCCATAGTTAACGTTTGATTGGTCTGTTGTAAGTTGGTGCAACCTTAGGTAATGTGTATAGTTTTCAGTTTGCGTAGTTTCTTGACTAAAAACGTTTGTACAACAGTTTTATTAAAAATTCCCAAATTGATCATCATGATATGAATTGATAACTACAACTTAGAAAAGTTGAAAAACCCCCGACATTTTCATCTCGAAGTCCAATATCTCAAAAACGGCTGAACAGATTTTGATGAAACATGGCTTAGAACACTCGGGATAAAATTATCTATGACACAAAGAAAACCGTATTCAAATCGGTCCATCCGTTTGTGAGCTACGATACCACAGATACACAACTCACAGATAGACACGTTAAACTTATAACACCCCTCTTTTTTCGTCGGGGGTTAAAAAAGCATAAATAAAGTTTAGTGAACTGTACAAAACCACATGGAATACCTGCCTCACTCAAATGGTTTACTTTATACCCCCTTACTAGGACCAAAGGGCGCCACAGGGACCGGTACTGCGCCACCTTTGTCACATCGTGGGAAGATTTAAACTTTACAAGCCAGCCTTGCCTTCGGGGTCTTGAGTTTTCAAATTATTTTCGCATAATTTCTCAATTACACATAATCGACAATTCGATTAACGACTACCATCTTAACATCATCCATTCCGGCGTACAAAGCGTTCGCAATCGACACCGCGAAACGAAGATTTGAACACGACAACGTATTGAATGATGTGCTTTGTGTACCGCTCGATTATAAACGATATCAATTCCAGCATCCATTATACTTAAATTCACGTTCGGAAATCGAAAATTGTTACACAACAAGCAAGGATAATTATATTTGAAATGCGTCTTTCGTAGCCACTCTACCACATATTATCTAATCGCCGTAAGTATTAATAATTTACGTACCCTGTAGCAAGGGGCGGACACTCCGCGATTTACGTTGGGGAACCGGCATGTACTTGTAGCGATGAACGTCGACGTCGTCGTCGACGACGTCAGAGGGCCATAAATCTTAATGTTTCGGCTGCGAAAAAAGCGCCTTTTGTAAAGATCAAAGGAGTGTCCTTTCTGTACTTGTACTATTATCTATTTTGTGCTTGTATTACTACAAGCACAAAATAGATAATAGTACAACTGTTACCAGTTGAATGGTTAGACGTGTCTTAGTAGCTAAAACCAAAGCTTCCAGAGATCTTTGGCAGCTGGCGGTTTCAAGGACTCAGTGGCTCCGTAAAAAGCTCCTTCAAATCTGAATTTACGCAAATGAAAGCCTCAAAGCGACCGAGAAACCTGCAGGGTTGGCTAGATCCGATATCGTCAAAGGGACGCCATCCTGATAACAACATAGGTTACCATCACCGTATATGCTGCCGGGTCGAGCCTGCTGGGTTTGAAATTAAACTACTTTATGCGGTGGTAGTGGTTAGTGTGCACTGTGTTAGGTTAGGACTATACGATTATTCTAGGCATTACACAAAACGTTCATCTATCTACGGCATAGTGAATTATCTCATATGCCAATATAAACATAGTGAAGTTGTGTTATAGCAGTTAGTACAGGAAATACACTCGCATACTTCGCTCACACCAGTACCTTCCAATACCTTACATCTTACGTAAACAGAAGCCTAACTTCATAACCTCATGTATATTTACAAGCCAGGCAACTACTTACCTGTAAGTGGTAAATGTACACACTTCCAGGTAAAAACCTACTATGAACTTTTCATTTCTACCTGTAAGAAAGAACGCCGCTTCATGTGCCAACTAATCAAGTTAGCCAACTTACAAGATCCAACTCGCGCATAACTCGATTCAACGTGGAAACTGGTTCACTACTTTCCGACAACAATGCGCTTTAATTTCCGAACTTGGCCGGGACACTTCACCTGCACAACTTACGCGTGAAATGTTGTTTTGAAACTATAAATTATAGGACCGTTTAGTGACTTAAGTAATCACTTTCCTAGTGTTTTTCCCGGTTGTGAGCCTGGGGAAGACTTGGCGTAAGCACTAGTTTTACGAAAGCGACTGCCATCTGACCTTTCGACCCAGAAGCAAAACTAGACCTCATTGGGATTAGACTCGTTTACTCACAATGTTTTAATTCACCGAAAATCTACAGATAAATATCGATTAGTTATACTTACGAAAGCGACTGCCATCGGATTTTATTTTATTTTTTTATTTTATTTATTTAGAAGTTCAACAGCATTCACAAAACATTTTTACTAGCAGTGTTTTATACTATATGCATAGCCAATGACAGAACTCCCTTGAAAATTATACAGTATTAGGTCTGAGTGTGGACTTTACTTGATTATTTGGTTTGTATTGTTATTATACAATCTGTGTCAATAAGGGTGATAGGTAACAATTTATTGTTTAGTTGGTTAGTTAACAATTAATAAGAGGGGGGGCAACAGGTGATGATGATGAGACGAACAGAACTCTTATTTTGTGTATAGTGTGTATATGTGTATGGTGTGTATGGTGTGTGTGTGTGTGCGTGTGTGCGTGTGTGCGTGTGTGCGTGTGTGCGTGTGTGCGTGTGTGCGTGTGTGCGTGTGTGCGTGTGTGCGTGTGTGCGTGTGTGCGTGTGTGCGTGTGTGCGTGTGTGCGTGTGTGCGTGTGTGCGTTTGTGCGTGTGTGCGTGTGTGCGTGTGTGCGTGTGTGCGTGTGTGTGTGTGTGCGTGTGTGTGTGTGTGTGTGTGTGTGTGTGTGTGTGTGTGTGTGTGTGTGTGTGTGTGTGTGTGTGTGTGTGTGTGTGTGTGTGTGTGTGTGTGTGTGTGTGTGTGTAGAGGAAAAAGAGGAAGAAAAAATAAAATAAAAATACGTACATTTAAATAAAGTACTTTAATAATTAGTGTTTTAAATTTATATCTGGATGAGATAAACGGGTCAATTTGTTGGAATGAGCCGTCATAAGTACTTGCTATTCTTGTCAAGATTGAGTTTTGACCATAGTTGGTACGATGCAATGGTACGTGAAATAATTTAGTGTGACGGGTACGCCGTGAGGGGGCGCGGAGACCGAGCTGTGACAGCAAGGGCATGCAGTCCAGTAATAAATTTTTCTTGCATGTGTTCAATCCTATAGTTGTGAGTGATGTATTGAGGCGACCAGACAAGACTGTCGTATTCGAGTATACTGCGTACATACGCATAGTAGATTGTTTTGATACATGAGATATCAGCTATGGGGCGGCAAACCCTGAATACAAATCCGAGACTTTTATAAGCTTTGCTAACGATAATATCTATGTGGTCTCTCATGGTTAGCTTGTCATCTAAGTGGACCCCCAGGTCTCTAATAGACTGCACCCTTTCTATAGGGGACCCTTGGATGGTGTACGGGAACATTATGATTTCACGCTTTCGACTAAAGGACACGAGTTGACACTTCTTCACGTTAACCTTTATTCTATTGTTGGTGTAATATTCCGATAAGCAGTCTAAATCAGTCTGAAGATTTTGACACTGTGATGGTGTCCGGGCATCTAAAAATATTTTGGTGTCGTCAGCATACATAAGAAATTGTGAATGGGTGAAGCATGTGTAGATATCGTACAAGTAAATATTGTACAAAAGGGGACCTAAATGGGATCCTTGGGGTACCCCGGAGGTGATATCTACAAAATCGGAACGAAAGCCTCCGACTACAACCGCCTGAGACCGTTTAGACAAATAAGAGTCTATCCATCGCAGCAAGTCCTCCCTTTTCAACCCAGGGTCCCCCCTAGAGACTAGGTACTAGACTAGACCTTTTTGGAATTAGACTGGTTTCTTCGCGATGTTTTCATTCACCGAAAATCTAGTGTTAAATATCGACTAGTTTACGAAAGCGACTGTCATCTTACTTTTCAACCCAGGGGTGAACTAGACCTTATTTCTTCACGATGTTTTCCTTCACAGAAAAGCTACTGTTGGATGTTTGGATTTTGTGTTAGGATTTTGACACTTGGTACGAGCCGGAGTGGACGCATGTCCTCGAGATTAAAAGTCGAGTTAGTTGAGTTAGCTTCTTTGCTTGTATCATATCATATCGAATACCATCAAAAACATTCTGTAAAAAACTAGCCAAGTCTCGATGGAGCTGCTTGTTTATCTCTGAAAAGTAATGTTATCTGTGAGATACTTTGTAGTGCCAAGTCTCAGGCATTCTTATTATTCTTTATTTGCTAACTAAATAAAATCACAGAACTTTATTGCATTTAATAATAATTATTATTATATTATTGCATTTATGGATACCTAAAACTATGTAGTATTGTGTAATTGCCAAGTCACAAAATTTTATTTAGTTAGCAAATAAATACCGCATGCCGGTTCCGCCTCGATTTATGCGGAAGTGACCTTAAGTTCGTAAGAGACAGTTCTCGCTTCCATTCGGCGCCCGGCACGACCACAAATCAGAATCACTTATGTACCCAATCCGTCACGGCCAATGTCGACGGCACGTCGCTAATCTACATTGGTGCTTAGTTGCGTACACAACTACGTTAATTACGCTGGAACTGGAAATTGACATGTCACCTACACTGAAATACGCAGACAGCCGCACGGAGCGGTGTATGACGGATGTATATAAAAATCAAAACCTTTACGAATTAAGGAAATATTGTGAAAGATATCCCTTACGCCGTAACTTAGACCTCTTATTGCCTCAGGCAAATTTTGCTAATTTTAAGAAAAGCTTTAACTTGATTGCCATAAAAATTTAAAATCATCTCGAAATTGACGTAAAGAATTCTAGCAGCATAAGGGAATTTAGTGCGAAGTTAAAGACATACTTATTACGTAAACCTTTCTATAACTTGGACGAATACTTTGGTAAGATATTTGATTGATCAATTACTTGTATTTAATTTACTCTTTGTTCCCAATTTTCATTCATCACTCAATGATTATAATGTACCTAATGTAAACTTTAGTGACTTTATTATAATATTTTTTACCTGACATTTATAACTATATTAAATATAATCCTATTTCGCATATTTTTCTAAGTTTAAGCCTATTATTCTGTTATGTTTTTACTGTCAAATTGTTAATTCTATTGCCACTGTTTATTATGTATTACTGCATGGACGTGTCCTTTAACGCAATAAATAATGAATACTGAATACTGATTATTTAGTGAACTGAGGATGCCTGATGCTGAGTTGATTGAAATTTATAATTAGGTTGGTCAACATGCGACAGACAACAGTTTGCTTGATTACACATTAAGATAGTACAGTCACTAGCTTCAATGCCTGCAGTAACAAAGTTGGCAGACAATCTTAAGAATATCTCATTGCCTCTGACATAATCATCGAAGCGTTTGATACAATGTCATCATCTAGTCACGTAATCATGTGGTCTCGATGGTTTAATCATGTCGAGGATTGCCCACTTAGTATTCAGCGCGTTCTAGATGCGAGACGAACACTGCTCGCATGACGCCATCGCCAGTGTAGATATCTGTTTTGATCGAAGCTTGTTTGGGAATTTAGTGATTAGTTGCCGTTTAGGATTTTTAAATTTATAAAAGGTAAAATAATTGCTGAGGTATTTTTTCTAAAAAAACAACTTTAAAATGGCAAATGTGAATCGTCAAGTCAGATCTGTTGAAGCGAACATGGTTTCTGAAGTGAACAATAATACGCAATGTCTTTTATGTGAATATATGTCGGTTTTTAACTCCTTTGCCTAATAACAAATAAATATTGCTGGACAATAATAATTATAATACATAATCTAGTTTTATCTTTCTCCAATACCCAAAGGTTGTCTGGAAGAGATCGCTCTTTAGCGATAAGACCGCCTGTTGTCTACCTCTACCTACATGTTATTGTATTCTTTCTCTATATAACTGCTTTGTTTGTGTGAGGTGTGCAATAAAGAGTATTTGTATTGTATTGTATAATATCCTTTATTGTGCACTACAAAGAGAAAAAATAATATAAACAAAACATAAAACATGAATACAAAGGCAACAGCAGACAGTCTTACACAAATCGATCGACGATATATTTAATACATCCAATTATTTAAATACATAGAAACCATCCAAGAAACAGAAACAAATATTTATGTTAATCACATAAACAAATATGCCCTTATCGGGAAACCAGCACCTTCAGCTTCGGCGTCAACCCAATGGGACAAGCTAACCGGTCGTCATGGTATCCAAGCACCTTCAGCTTCGGCGTCACAACCCAATGTGATAAGCTAACCGGTCGTCATGGTATCCAAGCACCTTCAGCTTCGGCGTCACAACCCAATGTGATAAGCTAACCGGTCGTCATGGTATCCAAGCACCTTCAGCTTCGGCGTCACAACCCAATGGGATAAGCTAACCGGTCGTCATGGTATCCAAGCACCTTTAGCTTCGGCGTCACAACCCAATGTGATAAGCTAACCGGTCGTCATGGTATCCAAGCACCTTCAGCTTCGGCGTCACAACCCAATGTGATAAGCTAACCGGTCGTCATGGTATCCAAGCACCTTCAGCTTCGGCGTCACAACCCAATGTGATAAGCTAACCGGTCGTCATGGTATCCAAGCACCTTCAGCTTCGGCGCCACAACCCAATGGGATAAGCTAACCTGTCATCATGGTATCCAAGTTTCCCGAGATTAAATATGCCTATACTTGTAAACCAATACATTCTGCTATTTTCGCTATTTCTAATACATATTACCTGTGACTTTGCAAATTAAAACAGGGAAACACAGAAACAACGTGGATTTGCTTTCATCTTTAATATTATTTTAAGTAAAAGGGACGTTTGTTTGCTTACATCTACTCCGAACTTTGGTGACTGAGCTTGAGGTCACCACATCGTATGTGCGTCAGGTACCTATAACTAAGTTCTAAATATCACTTTTTGTATGGGAGTACCTACAGAGAAAGTTTAAAATAGTCCAGTACAGTAGAAGCTAAGGCGAAAACCTATCGTATAAGAAACGATGAAACGAGCTATCTTCCTTTATTTTCGCCTCACTCTAAAGTAAGCTCATATGCATGAGCTTACTTTTGTGTGAGGCGGTGCCGCCATCTATTCAATAAAGTATTTCCATGCATACCAACAAGCAACTGATGATGTTAAGCTTCCCTATCACCTGCATAATAGTATCACAAACAAGCCATACCCCTACCTCCTTTGAGGGCTGGCTCGGTTATAACCAGAATTGAAGGCATACCACTTGCCTCAAATTCGTACGTAAGGTACGTTGGGCAATTTGAAATATTAAGGAGTTACAGAGATCGTTTTGCTCATTGATAAATTGTCAGAATGGTTGTCCTTGCACCTGCCTCCCTTTTAAAGACTGATTTCCTCCATTGCAGTGTCTTGTTGCTAAATTGGGTTTGTTATTTGGGTGAGGACCAAATTCTTGGCCAGTAGTGAGCGTCGTTAATTGATAATAGTTAAAAAGTTCCGTTGTGACACGAAAATTAACCATAGAAAATGTATGGCTAATTTTCGTGTCACAACGGAACTTTTTAACTACTATCAATTAATTAGGCTAACTACTGGCCAAGAATTTGGTCCTCACCCATTTCCGATTTATGACATTTTATTTTATTTCTTTATTTAATTCAGAAAGGGTCACTACAAAACACTTAGAAATTCGAGGTTAATACAAATTACAATAGACATTCATTACACATTAGAAACAAAGTATAAAAATAATTTAGCAATGTCAAATTAAAATAAAAAAAGCAAAGTCAAATTGTTTATAGGTTAAAATTAATATATATGAATAATAATAGTTAAATATTCATGAAGAAAATTACTTTTATGATAGCATATTATAGCACAAAATAGACTGAATTTTAACACCAGCGAAAATACTTAAAACGAATACTTTCCTATGATTACCCCTTTCCATTGGCTGATAACTGATTAAATGGAGGTCTATTCACCGCTAATTCCAACTAAAGTCCACAGTCATAAATTAGACACCAGAAAGCAGAATTGTCTTGTACCTCCATGTTCGCAGCTGCGTATAATCGCCAGTTCGCCAAATAAGCGCCTGTCGGCTCTTTGAAACGTACCCAATGCTCATGCTAATCGTGTTGCATGCAATGAGCCGTTGCATTGAGAATTGAGATTAAGTCCGCTAGTTCTGTGCTAATTGGAATCGAGTTATGAGTTCACAATGAGGCTTGTATTGATGCAATGAAGCGCCATAAAATTGTATGAGGCCATTAAATATTTACAATCAATTTTCTAACTCAACCTTATATTGTCAATGAATAAAACTAGGATGACTATGACGTGCAATGTTTTCCCTTTGTTCCCTTTTGCTTCGTTTGTCACGTCACCTGACGGGGAACATTTTCTAAGCACAATGTGAATGGAAAAGATCGATGCTGTGTCGATGTCGAGGCGAGTACTGTCTGATGGAGGTGAAGGTTTAAAAGACGATATTAGTCAGAATCACTATAAATTGTACATCAAAGTGTACCGATATCGTTAAGAGACTAAAGAAGATACATATAATACCTACAATACTTTTCTTAGCTATGCTTGAATTAATTTCACAAATTAACTGCACTTTCCGAGCCACAAGAAGGTCACTTAGCGAAATTAAACGCACACTGTTGCTAATGCTAAACGTTAAATAGGTCACAGCCTCGAAATCTTAGCTAGTGAAAAACTAACCCACAATTTATCCCAACATGGCCTTAATAAAGCGGAGTTCATGTTCGTGAAACGTTTCCGCGTGTTCTTGTGGAGGTATGAACTCGGAAGTAGTGTCGAGGGGTTAGGCCCTCGCTTTGTGGACGCGTTGCAAAACGAGTTTAAAATCCCGTGGGCGGAAAATTTATGCATGAAGACTCGCGCTTGGAGTGCACGAATTTGTGAGTGTTTGATAGAAGCTTGGTTTCAATTAACTTTATAAATGCCTATTCAAGGCGAATGATTCACATATTAATCATGCCTCCACGAGCGATTTATGCTGCAATTGAAATTGGTGATGGTGCATCACACGTTGCGTTGCACGACTTCGAATGGGTTAGTATGAAGGCTTTCGACGATACTTACCACTCTTTGAAATAGTTTACTAATAAAAAATTGCTGTCCTGTTCACCATTGATCTCGGGCTGCCAAAGGAAAAAGGGGAGCGCGTCCGTCTTTGCAGATAAATACAAAGAGTTAGTTGCTATTGTCCCAAGGACATTGAGCTGGGCTGGGTTGCGTCGTTTACAGAAATTTACAGTACAAGTCCAGCCAAGTGAATCAGTCAGCCAGAAAGGTCAAGACTGTCCTCGAATTTCATTTTACTGTTAAATGTGCGAGAATTTCCTCGGATCGTTCAAGCGGGATAGTGCATCACCTTTGTGGCTGTTTATGGCGACGTGCCCTCGAGTTTTACTGCGCCTGCAATATTCTTTGAGCCCCTAGAGAGTAATGTAATCTGAAGATGCACTCTCGAATTAATGATCTTAAATACAGAGCTCAATGCAACGACGCTACGCTAGGCATTAAGGCAATATACGAACGAAGACGTTTGGGTGGTTTTACATATTTCGTGCTCTACTAGACCAATCTATCTCTATCGTGACATGTTTCTAAATGAAATTCTGAAGTGACTCTCTCTATGACAAGAAACATAATTTTCTCAAAAATGCTCCGCAAAGTGAACATTACTCGTTACATATCGGTTGGAAGGAAAAGTGTATAGTTTCAGAGTCCGCAGTAAGCTCGATTCTCCATACAAACGTAGTTACGCTCTCATTTTAAAACTACGTGTTGGATTGTAACGAAACTTTGCATGTTTAATGAAATGAGGTATATCTATGTCTAAAATTAGTTTACGTAGCTTAAGATACCATAATAAAAAAAATACAGCGAATTTAAGTTTTTCATACAAAACTAGTTTTTGCTGTATTTACTTTGTTTTATAAATTGGAACCATATAAACTAATTACAGACATAGATATACCTCATGCCATTGTATATGCAAAGTTTCGTCACAATCCAACACGTAGTTTTAAAATGAGAGCGTAACTACGTTTGTATGGGAAGGTGAAATTCAGCCGAGCTTACTGCGGCCTCTTAAGGTCAGATCAAAATTAAAAACATTGCAGGCCGCCTGAAATCGCGAGCTAGTCGGTTTAAACAAATAGTCAGCCTGCAAATGCCTTCTTCCCGGCCACAGGAATATTGTACTATTCTAAGTACACAAAAGAGCCACTGTAGCCGATAGCCGTGTCCACACCGGACGAACGGCTCGCGCGAACACCATCCAAGTTTTGACAAAGTAAAAAAAAATGCCTGACAGGTATTGTACACTCGAGGTCAAAGATATGAATATATACCCAAAGTTGCAATAAAAAAAATCGTTAGAGCTTTTTCCGAGAACGTGATTACAAGTATTTATATAAACGAATAGGTGCCTATTGCTCGTTTGAAAGTAAGTAAAATAGTAGGTTATAGGATGTAGGTAAATTGGCTTCAGGACAAAAAAGTTGATGTATGGCGGGCTTATAGGCGGGTCGTTGGTTTGTTTCCCACCGTCGTAGTAAAAATGTTTTGCATATAATTTACGACGTCGATTTCATGAACATTTTATGACAGTGTGATTTAGGTATTTTAATTTTAGTGCTTGTAGGATTTAATATATCAAGAGTATTTGAACAAGCGAGTGAAGCGAACGAAGTTCTCTGTTTTGCTTGGGCAAAGGTTTTATCGTATGGCCGGATGTCCGTCTGTCCGGCTGTTCTCATCCACAAGTCGTATTTCTTCAATCCTGAAATTTTGTGAACAGGTTCTAGTTGTTTTAACGATTCAGGTTCTCGAAAAAAAAGTTTTGCCAAAAGACATGTTCGCGTGTTCTATGTATAGCTCACCGGGTCACTAGTTATAAGATGACGGTATACTTATCAGATTTAATTATTGGTGGTTTACGTGTTTATTAGACAAAAAATCCGCGGGGCAGTCTTTTTAGAATCGTAGGTATTCCATGTTTGACCTTCTCGTAGCGACATCTACCACTTGGTACACGTAATGCAAAGGTTGCGGGTTCAAATACTCGTGGAATTCTTTCCACTTTGATTTAAAATTTCGTTTCCAATCGACCAAATAAATAGTAGATCTAACAATATGCTAAATGATCATATCATTATATTCCGAACCTTTATTTATACGAACTGAAACCTTTTAAAAGCGAACTTTCGTATTTATTGGGCGGCCGATATCAGTCATAGTTGAGCGAATCGAGCCCACATGCTACCGCAAACAAAAGACTATCGACATTATACGACAGCTGTACGATGCTCGAGGTCATTTCAATCAATACCTTTTAGTACCTAATACTAGGTAATCTAGGTAAACTTACAACCTCGCAGACTTTTCTTTAATATTATAGTATACATAGTACTATAATATTAAGGAAAAGTCTGCGAGGTTGTAAGTTTGTATGTAGGGGGTAATGGCCGGAGCTAGTCATTCCATTTAAAAAAATCTCTCGCGGTTATATAAAATAGGTCTTGAAGAGGGACGTAGGCTATATTTTATAAGCTTTTATTTAACTTGCAATGTATGTAAGTATCTTTGTTCGGCTGGGACGGCTGGAATCTTGCAACTATGTTTTGAAGCAGATAATATCTTCAACCGATTGAGCTGGGTTGGCTGGGGGGCTGGGCTGGGTAAATCTTGGGTTTAAGTATAGTTGGATGACAATTAAATATTATGGTACCGTCGACCTGTTCTGATGATGGAGACAGAAGGTGGCTATGGTAATTCAGGGCTTAACAGACGCATCCCAATGGTCTCGTTAGATTCGTGTCAACGAGTAGTTGATGACGGTATTCAGAAGGGTACAGTCGGCAATAAAAGCTTGTAGCCAAAATGAAATTTTTGAAGAAACTATTCTCTCCCTCTGCCCTAGTTATCTGTAATATGTGGTATGGCCGCGCTGGCAGCTGTAATATTCCGAATTTCATGGAGTTTCATGGAGATGGTAAGAAGTTGTTTGGGAGTACACTAGGAAGACTATCCTAAATTTTCGAGCTCAACGCTCAAACCCTGTACTGACTCGGAAGTGGGGCAATAACCTCAAAATTTAAATATATAATAACCTTAAAGTTCGTTGGTGAACCAGATTTGCTGGCCCAATATTAACGAAGCTACATTGTTGGCGTCTTTTGTAAGATCGTTTTTGAAACGCAGGCTCTACAATAAATAAATTTAAAAAAAAGTCAAGTCTAGTTGCGATTTGAAAAATCGTCTTCGGAGGCTCATTTCATCCATACTTGAGTTAAATACTAATTTAATCTAAATGCATATTACTCATGAACCTAGACTTCCGCAAGTTCCCACTGATTACTAACTTATAGTAGAAATTCTCGCAACTGAACTTATACCTCCTCGAAAGTGCTCCAACCGTGTGTATTTGACCTATATAAATTAACCCGCCTGTGGATTATAGTGTAACAATATTGCCTAACCACACAGAAAGCCAGCTGGCGATGTCACAAAGGAGGTATAACGAGCTAAGTGGGAAAGATGAGACATTGTTATATTTGTAATTGGTTACGAATTTTACTCGTATTATGAATCATAATTTATTTAAAATTGTTATTTATTATATTTTTGTATTGTGATGCATGCTGTATGCTGATTAGTAGCTATTTGTGTGCCGGGTGGTGAAACATACAGATCTCATTGTACCTAATAAGGCCTTCAAACCTATAATTGACAAATAAATATTTAGAGTTTGAATTTCACGAATATACATTTATACTTCATTATTGCCTCGGTCTAGATCGTGAAAAACACGTGTAAAATAAAAGAGAGTCCTGGTAATACGGTAGTTGAAAAAAGTAGTTAAAATACTTTGGTATTAACCAATAAACAAAATTTGCTAAACTATTTGGCAAACACCGCGCTTCAACGTTTGGCAATAAAAATTGTAAAGAGACTTGTTCCAATATCGCTGCCTCCTGCTAACGTTATTCCCGGTAATGCCCCTAAAGGAGCCCGGGGTCCGCTGACACCCAATCCCAGGATTTGGCATAGGCACTAGTTTTACGAAAGCGACTGCCATCTGACCTTTCAACCCAGAGGGAAAACTAGACGACCTATTGGGATTAGACCGGTTTCCTCATTATGTTTTCCTTCGCCGAAAAGCTAACGGTAAATATTCCGTACCTAAATTCCGAAAAACTCATTGGTACGAGCCGGGATTCGAACCCACGACCGCCGCTTGACAGCCGCATGCCTGAACCACTAGGCTACCGTAGCTCCTGTTCCAATATCGCTGCAAACTTCATATTGTTCCAATATCGCTGCAAACTTCATAAAACAGAGCGTTCTTGAAGTTCCCATAAAAAAATGCTGATTTGACCATAGGGATGTCGCTATGAATTCACTTATGATTAACGTAGTTTTTATAACCTAACCTCTCATTACCTTAGCTAAATATGATAGCTTTTATCTAACACGCCCGCGTCAGTGTACTATAGCCAGGTAATCGAGATAATGTGTTATCTGTAGTACCGTTAAATATAGGGTGAATTTCGAGTGGTTATGTCGCGACAGCTATTGCTTCCGATGCGGAGTGCTGATATAAAAGGCAGCAATTTATGAGCCTTTAATTGACGCGGGTGACAATCAACTTGTCTGACCATATTTTGTTTAGTCAGTATACAGCGATCCCCTATAACTCTTAAGTCGTCCGGGATACGGATGTTTTTGGAGGTAACTTTAGTTTGATGGGAAAATCTTGTATGTTTGTAAAGCTGTTGTTTCAAAAGACAGCCTTCCGGGCGGAAAAATCGAATGCCACATGGATGGCAACTACCTTAAATATTGTAAATAGCACATTTTGTGTAAGGGAGACTTTCCTTTGTTTTTAAAAACAATAAATACTGCATTTAAGGATTTATGAAAAATCGCTTGCCTCAATCGGGACTCGAACCGGTCAAATGTGACAAAAAATAATGTGCTGTATTTTATGATGCAGATTGAAAGGGTTACTGATAAGGTTCATTTTTCCCTAAATAACAAATACAATCAGAATAACGGAAGGCCATGAAAATTAACAATTACCTTTTAAATTTACCTATCCTAACTACTATGATGACTAGAGAATAATTGATGCAATTTTCCTATCAAAGGAAGTAGGTAGGTTACTAAAGTGGCATTAGTAATCGCAACTAAAGTGGTAAGTAAAGTGTTAAATAAATAAATAAATAAGTAAACATAAGTGCAGCTCATCATTATCATGTCATTTAAACGTCTTTATTTTCCTTGTATTCCAAGGATTACGTCTTAATTCAATTCACGTGACAGGTGAAATCAAATTTAAAAGGTAATTGTTAATTTTCATGGCCTTCCGTTATTCTGATTGTATTTGTTATTTAGAGAAAAATGAACCTTATCAGTAACCCTTTCAATCTGCATCATAAAATACAGCACATTATTTTTTGTCACATTTGACCGGTTCGAGTCCCGACTGAGGCAAGCGATTTTTCATAAATCCTTAAATGCAGTATTTATTGTTTTTAAAAACAAAGGAAAGTCTCCCTTACACAAAATGTGCTATTTACAATATTTAAGGTAGTTGCCATCCATGTGGCATTCGATTTTTCCGCCCGGTATACATATACCGGTAATAATTAACATTAATTAAATTAAAACTAAGTTGAGGGTGAAATCACATCTATCAGCATCTAATCGCATTCCGCAACACAAAAACGCAACTGTATGAAGATGCGTGTGCATCAATTCACCCAAGCATGCGGGGACGCATCTCATACTAAAATCGTTACGTTCGATTCGATGCTGATAGATGTGATTTCACCTTAAATCTAAAAATGACCCTCGAGACATTGTACCGAGGATGCTGGAGGCATTTCCTCGCTGGATTACAATGCTGATGAAGCCGCCAGCTCTTCGGTCACCAGTTACATCAACTAGACGTTTCGATAACTTATGCGAACTGGGACCCCACGGACCGAGGGTTTCGACGCCTAAGGGTACAAAGTTGTACTCTCTGCCGAGGCCTCTATATTCACTATTTAGTCAGTTTATCACCATTTATTTACGAGGGTTTTGGATGCAGTTGTACTATATACTCATCTTTGCTGCTGGGGTAAAGGGAGTGTAGTATTTAATCCTGCGGGACCCTCTTGGCTTCTCTTCTCTGTAGGTCGGTCTTTCTCTAGATTTGTGTTTGAGTCTCATTACCACGACTTCATATGAAATGGTCGTAAGGGGTCGTGGTAATTAGACACAACCGGAGTCACACAATTCGAGAATGTCTGATGTAATGCAAATGTCGCAGTGGGATAGTATACTCCGCCGTTTAACATAACAGCTAGCTGTTTCACAAAACAATACTGTTTTGTAATACGGCGGGTTGACGATCAGGCGAATTGAATGCCTCCCCACACACAAAATGGGATAAAACTCGTAATAAGACGTAAAAACTTATTGCGGGTTTCGGCCCGATCGTTTTCGCTTGACACTACGCCCGTTAAACTGTCAACCGGATAAAGAGACCGTCTCATAATAGACTCCGACCCAAATTCCGAACGAACAAGTACTTCCAAACCGAACAGCCCTTCACTTTTAATAAATGATTTTTCGTGACTTTCCACTTTTCCAGCATTAGGATTATTGGAAAGGTTTAAAAGCGGAAGGTCGATACTGCTGTCATTTGACGATTACGTTTGGTGACAACGCTGTGAAAGGTTTAGCTTAGAAGGTCGAGTGGTGCCATATACCTATATATATCTATATAAATAAAAGAAGAAGTCCTGACTGACTCACTTAAATCAACGCCCAGCCCAACCGTTGAACCCAGAAAGCAGTTTTTTTCACAATAGGTAGTTTATATGACGTAAGGAAGTACCCTCTAAAAAGAAATCTCTAAAAAATTTTTGAAAATTCCACCCTCAAAGGGGTAAGAGTGGGGTTGAAAATTTGTTTGGGAATGGAGTAAAATTTTAAGTAAGCGACTTGAATCCTTACGTATGGACTCCTTATTACAATACAAGAAAAGTAATTTTAGGGTTTTGGAAAAACCAAAGCCAAAGTAGCCAAATATATCGGTACACGCTCGATCTTTATTACTATAAGAGTAAGGTTGTGTTTCGATATGTTTGGCTACTTTGTCTGCTACTAACTATATGATGCTGACCGTACCGAGGAACATTGACTAATTTCACGAATCTACATTTTTTTTTATGATAGCCTCTACGGCAGTTAATTTTATCAAAACTGCTAACACAGGTCAAATGGCTTGTTGTTATCAAGTCAAGCTTGAGTGTTGACACTTTAGACTTAATTTTTTTTAGGTAGTATTTGGGCATCTGTTTCCCACATAACTTGGCAATTACACGTCTATACACACTAAGGGTGGGTTGCACCAAAATCATAAACCATACAGGTCGTATTTCATTCCCAGAAAAATCTTAATTCGGCATAAAAACAAGCTATAGATATATATTTAATTGTATATATAACATCGCGCTGGCTGGAAAGGCAAACCGTTATCTTTATGTTAGGGAAACACATCCGTCCCTTTCAGGGTTCGACCACAGGTACAGGAAAATAGAACTTATTACGACCTGGTAAGGGTGATAACTTGTGTCGCTCACCGTACACCTCTAGGGACTTATCAGACGACTCTAAACGCGGTTGATTGTGCAAATGAATTTCGCTTGAATAGCTTATTATGGCATTAAAAGTGGTTTGAGTTTGTTGTTGTGGTACTTAAAAAAGGTTATGCCGATTTTATACTTCAA
This sequence comes from Epinotia demarniana, assembly GCA_945867215.1. Taxonomy (NCBI): domain Eukaryota; kingdom Metazoa; phylum Arthropoda; class Insecta; order Lepidoptera; family Tortricidae; genus Epinotia; species Epinotia demarniana. The sequence continues at coordinate 26,710,963 of OX244263.1, read as the reverse complement.
TGTGTTATTATTATTAAATTATGCAAAATGTAAAGCGGCTTAATATAATTCCACGTTGCAAACTGTCAATACTCAGGTATGTCCTGCCTGTTTTAGTTTTTTAATTTGTTAACATAATTAGGTCACTTTGAAATTCGTTATTTACGAGATAGTAATATATCGTATTGTTTATGTGCATTTTTATTAGGACGTAATTTACGGCACGAACATTTAGCCTGCTGGTTGGTTGCCCAGCTGCTGGTTACCCTGCTGGACTCTGCCTAGTTGCCTACGAAGCTGGAGGCCCTGGGTTCGAATCCCGGTAAGGGCATTTATTATTGTGTGACGAGCACGAATATTTGTTTTTGAGATGGATGTTTCCTATGTATATACCTAAGTATTTTTTTATCTATCCTTCTGCGAACCCGGATACGCTTAAGTTGCTTTTGAATTAGGAACTTCTTGACATTCAGTAAAGTTAAAAGTCAATTTTGAAATTTGTACAAAATTCGTATGTGGATTCTTAGGAGGCTAAGTAGGTACGTACAAGTATGTAACTATGTCGTCGCCTAGTACCCATAGTACAAGCTTTGCTTAGTTTGCCACTAGGTCGATTTGTGTTGATTGTCCCCAGTTTTATTTTTTTGTTTGTGCGAGTTATAATAAATTTGTGTTCTGGATCATACTGAGATTTATGTTTGTGTCCTTCCTGAGGACATAGCAACAATCACGCGCTATAGTAAAGCATAGTTTTTCTATGGTCACACTCCGCAAAACGACGTGTCCACTTATACATATAAATCTATGTAATAATATATATAAACTATAAAAAAACTACTTGTATGCACATAAGCCGTCAACACAGGAAATACGACGTCTTCTTTAACCCTCTGACCTTTCTATTGTTTTCAGAAAATCCGATAATTTAAAAGTTATGTGAATAAAAGTGTTAATAATGTTGTATGTGTTTCAGATTACGAACTTGATTAGACTCCCGCCCCCGACACAGCACAACACCCGTAAGTATTTTTACATTTCACCTTGAACGACCGTAATTTTGATTCATATTGTCTTCATATTAAGGCCCTTTAAAATGTAATTATAACCAAGTTACGCCTAGAGAAGGCCCCCGAGGCATTGCAACATTTGCAACGAGTATGCTGGCGGCGTTTCCTCGCTGAATTGCAATGCTGATACGTTGCGCGAGAAAGTCAGCTCTTCGGTCACCAGTTACATCAGACAGACCATTTTTCAGACAGGACATGGTAGAAGATATTGTATATAACTCATAATGCACAATGTTGTTTCAGACCTCGAATACCTTCTCCCATCCAATCCTTATGCTGATGACCCATGTGAAATCCTGTGGAAACTAGAAAAATCCTATATTATGTAATAACGTCCATTTTTATTAGGCACACACTTGTATTTCAGTGCAATTTACATACTCCTGCATCAAGATTGTTGTACCCAAAGTAAAGCCAGCTTGATGACCTGTTAAAGGTCGCGGGGTCCGCTTGATGCGGGAGGCGCAGGGCGGTCATTGTGGCACTCTTTGGGGGAGGCCCAAGCACGCCCAGCAGTGGGAGCCTTTCGGTTGATATGAGATGATGATGGTGATGACGAAAGTCAGCATCGTCAAAGACAGTGCTCAAATTGTTTTACTTCATAACAATGATGTAAGCGGGTCATTCATTGCGAATTACGCCCGCGGGCTACTTCTGCTAATAACTATAGTCAGGGTTGTGAAATTAATTGTACTTAATAGGGAACCCTTATCAAAGAATGTTATGTTAAGTTTATATATCTATTTAATAAAGATAGCGTATGGCAATCATATTTTACTTTATTTTAGACCTGCGACGCCCCCCTTTACAATGCGGACTCGGATGTAGTTTGTGGTTTTAGACGGTAGTCGGACTTCGGTTAGTCCGTCATACCCGTCCTGCCTCCACGAATAGGACGGGGTGCGTAATAAACGTATTTCCCCAATGTAAGAAAAAAAGTCAGCTATACCATTGTCATTAACTTTTCAGGAGCAGAAGGGTAAGTTTTTACTCCCGAAGCAAACGAAGGGTATAATAAGTTTAACATATTGCGTATCCGTATGTCTGACCGTGCGTGGCATTACAGCTCCCAATTTCCCAAACGAATGAACCGAATTGAGTGAGGTTTACTTAAATCGAAAGACGGGTATATCAGGATGGTTCCTACTTACTGGGTTTGGTGTGTCGTTTTTTTAATTCTTTTTCATCACTGAAACTACCCACAAACCGCACAGCAATTCTTGTTGAGTCTAGCGCAGATTTGAATCGTCAGGCGATCCAGCAATCAGCTTCTAAGTAGCGACTAAACGCCATCGCTATGGGAATGAATTCCTTGTTTATTTTCGTCTCGACTTTCTGACGATTTTTGTGAGTGGTCCAGGAAGGTTTCTAAACCTTCCTGGACCACTCAACACTCAAGTCTCAGTCCACTGCAGAAGATTTAACACATTGGTTGCCGTTAACGAGTTATCGCGTAAACATGCTTTTGTTTAAAACGAAAGCAAAACGCCCCATCACAAGCTATTGTATCATGATTTATGATGAATGTTGAGGAACTAATTATTGAGTTAACTAGCGCTTAACTTCGCTTATTTCCTACTTGGAGCACAAAGTCCTTTGTTCCCGTCAAGTCTTGTACCTACTTAACGAGGAATAATGCGTAACAAACTTCTTAACTTGTAACTTTTGCTTTTTTTTAAAGAATTTGTGAAGATTACACTTATTTGAACGGATATATGTAGGTATACATTTAAGGATGTCAGACCGACGCCTAGAGGCTGTCCTTATATTACATCATTTCTAAATGGGGGGGGCGGGGGTCTACTATTTATAGCAACTAGTATTTGCCCGCGACTTCGTCCGCATGAACTCCTATATCATCTTTCATCGTCAGTTTCGTACCTTTAGAGTTTGAGTTTTGGGATAAAAATACAAATAATTTATTTGTTAACAACGTAGCCTATTACAATTAATTAAATAAACATTAGAATTTTAAGTATAAACAGTTCGCTTACTTTAAAAACAATGATATTTCTATAACTTAACATAAACATTAGTTACTCTTAAACATGTTATTGAAACAAAATAAATCTATCCTAAAAGTATTTTAACCAAGTGCCAACTTAGGGCCACCCCACACCTGGCGTCTTTCGAGCGTCGTCCCATAGTAAACCGTCCCCCCAACCCACCTCGCCACGCCCCTCGCTCGCCCGCTTACTATGGGACGACGCTCGAAAGACGCCAGGTGTGGGGTGGCCCTTAACCCGTTTTGCTGTTTTGCGTGATTGAGCATTTGCAGCCCCTTCAGCCTAGACCAGCTCCAATCTGACTCCATAAGTATGTACAATTTAAAAGCTTATCATTACAAATTCCCTCTAAAAACGCCTCACCGCTGCACAAACTCGTAAAGGGTAGAGTAAAACGTCGAAACGTTGTTAGTGGAGTGGATACACTAACAAGCTTTAGAGCGGCCAACAAAACGCACGGAATACAGCCCCCCTATTCTGTAACTTGTTTTAAGCTTACCCCAACGCTCGTCCTCAAATATATCTTGACACCGCAATGCGTACTAACTAAGCGTAGGTAGAGGTCTAGTTTCGTGGCGTTTGACTGGCGGGCTGAGCCGCATTAGCCCGTAACGAATAACAGCACAAACATTTGCGTTTCGTTCTCATTGATTTTCTGCAGGAGCTGCCGAGGGAATGTTTTGTGCTGTGTATTGTGTTGTTACTGTTCCTGGGTTGGTTCTAGTAATTCTTCATACTATACATTTTATCATCTACATTCTACATGCAAAGACAATTAGGCGACTAATCGTTAATAAAAAGCGCGCCACCACTTCTCATTGCGTACTATGTACGTAGTTTGTTTTGTCTAAAGCGTAGGTAACATTAGTTTTTGTATATCCGACATACTTAATCCTTTTTTTCCTTATTTAGACAATTTTAACAATCTCATTATTTTGCCATACACCTTCACTAACTTATTGACTTCTCGCTGTTGCATCAAAATAAATAAATTTAAAAATTTCACAGGTAATATAGGATTGTGTGCAGTCGAGTTCGCCAATTTCTATCTATACAGACGACCTCTTCAAGATACATTTCATCTGCTACGAAGACGTGCAGGCCTACCCGAGCACGCAGACCTTCTGGCCGCCGTGCTGCGGCCGCGACGCCAGGCTGCACCGGTCCTGTCTCCAGGTAACATTAACTCAGACAGCCCGGAGACCCCGCGTTGCTGTGCGTCATCTGCTACGAAGACGTGCAGGCCTACCCGAGCACGCAGACCTTCTGGCCGCCGTGCTGCGGCCGTGACGCCTGGCTGCACCGGTCCTGTCTCCAGGTAACATTAACTCAGACAGCCCGGAGACCCCGCGTTGCTGTGCGTCATCCATTACTATAAATAGTCATTGTTTTTCCATGCATCTTCACTAACTTATTGTCTCTTCCGCATCAAAAGAACTAAGCCTAAAAATACTTGTCAGCTACCATAAAATATGGTAATTTTACAAGTCAATTTGTTACATTTCTGGTTGGTTAGATAGAATTTTTTTTTCTTACAATCTCACCTATGCTCTTGCCCAGTTAACTATTTCAGTTGGGAGAGTGTTTTTGCGAGTCGACGAGACGGGACGAGCAGGAAATCTTTTACATCTAACCGGAAGGAAGCACTCAAACGGCTTTAAAGACGAAAATCCTAATTACTCCTCACAAGCCTTAACAATGCCGTTTAATTTCAATCACGTAAATTGCAGGTTTATCAAAGAGATCAGCCAACCGTGAAGAAATTCGAGTATCGATTATGGCCTAAAAGGGGAATAATTACTGGCGTGCGTGTCACGTGACGTTATCAGATTTTTTGGGAGCAAAACGAAACTGTTGTTAAACATGATGGCAACGCTAGTTGGCATGAGAAATTGGTTCCTGCAAATTACACTTGTGTTTTTAAAATTACTGAATTTCGAGGAAAAAGCAATGGCGATTTACAGACACCATAGCCTATTGGACGCTTACAATTCCAGAAGAATCACAAGAGCATTGGTGACCCTTTATTGATTGGAGGATTCGCTCCTCTATAGACAAATGGTGTGAAATGAGCTTCGAATTGATGTCCACTTTTTAAGTCCATTGTCCATTGTCAGTGCCAGCGGCGTCAGAATCTTTTTAAAACAGTGTTGACAGCTAGATACAAATGGTCCCTCACTCTCACTCAACACAGCGTACTTGTTATACAAAAACGCTGTCAAAGCTGGCCTGTAATATTCCAGTATATCCACACGCCATTTATCAGGCGACGGCAGTTTTGTCTCGGACACCTTCCTCCTGTCCGCCTTGTGATGTATAGTCCTAGCTCGGTCCCCATAGCTTATATAGGCGTCTTGAATGTAGAACAGACTTCTAGAAGGGTCAGTGACCGGATAAACTGCGTGGGGAAATAGGTTTTGTTACCTTGGCTTGGATCAAATGCAATAAAATGCAAATCACGCATTATAACTCGCATAATTTATAACTTTTATCATGATTTAATTGGCCTAGTAACATGATGTACGTGTTATGGTTCGTTTTACATACGTGACGTTTCAGAACATTTAGGCCGTAAAACGTGATCATAAAATCTATCGCGCTGGCCGTGCTGGTACTGTTAAAAAAGAACCTTTTTCTCAGGTCGAAATTCAAGGTCATGTAGTACATACTATCACGAGATGTTTATTTTCCCGAGCGAAGTGAGGGAAAATTGTTCGAGTGGAAATATGGCTTTTAGACCAGAGTTATACACTCTACTTTCCACTTAGACTGCGAGAAAATAGTAAAATGAACGATAATAAATTCCACGGGGTGAAAAGATTATTTAATTTGGCGGAATGAAACAATATAAATTGTAAATGAAAAATGTTTTTATTTCATAAGTTTTGTTCTGTTACAAAGGTCCGTTGTGGCTACCTATTAAGTAAACATATGTGTGTGTCAGGCAGCCCCGCTCTTCCATCATTGGTACAAGTTGCTATATAAAATATGAAATACTAGCTTCTGCCCGCGACTCCGTCCGCATGGAACTCGTTTATATCGCAGCTCCATACAAACTTTTACCCCCCCATTTCACCCCCTTAGGGGATGATTGCGGGATAAAAACTATCCTATGTCACTCTCCATCCCTTCAACTATCTCCAATTAAAAAATCACGTCAATTCGTCGCTCCGTTTTGCCGTGAAAGACGGACAAACAAACTAACAAACACACACATACACTTTCGCATTTATAATGTAAGTATGGATTTTGCTTATTTTTTTGACACTATATTGATTTAAACTTTCACCATACTCACACGTTATTTATACTAAACGGGACTTAATCGCGTATAATTAACTTATTTATTTACCTCACTGAGGTCTCCCGATGTTTCGGATGTGTTGCAACATCCATATGGTCACGGGACGTGAGTTGTCCCGTGACCATGGATAAATAAATAAGTTAATTATACGCGATAAGTCCCGTTTAGTATAAATAATATTTTGACACTGATAAAAAATATTGACACCACGAATAAACGCTACTGAACGCCTATCTAGGCGCGTCCAAACGGCCGAGCACGCCGGCGGGCAGCATGTCTACGCTGCATAAGTTGAGAGTTAAGATTTGAGGAATGAAAAACACCTAATGTTTTAAATGAATTCTGTTTCCCGATTGGTCGATTTTAATAACTGTGTTTGTTGATAGCGAATACAAATGTTTTTTGATAGAGTTGTGATTTGTGGATTTCATATACGGTTAAGTTTTGATTGGTCAAATTAGAATAATGAATTATACCTACTAATTAATTAGGAGACATCATCCTCCTCGCCGCTATTCCCGGTAGTGATCTAAATGAGTCTGGGGTCCGGTTGGCGTAGGCACTAGGTTAAGTGGCCAACATCTGACCTTCCAACCCAGAGGGAAAACTTGATCATATTCGTAACTATTAGGATACTAATTATTACGAGTGACTTGATTTAATCCCATTACTTACAATTATTGCCTTTGATTCTGATTAATTACCTCGACTTTTATGTTCACGAATTATACATTAAACAAATTTTTAATGTAAAACAGTTAATTTATGGGCACCTCCAGAGTTTGAATAGCACTAAAAAGCAACGGCGGGAAGCATTTAATTTAAGAGAGGGTTTATTTTGCGAGAGCGGTGTTTCCGGAGTTTTTCAAATAGTTCTTTCATTACGTGGAGAATTTTAACAGTTTTCAGTCCGGCTTAAATGCTTTTGGAAATTCTAGCCCATTGCCGGCTCTCGAGGATGAACGGTTCGCAAACACTTTTTAAGGACTTTTATGAAGGTAGAGTGAACATTTTTACGTTTTAGTAGCCGTTTTTGTGTGTGCATGGATGTGAGAAGCGAGTTAGGACAAGGAATAGGTGGATGGACTGAAAATTCCGAACGCCATCTATCGCTAAATGAAAATTTGGATGAAAATCTTTAAATAGAATAGAATATATAGATGCGGGTTAACTTCCAAATTTCCCCTCCCGCTATTTAAACTATCTGTGTACCAGATTTTATTTAGGTAAATCGGTTCAGCGGTTTAAGCGTTAAAAGGTAACAAACCCCCAGGCGAACCGATTTTGTTTTCATTTTATTGGATTTATATTAAAAAAAGTATTGACTATTCCTCTTTAAAATATCCATTTAAGAATCATTATAGTAAACAGGTGACTTTCGTAAGTCAAAATTTTAGTAACAAACTGAAGATATTATTCGCATTTATGATATTTGTATGGATTTTTCCTTCCAATGCCGAACAGAAATTCCAGCTTGGAGTGAAAATCTCGAGCAGCGGGCAATAAAATCCCAGGTTTCACTTTTGAGCTGCTCCCTATTCGATTTGCCTGGAATTAGATCCGTGCACCGAGTAGTTGAAATCCATTTATTCCCTGTGATTGACTCCAGGTGTCACTTAATGTATCTTGAAAGGGCCGATACCGTATTTTCCGCACTAGAGGTAAAAATAGTGGATTGATATGAATTTTAAATGATCTAGATGATTATAATGATTTAGATGATGTGAAGGCTAGGTCTTTATTAGAATATTTAGTGCCTTAGCAGATTCGATCAAAATTCGGAATTGTATTTTCTCCTTTCTCAGGGCTCTTTACAGTGAGGTATTTTACATTATTCGGAATAACCTGGGCACACATTTGCTGACAGAGTAACGTCAATGTCTGGATCTACGTTACTTTACAATTATGTATGGTAGGTAAAATTGGGAATATAATGCTTTTTTGATATCTGACCCGATTTTGTGTTGGAATTGACTAGATGTCATGTCAATGTAATCAGACTTCACCATGAGACATGCTTCGAGACAGGAGTTTCATAAAAAAGGAAGATGTCTTTCCACATATTGAAACGCTGGTCAGTCATTCATATACAAATTTTACTATTGTTTCACAAATTTACGTAGAGAGGAAGAATGATTGAAACGTTTATAATTTCGGTTGATTCGCTCCTCTTTAGACAAATGGTGTCCGAAATGAGCTTCGAATTGATGTCCACTTTTTAACTTCATGCCGTCAGTGCCAGCATCGTCATAGCCCCGAATCTTTTTAAAATTTAATTTCGCCCAAGGGTTGTGGTAGGGGCCGTGACCCGGTTGATGTCACTCGATCCTATCCCACCGTATCTAATAAAAATGTGATCAAACTTCATTTTGTACAGCGCGAACGTTCGTGGTATAGCCCTTTGAATCTAATTTTCGTCTCCAATTTTTGTTTTGTGCGATATTTATTCGGTTTCCAATTTTCTTCTCTTTATTGTTTTGAAGTTATCAACGGTAGGTACAAGTGTTGTTTTAGTAAATTACGTTTTGTTTTGCGAAATAATTTTCTGGGATGCTTTGATTTGAACAAAGAGGGTTTCTTTTGCAGATCACGTTCTTTGGAAAGCGGTCGTCATTGAGTGCGTTCTTGTTTATGTATGTATGTAAGCACTTTATTGTACACAATAACAGGTTAAGGAATATACATGTCACACAATAGATCAAAGTACAAAGGCGAACTTATCCCTATAAGGGATCTCTTCCAGCTAACCTTTACAGTAGAACCCGCTTAAAACGATTTCTCGCATAATACGCCATTTTATGTCAGTCCCTACAACTTGAGACATGTTCTCATACATTTCTTAACGCTTAATACGATTCTTCATCCCGTTTAATACGCCTACAAGCGCACGCGTGTTGTCTCTCGCGGCAGCGGCGAGCTGCTGCAGACGAATTCGGTTTATAAATCCTATGTTTTCAAGGGAGAAACTTGTCATGGTGGCAAAGCAAGTAAAGATAAACTGTCCTGGCCTGTGCCAATTCTGATGGGTCAGAAAAGTGGCGTTTGCTAGTGACCGGTAAGGCGAATACGCTTTCTCGCTTAAGACGCGTTTTTCGTTGGGTACCTGAGAAATCGTCTTAAAAGGGTTCTACTGTATTTGACCATTATTGCGCAATACTGAACGACTTGTAAATTACAAGTAGCGGACTTGTGCCATTATAATAGCCTTTACCAGTCAACCATTAGGTTGATGAGGAACTCTTGAATGTTGTTTCAAGAGTTTGTGTTGTGTCCATATCTATCTAAAGTTCCTGGGCGAACGAGCTCTGCTCGGGTGAAAATAGAGAACAGGCGGATAAGTGACAGACGCATCTGCGGACGTTAAATACCTACAACATACGCGCAAATTACGCCCTCTACACGTCGGCGGACGCATCCGAAGATGGAATAATGGATGGATGGTGTAATCGAGGCTTAAATCAGAAGGTCAGGGCATGTATTCCACCCGTATATTTGACAGAAGGGGAGTATCACTACTTTGACTCTATCATTCTTTTAACAGACATGAAAAGGAAATGCACTCTTCTGTCAAATATGGCGGATGGAAACAGGGCCAGGATTATTTAGGCCAGTGTTTTTCAATCTTTTTCATGCCCCACCCTACGCTGTTCAAAATACTTATACCTCTTAAACTTTTAACAATACAAGTAGACGCGACCCCCTCTTCAAGGCTTGGCGACCCCCCTGGGGGTCGCGACCCACAGTTTGAGAAACACTGATTTAGGCATTTATTATTCTCTTTTCCACGGGCTATCGGACTCGCAAAAATACAAAACATAATACAGAATTCACTTTACTATTTCTAAAGGCTAATCCGTAAAGATACGCTGTAAATATACCTACGCCCACATAAATAAACTATTGTTGGTTTTATTCCGTTTTATGCTTTCTCGTTAGTTTTATCGTGTGTTTGAAGCGCTAATGTCTAGTCTAGACGCGGCGGGTTGCGGTCCGAGTCAATATTGGTTTTCAAACTCCCATTGATTCAACCCTCCAGTCGATTTTGGCGAAAGCCAGGTTTAAGAATATTTATAAAGGAAGTCTTTAAAATGCTCATTTTTATTTTATTTTGGGATGTATCTACATCCCACTACTATCTAGTAGAAAGAAAGAAGAACATTTTATTCGTGACATCCACAAAACGGCAAACATTGAATAAAGATATTTAAATAAAACATGTCACGAAATGATCCTTACTAAGTAAGTAGGTACGAGTATACCTACTGAACTATTTTGAAACAACTCAATCAATAAATTTTTATGCGTTTTGATGAAAACGTCTTTTGGCTTTTAAAGATCTGCATTCGTTCTGGAATTATTTTAGGAACGCTGATTGCAATCATCTTTTAAATATATTTTTTTCTCTCAAGGTTATGTGGAGTAGTATTAGGTATCTATGGTTATGTGGAGTGTAGATGAATATTTAGAAGTCCCCATGTTTTGTTTTTCTTAAATGCTAACGGTTTCGATATAGGTAAGAGAGCCTGCGTGTCAAAAAGTAATAGGCATTATATTTGGCTCTAGATTGAGGAATACGAGCCCTTTTGATTTATTAGCCGGACTAGTGTTAGCGTACTACGGTGGACAACACTAGCGACCAGGGCTTGGAACCGGTACCAAAAATACCGGTAACATACCGGTATTTATGGGTTTTCTTCATTTCGGTTCCAGAGAACCGGTACAGGAAAAATACAGGTATTAGCACCGAAAAATACCGGTTCTTTATAAAGGTTCCTACTCGTGCATGCGACGTTGCCGTTTCGTGCCAGTGCGCGGCGCGGCGCGGCGTACGGCGGCGTTGCCAGCTGAGCCGGCGGCCGGTGGCGCACGAGAAGTTATTCAGTTCCGCAATTATTACTAAACTCATGTTCGATAAGTTAAGACGCGTGGCATGACTAGTGGCGAAGATGGGGCGAAAAAAAGTAAATCACGTTTACCAGTACTTTGAGTTAAGTGAAAGTGACACAACGCAAAGTGTTTGGTCTGTGATAAAGTTATAAAGGTGAGTTCATTGTTATTAGTACGGTGGCAAAATCGCAAAAAGTCGTCTCCTTCACGATTTTCGTGGACATCTCTTCTATATAGCTAAAACTGGTATGGATGTGTTCCTTGTTGTCTCCAGGGTACGAAACTGCCGGCTTTAGTTAAGGTAGAGGGGGACGGACATAGCTGTGACGTCACAAATATGGCCGCCTACGGTCAACGAATTTTGTTCAAATCTCGGGTTCTATTTTACTGATTGCTTCGTGTGAGGTGTCATTTGAAAGCTTATTAAACGTACTATAATTGATTTTTAGAACGCTATGACGTACAATCAACAATTTTTTAATTATTAGAAAAAATATGTTTTTTTTTGCCCCGCGCGTTTGAACGAGTACTGATAAAACATGCTTGTAACTCAATAAATAATAACTATAGCGTAATAAAAGTTATTATAAAAAAGGTAGGTACTTTTATAAGCTTTCCAAAAAATATAGATTTTGTTGGTGTACACTAATAAATGACCAAGCAATAATAAATTTTGTGAATTACGCACCAATTAACTATCACCGCGACCGCTTGCGTCACATCGCGACTTCAGAAATTCTTTTTTTGTTTTCTGAGTAATTATACGACTCGGACGGTCATGATACGCACCTAAAGCAGTAAAATAAAGGCCACCTCAGGAACCTTGTAGCCCGAGCCGAAGGCGAGGCGAGTGCACTGAAGCGTACTTTTTCACCCCCCACACACAATTTTACGTCTTCTTTTGGCTGACAAGTGAGATTGTTATTACCAATTTACGCCCGGTTGATGTAAAATTAGTCTAGTTCCTAGTATTAAGTTGAAAACAATTAATAAATCAATGAACGCAAGCAGCTTTATCAGACAACTAGCTTCCGCCCGCGACTTGGTCTGCGTGGACCCGGGATAAACTGATCACCTAACTGACCTGTATTTTAATCCAGGCTATAAACTATCTTCGTACAAAATTACATCCAAATCAGTTGAGCCTTTTAAACGTGGTTGAGTAACAAACATCTAAATATCTAACATCCAAACTTTCGCATTTATAATATTAGTAGGACTAGTTTTTGCCCGAGGTTACCTGTGTTGTACTTTGACTTGTACTTTCCAAATCTGACTTGTTTTGGTTATGTATTTCCTCGCAAAAGAGAAGTGAAAAACAGCTATAGGAAAAGCAGCAGAGAGATTTGTAACTGAAACGTTGCACGCACCGAGTGTGCGTCCGCTTGGTGAGTGTTTGAGTCTTTTATGTGATAGAGTAAGGGAAGTGTGTGGCCGCGTTGGCTCGCCGTACGGGTCTTTGGCCCTCAGGTTCGCTTGTAAAACACTCGGCGGGTATGGTGTCCAAGAGCGCGCCCTGAAGGGACGCTACAGACCTTCGTCCCTATACGGAGAGCTCGGCCTGCCGCCTCGCTTACCATGCCTTCGGGTCTTCGGCCCTCAAGTTGTCCGCACAGGCTCGCGTGGAGAGCGCGCTCTGAAGGGACGCTTCAGACCTGCTGCCCTACGGAGCCCAGCCCAGGAGTAAAGTATCCGAGAGCGCACGCACTCTGGAGGGTCGCTTCCGGCCTTTGGTCCTCAGACTCACGTAGAGAGCGCGCTCTGAAGGGACGGTTCGGGCCTTGCTCTTAGATGAAAGGCGGGCCCACGCGGACACTTTGTTACTCTTAAGTGTCTAACCAGCGAAGACACTTAAGAGTAACAAAGTGTCCGCGTGGGCCCGCCTTTCAGGCCTTTGGCCATCTGGCTTGCGTGGAGAGCCCGCTCTGAAGGAACACTTCGGGCCTTCGACCCCACGCAGAGCTCGGCCTGCCGCCTCGCGTGCCATGCTGCTTTTTCGGACCTTCGGCTCTCAGGTTTGCTTGTAGGACACATAGGAGTACTAAGAGTCCACGTGGACCCGCCCTTTGGGCCTTTGGCCCTTTGGCCTGCGTCGAGAGCCCACTCTGAAGGAACGATTCGGGCTTTCGGTTCTACGCAGAGCCTGGCCTGCCGCCTTGCGTGCCATACTGCTCTCCTTCGGGCCTCCGGCCCTTAGGTTTGCTTGTAGGCCACTTAGCAGTAGTAAAGTGTCCATGTGCGCCCGCCTTTTGGGCCTTTGCCCTCTGGCTTGCGTGGACCGTAGCGTAGTGTACGCTTCAGTCCTTCGGCCCTCAGGTTTGTTTGTAATGCATTTAGGAGTAGTAAAATGTCTACGTGAGCTCGCCCTTCGGGGTCTTTGGCCTTAGTACTCGCGTGAAGAGCACACTCTTGAGGGATGCTCCGGGCCTTTGGCCCCGCGAGCCTCACCGCTCGCCTTCGGGCCGTATTGGTCTGTTCGAACTTGTTGCCTGCGAAACTGCTACTGCTTGCAGCTGATGAATTATGGAGCTCCATAGTTCGCAACACATATCAGTCGACAAGCTATATATAAAAATATCTATACGCATCTCCAGAGAAAAAATATGTTTACATATAGCTGTTGCTAGAAAGCTGATGCCTTCCGCTCACGAGAAAAAGATATGTAACACTTTTCGGGAATCGCTGTTGTGGACTCAATAAATATCTAAGTTGGTGAAGTTTTGTTATAATTTCATAAAGTGAGATTTCAAATGAGATAAAATACTATAGTTTGCGTCGAAAAATAATGCATCGTTTGAGTAGGCTGAATAAAAAAAGTAAAATACAGACCAAACTTTGGTTTTTTTTCTATCGACGAAATTTTAAGCCGTGCATCGAGAGAATCAGATGAACAATCATATAGTCAAGAATCATTTATCTGAAAACCTCTTAATCTTGTTTCTTAATCTAGTCAGAACGGCGTTTCAACGCACGCGATAATTTCTAATGCACCGCCTTAAGCACCACGGGGATGCCCTAGGGCAACAACAACAACAGCAACACCAATAGTGCCACAGGGATCCGTTCTTGGCCCACTTTTATTTATCTTATACTCCGCAGACGTAGGGTCCCAAATCACACACTGCAGGTACCATATCTATGCAGATGACATACAAGTGTACATATCATGCAAACCTTCCGAAATTGACAGTGCCATTCAGAAACTTAATTTGGATCTAGATAGCATAGCGTCCTGGGCCGCTGCAAACTCCTTGCTGTTAAACCCTAGTAAAACTAAATACTTGGTATTTGGCAGTAAGCAACAGCTGAATGGTGTCAGTTCTGTTTTAAATGTTAACTTGATGGGTAAACCTATTGAACGAGTGCATGAAGCACGTAATTTAGGACTTATGATGGACTGTGGGCTGCGATATGAGAAACACATGGTTGGTGCTGTGAGAAATTGCTTCTACAAACTTAAAGTGCTGTACAATATCAGGCAATTTATAAGCGAAAACTTGCGCATTCGGCTGGTGGAGTCTTTAGTATTGTCCAAATTGAACTATGCAGATGCAGTGTATGGGCCACGACTTCTTGGAAAAACTAAAAGACTCATTCAACGTGTTCAAAATGCCTGTGCTCGTTTCTGTTTTAGTATTCCTTCGAGAGCTCATGTTACTCCGTTTTTAAATAAACACAGCATCCTTAAAATGCAGCATCGGCGTAAACTACATCTGGCCTGTTTACTTTTCGGCGTAATTAAGAACGAGGCTCCTAAGTATCTCTTCGAAAAGTTGTGCAGTTCTAGGTTGCATAGAACACGGCGGTGTGGACTACCGTTGCTGACACCCCGACACGCATCGGCGGCTTTCCGTGGTAGTTTTCGGTACGTAGCAACTAAATGCTGGAATGTCATCCCTCCGCCGTTGCGAGACCTAGGAAATGTGCACAGCTTTAGAACTAAACTCAAATCTTTTATATTCAACCACCAAAAGAGCCAGGAAACTTACAGGCTAGACACGAGCTGTATTTAGGAACTCAAATGATAATGTTGTCTTACCTCTGTGTTATGTCGCTCTAGTTTAAATGGCTGTTATTGTGCTCATGTGCTGCTATCAGTTTGGCTTTGTTTTTGTGCCAATTAGCTTGAAATATATTTGTCTTGTTTCTCCTCAATTATGTCAAATCGGCATTGCGCCCGCGTCACCGTCACATGTCTG
Organism: Epinotia demarniana; assembly: GCA_945867215.1. Lineage (NCBI taxonomy): Eukaryota > Metazoa > Arthropoda > Insecta > Lepidoptera > Tortricidae > Epinotia > Epinotia demarniana. Next base: position 26,695,521 of record OX244263.1, on the reverse strand, counting down.
TCTTGTTTGACGTTTTAATTGCCGGGAGCATCCACCTGTCATAATGGCGCTAGTGGGTCGGTTGGCGCGGTTATAAATGTTGCGTTCATAAAAAAGTTTATTATTTGTCTTTACGGTTTGTTTTGTTTTATATTACTATTATTATAACTATTTTGTACGAGTGTAAAATATGTGTTACGCCGTGGAATCACCGGATGGTTCCATCGGAAGACCAGCGCTGGCCACCAGGCCAGCACAACGCTGAGATGGAACCATTTCGTGGCAATTTGTCTACCATTCTGTTTTTTGATTTATGTACATGTATGTGCTGTTGCCATGAATAAATATGATTCTATTCTATTCTATTCTATTCAATAGAAACTTTCATTTGGGAACACCAAAATTGAACTCTCATAGTATTTCAATCATACGCATCGTGCCGGTTCCCGCGGACTTGCATTACGGAATTGGCCATAAATGACAGGTTTATTATTTAACGACAACAAATTGCATATTATTGGAAAGCTAATAAAATGTTTGATATTTTTTATAATGACATTTATCACGCTAAAGTACCTCTTTCTCGAATTATGATGGTAAGAAAGCAGTACGTCTAAGGTAAAAAAATCTATTTTTTAAATTATTTTCCAAACGGTTAAATGTACGTTACAGATCTCAAAGAATGAATTATAGAACATTTAATACGCATTCAAATGACACCTCACATGAACCGATCAGAAAAATAGAACCTGAGATTTGAACATAAAATGATGACCGTCGGCCGCCATCTTTATGACGTCACAGCTATGTCCGTCCCCCTCTCCCTTAATTAAAACCGGTAGATTCGTACTCTGGAGACAACAAGGAACACATCCATACCAGTTTTAGGTATATAGAAGACGTGTCCACGACTTTTATCAATATTGGCCAATTTCCGCCGTACTATATGTATTTATTTAAAAGTTTCTCTAAGCTGATGCAAGATTATATCTGCAAAATTAATGAAATAAGTATTACCCTGCTGTTGTTGTCCGCGGCTTAGCTCATAGACTACGTATTGGTACTAGAAAACTGGTTTCACTGCTAACTAATTCTAACACTTCACATACACCACAAACCACAAATCAGATTTATTAACCATTATTACGACTTACCACAAATCAGATCGTCCCAACTACCGACCCCTGACAAGAATACGTCTGCATCCAGAAGCGTCTAAGAGAAGAATGTAATCCATGCGTCCAACGCTTGCTTGCGCGCCCAACCGCAACGCAATTCACGATTTGAGTAGATAACTTATTGTGTTCTCTTTCTCTCTCATTCGATCCACTCGCACTTTCGAGTACCGGTATTTTCACTACTAAATACCGGTAAATTTCATCAATTTACCGGTACTCAAGGTACCGGTATCATGCAGAATACCGGTTCCAGCAGTACCGGTACTTTTGGTTGGTACCGGTACCTCGGTACCGGTACCATGACAAGTACCGGTTCCTGGTTGAAGGTCATGGTACCGGTTCCCGAAAATACCGGTATTTCAAGCCCTGCTAGCGACGTGTCACATCTCTATAGCTCATGGCGGCTGTCAGCAACATTCGTTCCCGCGCTGTGATAATAGGTGTGTGGTAGGTTGGGTGAAATGTATTAAATAATGCCTTATTGAAGAGGGGTGTTTTTCCTGTGTAACACTAGGTATATCAACTTGCATACTACAGTTATTGTACCTCTTTAAGTGATGCTACCTAATTACGAGGACATCAAAACGATATCTCGACCAACCGTCTTTACTTTACAACGAAAGGGGGACAATTCCCAAGCTAATAGTAGGAAGTAATCTAGTTAGAGGCAGGGCGATGTCCGCGTCCGTCGTTTCCCGGTAGGTACCTACTTATCTACCCTCCTAACTACATTTGCAATGCAATTTATGACATATTGTCTAGTGGTTAAAGTACAATTCAGGTTGTTTCGTAACTCGAGCACTGTTTGGTGGAGTGCTCTTTATTCCGCTATTGACCGCTGTTTTACAAACTTTTACGAGAGTTTGCACCTACTTGCGCTAAGTTTACGTCTAGATCTCTCGATTTGAGGGTGAAATTGAACTGGCGATTCTTTTTTTTGACATATAGAAGTTCTAGAAGTAATCGGTAGTACCAACGGTATTTCTTTATTCAGACACTCATTCCGTTCCGACGTGGCCTTTAACAGTTTGGTACAAAAACATGTTACATTTTTTAAATATTTATAATTTATTTATTTATTTATTTATTAAGGAGATAAAACAGAAACTGTCACAGAAATACAGCATATTGGTGTGTAAACAAGTAATTACGTATAGACGTCAATATTAGTATAAATTCCCTTCTTCAGATTTCAGCAGACCATCGATTATTACCAGTGATCGTAACATTATGCAGCATATTTTGTGAAGCGTAGTGTTGTTAACGGAATTGGTACAAAGAATTTCAACCCAGATGGGCGATTCTCCGAGCGTTTGAACCGCTCGGTTTAACGTCATTATCGTCTCAAGATTATTTCATCAGAGGTAAAAGGTACCGCAGAACCTTTAATCAAATAAAATTCAGTACTGGTATTGGCTAATATCTTCATCAAAAGTAGATTCTGATACTCGTACCTTTCAATAGTATTTGCTGTCTCCAACAATGACCTTAAAAAACACGCCTTAGAAACGCTGAATATTCGCCCTGATGCTTAATTAGCGTTAATAACGCTAATATTAAGCTTAATTAACAATGTTGATGAATACGGTCCATACCAATTCCGTTAACAACACTACGCTGCTGCACCAAACATGCTACTAAAGTTACGATCACCGATTATTATACCTTAAATTGAAAAAAAAAGATTGAGCCAGTGATAAGGTATAAATTATGCAGGTACCTATAAACTTTAATATAGTCCTAACTACGACGGTCTTAAATTCTAAACCAATAAAGATTAAGAGGATTTACTAATAAAAAAAGCAAATAATCGTTAAAAGAAACCAATCAAACATGAATTACGAATCGATAGACCTAATTCTAGTCATTGTTACCAAAATACAAAGGCCTTGGGTGAATAATCTAGACGCACTGGACCCTGTGGAAGGCCGTTTAACAAAGCCTGAATGTTAGTTTACGCTGGCAACACAATCGAGCGCGCTTACGTGGCAATAATTTAGATTGGTAATTTAATTTGAGTTTCTGTTTTCAAACGTATTGGTTACAAAACCGGTGGAATTGAATGCTATTTCAATGTGAATATTGATCCGAATTGTTGTGTTTCATTGAACTAATTGGTACAATGCAATACATGTGACATGGAATGGGTACCTACTACCCACCTAATAACGCATTAAAAAAAAAAAAATTTAGAACTGTTTATTTCAATAATAAAAATTATGGGTTTAATCACAAACTTAACTTGAAGCGTCTTAAAATAATATTTTTCACAATCGTGATATAATAGAGAGCTTTTTAGTCGAGTACCGTGTTTAGGCCATGAAGCTTGCTGAGTGGCCTAAGTAAGGTAAGAGATTAAAAAGCTTCATTATGACAGTATTGTGAACAATACTTTTTGTACGAGATCATTAAAATGTATAATTTAAGTCATTAATACGTAAACTAAATATCGTAAGTAGGTACAATATTGGGTTCTCTTATTTTTCGCAGAAAATTGTTTGGCCAAATATTAGTTCCCAACCAACGTTTCGCAGAATATTATTTCGCCAAATAATCACTTGCCAACTCGTCATAAGATTTCGTTTCGTTTCCCAACCTCACAGTTGCCAACTGTACGTTTGGTCTGATGATTATAAAGTAAACTTTCAAAGTGCCAAAAATCGTTTAACAGAATGTTTTAGTTGGCTGAATAGTCATTTCGTTGTATAACGTTTCCCAAATGTTTCACGCAGTAGGGTTCGTACAGTTACTATGTAATATAATTTACAATGTGGGTAAGCGCTACTGCTCACTTTTTTTAATAACTTTGTGGGTGAGTAAGAATAAACTGACTTATTAGCGATAAGTGTTTACTTACTTATTTTGAATATTCAATAAGGCGATTTTGGCACTCGCCGGCCGCTGCCGCGGCACGCTCGCTTCGCTCGCTCGGCTTCGTGCGCTGTAAGATCGCGGTTAACCTAACACGCTCCTCCTCGCTTCGCTCGTCGTCGCACCTATCTGGACTCTGTCACAGTTATTATTTCTGTTACGTAACTATTGCACTGACGAAACGTTGTTCGTTCAATAGTTGTTTGGCCTAGTGAAATAGTTGGCAAGTGATAAGTTTTCCAAACATTTTTAGTCATTGTGATATTCTGCTTTATAAAAATTCAACCAAGTGTCAGGTTGTCATACAAAAAGTTGGTAATGGTTAGTTGTCAAAGTGAATCATTTTCGAAATGTTGGTTGGCAAGTGATGTTTGACCAAAGGAAATTCTGCGAAAAGGCAGAACACCACAATATTGTCTAGTTCTACTATCCGACTTCTTTTACACAAAATAATCCATAGATAATCACACCACCGGCTTCCGTAATGTTGCAGTACTGTGCTTTGATTGGCCAATCACAAAGTGTAGTTTTTTTTTATGCCCTGGATACAGCAGCCAGTTTAAGTAGATTTTTGACAGACGACGCGACGCTGCTACGTACCGAAACGCCATAGATTGCCAATTTTGTATCGGATCGAGTCTCCTTAACAAGGACACATATTATTGAAAAACGAAGTTCTATTTTCAATTTTTTTTCGGTTGTCTAGCCGCGTGGCGCCCTCGCGCCTTTTAAAAGGCCGTGTCAGTTGATGAAAATTCAAATTATTTCCATTTAAGAGAAACTTCAAATTTGAACAGTGAAATTTGTGTGTTTTTGCGTGCTGGGCGCCACGAGGCTAGCGCGTATCGAAACAGTTATTTCGGTTGTTTCGGAAGTAACATCGACTATTCAATGATGAAAAGAGTGACGTTGCAGTATTCTCTATGAAATCTTTATACACAGATTTTAATCGACGAGTACAAAAACAGGTTTCTTCACAATTTTCACCGGGAAGATATTTCGTAAACAGATTTTTTGGAAAACCCTGTAGTACTCGTATGGGCCCGGGGTCGACGACTTTCATATTCAAAGCAGTTGTAGAGCCAAAAGCCAATATTTATACGCAACTGAATAAACAAGTTAAATAAATGTACTCCATTTATACTCTCTAATTATTTTATCGATTGCAATCGGCATCAAACCGGTCCCCGCGTCGTGCGTTCGGAACAACGCAATATCGTGCAAAATTCACTATCTTGTGTCATTATTCCTCTGAATAATATGGTAACTAAGTAAGTTCAGATATTTATTATGGCCCACTTTTTATAAAACTGGCGTTGGATTTGGAATCTTCTACCTGGACGATAGAGTTGCTTTTTGAATGGACTAGTTTGATGCAATGCGGCCACATCAAACAATCATTATATTCACATTGGAGCCTATGTTTCCGCCTCTTATTCCTCGCATTTAGTCGTGATCGCTTTGTATTCAGGGCCAGTGCTTTAATTACGAGTAGAATTATGATTAAGTTAATTCCTTCATTTGGACCTGGTGGATAAATGAATGAAAGTGTGTGATCACGTACAGTGCTAGTTCCCTTGGGTTGAATTTCAATAATACTAAAGTGAGTAACTAATTATTTAGTTTCTTTATACTTTACTAGCTTCTGCCCGCGACACCGTCCACGTGGAATTCGTTTATATCTTAGCTCCATACAAACTTTCACCCCTATTTCACCCCCTAAATAATGATTTCGGGGATAAAAACTATCCTATGTCCTTCCCCGGATCTCAAACTATCTCTATACAAAATTTTATCTAACTCGGTTCCGCGGTTTAGGTAAGCGTGAAGAAGTTACAGACATACAGATACACAGAATGCATACTTTCGCATTATGATATTAAGATGGATCATCAATTCATCATGTATTAAAGAGCTATAGCTCTTATCGGTGGAGTAGTACCTACGCCACTGACGTTCTCTTTGAGTTGAGCCGTTAACGCACGTGATAGGTAAATTTTTGCTCATAAACGTAAAAGTGTCTACTTAAATGATTGAGGTTTAGTGGGTCTAGTCTACCTTTAGAGGATGCTGTCTGTTAACAGTCACACAATACACTATTTCATTTATATCCAACCGCATTAATGTACCGACAACATGAAGAAACAAACACGTGCCATAGACATTCCAAAAGACACCAGTATATCCAGCTTAAGCTCAAACGCCTCGCATCCGCAGTTTTTGTTTAGCGAAGCGTCTCCTCGAGCGTGTCTCTAAATCGGATCGCACATCTGGCTGCCCCTGATAACTCCATGGTGTTGCCAGATGGGAAAATGAAAAATCGCTCAAAAATCCCCATCCGGCTTTGCGAATGCTGGGAGAAGTTATACCCATTGATCTAAGCCTTTGGGGCGAAGTATATAGCTTTTATTTAACTTGCACGGTTTATGTTCGTACATTCTACTAATATCATATATGCGAACGTTTGGATGTTTTTACTATTTAAATCTCGCAAAAACGGCTGAACGGATTGAGATAAATTTTAGTATCCAAATAGAGACCTAGATTCACATATATATGTATTACTTTATGTGGCAGTAAAAGTCCAACGAAAGGAAGTCAATGCGAACCAAGTCGTGGGCGAAAGCAAGTATTATCATAAGTTTAAAATATCCTGACGTGAAAGCGTATTCAAAGGATCAGGATAAAATACCCCGCTAAAAAGCAACATTCAAATGTTATTATCGCAACTGGCAACACTAAACCTTTTATAAAGCTCGAAAGACTCGCGTTGCTTCAATTCATTTGCTCAGATGAGACGATTCCGAGACAAATTCGTGTCGTGATAATATTGAAGATTTTCAAGGAGAAGTAATGAAATGTAAACAGCGTTAGGGAGCTGATATGTAAATTCAGAGACACTGGATTAGGTATACACAGATTGTTTAAAGACAAACATCTGTCAGTGAAGCATAGTTTCTTGACTATATACATTTCGGAGAATTTGCTAGTCCTAATCATACAAGACACGTCAAGCGGAATTACGGGTTTATTGAATACTTCACTAGTGTTTTAAATAGACTGGTAATAAATATAATATAGCTAGCTTATGTCCAGCATAAAGGTCCATTCTATATACTAGTCAAAGATTTTTTAAGAAATATATGTATATTTCTTTTTAATGCTGTACAACCAGATCAATTCTTTAATGTTATTAATTTATTTATAACTAGCTTCCACCCGCGACTTCGTCTGCGTGGTACCGGGATATTTTAATCCAGGCTATAAACTATCTTGGTGTAAAATTTCATACAAATCGGTTGAGCCGGTTAAGCTTGATTGAGTAACAAACATCTAAATATCCATTCTTGAATATTGTTCTGTAAGTACCATTAATGTGGCTAGACTTTTGGCTAACTAACATTTGGTACGACTTTCATCCTCAGCCTTGGCTGAGGTAGATAAAGATTCTATAGAAACTTGGTATTTAGTCAAACTTGGTTTCGTTGTTCACTGTTAGCGACGTAATTTGTTCCTAGACTTATTGAATTAGTATGCGCCGAGCCGAATCATGTTACAAACTTGCATGCAATTAGCAACTTACTGCAGTTGCGAAATTGAAATTACAATCTTACGGCGCTGGTTACGTTCTGATATTTGATTTATGTAAGAACGTCCTTGGTGAAGCCGCAGTATAATATAACCTGTGCACATCTAGAAGGTACATTGTAGACAACTTTGTTCGGGAGATTATCCCCTAAATCAGACTTACACAGCTACAATCTCACAGTTTTTTTCCTATATTGGTGTCTTAAAAGATACCTATACGTTTCTTGTAGTTATTTTTTCCTTGAAATTTGAAAATCATTTTTTATGTCTACTATTCGTAGCCATATTAATGAAGATTAAATTTACGTTTTTTTTGCTTCGAAGAGGGTTAAATAATAGTTTTTCGAGAAGGACAGTATATTCTATAAACTTCCATGATAACATTACTGCATACAATTTTTACGTCTAAATTGTAACTCCTGGTTAACTACTTGTGTGTATGTAGAAAACAAATAAATGATAAATCTATCTATCTTATTCCTGTTTGGTAGAATCCGGCCTTAATCAAATGAATGACATGCCGTCTACCGAGTCCTTGTCACACGTATCATTGTGAGAGAGGTTTAGGTACGGGTACTTACTGTCAGCAATAACTCAAGCGGGCGTCTAACTGAGCCGGCAGCTCTAACTTTTCCCGCGCTCCAGTGTTGCCACACACGAAACAGTGTTGCCACTCTTAATGACCGTAATAACGAGATGAGAGCGACTGCTAGACTTTAAAATATGAATTCAAATTAAGCATATCAGCATTAACGCGAGTTGCGAAACTTTTCACATGATAAAGACGACATATTTGTACGTTGGTAGGTTAAAAGTACTGTTTGTGAATCTGTCAGACGGATGGCGGCTGGCTTGTGACGAAAAACGTTTGTTTACAGAGTGTGTTTGCTTTTATAGCTTGTTATTGCTGTTTGAGTAGTGGAATATTGATATTGATGTTTGACTTTGAATCTGCCAATTATTACCATATTCCCGTTATTATACCGGAATCACAATTCTGACAACACTGTGGTAAGCAATGCCGCTCCTATTAAGCCTGCAATACACTGGCGCGGCCTGCGGTGGCGGTCAATACTAAATTTGACAGCTAAATGAGATTTACTATTGACCGCCGCCACCGCGGCCAGACCGCGCCAGTCTGTGAGAGGCTTAAATCCCGTATAGGCTTAAGGTGAGTATCCACCAGAGTTGTTCGAGCTTGCGAGGCGGTGAGCGAGAAAAAATCCAACAATAGCGTGATTGGTGGCGCTAGTGCATTGCTTTTTATTGCCAATTTTTTTCCTCGCTCGCTCGCCTATACTGGAGCGGCATTGCTTACCACAGTGATGCCAACACAGCTCGCCCAGGTCTGTTGTATACTAACCTGTTGATAAGAGCACATCACTAGCGATGCGCTCCACACAAGCGCATCACTAGTGATCCGCCATCTTGACATGGAGTTGTTGTATACGCGCATACGCCTAAGAGAATTACTTAAATACACAGTAATGAATAACTAAAATCTATTATTGATGTCCCAATGGTGTCCTCACTGAATCGTAATGGCATCACCAACAAACATGGTGTCAGGTGTGCCGCCATTGTCATGGCACGGGAATTTAGCAGACAATTTTAAAACGTTTAAGCAACGTGTGTGCATATATTTAATGGCAAATGGCCTAGACGAGGCGAAGGAGCTCCGGAAAGTGAACATCCTCCTAAACTTCATCGGTGAGAAAGGCATAAAAATATACAATTCGTTCAACCTTGATGAAACTAAGGTGACTTTACAAGACCTTATCAAAAAGTTTGAAGCTTATTTTGAGCCAAAGAAAAGCCTAACCATTGCCCGCAATGAATTTTTCACAATTACTCAAAATGGGACATGCTTGGAAGAGTTTTTCGAAAAGGTTATTAATTTGGGTATTCGGTGCGAGCTTGGCGCTCTGCGAGAGGGCTTAACAGTCAGCAAGATAATTTCCGGGCTTGATTCAAGCCATAATAACCTGAGAGCTCGTCTGATGGCGGAGGATGAATCCAAGCTAACTCTTGATTACGTAATGAAGTACATACTGAGTGCGGAAGCTTCGAGAAAGTACATTGAAGAAAAGCAGACCAGTGAAGAATCAAGTGTTTTGCTAGTTCAGAAGAAACAGATAAGAAACTGTAGAAATTGTGGCACATCTCACAATATAAACCAGTGCCCAGCATATGGCAAAGAGTGCCTGAAATGTAAGAAAATGAATCATTTTAGTAAAGTTTGCCGTTCAAGGAGACCTAGTTTTAACAAGCAAGTGAAGCTCATAGAGATGGACACTAAAGAGACTGAAGAGGACCCCGACTTTTTCATTGGATATGTAGGCAATGAAATAACTCAAGACTTTTCAATAAGTGGAATAAAAGTCCCCATCAAAATGGACAGCGGAGCTGCTTGCAACGTTATAGGAAGTGAGGTATGCCGGTTAATTCAATTAAAAAATGATCAAATATTACCATGTGATAAAAAAGTTATCCAACTTGATGGAAAATGCGTACCAGTTAGAGGTACTTGTTGGCTAGATATTATACATCCTAATGGTAGAAAATACAATATTAAATTCATTATTATTGAAGGGAATATACCAACTTTACTTGGCTGTCGGACATGTTTAACATACAATTTTATTTCAGCCAACACCAAACTTGTAAATATACATAATGTTACATGTGAATCAGACAAGATATCTAATTTAATAAAGAAATTAAAACATGATTTCAGTGAGCTCTTCAATGGTGGTCTTGGTTGCATCCCAGGCACAGTTAACATCCAGCTGAGTGGTGAAGCCGTTCCCACTGTACAAGCTGCTAGACGTGTTCCATTCGCATTGATGCCAGAACTACGCCAAGAGCTAAATAATATGGAAGCACTAGGTGTTATTGAAAAGGTAAATAAGCCCACAAGATGGGTAAACAATATAGTACCAGTCAGAAAGCCAAATGGCAAATTGAGAATATGCATAGATCCAAGAGTTCTAAATAAATACATATTACAACCTAAATTTCAACTACCAACTATAGATGAAATTAAAAGTAAAATGCAAAATGCCAAGGTCTTTGCTTTACTTGATGCATCAAATGGATTTTGGATGCTAAATCTTGATGAGGAAAGCTCGGATCTATGTACATTCATCTCACCGTTTTGTAGATATCGTTTTAAACGGGTCCCTTTCGGAATCAGTTCGGCACCAGAAGAATTTAGCCGAATAATAAGTCAAATGTTTGAAAATGTCGAAGGGGTAATTCCATATATTAATGACTTATGTGTATATGCAGAATCAATAGAAGAGTTGAATGAGCGTTTAAGAAAAGTTCTAGAAGTTGCTCTTAAAAATGGCCTTAAATTGAATGAATCAAAATGCAAATTTTTTGTACCAGAACTAGTTTTTGTTGGCCATAAGTTTACAGAAAAAGGTGTCTCACCAGACCCCGACAAAGTTAAGGCAGTAATGAAAATGGAACACCCAAAATGCAAAAAAGATTTAGAGAGATTCTTGGGAATGTGCAATTGTCTATCTCGTTTTATCCCGAACTATTCCAAATTAATAGAACCTCTGCGTATTTTGATGAAAAAAGATGCTGTGTTTACATGGGATAGCAATCAAGACCAAGCAATGAACAAATTAAAGGAAGCTCTGTGTAAAGGTCCATGTCTCACTTATTTTGATACCAATCAAGATATAGTATTGTCCGTTGACAGTTCATCAACAGCCATGGGGGCGGTTGTTTTACAAAATGGTAAACCGGTTGCATATGGGTCCCGTACTCTTACATCAGCTGAACAGAACTACTGCCAGTTAGAGAAAGAAATGTTAGCTATAGTCTTCGGCTGTTATAAAATGCATCAATATACCTATGGTCGTAAAGTACATGTGGAAACAGACCATAGACCCCTGGAGTCGTTGTTTAAGAAACCTCTGCATAAAGTGCCAGCGAGACTACAGAGAATGATGTTAGCGGTACAAGGGTATAATTTACATGTTAATTATAAGCCAGGCAAATTACTATTTATCGCTGACACACTCTCTCGCAGTTGTGCTGACACTGTAGAATCAAAAATGAAACAGCTACATGAAAATATAATTTGTCATGTAAGATTGCATAGAGATTGTTTGCCCATATCTAATGTGCAGTTAAAGCGAATTCAGGAGGCCACTAAAGTAGATGAAATACTGAAACCAATTACAACATACATTAAACAAGGTTGGCCAAAAAACATAAAAGAAGTAAATGAAAAATTAAGAGACTTTTGGACTTTTAGAGACGAGCTAGGTTTATTAGACGGTGTAATTTTGAAAAGTAATTTAATTGTAATACCTGACTCCCTAAAAACGGAAATGTTGCAAATCATACATCAAGGCCATGTTGGCTTGAGTACTTGTAAAACAAGAGCCAGATCATGTATTTTCTGGCCAGAATTGAATAAAGATCTAGAATTATTTGTAAAACAATGCAAACCTTGTGGGAAATACTTACCAAATTTACAAAAAGAGCCATTAATTAATCACAAAGTAGAGCAAATTCCATGGTACAAGGTTGGCATTGATATTTGTACACTGAATCAAAACAACTATCTTGTAATAATGGATTATTTTACAAAATACATTGAAGTGTGTAAATTAGACAATTTATCAAGTGCCTGTGTAATAATAAACTGTAAGTCAATTTTTGGAAGACATGGCATACCGCCAGTTGTGGTCACCGATTGTGGCACACAATTCACTTCAGATACATTTCAGGACTTTGCTTTAAGTTATAATTTCGAACACATAATGTCAAGTCCAAAACACTCACAGTCAAATGGACTGAGTGAAAGTGGTGTTAAAATATTTAAAAATATTTTTAAAAAGTGTAATGAAGATGGATCGGATCCTTACTTGGGCTTGTTAAATTACAGAAATACTCCGAAACCATATATGCCATCACCTTCTCAGTTGCTGTTCTCTAGAAACTTAAATTCACTGTTACCGACCCCTAGAAGTGCATTAAAACCGAAATTATTCCATTGCGAGAATAACTACTTCAATCACCTAGATTCTGTTAAGAAAAATTATGATAAAAATTCAAAATGTTTGTCAGATTTGAACATAGGCCAAGAAGTTTACTTCAAGAAATCTCTAGATTCTAATTGGATTAGAGGAAAAATTGTAAAAAAACGTGATGAACCTCGCTCTTATTTAGTAGAGGACCAATACAAAAAGACCTATAAAAGGAATAGAAAGTATATTAAGGAGACGGTACTAACAGAGAAGCATTGTGTAATAAATAATAAGATAACTACTAGTTCAGATAAAAGTAAATTAGTTCTGGATGATTGGCATGTACCTGATGTTATATTATGTGAAAATAATAATCATACTGAAACTGAATCTGCCACCTCGGTTCCCAGCAATAGGATAATTTTTCATACAGACACTAGCGGCTTGCCAGAAAGCAGCATGTCCATGGAGAGTATTGGAAGTTCAAGTAGGGCTTTCGAAGTTCAAGATTATCCAATTTCCAACACTCGTAGAAGCCTCAGCTGGTCTAACATGGGTGACAGAGTTCAGTCAGACACGGAGCAATCAAGTGGTAATGTTATGATGAGTAGAAGTGGACGTGTAATTAAGAAACCAAGTAAATTCAAAGATTTTGATTTGTAAAAGGGGGGGGATGTTGATAAGAGCACATCACTAGCGATGCGCTCCACACAAGCGCATCACTAGTGATCCGCCATCTTGACATGGAGTTGTTGTATACGCGCATACGCCTAAGAGAATTACTTAAATACACAGTAATGAATTACTAAAATCTATTATTGATGTCCCAATGGTGTCCTCACTGAATCGTAATGGCATCACCAACAAACATAACCCATACACAACTACTTAAAAAAAAAACTACATTTACAAGGCGCTACTTAAAACGTCTGATTATAACGGGAGCCAATAATGCACGGCCCAATAATGTACAGCCTGATAATCCGCGTCCACTTTTTGTGGACTCGGATTATTGGGTCGTGCATTATCAGCCCGGACAAAAGTGGCTACCAATTATTGTCCCGGACCAAATTTGCTCAAGGTGATAATGTACGGCCCAATAATGTACAGCCTGATAATCGGCGTCCACTTTTTGTGGACGCGGATTATTGGGTCGTGCATTATCAGCGCGGACAAAAGTGGCTACCAATTATTGTCCCGGACCAAATTTGCTCAAGGTGATAATGTACGGCCCAATAATGTACAGCCTGATAATCGGCGTCCACTTTTTGTGGACGCGGATTATTGGGTCGTGCATTATCAGGGCGGACAAAAATGGCTTGTCATAAGCGAACTCTGTCGTAGGTCGGTTAGGTTAGGGTTCACTTGTGTCCCTCAGACCAGAAATAGTCACCCCGCGCAGCGGGGTGGCGTCGACTCGCTGGAAACTTTCAGTCCGCATAGATAATGTAGAGCCTGATAATCCGAAGCCACAGGGACTCGGATTACTGGGCCGTGCATTATCACCTCGTACAAAATTGGCTTCCAATTATTGCCCCGGACCAAGTTTGCTCAGGGTGATAATGCACAGCCCAATAATGTACAGCCTGATAATCCGCGCCCACTTTTTGTGGACTCGGATTATTGGGTCGTGCATTATCAGCCCGGACAAAATTGGCTTCCAATTATTGCCCCGGACCAAGTTTGCTCAGGGTGATAATGAACGGCCCAAAATGTACAGCCTGATAATCCACGTACAGTATGGACGCGGATTATTGGGCTGTACATTATTTGGCCGTGCATTATCATGGCTGTACATTAACCGGCACCCTTAAAACGTCTGATTATAACAAGAAAATATTCAATATTGATTTAAACTTTCACGATTCTCACACATTATTTTTACTGAACGAGAATGAAATGAAAGAATCTCGTATAATTGACTCATTTATTTACTTTGAGGAAGAAAATCGAACATTATAGTGTGTCACAAATCACAAACGGATTTCGAATTGTACCTATTTATGCTTTTGAATTACATTTCGCGTCTCACACAACATTATCATCATCAGAATACCAGCCGAAAGACGTCCACTGCTGGGCACAGCCTCCCCCAAAGAATGCCAAAGTGACCGGTCCTGCGCTACCCGCATCCAACGGACTCCCGCGACCTTTACCAGGTCATCAGTCCATCCTGTTGGGAGTCTGCCCACGCTGCGTTACACAACATATCACCCATCAATTCCATGAACACGTTTCCAAACCCTTCACGAGTCCTTGACCCAATATCACCCAAAAGTCATTCGCCAGGTAATTGTACAGCTATCCGTTTTCACACTCCATGGACGCTATGATCTCACGATTTACTCCAAACAAAGACGCATATGAGTTCAGTACCTACACGAGTTCCGAGGGAGCTGCGTAGTTTATGTCCTCAATAGATTGTAACCCGGACGACAGTAGATATAAAGCTTAAAGCAGTAAAACAAATCTGAACAAACGCCCGATGTGACGCACTCACACTGACACGTGTCGCTACTATATATTTAAGCATAGTTCGGCGTAATCGGCGGTAGGGCTGTACATCAGTCTGCAAGCTCGTGTACGTAAGTGCTCCGCGGGTTGGTGTGAATGTAATTTCTTGCATGGGAAAATTACAGTTGATTTGTTCTGCCGCTCGTCCATTAAGTTAAGTAAGTACCTATAGATTGTTTTGTTTAAGATAACGAAATAGGGGTGTAGGCTCGAAATATATTATTACTCCTAAAGAAAGAAGGCAAAAACTATGCCTGGTGAAGAAAATCCCATTCGGATATTTCAAAAAATTCGAAGCTACAACCGTTTTAGTATTGCATGTTAGATAGAGAAAACACTCGGGGATCGTGACGTCACATTCACTACATATGAATGTGCGTTTTTCGGAAAAGGAACAGAATATACTTCTTAAAACTTTGGACATTTATAAATAAATAATAAATAAATAAATATAAGGGGACAATCTTACACAAATCGACCTAGTCCCATAGTAAGCTCAGTAAGGCTTGTGTTATGGGTACTAGACGACGATATATATAATAGATAAATAAATACTTAAATACATAGAAAACATCCCTGACTCAGGAACAAATATTCGTGCTCATCACACAAATAAATGCCCTTACCGGGATCCGAACCCAGGACCTCTGGACATTTACCTATTACTTTGTGATTATTTAATCCCCTGCTTTACTTTTTTCGTCAAGAAAAATGAACATTATTGGTTATTTTATTTGGTGTCTAGTTTCGACACTCGTATTGCATCAAAGTAGTCCATTCAAAAGCAACTTTAGTATCAGATGTAAAAAAAAAAACAAATTCCAATGACAGTTATATAAAAAAAATCGGTCAGCTTACTTTTCTAGTTTTTAATGGAACGCAGGTTTACAAAAATCTCAAGAGACTAGTTGAGATACTGCTTTAGCTAGTATACTCGTATTTACTGTGCCCGGACGCCGTCCGGCAAGACGAATGTACTGCTGCTTTATTGACTAGCGTTGAAATACGGGGGGTATGGAAATGTTATGGGGGATTCGACGGATTGTACCGTATATTGTGATTGATTGGGCGCGGAGTTTACTGGCTTATAAGGAGTTTGATGTGTTTAGAACGTATCAAACCGTTTCTTTTGGCACGTTGATAATAGACATCTGTGGACCTATGATTATCGCTTATTTGTTGTTAGTGATTTTATCATTGTGGATTCCGTCCGTGACTCGCACATGCTTGTCACCCACGGTAAATGATCCTACTAATATTATAAATGAGAAAGTTTGGATCAATCACGCTATTCACGCTTAAACGGCTGAACCGACTTGGATGAAATTTTGAAGGTAGATAGTTTATAGCCTGGATTAATATATAGGATAGCTTTTATCCCGGGCCCACGCAGACGAAGCCGCGGGCGGAAGCTAGTAACATTATAAGGCTGGAGTCTCACACACACGCACCCGTCCGGTCCCCCTCCGACCAGGCGGAGAACGGTGCATCGACACATTCCCCCAACGGGGGAAAAAAGGGTAATCATCCTAGTACAGACGGCAGCAGAAGTAACTTCACAAATTAACACGATCAAAATGATCTAGACAGCCCTTATCCTCTTGACATTAGAGTCGTGTGTATAGGTTTTTGTAATTTTGGCACGTGCCCGCTTAGCTACTTTTGCTGCTGACTGTACTGGAATTTACTCGATACAGTTCAAATAGTTGGCACCTTTAATCAAGCTGACAAGCAACGGGTAAACTTTGGATTTGGCGTGCGTCGTTGTCATCGAACCAGCGCTCCCGTCTGCAATATTTGATACCAAGTATTTGTGAGGCAGTACCGCCCAAGCTAGACCATAGACTAATTTACTCATCATCATCATCATATCAGCCAAAAGACTTCCACTGCTGGACATAGGCCTCCCCCAAAGAGTGCCACAATGACCGGTCCTGCACGTCTAGCACAACTTGCTGACAAGCCGCTTGTCGCGCGACTGAGCGTCCCCTCCCCTGTCACACTCGCACCGTGCAAATTAGAAAGAGGAGGGTAGATCCTACTCGACTCGCGTCGCGGCGCGGCGTCAGTTGTGCTAGCCGCCCTGCGCTACACCCAGCGGACTCCCGCGACCTTATCACGACTGTTATAATACCTAGACGTAACCTGTGACTGTGACGTAAATACTGCTTTTATCTCGATGTTACTAGTCTATGCTGGTATCATAGACTGACTGACTGCTATCAGAAGTATTCTAGTCGCAAACGATCGCTGCATAGGTGTATTAGTCGGCAAGAGAAGTAAATAAATACCTACCATCACCCTAATAAAGCAATTAAACTACCTACTCCTGATTACGGTATAAATTCGGATAAACACACATCAACCATTTACACCGGCAAATTTATAACCCCTATATTAGTTTGTAAAAAAGCATCGTTTCATTACTGGTATAATGAAAGTGGCTTCTCGTTAAGGGTTTAATCGCCGGTTATTGCGGTGCACGCGACCGCACTATTGTGCACTGCAGGGGGCTGAAAGCTACACAGCTTTGTAGGGCGCCATGCTTAGCTTAGGGTTGAAGATAAAGTGCAAATATAGTATAGGCTTGGTTACGGTTATATGTACAGGCTCAAATATAATGTAGAAGTCTAGCCAGCGAGCAGTGCCACAATCAGAAGCATTATGTTCGAATTCTATCCCACTGTTAATTTTCACACGGGCATATATTTTAACCAGCCATAGTTTTCAACCTTACAAATGGTATGAGAAATACATTGTGTTAAATAGATTAATTAATAAACAGGGTTTTTTGGTAAGACCGAGCAGCAATATATTACGACAGACTTTTGACTTTTATGGGTGTCGTAAACAAATGACACGACGAAAAAAAAGTAAACAGTATAATTTGTTTAGAACCGACACTAATTTGTATAAGGCAACTATTTTACTTATGAAGTAAGGCTATAACGCTGCTATGCGTTTCTTGTTACCAGCATGCGCTTATATAAAATTTGCCGCATTTTGTTTTTGACACGACTTGCCGGTCAGACTCTAGACACAGATTCTTTGAAAGTCAGTGAATTAAAGTTACTACTAGGGGTGCATTGTCATCTCATTTACCTACAGAACTTTAAAATTCCTTGTAACATTGCAAAGGTTGATGTGCACATTTGCTTTGTTACCTTTACTATCATCAAGCAGAAGAAATAAGTTGAAAACGAAAGACCTAGGTACGTGTGTCACAACACTCAGCTAGGCGTAAAGACATTTAAAGAACTACCAATGTATTTAATAGTTTTGCGACTACAACTATAAATTTGTTACGACGTTGACTATCAAACCGTATAACTTGAACATATCCATTCCCTCGTGCGATGTGCAGATGTTGTTGAAATCGAAGACAGCATTGATCCTCCGCGTTCTCACCGATACCGAGTGTTCCTTTGAGACTATAAATGTCTACAAGACAGTGTGAAAAGCAATAAACAGATTGCTGTATGTAATCTGCTGTTTGCACAGAGGAATAATTAAAGAACTAAACCATGATTTCTGTAAAAGCGACGTTGGATGCCTGTTGTTCCTGCAAATATGTTGGTTTGCAGACTTGTCTTCTCGCCAGTGCATTAAGTGAAAAATTAATTAAGAGCCTCCTTAAGCTTGCCATTATAGCTTCCATTAAGTATAATAAAGGGTTGCAGGACAAAAGAGTTGCTCATTATTCTGAAATATTACAGTCATAATGTCTTTTAAAGTACGCTTTAAGTACCCACGACGTTACCTATTTGAAATGCTATCCAAAGATATACAGGTAAATCAGAACAGTATTTCTGTTTGAAGGATTCTGTTCACTATCAAGGGTTTTACAAAACATAACAAAGGATACATACTGGGATTTCAGTGTAAGCCGATTACGAAAAGTAAGTAAATTTTTCATAAAAATATGCAAAACGTGTTCATCTTCCTGGTTCGGATGCTACTCTGGTAATCGTTATACCTACAGCACCCGCCATGACTGTTAAAAACAACAGATAATTCCCTTTAGGTTTAAAATTCCGCTCTGAATTTAAATAATTTTGAATTGGAAGAGTAATTATTTCGATAAACGGCGTTGATTAAAGATAATGGCCGACTCGAATTACAAGAACGACGTTTTTGCATTCATGATTGCAAATTTATATTTCCAAGCGAACAGTATTAACGCGACAAATTTGGAGAAAAATTAAATTAAGATGGCGCCCAACGTGAGGCCGTAAAAATAGAGTTAAAAAATAATGGTTTCGAGATTATGTATTACCAAAAGCCCTGTTAAAATTAACAGTTAAGTTATTATTGCAATGCAACTGGCTCAATGTGACCACGTTTACTATATTATACGATGTCTTATATTTTCCCGTTCGCTTTGCGTAGTTCCTTCTGGATATATGTTATCGAGCGACTATTGTAAATAGATTTTTATTATTATTAAGAGTATAATATATATTTATACTTTATAAGTATAATATTGTGATATGCTGACGTACCATAAAGTTCATGCTACATTATGGTTAGTAAATAAACTAAACTAAACTATTACAAAGGCAGATACTACATAGACTATATTTGACAACCAATATAACCCCTAGAAGTGACCCTTCCTAAAAATGCTGACGGGTTCTGGGTTCGAATCCCGGTAAGGGCAAATATTTGTGTGATGAGTAATATTTGTTTCCGAGTCTTGGAAATGTTCTACTCGTTTGAGTATATACGAGTATTATTAGTATTAAATATATCGTTGCCTTAGTACCTATTACACAAGCGTTATTGAGCCTACTAGCAATTGTGTTCAAGTAGTGTAAGATTGTCCTCTAATATTTAATTGGCGCTCAACGTGGGACCATAGAAAAATGGTTGACATAATTTAAATCGCGCTTGCAGATATTTTTCAATCTGTTCTGGATCGTCGGTTTACGGATTACTCTGAAAGTCTATTGGGACGCGTCGGATCTCGGGCCATTGTCGACGCCTCGCTTCGGAGGTTCGAGCTCGAAGCAGGCATTAGAGTTTAATATAGACCGCCCTTGGCTCCTTGGTGAGATATTAGAAAGCTTTGATTGGAGACGGAAAGATTTTGATTGTAACTTGATATAATTCACGATCGCTTTTGTTTCCATTCATCCTAAACAGTCGGGGAGCTTTAGGATGACATTAAAACAACTCTACGGTAGGTATTCATTGGGATGAGTGTTGAATGTATTGTACACATTGTATCTTTAAGAATTAGATATGTACCTAATTGTCTTCTGAGGAATTAAAATTCTTTGGAACCGTATAATAAATACACTTGTGCAATTTAATAATAGTACATTACTGCAGAGGCCGTGAAGTAAGGGATTGCAGCAATCCCTGTTCTGGCCCACGATTGTATATTACGATGTGAGGAAATATTGAAATTAAAATGAATACAAGGTACCTAATCAATTAAATAATAGTTCGTTGAAATTACAATCGGAATGAAAGTTCAAAAAATAATTGTGTAATTTGCCGCCTTTTTTATTTTTTAAACATGGCATTTGAACAAGCCGTTCGAGCACCATGTTTAACCGCACATAAGTATAGTACCATAGATTTTGTTTTTTTTTTATGTCGCAAGTAGGCTTACAGAGTCTGGTGGTGGTTGGCAGTATGTTCTTTTTCCTTGGTCAGTTAAATATTAGTAAACAAATTTAAAAAGTTAGTAGTGGACAATAATAGTTTTAGTTAGGGTTTTTATACATTACTTCTTGGCGCCATAAACAAGAAACTGCTTGTCTTCATTTCGTGATATTAACGCATACATTTCAGAGCATGTTTGAGAAAATACATTTTTTTAGGGAGACTATCATCCGCAAGAGATTTGCGGAGATGATACATATACATATTTATCTATGAAATGCGATATTTTACAAGTCAGTACAGTACATTAAATGGTTCATATAAATGCTCCCATATTTGACAGCTAGGTGTCAGATATGTGTATGGAAAACACAGCTTGGCACACCCAGGTGGATATTCGACCTTACATCATATTGCTATATGTAGGCATTACTTTAAAACTTCAGGCAATTAAGGCAACGCAAAAATAAAGTTTTATTTTTGGTACTGCGTACGAGACTCGTTTGCTAAATGTAGTAAAATATTCAAGTGATGTCACAGTAGCGCTAATAGCATATGTCGTTAAGAACGTTGAACTTCCAAAACGTTTAGGTTTCATCTATTTTGTTTGCCTAGCGTTTAGTTAAACTGCTTTTTTCCCTGCGATGTGCTATAATTTTCGGATAGATCAAAACTGCGCGAATAAGCGTCAGCTATGAACATTAAACCCCCTTATTCATAAAACTAAAAATGCCTTTACTAAATAAAATGTGCATTGTCCCTTTCTTACGAACACAAATGTCAAAGTGACAGAAAGGTTGTCCTAAATTTGTTTGTACAAATTTTAACGCCATTTTAGTTAAAACAGGCTTATAGGACGTTTATGAATACGGCCCTGAGTATCTACCCCCGTTATTAACAAAACACACATCAGAAACGTAACAAACTTCTGTTAACATAATGAAAACGAATTAATTAAATAATGTTGAAGGAACAAGGGACAAAGGCAGGGGTCGTGCTGCAGGTAGACCCCGAGGCATGTAACAAGATTCAACGCTTTTGCGGGTATGCCAACTCATCATCCTACCGTTATTCTCGGCTGTGCCCCACAGGAAGCCTGGGGTCCACCTGTGACACCTAATACCAAGATTTGGCATAGACACTAGTTTTACGAAGGCGACTGCCATCCCTTCCAACCAAGAGCGAAAACTAGACCTTATTGGGATTAGACCGGTTCACCGAAAAGTTTACTAATAAATTACGGAATATTCCGTACGTAGTAAGTTACGACAAACTCATTGGTACGAGCCGGGATTCGAACCCACAACTGCCGCTTGACAGCCGCATGCCGTAGCTTTTTCCAGTATACCTAACTGTTTAAGTTTAATTAAATTAGTTTCCAAACTATTAGGTTTTACGCCATTTAAAACTGTGTTGCTCGCAGCCAGCCACCATCGCATATTAAATACTTATATAGGTAAACTACAGTTTTAAAGTCCTAACGTGCGTTCGAAAAATTAGGTAAACCATCCGTCTGCTGAACCCGTAGTTAAAAGTGTAAGGCCATAAATACATTGTATCAATGTTTAAAATACTTAAGTTTGATGACTAAAGTCGCGAATGATATATTTCTCTGTCACACTTAATAATATTTGTATATGGTCATCTCGCTCGGTGGTTATTATTATAACGGTGGCAAGTCTAGCCGGCTAAAGAACGTGGAACAGAACGGTGGATCACGTAAATACGAACATATAGAATGCTAAAGACATAACCCTTCCTTTCAGCTCTGCCGTAGTCGGGCAATAAGGGTTGCCTAACCGGCCTGATAGTCGTTCACCCCCATAACATGCCTTCGCAAATGGTATATTACTGAGGCAAGTTTTATTCGTCCACATCACGTGGCGACATTCCCGTTCGACCCCAAAAAACGTCGTATGTGACCGAAATTACCTCGCGGACTTTCCTCGTTTCTGTTTAGCCCTGCCTCAGCCGATAAATTGTATTGCAGCCATAAATCCAGCCAGCCAATACCGGAGCGTAAAACTCCCAGCCTAATGCCCGTAATGAAAGTTTCTAGAAACTTGTGGTTGGGTTTGGATTAAAGTGATGGGGTATTAGGGTTTACGATGGATTAATGTTGGATTTTAATTGTTCAGGCGGGTTTTACAATGACTTATTGAAAATATAACATTATCATTATCAGGCACAGGCCTCCCAAATGAGAGAGAACGGGTAGTAGTTCCCACGCTGGCCCAGATTAGGGGCTTCCTATACATCTTTGAATATCTTCTCATCGCGATGTTTTCGTTCACCGAAAAGCTGGTAAATATCAAATGATATTACATATACGTTCCCACAAACTCATTGGAACGAGCCGGAAGTCGAACCCACGACCGCTGTTTGACAGAATATAATAGAAACGGTTTTTAACCCTTGAATAACTTTAGAGGTACCAAATATTTTCCTAGGGATTCTTATAATTTTTAACCCTAATGTATTTCTAGTCCTTGTTGTAAACAATTAGTCCAAAAAACTTTGCCAAAGTGTCTCCCCTTCTTATTTCGTCTTGTCCAACGGGACAGGATAACAGCAAGAAATATTTGAGTGACAAGTGTAGTGGCCCATCCCACCCAGTCTCCGGACCCATTTTAAATTGGTCAAGGCTTATCCAATCCTTAAATTAAAGCACGAGGTGTAAGACCGGATAAATTCGAACACGCCGCAGTAAAGCAAAATTATATTATAACACGAAGCCGTTCTAAGGAGCTAGTGTACAATTTTTCAATTCTCAGCTCAACACCAACTTTCCAAGAAAACTTGATTTTACCGGTGCCATATTCAGACATTCAGAGGCAATTCCTTGCAGTATACAGCGCCGTGCCAAATCGGTGGCGTCCGTTGGTAGCCTGCGAGTGACAGATACGAGTATCGTAGACAAAATATAGGTCGCAACCTACGTCACGGTGTTGGCAGTGGCAGGGACTTGGATTTACGGTTGTTGCTGGCAGTTGAACGGGCCGTGTTTCATAATTGCCTTACGTTTAGATATTATTTGAGACGTGCCTGAATTCGGCTTGGGTCAAACGACCTAGTTTCTTAAATTATAAGAATAACATTTGTACGTTTCTGGTCGTGTTAGATTATTACCGCTGACACAGCTTCGCTTAGGGCTAACTGCCCGTTCCCTCTCATCCATGGGAGGAGGTCTGTGCCCAGCAGTGGGGCGTATATAGGCTGATTTATTAAGTTCAAATTAAAAACCTGATCTTAGTTTCCATCGCAGACACAGTGATGCACGGGTCTTAACACCCGACGGAGATTATATCCGCCATGCGTATCCCTCACTTTTAGCCGATTTTGTCTTAAAGGGCCTTTACGCTTCTGGCTCCATGCAGGCCTCCCAAGGGTCCACATGATCTCGATATATGGTAAGACCTCCAATAATGCAGAGAGCTATTGACAGCAGATATACAGTACCGGTCAATAATATGTACACATCGGTAACTCGTGGCACTGAGGTAGCACTTGACGTTTCTAACAGACTAGTGATGTGACAATGTTCTTCCTATACCAGTCGAGAAAAATAAACCACTAAAAAAAGGAATTTTAATCATTTTATATAATATTCGAGATAAACAATTAATATTTGTTCTAAATCACAAGTCAGCCTACGTCTTCTACTTGAGAAAATCCACTTTGTGTAAGAAAACGATCTTTCAACCTCCACTGACGTAATGGGTAAAAAAAGCATTTTATTGTAAAGTTGTAGCGTATTTTTTTTATTGATATTCTCTTTGACTTCTTTATTTTGTAATAAGTTATTGATATTTTTTGTTGTAAGATATCCTGGATTTTTTGATAACACTATTTTCAGCTTTCGATAAACAAGTTTACCTTTGTGGTGCAGTCTCATGTAATGAAAGTGACTTTTCAATTTTAAATACGATCTCCATAGACTCTTTTAGTTTTAGGCTTCTACCTTCCGATTCCTTGATTGACATACATACATACATACATACATTCACGCCTTTATTCCCAAAAGGGGTAGGCAGAGCCCATGAAACGTATGTTCCAGCGCCACTTTTACCATAAATGTGGGTATAAAATATCGCCAAAATGTGCTAAATGCCACGAGTTACCGATGTGTAATATGTCATCTTCATATACAGCGTGGATGTAACATCGGACCGAAAACTGAAACCTTGCATTCCGGCCCGGATTCTGAATCAAGTTTACAGTTTTCGGTGAGTGGTTGTAGTTCAGTGGATGCACCGACTTAATTACAAAAGCGACACGCCCCTGCATAAAGCATCCTAATAATATTATAAATGTGAAAGTTTGGATGTTTAGATGTTTGTTACTCAATCACGCTTAACCGGCTCAACCGATTTAGATGAAATGTTGTACGAATATAGTTTATAGCCTGGATTAAAATATAGGATAGTTTTTACCCCGGGTCCACGCATACTAAGTCGCGGACGGAAGCTAGTAATGCATAAAGTGAATACGCAGATGCCACAGTACTTCATATCATACACTGTATACGGGACAGATTACTCCGCACCGCCTGCACCGATATTGGGCCAAGCTGCGAGTATAATTGATGGCGCATTTGCATATTATCGCAGCCAAATTAAACTAATAGCTGTCCGCGCAGATACCAGTGTTGCCAGGATATACTGGGATATATTTGTCAGTGAGGACCAGTGCGTTGATTTACTGGTTTAGTGGACACGCCCATCGTTCATTGACTGACCAGCGTGAATTATGGCAGAAATGTTGGGGGTGACTCTATGAAAAGTTGTACCGTTATCCTGACGTTTTTAATGACGCCGTTAATTAAAACAAGTGCATAAAATGGCCACTTAACTTTTGAAAGTTTTTATGTTTAATTTTCGACACGTGATAGGTATTAGACTTAGAGGTCATACTGCCATGTCATTTAATTTTTAAATACGTTTTAAATAGTATTTGACTTCTATTTTATCTTTTTTTATTCATTTACGCAAAGAAAACACGGTAATGATTTTTTTAAAGACAATCAAATAAAATATATCCAACATAACACATACAAATAACATACATAACAACACACACTTATATATTACACACAAACGACACAACACAAGATGTATATATATATATATATATATATGTACTTTATAACGGATTTGTTTGTACGAGTTGTGCAATAAAGAGTATTTGTATTGTATTGTATGTTTTACGCGTTTTTATTATTATAAATACGTGTGGCTGTTTGGCCCGATTAGCTTAGTCTTAAAAAAATACTTTGTGCACTGGTGAGTGGCATTTGGTGTAGCTTACTTACATCCAGCACAAAGGCGAACTTTGAAAGCATGAGAAGTGATAAAAGCTTATTTAAATTTTGTTTTCAATGTGTAATTAATGTTTGAATTGTTTTTGCAATGTTTAATTTCCGAGTTTTGGTTCAGCTCTGTGCATGCGCTGTAGGCGTTTTGGGACAGTTAAACCACACAGCCACATAGGCATACATACCTATACATAGGCATAATCTGGGCATAAATGGGTTAAGCAAATAAATAACCTATTTTAGGCTGTGAGATAAGATGCATTTATATGCATCTAGTTAGCAGACTAGTTATCTAGTTGGTGGTCGTTTTACCGCCGAAAGATATATATTTCCATAATGGGTAGCTTTCAAACCTTAATTAGCAATCTGAGTATACAAATAAAAACCTACAAATTAACCTCCACCTCATTCCGTTCCATATACCGCGAATTAGAGATGTGCCGAATATTCGGTTATTATTCGGTATTCGGAATGTTTATTAATTCAGTTCAGCTGCCCAATATTTAGCCAACAATTTTTTGAGATTTTTGTTACAGTTACAGGTACCTAGTGATTCGTCAAATTAATATTCTTTTCTTAACACATTATTATTGTTATTTAACTTACTTTATTGACAATATTTCGCAACGGAGGAAGGCAACAGCATACATACATACATACATACATATAATCACGCCTTTATCCCTAAAAGGGTTATGCAGAGCACAAGGCAACAGCTGGACCGAATATTCGAATGAATGTTCGTATTCCATTAAACCCATACGAGTATTCGGCGCATCTCTACCGCGAATGATTACAAGAAAAATCACCTCTATATGATTGCGGGCGCGGGCGCGGGGAGGTGCCTTGTGTAATGTGGGACTCCACTGTTGCGCTCTCTGTCGCACCAATCAAGGCAGGTAAGTGTAACAGAGAACGCAACATTTTGAACGATTGACTGTCTTTGACTTTCTTTTGCGACAATTATTATTCTATAGCCCGAAACAATTAAAATAAGCGCAACGGTCACCAACCCGTCAATCAATTCTATGCTCTATGCAAGTGGACATAAGTTTCGATTTGCTTGTAAGTTTCGGATTGTAATCAGGCGGACTGCTGTTCTCAAACGAAGGCAATCAACTGGATCATGATTTAGAAATTTTAATGTCGAGCCGTTTCTGAGTTTCGAATTCGGATGCCCCATTCGTTCGGAATTTTGGCGGAATATTTTACATTTACTTTTAAACTTCACTCTTCTTCAGTTAATATTAGAAGAATGTGGGCTTGACTAATCGAAGAGATCGAATAATCCTTTATACCTATTAACTTAAGGGGCTACCCGAGGTTTCCATCGATTTTTGACAAGTTTTGAATCGTATCTCCTACTTTTGCACTACAGATAGAAGTATAAATCAAACGGTTATCAGTTCTTCAATCTTTTATCTCCATGTTGGTCTACCGGATTTTGAAACAAATGAATACTTAATTCGGTATGATCTTTTTAAACATTGTCTAAAATAACACTTATTTTGTATCTCTATTGACGTGAAAGATCTAACACATATGAAATCTACATATTTGGGTTCGTCTGTGAAGTCCCAAAAACTGATCAAGGGGTTTAAAATGAAATTTTAAACCAATTATCACAAAAGTTACGGCCAGGTACGGTTTTTTTGGCCTAAAATTGTTCAAGTTTCATGCCAAATATCTCGAAAACAATGAACTTTGAAGTAAATATGGGATACTATATTGCTTAAAGCCGTTGATGTTAACATAATAAGCTACAAAAAACCCAAGAAAACTAAGAGATTCAGATCGAAGGTACGATCCCATACGACAATTATGGGAGCCCCTTAATACGAAATTCGGCGGAGGGAGTCAGGTTTATCTGCCGCAGACTGTACAATCTGCCTCATAAGTTGCTGAACACCTAGGTACCTTGTCGTTTTCACTCGTTTGGCAACTTCATATGGCAGTTTAACGTGACGGTTAATGCGACACGTTACAAAGGTGTTATCCGCTTGTAAGGCTGACCGCACACATGCAAAATGTTAGTTTTTGAAGCGTTTTAGAATGAGCCGGGGAAAACATCCCAGAAAAATAAATTTATTTCAATATGAATCCGAACGTTGAACGAATCGACCCTGGATTAATATAGATGCCAAAGTTTGGATGATGTTACACAATCAAGCTTAAACGGCTCAACCGATTTGGATGAAATTTTGCACGAAGATAGTTTATAGCCTGGATTAAAATATAGTATAGTTTTTATCCCGGGTCCACGCAGACGAAGTCGCAGGCGAAAGCTAGCGTCAAAATAATCTTGTACATTCTGTTGTAAATGTTACCGCAAGCGGGGGCTTCATTAGCGCTGCGGTGTGCGGCGGGGGCAGTACAGTTTAACGTAGGGTTCGGCACTCACGGTTACGAGTTGATGTTTCTTGTGAAACACATCCAATAAATTGGTGTCTCGCTACAGTAACGATTAATAAAATAACTATAGAATAACATTGGGCCACAAGGTCGGCGTGAGGTCTTCCATGAACGAGTCTGAAGGCTGGAAGGCGCAGCCTTCGATGACTCGAGTTTGTCAAGTGCTTGCCGTCCGTGTCGCAAAGTTTTTTATCATATTTCATACAAAATGAATACTAATTGCAATAAACAGTGTAAAATGTCAATGGTTTTCTTGTTCTCCTCTTTTGTCTTTGTTCTCGACAATGTGTCTTCACACCTGAAACCCGAATAATTTACTTTAAAAACGAACAAATACTAATATTATAAAGACGCGAGGTCTGTGAGATTGTAGCTTTCTAAGTTTATAAGTTTGTACGTAAAGGGTAATCTCCGGAACTAGTAGACCGATTTTAAAAATTATTTCACCTGCGTGTAGAATGGACTGTCTGGGTGGACATAGGCTATGTTTTATCCTTCGAGTTTGCCTGTATTTCATGCAATATGCGGGCTAAGCCGCGCGGGCAGCTAGTTTTAAATATATAAAGATACATATTCGTGCACTTTGTAACGTACTCCACTATCGATTTATTTATAAATTCCATAAGATAAACGAATATTATGTAGTTTATTAAATCTTACCTATGGCATACAATATTTTGGCCTTCAAAGTTTGTCACTCTTTAGTACCAACCGGTGACCCAGGGGACACGTGCAGAGTTGTGTTGTGGTACGTAACTCCTGCGGAAAATATAATAATTAGGTCAGAGAGGGCAGAGTGCGCCCCCGGGGTAAGTGCAACTTTCATCAAACATCGAGATCTACAGATATTTCACAAATAACGATATCTTCCATTCATGCAACAAACTAAAACAAGTTTATTGCATTGATATTGATTTAAATGACTGAATTATGAATGAGGCGCACTTACCCGAACTGACCTTATATATCAATAACACTTTCTAAGATTAAACCACGACAACATATGACCTTTGAAAAGAGCGTTTTCCAAAGAAAGTACCCACAATCAATTCCATAGGGCTGACAGCTGAGGGGCGCAACTGTCGAACAATCCGCAATATACACTCGACAGTGCCGCGACGTAATTTGACAGAGTAGGATAGAAACTCGTAGATTTACATTTTTTTTAAAGGCATGTATAGATGAGGTGTGCTTAATATTATAATGTATTGTATAAATTCTTATTTCGATCGTGACTGTGTCCATTTGTAATGTTAATTTAAATTAATTTATGTTCTATGACTCCAGTTTATAAAACACGAAATTCAGCAAAAACAAGTTATGTATGAAAAACTTAAATTCGCTGTATTTATTTTACTTTGGTATTTGAAGCTACATAAACTGTGGATATACCTCATGTCCTTGTACCTACATGCAAAGTTTCGTTACAATCCAACACGTAGTTTTAAAATGAGAGCGTAACTACGTTTGTATGGTCTTTGGAGAATCGAGCTTACTGCGGACTCTTTTACTCAGTTTACTATTGGCCGCCACTGCAGGCCGCGGCGGTGTGATTCAGGCCTTAAGGCGCCGTAGGTTCATGGTCTTCTCTCCCTCTCACTGTGCATAAGCGTGAGCGAGATGGAAGTGCGTGCTCGGAAGCGCGGAAATCATGTTTTTTAAATAAATAAAATAGTAAACACTGATTTCCCTCAAACATGATATTGCCGATTTTTAGAAGCCATTTTAATATTTTTAGCTTTTGTTCGTAATTTGTAACAAATATTTTAAGTGTATTTTAGACCCTTTTGGACCTATGTTCGTGATTTTTGTCTATCGAGCGAAAAATGCTTAAGCATGTTTCTAAACACTGATTTCCCTGCAGAAAAGCCTCAAGATTACTATTAGTATTTTTTTAAAACCATATTATTATAAACAGACACATTATATTGTTTCAAAAACACTGTTCGCTTAACTTCGCTGAACCTACGGCGCCTTAAGCAGCACGAAGGCAACACTGGAGTCAATATGGCTGCTGCGTATAGGATAATGTCAATCGATTGATACTTGTGAAGTTGATTAAAAATATTGGCTGGATAAATGGCTGGTGCTTTTTTACTAACATCCAAGTGTGTATGGTATCTTGTCAGTGAATGTGTTTTAATGAATGTGTGTTAGTGAATGTGTGTTAGTGAAGCATGAAAGCGATCTTCCCCTCGGAGAGCCCTGGGTCGTTGAAACTGGATGATGAGGTGTCGCTTCCAAAGCGGCCGACGCCCTTGGGTCACTGATGAGTTGGAGTCAATGCAAATGAAACTTTCAAAATTGTTACTTGACTGTATTCGAACACAAACTCTGATACAATACTGTAAAAAAGAATTAACAATAATTTATGTATTTGTGTTTTTCTGTACTCCATGTCATAAAAACCGTTACTTTGTCTGCATATTGTCGAAGCTCTAAATCTTCGTGTTCTAAATTCTCAGCGAGTAAACTAAGGCTGGCTAGCGACCAGGCTGTTCACAGCGCTTTGGACTACGCCGCTGACGTCCATTGAGTCTGACCTCTGCAGTTAATTTCACTAAGTAACCATTTCACAGACGTAAACTGGCAACAATGAATGCTTGACCAATATAAGCTACACGGGCCGATGTCGGCAGGACTGCACACAGGCCGTCCCGTGATTCGGCCCGTAGCATGGCGGCCAAACAAGTTAAGGTCACTCCACACTAGATTTTCTGTGACCTTGCTTGCCAGTCCTGACGATTTCGCTCCGGTAGCGTCTCCTTATGAACCTTATGAACACACCTTATTAATCAATGTTGCCAGTTTAGGCGATTCTCCCACTACACCGTGTCCCGCCGCGGTGCGCGGAGCGGCAGATTTTACCATCGTATGCAAGAAACTCAATTTATATAGAAAACACGCCTAGTACTTCACACTGCCGACGCGGCAATGCACGTGTAAATAAGTTTCTGTCAAAAAGTTCATTTTTGGTGCAAGCTTTTATTGCCGACTGTACTTTTCTGTATACCAACATAAACTATCCTCGTGGCGCCCACGCGCCTTTTAAAAGGCATGTCAGTTGATGAAAAATCAAATTAATTCCATTTAAGAGAAACTTCAAATTTCACTGTTCGTTTTTGCGTGCTGGGCGCCACGAGGCTATATTAAAATAATTTTTACACACTATAAGATTTTTTTGATGAAGTGTACGTGAAGTGATGTTAAATTCTGTTTCACGCATTATTATTCCAATTTCTGTAAACACATATTATAATAGTTTTTGTTTGACTTTAATGTCAATGAGCTTTAAACGAAGTTCCTAAATGTCTACCAAATTAATTAGTAGGTACCTAATAATAAATCTATTTCAAGGTAGAACTAGTTGTATTCAGGTAAACCTACAACCTAGATGTAACCTAGTCATAAGCTTCTTTGCTGTCCCCTTACAGGGCCCATTTTATTACTTGTAATATTATGTGTGCAATAAATATTTTGAATTTGAATTTGAACTACTCAATGAGACGATTCTAACGAGCGCAAACTCAAACGTCGGTTAAGTACTGAATTCCCATGGCCACTTTCTGTCTCCATCATCAGATCAGCTCGTTGGTACCATAATTTTGAATTGTCATCCAAGCTATACTTTATACCCAAAATTTCAGCTCAATCGGTCACCGGCAAGTGGGTCAAATTTAACTAGCAAGATTTGTCCCATACTAACATACATACATACTTACTAACAGGGCAAGTTAAATAAAAGCTTGTAAAAATCTGCCGCTCCGCGCACCGCGGCAGGACGCGGTGTAGTGAGAGAATCGCCTAACACACTCGGTGCCCAGAAACGCTACGCGTTACGCTCGTGGCTTTCCTAGTATGTAGCGGAAAGCGACTACGGCGTAGACGCCCGCTAGGCGGGCTCCTGGCAAAGACAGTGTTATCCCATTCAAGGCGAACAACGCTACGTGTGCTACGCCGTAGCAAAATTTCTCCTTATCGTAGCAGAAATCGAGATCGATAGAGGCATAACTTTACTTTACGGGCCGTAGACAAGGTTACAATCGACAAGCGCTAACGCCAATAGAAAATAATAAAATGTATGGGATTGACAAATGGCAACGAAACACTTTTCGTTAATATCTGACATTCACATACATTTTATTAGTTTTCTACTGGCGTTAGCGCTTGTCGATTGTAACCTTGTCTAGGCCTCCAGGTGAATAATTGACCTTGAATGAGTAAGTGAAAAGGACCTCGGGTCAAAGATAACTATTGCTACACTACCAGCGTATCAGAGGGGCAATCACGATCCAACTGTCATTTTTCCATAAAATAGTACATTTTACAACTAGTGTGAAAAGAATGTCTTTTTACCACTAGTACCGAGGTATCTTGCCACGAGCTGAAAGCGAGTGGCAAGACTCGGTACGAGTGGTAAAAGACATTTCACACGTGTTGTAAACGACGTTTTTTAATACAATTGCGAAAAATAATAAATTAATATATCATTGCGATAAAATATGCTTGCTTCGAAGTTATTTTTGAACGAACCCATACTTTACAAATGACACTGACAGTGACAACATACTATTGGATTCAGCGCCATCGGCTAAAAAATAAATAAAAAAGCCAAGTAAAAAATCTAATATAAAATTACTGCGTTTCGAAAGTATACAATACAATACAAATATTCTTTATTGCTCACCAGACATAGTAAAAAATAAAAAGAGAGGTAAGTAAAGGGGAGGGGAGGGGGTAAAGTATAGTTTGGAACTAAAAAGTAAAAAGCACTAGTTCGAGAAATTGAGCTTCCCGTACGCTACGCAGCCACAAAAAGTACCACTTTTTGAGCAACTGTATTAAAAAGACATTTAGATCTACCTAACGTATGTAGAATGCGTTTCGTGATCGACCTGCAAGGGCCTTAGCAATGGCGATCACTGTAGCGGCTTTCATTGCTATTGTCATGCTATAACTCCTGCCTCGTCTTCCCCCTGGGCGGTCTGTCAGGAGGAGAGAATGTGGCATGTTATTATTATTATTTTAAGCCTGTAGCCACTGCTGGGCGAAGGCCTCCCACTCCGTCTCCAGTATTCTCCATCCAGTACCATGCGCCATATCATGGCCAGCCTTATCACACGATAAGTGACACGATAGAGCGTCCGTCCCTGGCTGACACCTTTCGACAGAACGAGACGGACGCTTTAGCGTGTCACTTATCGTGTGACAAGGCCGATCATGATACAGGGTCTGAGCTTCTTGTCAATTCTTTGAGAGCGATTCTAGCTAGTAGCCATCGATGGTTACATCCATACTAATATTATAAATTTAAGTGTGTCTACCTGTCTGTCTGTCTGTTACCTCATCACGCTTAAATCGCTGAAACGATTCAAATGAGGGATCTAGAGATTGAGGCCCGGGGGACATAGGATAGTTTTTATCCCAGAAATCACCCCTAGGGGTGAAGTTTGTATGGAGTTACTATATAAACGAGTTCCAATCGGGCGGGGTCGCGGGCAGAAGCTAGTGTTACCTACATATAATAAAAAAAAAGTCCTGGCTCGTAGCAATGGAAGCTCAGTGTGTACTGTGCTTTGTGAATTCATCTGGCCTACATTTTACGAGCGCTGTCGTCTGCTGCCTCCCCACTGTTACCGTGAGGACTCGGCTTTATTGGGGTTGTGCTTTTTGTGGCTTCCAGATGCGAGGAACTTTTACTTCGTTCTTTGTTAATTTTGTGCTTAGGTTGCTTGCGGCTAATTGCGGTGTGGTGATATTATTAGCAACTAGCTTTCGCCCCAGACTTCGTCTAAATACGTGGGCCTGGGATGAATACTATCCTATATTTTTATCCAGGCTATAAACTATCTTTGTGTTAAATTTCGTCCAAAGCTGTTGAGCCGTTTAAGGGGATACCTTGATTTGAGTCGAACACGCCCCCTAGACAGAGACACGCTTATGCCTTCCGCGCACGAGAAAAAGAGATGTAACACTCTTCGGGAACGGCTTTTTTGGGCAACGATAGCACCTAACTAACTTAGTGAAGTTTTATTTAAATTTCATTAAGTGATATTTTAGATGAGATAAAATACTATAGGTAGTTAACTTGATTGTGTCGTAAAATAATGTATCGTTTGAGTAGGCTGAGTAAAAAAAGGAAAATACAGACCCAACTTTGTTTTTTTTTTCTATCGATGAAATTTTAAGCAATCATGTATCGATCAAATTAGATAAACAGTCATATAGTCAAGAACCATATATCTGAAAATCAGACCTTATTGTTTCTTAATCTAGTCAGAACGGCGTTTCAAAGCAAGCGATAATTCCCAATGCGCCGCCTTAAGCGTGATTGAGTAACTAACATCCAAACTTTCGCATTTATAATTAGTAGGTACGTGGTTTTTATAATACTCGGGTTTAGAATAATTGATTCGTGCTTATTTGATTTAAAAACTTAGGTTTCAATTAGTGAACACTTTTCGCGGTGGGTCAACTTGCAAATTACGGCTATTTGTAGCATAAACTCGAATCCGCACGACTATTTCGCGATCGTTCAACCTCGCTGTTAGTCAACTTTGCTACTCATTAGCAGTGATCGTAACTTTTGTAGCAGTTTTGGTGCAGCGTAGTGTTGTTAACGGAATTATTATAAAGAATTTCAATCCTAATGCCTAATTAGCGTTAATAACGTTAATGGTAACAATTTTTTTTTTTTAATTTATTTAGAACACAAACAGTCGCATAAACAAATATACATGGGGTACAAACTAATAATAATAATATGGGTATATGGGTAATTTTGATTGATTGTCTATACCAATTCCGTTAACAACACTACGCTGCACCAAAAATGCTACAAAAGTTACGATCACTGCTCATTAGTCAACTGACGGTATTTAGTTACAGTTTATTTTAAACACTTTGCCCTGAAAAAGCAATTGCAAGGTAATGTAAATATCCCAACTTTTAGTCACTTGTTTATATTTACAAAGTAAACTAGCAAGTGTTAAAAAAAACTGGCAAAAATAAACATTTTAAACATATTTCATCCAAAGCTAAGCAACCCAAAGCTTTTTAAAACTTACCCGGCAACGGCTCGCAACGTGTCTGGTTAAGACGTTGGGGATACTTTTCTAAATTTGAAATTACAAGGAAGACCGTTGGATCCCCTTGACATTCGTATTTTAAATTCTGCCCGTTGTTGGCGGAATTGTAGGGGCAAGCATTGCAGGCTACTGAATTAACGTTGTTTCTAAAATCTATGGCTCGAGGTGAAACTTTTTAAACGCAGCGTTGACTTCTAATCTTTTTATTCTTGAAGTTAAGTAATTTTTTATTGTCCCGGGGCCTTACTACTTCGACAGTCATCATTCGATTTTCATGGTAATGCTGAAGGATTCTATGAAATACAATGTTATTTTCTTTTTACAGGTTCTCGCAACACTGATGTTTTAAGGAAAAGCTCCAACTTCTTAATAAAGGTCAGTTCTATTTTATTGAAATCAATTCGCCTGTTTTCTATACCGATTGGTAAGTAGGTCGCTGGTAGTATTACTTATCCATTAGATGTTTTATCTTAACATATTTTACTGATGTCTTGAGGCTTGGATTACACTGGCGCATCCTGCGGTGGCGGTCAATAGTAAATTTTACAATAGCTGTTAAAATTACTATTGAGCGCAGGCCGGTTTTTTTTTTGAACCTGACTGTTGCTATAATAGGACGGACCTAATATAGCAGTCGAATTGCGTGGTTGGAGGGTGGCCTGGAGAAAATCCAGGGGAAGCCTCCGGCACGACCACGCGGGGAAGTTTTGTACACTGGAATACTCTAAGAGTTTGCGCTCCAGTGAGATTGGTTGAACGGTATCAACCGAATTTGGGATGTAAGTGGTATCGAACTACTGGGAGTTTTATCGCTGGTTCGCTAAAACCTAGCCTAGCTGAGAAGAATCTTGCGTCGGACTGACTCTACCCGGTATGCGGCGGTACCGGGAGCCGCAGGCCGCACCAGTCTGTGAGATTCCTCAAGAAGATAGAAAATCAATACTGTCCTTGAAATATATAAACAGAAGCCATCAGTTTTTCTTTCTTTTATATAATGAAAC
This sequence comes from Epinotia demarniana, assembly GCA_945867215.1. Lineage (NCBI taxonomy): Eukaryota > Metazoa > Arthropoda > Insecta > Lepidoptera > Tortricidae > Epinotia > Epinotia demarniana. The sequence goes on along the minus strand of OX244263.1, from coordinate 26,658,969 downwards.
ACTTTTGAGTTTGTATAAAATGGTTAAGTATATCAAGATTTCAACACATCATTCTAACGAAAATTTAAACCTTAACACAAGACGTGCTTTGGTTACTTCGTTATTTATTTAAAACTGGCAACATTTAATTCCAAGAAAGCGCGTTAGGTTGGCGAACGTGTATGATTGTAATTTATGTTCGTTCCGAGACTTTCCCCCGCGTCTGGGTCGTTGACCCTGATTCCACCAGTTCCCGTGGTAAAAATGGGAACTACATTTTCCACGTACAAAATACACTTATGCCCTTACATACAGCGCCACCGGGTTGCGTTCGGATATATTTGTACCGTAATGAAATTATCCCCAGTATATTTGCCGAGTTCCCATATGATATTAACTCGTTATTCCGCTCGTAGCAAAATGTTTGTAAATAATTATTTGCAGGGTATTTCATTCAGCTTCAAATAAAGAAGTGAGCGATGTACGAATAATGAGTTCCTGTTGGTACTAACGGAGAACATTTTTCACAAATGTGGATGGCGTTTCTTAATTACATCATTCTCTCTTCTACCATCACTCGCTCCATTTGTAAATATGTCTGTACGGAATGTTCTTTTGAATTCCATTTGGTTGCAAAAACTTTCGTAGAATCAATGACTCAACAGATCAGTACGTGGGTTTGAGGGAAAGCGTGACGTCATAGTCCATATTGTTTGTGCCTGGGTGGGGAAATATGTTAGTCATGCGATAGCAATTTGATACTCTTTCTGTGATTGTATTGAAGAATAATGTGGCTCATGCTTGTTGTTATACGACATATTTCATAATAGGGGTACACCAAATAAAATAACCAATTTTAACATGACAAAGGAATCAAAATATTGTTGAATGGAGAAAAAGTAAAGCAAGAGATTAAATAATCACAAAGTTGTAAGTGTCCAAAGTTTTAAGGAGGGGTATATTCAGTACCTTTTCCGCAAAACGCACCTTCATATGAAATGATTGTCATTTACTATGGCGTTTTCTCGCTCCAACAAGCAATATTTAAACAGTTATAAATAGCTTCATAATTTATTGAGTGTGATATGAGTGGGATTTTAGTCACTGGGCATATTTTTGCCTCTTTCTTTTGGAGACTAAAATTAGAGTCTACACTACACCCCCTATTTTGAGTATCGACGATAAACGATTCAAAGGGATCTGTTATTTTTTCGTACGAATGTCAACGATGTCCCTACCACGCGTCGCCTGGTAACGTATATGCGCAAACACAATTTTGGTGCTATGACGGTGGTCATTAAGCATACGCTCTGCCCGATGGTAAGCAGACACCGCAGCCTATGGACGCTTTCTAGAAGAATCACAAGCGCCGCGACCCTTTTACTGATTTGAGGATTCGTTGTGTTGCTAGACGAGGATAGACGAACGCGGGTCTCACTTTAACACTAGATATCCTCGGGAGCTCTGGCCACCCTACCACCAGAAAACAACGCCGCGCACCTATACAGAGCAAGTACTAGCTTAAGGTTACAGCTCATAAGAGCCAACCGGCACCCGACCCGCACCGCCTCGCCACGAGCGGTTAGGATTCTTTATATGGATTTGTGTGGGCGTGCGCTCACTACATCAACTCCGTAGTTAGTGCAGTTCCGAGGCGAGGCGCTGCGGGTCGGGTGCCGGGCGGGTCTAATGAGCTTCCACCTTTATTATGCCTGTGGTCTTCTGTATGGAGTTCCTTCCCCAGTGCATTCTGCCGTGCCCTACCTCTTAACTTTACTCTCTGTCTCTGTACTGTTATTTACATTATGAGGGTGATTCTCCGAGCGTTTGAACCGCGCGGTTTTAACGTCATTGTCGTCTTAAGACTATATCATCAGAGGTAAAACTTACCGCAGAACCTTTCATCAAAAAATGTGCGTAATGTACGCTAAGTTCAAGTTTGGCTTCAGATTTCTTTGTTAGTTTATTTCTATAAGTGAAAACCTGTAATTGGCTATATGGTTTTATTATGGTATCTAGAAATATGTTGCGCTGTTGGTTTTCCATGTATCAATAAATAAATAAATAAATAAAAAAAAAAAAGGTTCAGTATTGGTATTGGCTAACATCTTCATCAAAAGTAGACTCTGATACTTGTACCTTTTAATAGTATTTGCCGTCTCCGACAATGACGAAAAAAAACGCCTTCAAAACGCTGAATATTCGCCCATAAAACACCCTGCCGTTTTTCTATCATTGACGCCATCGACTCATTTCAGAGACTTTGTTTCCTGAACATGAGAAATGTGTATCGCGGATCTAGAGATCTCTCATAGGTGTTTGTGCTATTATATGCCAACATCAGCTAACAATTCAACAATATGATTTGGGTCATTGTCAGATTTAGGTGCGCGTCTTTTCGGTGGACATTGCCAAAGTTAAGGGCTTTAAGAGGGGGCGCTCCGCGAAATCGGAGTTCTTAGATTGAATATTTACCTATGACAAACTAAAGCGAATGCCAGGAAAATGAACATACAGAAACTACATCATATTTGCAATCTATTTGTCTGAAAAAAACCATTCAAAACCAAAATTGCCTCGATAGAAAACAATCGCCAAAACATGTCTTATTTTTACCTAATTTCAATTGTGTGCCGTTCCCGTGCATATAATTTACGTAAAAATTTAGTGTATAATAGCTCTTGATATTGCCTAGTGATTTGACGAGCGGCGTTTTTTTATGTAGTCCCTTTTCAGACTTATTGAGGTATAACGTATTTGGCGTATAGGTCTTTTTTATTTAGCGCGATACTGTTTCTCCCGTCGCGTGTTTCGTGCAGTTTGGTATATCTTCTGTTGCCGTTCGCGGGCGGAGTCAATCGCAATCGCTCCGCTGAGACGAGAGGACTACGTTCTGTGCTCTCACGACAGCACGGTGAACATAATTATTTCAATAATATTGTGACCCAGTATATTCGTCCAGTGAATGAATGTATCATTACATTCCAGTAGATATTTTGGTATATTTTGAAATAATATATTTAAAAGTCGACCTTAATATTAATACCTTAAAGTTCAAAATACAACCATAAGATTACGCAGCGATCGGCCGGCGACCGGCTTCTTAGAATAATTTGTGCAGTACATGCAAAACTACACGAACATTTTTTCTGTCGAGCGTGTATTTACTTTATGAAAGATTATCACTATCACTACAACATAGTACTCGTATAAAACAAAGTCGCTTCCCGCTGTCTGCCCCTATGAATGCGTAGATCTTTAAAACTACGCAACGGATTTAGATGCGGTTTTTTTAACAGATAGAGTGATTCAAGAGGAAGGTTTATATGTATAATATAATTTAATATAGTATCCGAGCGCAGCCAGGGCGGATCGCTAGTTGAGAATAAATCCGGTTAATTTCAAAATCGATGTCCTCTCGGTCTCTAAATACGAATTCGAAGTCGGAAATAATTCAAAAAGTGGTCGCATTATTTTCATTTTTGAAATATTTGTTGTAAATTACGATGCGCGTTTTTTTTAAAGAACAACATACGTTTTCATGCTTTTCGAGAAATGATGTCCATTTTGAATTCCAAGATGGCGGACATTGTTTTTCGAATTTAAACTTTCGTGAGACATGTTGAAATAATACTAATACACGGTTCAACTCACGTATTAAATGTCACTACGGGCGACATGTTTCGAACTCTGCGGCGGTTCATCAGGATGAGTGTTTTCGCGGCGGTTTCGCTTGAATCTTGTCGTGATTCAAGCGACACCGCCGAGAAAGCATTCATCCTGAAAAAGAACTCCCGAAGATTTCGAAACATGTCGCCTGTCGTGACATTTAATACGTGAATTTAACCGTGGTTTTATTAGTAGTATTTTAGACATGTCTCACAAAAGTTTTAATTCGATTATGGTTTTTTTTTGCTTTAGGTTTTTACTAGCCATTGTAACCGTTACGTGATTTAGTGAATAAAAAACCGGCCAAGTGCGAGTCAGACTCGCGCACGAAGGGTTCCGTACCATTATCTATAAAACAGTAAAAAAAAGTTTATTGTATGGGAGCCCCCCTTAAATATTTATTTTATTTCGTTTTTTAGTATTTGTTGTTATAGCGGCAACAGAAATACATCATCTGTGAAAATTTCAACTATCTAGCTATTACGGTTCTTGAGTTACAGCCTGGTGACAGACAGACAGACGGACAGAGAAGTCTTAGTAATAGGGTCCCGTTTTTACCTTTTGGGTACGGAACCCTAAAAAACGGAAGGTCATATTTCAGTTATAGCTCTCGAAACTCTGACTTAATAGCGAAAATAATATCTTCAAATATAGTTACAGATTTTGTCTTGCTTCCCACTTTTTATAATAGGGATGATGACTACATTTTTTTATGATGTCATTTGAACCAGTTTTTGGACAGGAACAAATGTTTGTATTGGAGGAACTACAATTAAAGAACATAAATACCCAAAAAATTGAGACAAAGATTGACCTCGCTGGCGGCAGCGCAAAACGCTTAATACTGAAAGACAGACAGGCGTGACGTCACAGCCGACATTGGTTAATACAAAGTACCTACATGTATCGTCGTATGGAAAATCAGGTTCTTAAATTGTTGTTTCATTCGCGGAATACTGCCTTTAAGTTCATAGTTGTTGTACAATTTTGTTTCTATAAAAGCCTAAGGATTCTATTAGTACCTTTAAATTTAAACTTGTACAATAAAAAAAATTTTTTTTTTCTAAACTTTCAAGGTTCATATCTTTTTACGATTTTAATTATATTTTATTATTTATACTTTATTACGGTAATTGGATGGTTTACTATACATTTAGCATCACTACGTTATCAATTTGAACATGAGTCATCATGCCTATTATTCATAGGTACCTATTCATCATGTTTCATCTGACTGTCGGGGCATATACTATGCGAGAAGGAGCGGGGCAGCAATAGACGCATCAGCGCGGCAGGTGCGGGGCGCGCGGGTGATTTCTGATTTTTCCCTGGCGGTACGCCCCCTCTTAAAGCCCAATTTTTGGTTTTACTCTGAATCCACATAAACGGTGTCGCCTCTTCTATAATAATATGCGATAAAAACATATTACATAGTATAAACATAAGCCCTTAACTATTGCCCACTGAAAAGACGATTTTTGTTTTACTGACTGACCCATGACCCATTTATACTTCTATAGTAATATATATATATTGTAAAGGGGCGATGTCTATGAGATTGTAGCTTTGTAAGTTTGTATGTAATGGGTTATTTCCGGAACCACTTGTTCGATTTCAAAAGATCTTTCTCCTGCATGCAGAGAATTTCTGTTTAATTTCTGAATAAATAATAAATATTAGAGGACAATCTTACACAAATCGACCTAGTCCCAAACTAAGCAAAGCTTGTACTGTGGGTACTAGACGACGATAAACATACTTATATAGATAAATAAATACTTAAATACATAGAAAACATCCATGACTCAGGAACACATATTCGTGCTCATCACACAAATAAATGCCCTTACCGGAATTCGAACCCAGGACCTCTTGCTTCGTAGGTAGGGTCACTACCAACTAGGCTAAAGCGGTCGTCTAATGGTTATATGTTATTTTTTATCGCTCGAGTTTGCCTGTGTTTTAGCTATACGTTAAGCCGCGTGGGCTGCCTGTTAAAATTAAATGTAATAGTCAAATACAGGTAAAGTTATAAATGCGTATGCCACTGTATAAGTCACCTAACCGAACGTATAATTTGTCACCGCGCACGAAGATTCATCATATCCCTAAGCCGAGCGAACCTTTTCATTAACTCGTGTTACCTTCTTTCCTATTCCCAACATGTCTCATCTCGCTTCACTCGTTCCTAGTCTGACTTGACCTTTAGATTCATAATAACTATGCGTAATCCTAGGTCAGATTTGCATTGGTTTCCCCGAGACGAGTCGCCAAGCATTGCGAACCTGCCGTCATAATGTGGCCGGCCTCAAAAAGCTATCTACTGTAATTTGTATTTAAGTCTCATCGCCTAAAGTTCAAATTTGCTTAAATGTTCCGCCCAGTTATCAACTTAATCCCGGGGAATAAAAAGACGGGTTTTGGTAATAAAGTTAGGGCGCTTACGTCGTTCAGTTACAAGACATGAAAGTCTGAATACGGAGGAATTTTATTGAAATTTCAAGCCATGTTTGCCGAGGTGCGATAACGAACACATGTAAAGGACCACTTTCCACTTTTACGTTCTTGTACTGATATGCAGACCATGAGATGAGAAGTAATGAAAGTGAACGATATAACGAGTATTTAGGGCGGGTCGCACCAACTTACGATTACAGACCGATCATAGTTAAAGATGGCGCCAGCAGCTGTCATTCCATAGAAACTTGACAAACTTTTCATGCATTCTGATTTAATGAACACTGCTTACGATTACAAAGGCTAAGGTGTAACCCACCCCTTAGTAGTTTAATGGCATGGTCCGAGGAAAGCTGTAATGAGTGCAACTTGAGGTCAGGTCAGGTCAAGCGTTTTCACAATAGACGTAGACACTAAATAAAATAATCAATAATGTCATATTTTCTCGAATAAGGTTTAAAAATGAATTCAAATGGAGAAACAATCAACGCAAGAGGTTAAATAATCACGAAGTTATAAGTGTCCAAAGTTTTAAGAGGGAGTATGTTCTGTCCGTTTTTCGCAAAACGCAACTTCATATGAAACGATGACGCTTGATGATTGTGACGTCACTAATGGACGACAACGTGTCGTGCCCCAGCGTGTTCAGCGCCGCCATCGACGCGGCCCGCCGCGCGCGCGACGCGCTCTGCGGCAGCCTCGTATATTATGACATTATACACTGTTTGCATTTTCTCTCTCTTAGCAAGCAATATTAAAACGGTTGTAGCTTAGTAATTCTTTGAGATATCGAATGGGATTTTCGTCACTAGGCATATTTTTGCCTTCTTTCTTTTATTTATTTATTTATTTATTTCAAACATATGCAAGTTTACAGTGCAAGACCAAAACACTTACAGACATATTATTACAATTAGTCATGCTTTCATTACAGTCATAATATTACATTACACCATAAAATGGAAATTCATAAGTCATTCATTGGGTACATTATAAATAATTTAACACTCATTACATTATACAGAAATTCAATAATAAAATAAATAAAAACAAAACATTAATGTCAAATACTAAATAACGTCAAATATCAACTTTAATACTTTAATCTTATTAATAAGTCAAAAAAAACAAATTATTTATATTTATATTGCACTGCAACTGTCAAGATACAGCCTAGCACGCCTCACGAAGGCGGCGACTTTTTGGAGTAATACGAAGTCGAGTCAATACCCGTATTATATTATACCGCCGCTTATTGATTATGTCGCTCACATGACTAAGGAATCTAAAGTAAAATAAACGAGATCCGACTGATTCAAAGTTATGATATAGAGATGCCATTTGTTCGCCATTTGTTCGGCCTAACCCTCTTTTACGTACCATGGAAACGCTATTGTCTGAGTCCTTGATACTGGATGTCGTACAATTTTCGTACGAGATCTCGCGAGAGAACGAGATCTATTTTTCCATACAAAAAACCAAGCATGACAAAAGTTGTGACTGACTATTATATGAAAACTCACTATAGTATTACTTTTAATTACTTATATTAAAACGTGATGGTTAAATAAATGCCATTCAAAAAATACGTTCGTGTTGTATTTTTAAATAAAGATATTAACTATAAACCACTACAGGCAGTTTTATTATTATTACACATATTGATAATCATTCAATGGAATTCAGTTCAGATTTGTGGTATCGCGAGATCTCTGCTAGGTCTGAAATCTTGCGAGATTGCTTGCCTTAGCCGGCGCCATATTTGGTGTTGATCGGTCGGTAATTGTAAGTTGATGCAACCCGCTAAGTCGTGGGCTCGCAACAAACGAACAACGAAACAAACCTATACGTCAGTCAAAACAGGCCCCACGGTGGCGATATGCAAAGGGGTCGAAGGTTGCGTGCGTTCAATCGATGGGGCGGCGCCGCTCGGCCGACGGCCTGACCGCTGCCAGCGTTCACCACACACTACCAGTTCAAATCTGACCTCCGAACACGAGTGGCTGTAACGGGTCTCAGGGTCACTGGTATGTTGGGTAGTGAATATAGCTGCACTACGGAAGCGCGGTTTGATACTATATGATGACTGGAACACGTTGGCGTGATAAGTTTTGTTTAATTATGGCAATTTATCTTGGGGTAGGTAATGAATACTGGATAAGGGGTTGCAACTTACGATTACAGACCGATCAACGTTAAATATAGCGCCGGCAACTGTCACCATGGAAACTTGTCAACCTGATCATACGTTTAGATATTAGGTACCGAGCACCGCTAGCAATTGCAGACGGTTTGGTGCAACCCACCTATGTGATAAAAGGCGCTACTGAACTGAGGTATTGATATTGTATTAGAATCATTTCAGCTAAGTAATCTCGCTTTCCGTAGTGCATATTAAAATGAGCAGAGGGGGAGAGGATTATGTAGGACCTAGTCAAATGGAAAAAAGCAACGCATAAGGTTAAATAATCACAAAGTTATAAGTGTCCATAAACTTTATATTAGCATATATGTACAGTATGTATTAGAACGAAAGGCCAAAAAGAGACCCATTAATGTTTAGACCATAAATATGATTATGGTGCCTCGCCTATGTAAATTTAACATCTTTTTATAGTAGTGAAGAAAATAAAAAAATAACCAATATTTTATAACCTCCTGTATTGTTTATTTACAATCTTGTCAATGGCAACTAATAAAATTACAAAAATGTTATGCAGTACGAGTATGCAGACGGCGGGGTGACTCATGCCTAAAATCCGTCCTGCACGTCTCGTACCTACTAGAACCCAGTTGGTTGTGAAAATGGTCCAATGCCTGGTCTTCCTCTCTCACGTGAGGTCGTTTAGGCCCTCCTCGGTTAATCGGCACAGGCGGGTTGTTATTTCGTAGACAGATAATCGCATTGACGATCACACAGGCGTTGTTTTGTTGCCTTCGTGCGGGAAACCTCTCCGCGTACAGACGACGCGCGGCATTGGCATTCCCGTTACACTCTCCATAAACAAGGATCATATCCACAAGTTCCTCCGCAGGGAAGTTCAAAGGCATTATCAGTATTTTCTTAACTTAAATTTCTATCTAGATTTTATCTGACACACGACTGAGACACACGAACGTCAAACCTCGACTTGAAGTTTAAAGAAAAAAAAGTCCAATAAGTGATTGATCCTGACTTCTTTCAAAATCATAATACCTAACGAGGTGACAAATCTGAAATGTCAAAGTGAACTACAATGTCATGCGAAAATCCTGTAATAATAACATCAATAGTCGTTATTTTTACCTTAAATAATTATTGCAGAAAGTGCTTAGTGTTTCGTACCGTAGGCATGTGGTAATGCGGTCATAATTGAAATTGCAGTAATCTGATATCTGGATTGGTTTTGATTAGTTTGTTTACGTTAATTAACTGACGTCTTACTGTTTCTACAGGATGTTACAAGAATCTTTAACCGACTGCAAATAAGAGAACCTAAGGTCGTGTTGAGATTGAGCAAATTAAAAAAAGCAACAGAAAGTTAATAAAACGTATCCTATTACAACATAATCCACTAACCATCAACCAGGTATCTAAGTAACCAGTAATTCTTCTTTGTTGGCATGGTGAAAATAATGTATAATGTTATCAAATACCTTATTCAGCATAATCCATTGAGTTAAAGGTACTTACTACTAATATTATAAATAAGAAAGGTTGGATGTTGGGATGTTTTGATTTTTGTTACCCAGTGACGCTTAAACAGCTCAACCGGTTTGGATGAATGCATGAAGATAGTTTATAGCCCAGGCATTACTTAGGATTAAAATATAGGTTTTTATCCAAGATACAAGCAAACTAATTAACTCTTCAGTCGTTGTGAACCGACTATGGTGAAAAGCATGTATTTATAACCGGCATGGTATCGCACTGGCAGCTAAGCAGCGGAATTTATTCCGCGCCCTACTTGCACGCTGTGAAACAATTACGCTATTACTCAGGCTTTTTATGATATTGCCGATTGTGACCTGCTTTTCGAAAAGATTGAGGAAAAAATGGGACTTTTCCGCTTCACGGTTATAATTATATTACTCGATTAGGGCGGTAATGTTAAGAACTAGCTTCTGCCCGCGACTCCGTCCTCGTGGAACTTCACCCCCATTTGACCCTTAGGGGATTATTTCAGGGATAAAAACTATCGGATACCATAGTTCATTTCAATCGGTTCAGCGGTTTAGGCGTGAAGAGGTGAGAGACATACAGACTCACTCTTTCGCATTTATCGTTCGCTCGTTGAGCGAAGCGAAAGAAGTTCTATGCTTCAGCTTGGACCGAAAATCGTTTGTCTGTCCGTCCAGTGTCGGGCGTCCGATCTCTGTCCCGCTGTTCTCATCTAATGGTCGCATTTCTCAACCGACTTTCGTGAAATTTTGTGAGCAAGTTCGTTAATTATACATGTATATATATTTCTTTTTTTAAGGACATTCGCGATTTCTACACTACTAGTATTGTTAGTCGGTAGTCGTTTGACGCTCGAACCGAATTCAAAGGCGATTTGTGACTTGACGCTTTCAGTTTTACCGCTTGTGTTGACTACATTGACTGTATTGTCACTGTATGACACTTACAGAGCCATCTAATTCTGTTATCGAATCTTGTTCAACGACAGTCTATTATAATTTGTTCATGGTATATACTTTAGTCTAGCCGTGCATACTTTTCAAACTTAAGATCTGGCTATCTTTGTCTATACATACGAGTGACTGCGACAAAACACCGATACACCGTGCACCGGTAGCCGCGACGGCAAACTTTTAAGTGGCGAAACTTCTGTATCTAAGGATTAGTGTCTGAAGCCCTTGTGTACGCCATTCTAGCACAGAAGCTTCAAGCAATTAGAGCTAGATTGACTTGGAAATTAAATTTGGTTCTGGTCCAGAAAGTGTACACCCATCGAAGACTTCGTTCAGAGAAACGTAGGTAAAGAACTTAGGTAACGGGCTTAGCATACAGAATAACACCCTTCTATAAAACTTTAAAACAGAGCTGTTAAAAAAAATCTCTATAAATTGATGCAAAACCAAGACGCTATAATTCTTATCACATGATTGCCCAGTAATAAACTGGACGACATCCTCAAATCCACCGAAGTTCCACAATGCCTGAAGACTCGCCTCTTTAATGAATCTGTCCTGCCCACCATGACGGTGCCGAAACATGGACGCTAACAATTGAGGCTGTGCACTAAATACGAGTAGCACGGAGAGCCATGGAGCGCGCCATGCTCGGTATTAAACTACAAGACCGAGTGAGGAATGTTGAGATTCGACGTCGCACTAAGGTGCGCGACTTTGGAGATACCATTGCCGAACTCAAGTGGAGCTGGACAGGACACCTTGCCAGGCAGAATGATGCTAGGCGAACCAAAAAGGTGTCAAATTGGTGGCCACTTATTGGTTAAACGAGCGTCGGCCGCCCACCAGCTCGATGGACGGACGATATTAGGAAGACTCGAACGACTCGAGGCCTGGCCTATGCTCAGCAGTGGGCGATTACGGGGTGAAAATGATGATGATGATGATGAAATGCCCAGTTATCTATCATGATATTTAATGACCATCAAACATGCGAAGTCGGGGGAGTCCGCTGGATGGCTGTGGCACCCTTTGGGGGAGGCCTATCTACGGCAGTGGACGTCTTTCGGCTGATTTGCATCCTGATGTCAAATATCATTACATAGGGATCACAACTTAAGAAAACCGACTAGAATATTTTTTTTGTCACTGAGACCGATATGGGATAACTGCAGATATTCTTTGGAGTTATCCTTTAAATGCTTTGCTCCTGTTACAGGGGTCTTCAAATGAATGGTTTTTCACATGTATTTGGTTCTAAAACTAAAATTGTCAGAAATCAGAATATATAGTGAATGCTGCTGGGGTAGCCAGGGTGGCTCGGTTTATTTGAATCCGAGTGTATTTATTACACATACGTGGATATTGACTGCATTCGTTCAAAAGTGCGAATTCCAAAAGCCTCTGGCTAAGAATTCGAATGGTCCCGCAACTATTCGCAATATTTCCGAGTGCTCGACGCTGTACATATGGCACGGGCACGCATTTCAAAGTGACATGGCTTAAATACCAATGAAGAAAAATCCATTTTGTTCGAATTCCACCCATATTGCTTTGACATAGAGTGCCCATGCCATATTTTTAATTATATTTAAATAAGGCAACAAGGCCTATATACTAGTACAGCGTCGAGCACTCAGACGTTTACCTTAACATTCGATTTTTAATTGAAAAAATCGTCTACGTCTCTTCGTTATCTAGGATATCTAAGAGAAATTATACTAGTTTTACTTACTTACTTTCAAACATAGCAATGTCAATATTTTTACGTTTTAAAATGGTTTTCAATCCCGTCCTCTCGCAGACTTCCGCAAATACATACATATTATTCCGCCGTGAATTGCCGTCCGCGATTAAAATGCACGACTTTTCTAATCTTATATGGAATAAGCTTATATATATAGGTTACATAGGTAAAGTCCTAGCAACGAACACTTTAAAAGACTGCCCGAAATACACAAACCCGCGATTCAACCAGGAAATCACCTTCAATAATCTCCATATAGTACCGTATTATAGCCTCCAGGAAATCATTCGTAAAGAAACTACAATAGCCTCTTTTTGCAAACTCGCCACCTCTATAGTTGATAACCAGAAAAAGTTCAATGGCACATAGTCCACTCTTCATTTCACCCATCATCCATTTCAACCATCACTCCAACACAGAATCACTTATTTCATTAAACATAAAATAATCGCGGATTCAGTCGCCTGTATCCTTCGCGGGGACTGTTTTCTGGTAAAAACAAAGTGAAAAAATAACCCTGCATTAGTTGTGTAATTTTTGTACCTACGCAACAAAGGGGTGGAGCCGAATGTTTTAACATTTTCTGTAGATCGATCTCACCCCAAACTACTACGAAATTCCCCAAAATATATTCTCCTTGTCAATGGAAGAACGTCGAGTTGCTGGTAATCCTATAGGTCAATTAGGCACTTACATTTCTCATTCCTGATATCAATGTTGCGCGCTCGTTCTGGACCGGTAGCTGATTTTAGATATTGGAGTAATAAAACCTACTAATATTGGTATACAAGTTTGGATTTTTGTTACTCAATCACACTTAAACGACTCAACCGATTTGTATGAAATTTGGTACTAAGATAGTTTATAGCCTGGATTAGAATGTAGGTTAGTTTTAATCCCGGTTCACACGCAGATGAAGTCGCGGCCGGGAGCTACTAAGTTAATAAATATTAGGAGACAATCTCACACAAACCGAACTATATAATAGTAAGCTCAATATCACTCAGGATGCTGATTGAATAATATAATTATGAATAATTAATGTCTATTTTGTATATGTTTTCTATGTATTTAATAATAAAATTATTAAATACATAAAAAAGCATCCAAGACTCATAAACAAATTCATGCTGATCACACAAGTATTCGCCCTTACCGGGATTCGAACGCAGCTTCGTAGGCAGGGATAAACCGGTCGTGAAGTGCGAACTGTAACTGGCAAATTGACCGTCTGGTTAATGCAAGCCATGAAATATGCATTTTCGCAGCTGTGCATCTACTGCGTTTAATTATTTGTTCTATTACCGGCTGCGGGCCGCAACAGTTGTTTCAACAATAAGAATTATAGAAAGACTTAACTAAAGTGAATGGACTCAGGTTATTTCTATAAGAAAGAAAGAAGAAAACTTTTGTTATTTACCTAACAAATTGAAGTTTTATTCATATTTCATTAAGTGAGATCTTAGATATTTAAGATAAAATACTATAGTATAAAGTTGATTGTGTCGTAAAATAATGTATCGTTTGAATAGGCTGAGTAAAAAAAGACCCACCCTTGTTTTTTTCTATTGACGATATTTAGGCAAATCAGATAAACAATCATACCTATAGTCAAGAAACACATATCTGAAAATCAAGCCGTATTGTTTCCTAATCTAGTCAGAACGGCGTTTTAAAGAACTGTAAGACTACTCTTAGCCACTCTTAGGACATTATTATTAGAATTAAATGAAGGTTCTGTTCATTTCAGGGAACGTGTAATCTGTGCTTTACATAGTTTAAAGTAGGTAGGTTAATGGTATATGTGCAAGGGGATATTCGGTAGCGCATTGCGATACCAAGTATGCATTTGTTTATGTTATTTTATTTTTTTGTGTATTGTATATATTTTTTTAATGTTACCTCAGAACTCCGTCATTTATGAACCGTTTCGATTTTTTTTTGATTGAAAGTTTATGCTTCCAGATTGGTTTCATTATTTTCAAAAATTCAGTTGGACTATGGGATCCATGAGGGATTGACGGAACTCCTCAAATATATTAGGCACGCGTGTAGTAATTTCGGTATTTTCAATTATAACGCTATGTGGTGGTGGTATTATGAAGAACAGATGTCTCCTGCAACTTCCCAATGATGTACTTATAACTATGAAAGTACGCCTCAGATTCTGATATGATTCCGTTGAAATAGCAACTAATGAAGTGCCAAAGGTCTCAGAATCACATTTGTTGATGAATCGACAGAACTCCTCAAATATTATCGGCCCAAATACCTACAGCGATTTGTTTTTTTTTTCTGTAATATATATGTATGTAAAAACATGTTGTTTTTGTAAACATCCTTTCAATTTCAGTATAAAGGTCTGAAGCCTAAAAAATATGTAGAAAATAAAAGATGTCTAATATAACTTTTCATTGGTTAACTTATTTCGCTACAGGCAGAAATGTGGTCGGTTATTTCACAAGAGTTTGTATGGCTTTGAACTTCGTATATTTTAGTATCATGACGTTTTATTGGGCGGAATCCTATTAAGGTAATATTACAAAATCCACGAATACGTTGCTGGTACGAACACGAATTCATTTGCTATATTTTCATAAAGAATTTTCCGTAGAATATTTCAATACCACATGATATTTAAATAAGTATGTTCTCCATGAAAAGATTATAAAGCAATACAATTTCGGTATTAACGGTATCTTGCAGATACAGCCAGTCGGAGGGATTAACTCGAACTAAAACATACCTTCATAACAACCTTCACTGTCATACAAAAGACTTATGCGGTAGGAAAATCTAGGGCGCTTAAGATATTATTTTTGTAAGCATATTAAATGCGGTTCAAGAAAAGGTATCTTACGTCCACGTTATTAAAGTATAAAATCCAGTGGGGACAATATGTGAGCTTACGAAGGTAATCTCCCAGTAAACAAAGGACGGCTGTTGTACGGAAATATATGGCGTTTCAGACGCTCTTTGCAGAGCGTCGGTGATAAACATGTTTTGGAAAAACCTATTTTTCGCGCATGTTTTTAAAGTAGAAAATCCAGTGGGGAAACGATATGAGCTTGCGAAGGTTATTTTAATGTTGCGTTTAAAATGTAATGTGAGTATAATCTTTCAAAAAGGAACACTTCGCCTGCAGATGTCGCTCGCAGTGTTATATTTATTTACTTTGAAGGCTTTATTATAAAATTTTCAATTTCGGCTATATGTATAAATAAGTGAAGTGCGTCCGGCGGTATGTATGAGGAGAAAAAAAGCTTGTACCAAACATGACATTTCTGTCAGAATCTTAGTGTCAGTTGCACGTTGCCAGCTGGTTGCCTCTTTAGATTAAAACATTGATTTTGTGCTCTTAAATCTACCTAATGTACGATTTTGCTCACATTTGAAACCCGTATTTTTGTGGACCATCTTCTTAACATGTTAGAAGTCCATGCTGTTACAATATACTATGTTGTCTCCTGGCTGACGTTACAAAATAACATCAATGAATAGTTCATTGACCCAGATAGTCTATGAAAAGGCTTTTTGTCGCCTGCCAAATCCAAGCCATAAAAAGGTTAACGAAATGTTACAGAAAATGTATAGCCCGACTTAAAATGCTATCTCAACACTGAACTCAAAGTGCATTTCAACTGTTCAAGAGTTCCATTTTCCAGGCGACTGCATCCGTCAGAAGAAAAACGAACTAAACGCCTATAGTTTTCATATATTTCACCATCTTTTGTTGCGCGCAATGCTGAGCTGCGGGCAATGGCTTCTTGCAGCTGGCGAAATTACAGAACACTTACAAGTGCCGTATAAACAAGGGGGTAGGTGCCAAATTCGTGTACACAGCAATTTTCGAGCTGCATTATTAAGTTTGTAGAACTTTGTGGGAGGCTTGGGAAATAAGTTGCTATTATAATTTGGAGCATGGAAGCCGCGTCGAATAATATTTAATTTTGCTGTAACCAATGTTTTAATGAGCTGTGCCGGCGGCTCCGCCCACGTACAACTCGCTCAGTATATACTTTCATCCCCAATTTGACTGCATTAGGGAATGAATCTCCGATATTCTATCACCATACCTCTCCGTCACCGATTAAAAGATAAATTGCAAAATAAAACAGACAGACAAACCAGCAAGTTTTTCATGAGTTCATAATTTAATTAAGAGTACCGTTTCGCGCATGGGGTTTAGTATAAAATTCAAGTAGAGTCTTTAGCTGCAAATGCTGCAATTTAGAGGCCTATAGCCGGGATGAGTTAACTCTGAACCTGGTGAAATCGTCTTTTCTGTGGTCAATAGAGGGCTTATGTTTATATATAATATGTTTTATTACATAGAACTATAGAAGAGGTGACGGGGTATGCGGATTCACCAAAAATTAGGCTCTAAAGCCCTTAACTTTATGTCAGAAGAGACGCGAACCTAAAATCTGACAATGACCCGTTTATATCACGTTTTGCAGTTTTAATTCTACAGCGTCTATAATAAAGGTGACTCGTAATGTCCAAGACAAGCCGAAATAGGAGAAGTTTGGAAAGTAATACAAAACGTCTGTACCATTACGGGCCGCAAGCTAGGGGGACTTCCCCGTCCCTAGGGCCCCAGGGCCCCGCACTAACCAGAATTCACGGATGCGGGCTTTAATTCTTACCAACTTTGCTTTCATAATATATCTTGGACATCCCTTATGATGTTATTTAGTAGGCGCAGGTTTCAGAAACATAAAATACGTACACAATTTATTTTGCAGTACATATGGTGCTACTTTCCCGCACTAGTGCGGAAAAGAGCGCTTTTCGTGCATATGTCGAAACTTTAAAGAGCTATATGTACAGTAAAACGTTGTACGATACACGTGCGAATAGGTAATTCGCAACTCGTGTCGATTTAAAACACTCCCTTCGGTCGTGTTTTAACTTATCACCACTCGTTGCGAATTTCCTATTTTCGGCACTTGTATCATAATAGTACATTACGTAACTAGGGCGGTGAATTCGTGAATGCCGCACTCGCATTATGGCCAGGTGTGACGTAAAGAACTATTAGAGAACGGTTGAGAAAGATTTTTAAATCTGACTGCCAATATAGAGGTTGTCGAGCTTCAAAGACTAGCGCATTGTTGTGAAGTTCTGAGATGATCGCGTTAGCCCCTGACGGCTCGAGTCTTTAATTACTGCCTTGCTTGTGGCACTGTGGGAACTGAAGCAACTGTGATTGCCAACCGAAGTATGGGCTGCTGAGGTAAAATAAAACCGGCCAAGTGCCAGTCGGACACGCGCTCGAAGGGTTCCGTTCCTTAATCTATAAATGCGGCAAAAATATTGTTGTATGGGAGCCCCCTTTATTTAAATCTGTTTTTGTATTTGTGGTTATAGCGGCAACAGAAATACATCATCTGTGAAAATTTCATCTGTCTGACTATAACGGTTCATGAGATACAGCCTGGTGACAGACGGACAGACAGACAGACGAACGGATATTTACTTTATGTAAGCGACTGCCTTTTGACCTTTCAACCCATAGAGAAAACTAGAACCTTGTTGGGACGAGTCCGGGTTACTCACGATGTTTTCTTTCAACAAACACGAAATAGTAGAAATATTGTTATAGTCGCTAGAAGACTATTTGAGTATTGCGTGATGCTGCCTTTGGATGCCAAAAACACGAAGAAAAGTGTCCTTAGTATGTTGCGACTCATTCGCGAATCCTAGTCAACACTGGAGTTCTCCCTAGCGGCGTGTAAATAATAACCTGAAAAAGACACCAGAAATTTTATTCCGGAACGGGGTTTTGGCGTGTTGAAATTGTACGCGACTAGCCTTGGCTTAATGCTGTGTGATCTCTGTGCAGGACCAATCTGACACTTAGTTTTTTATAAGCAAAACAAAAGAATAATCATAAATAAGTTACTGTCAAAAATTTCATTTTAAGTAGGTAAAAGCTTTTATTGCCAACTGTACTTTTCTGTATACCGTAATCAAATACTCGTTGAGACGATTATAACGAGCTTAAACTCGACGGGGTTACGTCTGTTAAGTCCTGAATTCCCATGGCCACCTTCTGTCTCTGATCAGATCAGCTCGATGTTACCATTATATTGAATTGTCATCCAAATTATATCCAAAATTTCAACTCAATCTTTTGAAAATATCTGCTTAAAACTTAAGTTGCGAGATTCCACCCGAACAAACATAGTTATGTCCAACGTACAATACGTACATTGCAAGTTAAATAAAAGCTTTTAAGCAATGGGTTCAAGGACGTTATCTGCCTGTAGGCGGCCAGAAAGCGAGCGACATAGGTTTTCGTTAAGTCGTATTAACACATCCACTGCTAAGAATCGTTCCGCGCGACGCTCATAGTTGGTCCCCGGGGTTTTCCTCGTATGTAGCGGAAAGCCACTACGGCGTCAGCGCCCGCTAGGGTTCCTGAGACCAAATTTTGTGGGTTACATTCGCCTTAACCAATCATTCCTTAGTGACTGAGAAACTTGACTTTCAAGGTGTTCTTATGTTTTTCTTCTGTACTTACTAATATTATAAATGCGAAAGTGTGTCTGTCTGTTACTTGAACTGATTTATAAGATATTTGGTGTAGAAATAGTTTTTGAGTCCCGGGGAAGGACATATTTTTCTCGCAGAAATCATCCCCTAAGTGGGTGAAATGGGTAGCGAAAGTTTGTATGGAGCTACGATATAAATGAGTTCAACGCGGACGGAGTCGCAGGCAGAAGCTAGTTCACCTATACGTTGATATATTGTATAGTAATCGTATTTAAATCACTAGGCCGGGGAGTTGTGTAACTCAAGTGAGGCATTATTATTCGGCTGGCTTCAGCAAGGTCGTTCAGAAATAGATTTCCTGCGACGAACTTCATTTCTATCGCTTTCGTAGTTCGGGTTTTCTGTGCCTTCGGAGAAAATTGCGTTCTAGACGAAACCCAAGGCTGTACGAAGTTCTTATTTGTTAAAGGATGCAAACGAGTACACAATACCTTGTTGAGATTAGACTTGTTTCCTCACGATATTTTGTCAAAGTCTCCTTTTCAAAGTAAATACCTACTCTTGGTCAGATACTAACATAACTAAATGAACTAAAAGCCACTGACTGAGTCAAATCTCAATGCTGTAGAAAGGTACAGTCAAGGAATTTAATTTCCTACCCATTTTGTTGAAATGTTGTTAGGCATTCACGATGCATTAAGGTCGAAATTTTCATTTTAGTATTGATATGTCAATTCAATACCTATTATTTGTCACTGCACATTACAGATAACCTCTTTGCGAAGTCATTTACTTATCTAATAAATAATTAAACACATGTCAGTTGATGTCAATGTCAATCGAGAAAATTGTGAAATAATTTTCAAATACGAAATTAATTTGAAAAATAATAAAATGCTTGCCGCAAACCGTGAAGTATGAACAATTCAACGTTGATTCCGAATGTTCATTATCTGCGTTCCTTTCATCGAATATTGCAAGAGTGAAAGCGAAATATATGTCATATTTTGTTAGATTTTCGATTACTGTCATCCATTTTTAGCAGTGCCTTGGCGTTTGACAGTTCACCATGTCAACGTAATTTAATTAATCATATGAGTTGCCTAGTAACACAAACAAATGCGTCTGATATGTCAAGTAACGTTGTGCTTAGATAGCTCTTATGATGACTGTTTGCTATACAATATTGAACCTTAGGTGGGTAGGAATTTAAATTCCTTGACTGTACCAACTGCGCAGTTCTCTCAACCAATTCAGAGCTTCACTTACAAGAGCTTACCTCTTGAAATCATGGAGGTCCTAAATTAAATAATAAAAAATATTAATATGTCGAGAGAATCTTACACGAATCGAATTAAGTAGCCGCCTTATTAGGCTTGTGTTTATGGGTAACTATATATAAATACTTAAAAACACATAGGAAACACCTAAAAATCAGACCCAAATATTATTGCTACAAATGTTTGCCTTTACCGGGATTCGATCCCAGACCTTCAGCTTTGTAGGTGTCCCCAGTTTTCACTAGGCTAACCGGTCACTAATCATCCACATAAAGTGTAAACTTCTGATTAAACTGACCACGATTAATTTACGGTCTCTTTAGAAAAAGTGTATAAAACTATTAATCAAGTACGAGCGAGATAAATGGTGCCGACTCCCGAGCCGAGTCAATGCGGGTGACATGAAAAAACTTGTTGGGAAATACATGGGTTGTGGCTCGTTTAAGTTAATACAGCCTCGGACTTGTTCGAGAGATCTATTCCATTAAAGTTCTATTACAAACGTGTTTCCTATTTATAGATATAAGGGGATAATCCGTGAGGTAGGGTACAGCGAAATGTCATCCCGCTCGAATTTGGTGCAGCCCAACTGGGGAAGTACCTCCGCCTTGCAGAAGACCACAGCCATAATAACACTATTACTCGCTCTGTAGTAGTGTTGTGTTCCTGGAAGTGAGCAAGGTCGCCAGAGCTCCCGAGGATGCGTCGTGTTGAGAGCGAGGGAATTTGTTCCTTCAGCTGTCAACACGGCGAATCCTCAAACATATCTTAAAGGCCGGCAACGCACTCACAACACCTCTGGTGTTGCAGATGTCCATGGGCGGCGGTAATCGCTTACCATCAGGTGATCCGTCTGCTCGTTTGCCTCATATAACATTAAAAAATATATATATTTTCTGTTTTCTGCATATTTGTTGTAATGTTATGCGTGTAACATGGTAAATGTTTTTTTTTTATTTGTCTTAACGTGAGTTCCTATAATTGGTTCTATATCACTAATTAAGTTGCAATCTGTGTATTTGTAGCAGTTGGTTCCCCTTGTGTAAATAAATTAATAGTCTTCCACATCCAGAACTAATAAAGAAAGGTGGGTAGGGGAAAGGGGAGGAGATATTGAAATCGATATAAACACTGACTCCTTATTCATAAAACTTAAAATGCCTCTGCTGAATAAAAATTTCCTTTGTCCCTTTCTTACGCACACAAATGTCAAAGTGACACATAAAGTCAAAAGAATAACGCTGTTTTAGTTAAAATAGGTTATTGAACGTTTATGAATACGGCTATTGAGACATAAAAACCTACAACTCAGAAATAAAATATGCACGACGATCATACATATTTGCACTAAGGGTGATGCACCATGGCTGCGCGAGCGTGAGCCAGGCTAGCAATACTATACGTGGATATTCCACTCCGCTACCTTCCTTACACAGCTCAAGAGAATACTCACATTTACCGGGATTTGAACCGAGAATCGTCAAATAGGGGTGTAGACTCAAAATGTACCTATTAACCCATTCAGGGCCCATGACGACACATATGCGTCAGACCGCCGTAGTCGCTTTCCGCTACATACGAGGAAAATCACGGGATCGGCTACGAGCGTAGCGCGTAGCGTTTCTGGTTCTGGGCAATGAATGTGTTAAGCTGTGTCACAGAATAGATAATAGTACTAGTACAGAAGGGAATTCGCTGTATTTCTTTTACTATGGTATCTGAAGCTACATTAAGGCGCCGTAGGTTCATGGTCTTCTCTCCCTCTCACTGAGCATAAGCGTGAGCGAGATGGAAGTGCGTGCTCGGAAGCGCGGAAATCATGTTTTTTAATTTTAATTTTTTGGCCGTTTAAATAAATAAAAATGTAAACACTGATTTCCCTCAAACATGATATTGCCGATTTTTAGAAGCCATTTTAATATTTTTAGCTTTTGTTCGTAATTTGTAACAAATATTTTAAGTGTATTTTAGACCCTTTTAGACCTATGTTCGTGATTTTTTACTATCGAGCGAAAAATGCTTAATCATGTTTCTAAACACTGATTTCCCTGCAGAAAAGCCTCAAGATTACTATTCGTATTTTTTTAAAACCATATTATTATAAACAGACGCATTATATTGTTCCAAAAACACTGTTCGCTTAACTTCGCTGAACGTACGGCGCCTTAACTAATTACAGACGTGGATATACCTAATGTCATTGCACATGCAAAGTATCGTTACAATACAACACGTAGTTTTAAAATGAGAGCGTACGTAACTACGTTTGTATGGAGAATCGACCTTACTGCGGACTGTTATAAAAAAAAAACATTTATTTCGGATAATACAAGATCCATATTTAAAAAAAAAACACAAAACAAGTTTACTACCTATAATAAAGGTAATTAATAACACTTATGTCCCACAATAATTGTAAGATATAAGTGTGATGTGAGATATGAGATGTGTCTATTACACACCCCCTGAGCTTATCGACCCATTGCTTTTTGATCATTGACACATTCTTTTAGCAATCATATTCAGAATGCTGTTGTGACTTCCCCTTAGTCACCTTGTCAGCGATGCATATTTTTTGCGCATGACGCATGACGGCGTCACAGTATAGAAGAATAATACAGTAGTTAAACAGAGGCCGTTTAGGAGCGCTCGTTACCTACTTTCGCTCGATGCGCAGGGCTGTGTCACTTTTGTGGCTTGGCATACCTATAATACTAATTTTGCTATAAAGTATGCAAAGTATTTCTGTTGCAGTTTAATAGACAATATTGTATACACAAAGTAATAATATTATAGATAGTTAGGTATGTGTTTTTGGTTTCCCACTTCATCGAATATTTTAATAACACTTTATTATACCTAACTTATTTCCTATAGGTATAATAGTTGCTAAACTGCACTAGGTTAGTAGGTAGGTAATTAGTTACAAGCCTATTCGGCTCCTTTTGATATCGTGGCAATGGCAGCTCGCCGTCTTCATACCTACGAGGCGGCTTCCTTTGACGTAGCGAGTGAGAGCGAGCGAACACGGCTACGGCGCGGCCCCGATTGAAGCATTCTCCATCATTCCCGAAGGCTATGTGTGAGTGCGTACCGAACACGTGCGCATGTGTGCAGCCGTGCGATGTACCTTTGTTCGAAGTTTATCTACTGTCTTCTATGCTGTGACGGCGTGGAAACCATCCACACGCGCGCTCACGAACATACCTGAAACGCTGCATCTCCGGGGCAGTCCCATCAACATTCTGAAGATATTGTTGTAGAGGACGCGCAGGACATTGTATGCTCGTTGTGTGTATTTGACCCACAGGCCACCCGTGTAAACCGTATAAACGTGTGTGGTGTGTGTGCTATTACTTCAAAAGAAAGAACTTATAACTTGTTGAGTATTTAACCTCTTGCGTTGCTTTTTTCTCTACATTACTACATTCTTAATCCTTTTTCAAGAAAATACATAATTATTGATTATTTTATTTAGTGTTACACCCCTATTCACAGGCAGGGCCTAAACCGATAGTCATTTGTCGCGCGCCTCAACAGTAAGAAGGATTATTATGTGTCGTCACTGTCACTACCTGAATGTAGTCTGGAATAAATTGTTTTTCAGCGGTAAGGCTCTACGGTATAAGTTTGATTACAATATAACCTCATAGCAACCAACTACTGAAAACCATAAAAGGTCGTACCTTTAATTACCGTGTTGTGAATTGTCTATACCAATATATAATTACCAGGTATTGTACTTTCATATTCCCTTATTCCTTATCGTATAATATTTAATGGAAACATTTCTTCTCTTGGAACTGTCAGTCTTATAGCAGTCCGCAAAATAGCTCATAATCTGTCAAGTAGTTGTTTTTCCGAACATGGAAACCGAAAAACTGACACGATGCGAATCCATCCTTACGCAGGGCGTCGCGCAAGCGCGTAGCGGCCGCGCCGCGCCGCAGTCGCCCTCCGCGCGTCATCCGCTACGCACGTAGCGCACGTAGCACTTGTGGTGCTACGCCGCGTAGCCGCAGTGACGTGTAGAGTGTAGTGTTGTGAACGGATTTCATTTTGACGTGTGACGTGTAATGCAAGTGTAATGTTTGGCTTCGGCTCAGGTATGTTTCATGTGAGCGTGTAGTTGTGGTTCTAACTCATTTTTTTGTTTCTATACTGTCTTGTATTAAATCTATTAGAATCTTGAGAGTTTTTTAATAATTTATTGCCTCCTTTCGATGTTCAGTTGCACTTTTAGCTGTATTTTTTTCGTTAGTCTATTTTCATATACGTAGATAAATACTACTTAACCTATTTTGTCTTTATGCAAACCACCAATGTCTAGTGTACAAACACATCTAGTTAACAGAAATAAAAAAATACATAAAACGTTTTTTCTACTTTGTTATATAATAATAATGTTAGTATTACCGTCTAGTTTTTGGTTGCTACTGATAATAAAGGCATCTTATAAAAGAGGAGTTATATGATAGTATGCAATGATTTTCCATTGATATTATAAGTTTTATTAATTTTTCACAATTTGTATAAGATTGTCCCCTAATATTTATTTTGTAATTATTTTTGTGAAGCATTCTTTGGATTACGCCTATGTCCAGCAGTGAACGTCTTTCAGCTGATTTGATGATTTGACGGACCATTTAACGGATTTTGCTTTTAGACAAATCATTATAACAATATAATATAATCACTGGATACTATGGTACATGAGAGGAGGCCTGTGCCCAGCAGTGGGACGTATATAGGCTGATGATGTGATTGGATACTCGTATTATTTGGTTATAAAATGTGATTAATGTGTTTAAAGGATTGAACTATACGATACTGAATTATGTCTTGACTATTCCCAATTTTGTACGCGAGTGCTCATGACTAGGAACCGCGAATCGATGCGAAACCTGTCGAGCGTTTCTCGATAAAATAAGTGAGTGACCCGTTTTCATTATATTTTAATGTGTCTGATTCTTACGGGAGTTCTCTATGTAAAATTTTGTAAAGCATCTGTGTACTATATAGTGTAACATGTTGTTTGACGCCCGTTTTAGCCTAGTTATCCTGCCTACGAAGCAAGAGGTCCTGGGCATACGAATAGGCATTTATTTGTGTGATTAGCACGTATATTTGTTCCCGGGTCATGGATGTTTTCTATGTATTTAAGTGTTTATTTATATATTTAAGTATGTTTATTGTTGTCTAGCACCCATAGTAGCTTTGCTTAGTTTGGGACTAGGTCGATTTGTTCATTTTTTTATTATATATATATTTATGTCCTCTTAGTGTTGTGTGCACATAGCCAAGGGGTCAATTGGAGACGTCGAAACACGTCAACGTGTCGCGTCAGAACTAGCGCAGGAAATACATAAACATCAAATTGGAATGCGAAAGATATGACTCCTATCGAGCCCTTGGCTGCCAGGAACCCGCCAGGTGGACGTTTTCCAACGTGGGGTGATAATCGTTTGTTTGCATGGTACAGTGAGCAACAGAAGTAGCTACCCAAAAAACACGCTCAAAATGATCTAGACAACCAATGTGCTCTTGGCATTATTAGGGTCGTGTGTAGATCATTTAGAGCACCGCTTAGCTACTTTTGCTGCTCACTGTATCAGCTACAAGCGTAGTGCTACAAAACTGTTGGTAGTGAATGTGTTCCAGTGGCGGCGCGTGAGAATTTTCACTGGACAACCCGGAGCAAAAAAGGGCTGTTGTTTGATGAGAAATTTTACGCAAGCCGGTGGTTTCGGCTTGTATGGGCGCTCCGCCACGGATTTGTTCACAATTTTGGCGTCTTACCAGACCGATTTGAGTATAATTTCTCTGAATTCTTATTATGCCTGTTTGGGTAAGGATCAAATTCTTGGCCGGCTTAACTAACTCAATTAAATTATCTATTAGGTAACTCAATTAATTTTTGTGTCACAACGGAACTTTGTTCACTTCATCAGTTTGTATGGCTAATTAACTGCAGATTAACCAGGCTAACTCCTGGCCAAGAATTTAGCCCTCACCTATTTTAGTATCTTATCTTCCCTGGATCCTACGGTTAAGGGTATCCCCGACGTGTCAGATGATCCAGTTTCCTGTTTAGCGCCGGTTTCGTCGCCCAATTTCCGTAAACGTCGACAGCCGGACTAATTGACGACGGGTATATGCGGATATTTTCCGGGAATTCCGGATGGTCTTTTATCGACTGCTGATTGATTTGGCCTTAACGGCCTTATTGAGTCTTAGCTTAGATGTCTGATATCAAGTGTGTTAACCTTTTGGATGCTAAATTGCTTATCATGGATGTAGCACCACAGGCCCCTATTTCACCACATCGACATGGCTACGTCGACAGGTTAAGTTGGTTGCTGTACAGCCTATTGATCCAGCAATGTACGTGGAGTTGTCATTGTCAGGTGACAATTGTCAAGATGGTGAAATAGGGCTCAGTTCGTTGGTAAATCAGTCAAGTTATGTCACTTCATGATTTAGTGTAAGGTTGAAAGGTGGACTTCGTTTTACGGTGACGTTACGTGCGAGTGGCGATTTTTTGTATTTAACATAGCGCGATAAGTTAAATGTTCCATTTTCTTTCTGTAATACTGGTTTGTGTGGAGACGTATGCTTTTTCTACATAACCTAATTCAAAAGTGTAATAAAGCGTATTCATTTACTAACATTAAGATGCGTTTTTGTGTCGTTCTCAAACAAACAATACAATTTCTAAAAATTGTTTTATATAGATAACTGACAAAGCGACACTTTTTGCCAGTAAACTACACATTTATCTAATAAATACAAATAAACATTTATTTAATAAATAAAAAACATTAGCTGCCAGGCCCGGCTTCGCACGGATTACCCGTTTTCCCGTAGGAATGAAGCATTTTCCCGCGGTAAAATGTAGCGTTCATCACGGATAATGTCGGTTGCTAATGTAAAAGATTTTTTCAAATCAGTCCAGTAGTTTCGGAGCCTATTCAATACAAACAAACAAACAAATAATCAAATCTTTCCTCTTTATAATATTAGTGTAGAATACATGAGATTCTAACACGACACAATTATATCAAAGTCGTTGCCCCATGCAACATAAAAAACGCAAAAATCAAAAACCGAATCTTTAATTCCATGCCAATCAAAAGTAAACCTTTATGTGTACACAAAGCGTTCTAAATCCAACGGTGATGACCAAAACAATTGTTTCTAAAAATAACGGGAAGGTTTAGCATTTCAGCGGCCGTCAATCGAGTGTTTCGTTAGCCGGCGCTTTACGTAAGCTCTTTTTACCTTTTTTAGCTATTTGCTGAAGCTGGGGGAGATGAATGGTAGTGAAAACTGCTCGGGGTGTACATGAGGAAGGGAGGGAATGTACGTGACTCTCATGTGTTATGATTTTGGTTTTTCCAAGGATTGGACAAGAATAGGTCTACGGTCTCCTGGTAAAGGGGGACGCAATGTTATGGCGGGGGCCGGGGCACTCGCTTAAGAACCCCAGGGAAGGCGACATCTATTTGCCCTAGGACGAGCCAAGTGTGGCGAGGCGCGAGGGTAGCTAAAGTGCGTTCAGCATGAGATCCTGGAGTCCCCTGCATGAGAGCGCAGATACAGGGCACCGTAGAGTTTTTAGTCGATAGAAATACCACATAACTCAGTCATCCCCTGGTGTCGCAGGTTTTCTCCACGAAAAAAATAAAAGAGAGGATCCGATTGAACAGATAAAGTTACATAACTTCTGAAAACCAAGTAAAAGTAGATTTTTTTATTAACTGTGCCCTCACTATCTTAAAAATATAAAACTTATAATACAAGTGGAAGTTGATGACATATGTCACTCCAGTTGGTTTTGTGTCCTCGTACAGGGATGACAGCTAAATGACAGGTGTCACCATATCCAAGTTATTTGAAAAGCACTATACAAACAATAGAACTTTAAGTAAATAAATTTTATATAATCCGGAACCAAAATTACGTCAAAAGCTCTTGGTCAATTTTTAACTGCCATTATTTTCCTCTTACAACCAGAGTAAAAATACGCCAATTAAAAATAATACGCCCACAAAATGTTACATTTCCCCACGGGGTGTAGCGTTCCTATGAATCATACCTGTAATGTGATCATTGTTATGCCGACATTTTTTTATTATTTACCAACCTGTGTTGTAATAGTACATTGTGATACAAGTGAAGTATGTTGATAATTACACCAGAGGCGAAATTGTTCACGCGAACCGCAGGTGAGCGTGATAAGAAAGCCGAGGATGTAATTATAAAAGCTCACGCGTTTACGAGTAATACGACGTCTTTCAACACATTTTGTTAGGGCACAGAATAGATAATAGTACAAGTACAGACACTCCTTTGATCTTTACAAAAGGCGCTTTTTTCTCAGGCAAAACATTAAGATTTATGGCCCTCTGACGTCGTCGACGACATGTACTTGTAACGATGAACGTAAATCGCGGAGTGTCCGCGCCTTGGTGAGGGTAAAATCCTTTTCATAAGATGAAATTTTTATTGACCTCCCAAGTTATTTTCTTTACTTAATGATGACAACAGGTTTGTACTCAAATATTGCACATCGCCGAGAATTTCCAGTGGCGTACATTCTAATTATCACTTTTCTAGTCACCACGAGTCAACATTTTTGATAATTTAATAGTTTGAAATAACCTATAATGGCGCGCAACAGTTTTTTTTTGTGAAGTTTGCATAGTGCGCGCGCATGTGTAAGGCCAGACTTAGATGAAGTCTCTAAACAGTCTATACAAAATAAAATAAATATTTTAGTTTTAAAATGTTAACTTTTGCTAATTCATGTAAAATATTATCAAAAGTGAATAGTTTTACTAAATCAAACGTTTCTATATCATATCCAAAAATAAATAGTCAATTAATTAACAAAAAGGATTTAATTTGTTTAGTCGAGTAAATGTTCATTTGCCGAGAAAATCAAGCTGTACATTCTGTACAACCCGGTTAATTTAAGAATGCACCGTGTTCATGCATACATCTTGCTGCTAGGTGCCAGCGTGACTTAATCGGGATATAACCATAACACACAAGTATTGTCATATTATAAAACACGCGTGTTTAATACCCAGGATTATGAGCATAAAAACGACATAATAAGAGGTACGTTACTACCAAATGTGTTGAAAAATTATTTAAATCCACTATATAGGTAACAATCAATCCAATAATATAATAAGAAATCCAATAATAAATAAATAAAAATATAACATTGCTGTTGATATGGGTAGGATCCTGTATATATGTAAAGTGTTTTTTTTTTGTATATTCAACTATTACTTAAATGTCAAATGAAAACGTAGGTATCCAAGCCCTATACCGCCGTACCAGAAATATCAATAGTTATTATACACGAGTTAATTGTCCAAGTTAACTCCATCATAGATATTACCTATAACATAACAGCCTTTGTGCCACAGAAACGAATTACCAGGCCCTAAACCATCGTTTCCCGTCTTTTATTCCATCGTTCAGATTTCAGATACCCAAATAAAAAGCCCTGTGTCCACGTTCACTGCGAAATAAAACGTTATCCCCCAACAGAGGGCGATGATTCACGTGTCCCCCGCTTGCGATTTGATAATTATTTTTAATAATCCTCGACAGGGGGAATTATACGGTCCTTGCGTCGATCATTGAGATATAGAGCCACTAGACACCGAGAGGGCTATGTTGGGAGTTTCTCTGCGTGATCGCATCAGAATTGAGGCTATCCGCAGCTGAACCAAGGTAACCTATATAGCCCTTCGAATCGCTAAATTTAAGTGGCCGTTGGGGCGGAAAGGTTCTCGAGTGGCTAACACCTACCAGAAGGCGCAGCGCGGGTAGGCCCCCTCACACGGTGGACTGATGATCTGGTAAAGGTAGCTGGATGCGGGTAGCGCAGGACCGGTCACTTTGGCACTCTTTGGGGGAGGCCTATGTTCAGCAGTGAACGTCTTTCGGTTGATATGTTGATGATGATGATGAGACACCGACCAGAGCTCTAAATGGCTGTGCTATTATTGTAGGATTACCATTCTGCTCTTATTTAGCCTATTTAATGAAATAATCTCACGATATCTTGTGTTTTACGAACGAAATTATTTGTTGCACTAGGTCGAAACAAGCCTTCGACTGACAAAACAGGCTAGACAAAGACTGACTATAACGACGAGCTGTTTCAGCAAAAATAAAAATGTGTTGTATAATAGCAGTATTTGAGTCAAACTAAGCCATTCGTTAAAACTCACCGAAACAGTTAATCCGAAGCAGATCGACACATCACCAAGCATCATCAAATAAATACCCATTAGTTGTCAATTTCAGCAAACCATTCGATTAAACCGATTCTGTCCAAAATTACTGGCAATGGATAGCCAACTAATATCAATTAAAGAGACAATTTGTTCGTTGTCGCGTCCATTCTCATATGTCAGTGGTACGTGATTGTGTGCAAACGTGCGTGAACACATGAATACGTTTGTGTTGTGTTGTGTGTGAGGATGGATTTCCTAATCAATTATTGGCGAGGTTGGATGACATTTTCGACGAGAAACGAGAAATGGTTGAGGTTTCTCTGACTTTCGGGAACGTAATTGGATTTTGTTTAGTGATACGATATTCTATAACAGTAATTGGCTGTTGTGTCGTTATGTCCTTTATTCCATTGTCTCTCAGGCTGGGTGTTCGATAACAATATATTTTTAATCAATCAGCTATGTGATCTCTCTTATTCATTAGTCGATAGCGTTCAATATGAATAAAACGTCAATCCCCGACGTAACCCACGTTCTTTTTGCCATTTTTCGTATTTCCTCTCATTACGGGTATTACATTCCGGATTCACGTCAAAATGACGTAAGTGTAAGGACGTATTTGGTCTATAAACTGTTCCAATAACTACAACTTAGAAAAGTTGAAGAACCCTCGACTTATCCATTTCAAAGTCCAATATCTCAAAAACGGCTTAACAGATTTTGAAGAAACATTGCTCAGAACACTCGGGATAAAATTATCTATAACACAAAAAAAACCGCAATCAAATCGGTCCATCCGTTTGGGGGCTATGATACTACAAACAGATACACAGACAGGTTAAACTTATAACACCCCTCTTTTTTCGTCGGCGGTTAAAAATGTACTCACACTCATACTTTATTGATAATAAAAAATTACATGTCAAATTTATACATACGTGTTATAAGACTTATAACTTATAAGTTATAAGCTTATGTTATTATATAAATATTATTATGGCGTATACACCATTAATTATAAATGTTATTTTAAGTTCAAAAACTCTTCAAAACTATAGAACGACTGCTCAACAAGCCATGTTTTAAGTTCATTTTTAAAACTAACAAGACTAGGGGCGTTTATTATGCTTATTGGCAATTTATTATATACCGAGGAGTCAATACGTGTACCTATTGTTTTAGCCATTTTGACCAACCTTCTAGGCACCGGGGCCAGTAGGTGACCATAACGCGTGACCCGGTCACTTCCATCTCCCCGTCTAGGATATTTATCCAGGTGCTCCCTAGTGTAGACGGCTATTTGTGGTAGTAAGAGGCTTGGCAAGGCAAGAATGCCTGAGACTATAAAATATTGTTTTGCCGACTCCTGCCATGGAACTCGCGCCATCGCTCTCACAGCTCGTTTTTGCAGCCGGAAAACACGCTGCCAGTCAGCCGCACGTCCCCACAGCTCGAGCCCGTAAGTCTACCCTGAAGATCCATCCTATATCATCATCATCATCCTATATACGTCCCACTACTGGGCACAGGCCCACTCATAGCTGAGTGGGCGGGTACAATACGTAATTCCAAAGATTGATATGTCCGAAAACCATGTTCCGCCGTAGGATTTTGTGTTTCCAAATATAATGCTGACCGAGGTAACCTAATGTACATATATTGATTTTAAAGTTCTTGACTGTCAGGATGGTTCTTAACTATGTTTGTCGTGTTTAGATTTTTTATTGATGTATTTATAGGCATTGCTGTATTCTTTAATCTGTGGCATTGCAGTATATTTTTGAGCTTATTTGTCAACTAGTATTATATTTTCGATGGCTCTTCCTTTCGGAGTGTAAAGTCGTTTGCTTCCTTTTGTATCGTGGTAACGGGAGCGTATATTTTGGAGCATTAATTACTTCCTGCTGTTGATTGGAGGTTTAGTTGCGTTGCGGTTATGGTTTTGTATTTAACAGCGCTTTTTTTTCAACTGGAAATTTTCATTTTTAAGTGTAATTTATACACCTTTTCATCACAAATTAATTTTAAAAGAATTTTGCATTCTAATGGGCTATGCTTTGATTCAAATCGATTCGCGAAAACCACGCCCCCTAAAAAGACACGCTTATAAATGCCTTCCGCGCACGAGAAAAAGAGATGCCATACTTTTACCACGGTTGAAGATATCTGCTTCAAAATTGAGTTGCATGATTCCACCCGAACAAACAAACTTACATACATTGCAAGTTAAATGAAAGCTTGTAAAATATAGCCTACGTCTCTCCCAAATACCCGTTTTATATAACCGCGAGAGAATTTTTGAAATCGAATGACTAGCTCCGGCCATTACCCCCTACATATAAACTTACAACCTAGCAGACTTTTCCTCTTTTTATACTTGACGCCGTATATAGATTCCAAAATTATAACCTCAAAATTGCCATTAAAATGAAAAAATATCCGCCACTGGCAAACTTACACTCTTCCAAATAATGGACATAGCTAAAAACTCGCTACGTCCATCATTTGGAAGAGTGTAAGTTTGCCAGTGTCGGATTTTTTTCATTTTAATAGCAATTTTGAGGTTATAATTTTAGAATCTATATATTAGATACTCAAAAGGTATATTGATTGAAACGACCTCGAGCATCGTGCAGCTGTCGTATAATGTCGGCAGTCTTTTGTTTGCGGTAGCATGTGGGCTCAATGGTACCATAATTAAGTATTATCATGCAAACTATAATTACAGGATTAAACGAACTTACCTGAAGTGAAGTTCTATCCTGATTATATGAATTATTCAGTTCGTAGTAACTTGTAGTAGTAGTGATGTCATCACGCTTTACGTCGCGAATTCATAGTCTAAAAACTAGATAAAAAAAAAACAGACAGTAGTCGCAACACTACCAGATGTCACATTCATTAAGTTAAGAGCTAAATAAAGAAACCAATAAGGGAAATATTAACATGTATCATGGTAATGGTAATGATGGAGGGAAATACCTACTACGAACTGAATAATTCATATAATCAGGATAGAACTTCACTTCAGGTAAGTCCGTTTAATCCTGTAATTATATTTCTTATTCAGTTCGTAGTAACTTGTAGATGTATAGAGGAATAAAAAAAAAATTATATCATTTTGTACTTGTTCCTATACAAAATTTAAAAGTTCTTATAAGAATACATGATAAGGTACTGAAAAAACGCATTTTCTTTTCGTCTTATCCAGCGCCTCATCAGTCCTATTAATGCTTCTGATGGTGATGTGTGTACTAACTGGTTTGTAATGGCTAATTATATGACCAAAGTATACGTACACTACAGCTGCGAACATTTTATGAAGCTGTAGTCTAGCATTATGATAAAATAGGCCATTTATATAATATGCTGACAAGTAATATTTATGTTATAAATAGGTATATTGGTATGGATATAAATACATCCATGAAATAATTAATTATAGTAATAGGTAATAACAAGATTTCAATATTACCGCCAATTTCTAATATCAAATTACACCAGTTTTCTTAATATGCTATCATATAACCACATTGAGATCTCTATAAGATCTAGTTTCATAGTGGGTCCTGTCTAGTAGGAAACAGTACCAAATTCACCCTCTTATTTCCAATCTTGTATGGCTCGTACTCAGTTTTTAAGAGGCATTAAAGAAAATTTATTGAAAATATCTATTTATCTATCTTGCAACCGTTCCTGACGTAGGGATGCGGTCATTCTTTAGGACAGGTGTTCTGAGCCCTAAAGTTCTTACTATGTATTAGTTACTGAACAACCCCGTAGCAATAATCCTCCTTAGTTGTAATGTATATTGGTTTATTACTAATTCTGGTTGTTAATCGTTAGGTAGATATTTTATTATGTCCCTCTTCCGCTAGGAGACAATCTAACAGAGTTTCTTATGTTTACATGGACTTAAACATGCGTAAAAATGGCCCATAAAAGCTAACGGGTACAAATTTTCTACAAAATCCTAAGTTTGGCGGACACAAACCTATAAAAAATCATTCACCCAATTTTAACATCAGTCCAGTCTTCCTTTTGGTGATATTCCTTTCTTATCAAGCACTCAAAAGGATTTAAGAAACATCTTTACGGTACGGTTATTATCGGGTTGGAATTAGCATCAACTGATCGTATCTTATAATTTATAATATAATTTTGGTGTAATAGGTATATGATCCAATTAACTGTAATCAGTGTTCAGTTCTAACAGCAGAATAATATTTTCGTATGATTGCTGATTATTCTAATCCGACGCTCAAAGGTTAGCTGGAAGAAAACCACCCACAAAAATAAGTTTGCCTTTGAACTTTAATAGTTTATGGTGGTACTCACTAATACATATTGTTTTAAACTGTTGTTAAACAATACAGTGCCTAAACACACAAATATTATTGGGATAATAGGAATAACGTTGGAATAAATATCTGTTCTCGAAGACATTAATCATACAGTTTAAACTCAAAATAAACTAGAACTGTTTTTGGAAATTGGTAAAGTAGGTATTTGTAATTTAAGTAGGTAAGTATATATCATTATTTTGATATTGACAGTATGTGTAAGTAAGTATATTGTATCACTATTTTTATAGAAGGTCAACCGGGGCAAATGCATCTGGTTAATGCGTCTTTTGAAGATATCTCCCAATATGAACATTTTAGAACTATTACGATCGTCCGAATTGAAAGTTTGGCAACCATACTTTGAACATCGAGGGTTGTAATAGTTCTAAAACGTTGCGTTTCGAAGATATCTTCAAAAGACGCATTTACCCCATAGACGCATTTGCCCCGGTTGACCTTAGACTAAACAACGACTCTTACATTGTTCTTCTAGTATTTTAGGATTAATCACAAAATCTCTTATTTTGAATTCCTATTTGTCCTAGGGTGCAGAGATATGAACATCCAAAATAACCGTTGTACGATAGTTAGAGTTATTTCAAAGGTTGTTATCTAATCTCATAAGATTGAGGTGATCAAAATATCACCAGAAACAAAAAACTTCCATAGTTCACTTCATAAGACAAATGAGGATAAAATAAAATTCATGTTCAGACGTGTAGACGTGTTCATATGGAAGATGGCAATCCATTGAAGCAACATATAAGTATGTGTTATATTATAATATAAGTATATTGCAAAAATCAATTTTAATCAAACTACATTATTATAATTTTATATAGGTACCTATATTTAAGAATGCAAACTTGCATACGATTTAATGTAGGTATGATACCACCATCCAATGTTGTAATTTTATTTTTCCCTGACTAGGTGAATAATTGCATGGATTGTGATTAAGGTACCTGATACATCAAATCATTTAGTATATACAGTAGAGCATACTGCCTAAACAATAAACATTGTTTTGTGTACCCATATTATGTAGATAATTAATTCGTTTATTGTGTTTTTCATTTTTGTCCTGACACATCCCACATTATAAATTTCGTTTGTGTTCCCAATTAGACAGATCAAATGAACCTTTTAGGTTAACATAGGATACCCTTCATCTAATAAGTAGGTACTTAGCCTCATATGTTTATAATGTTTATATATAAAAAACCGATATATATGTAGGTAGGTATGTTAAAATATAATACCATATTTATGTGAAGTACTTAATTACTTTACTAAAATAATCAACCACATTACTTCTATCTTGATTTGTGGTTATTTTTCTTCCAAATTATTTTGTCTATATTAGTTAGTAACTAGGTAGTTGGTACAAAACCAAAACAAAAAACTAGTTAATATAACTTCCATAAAAGACTTAAGTAAAACAATATTTTCATTCCATACTGTTAATTATAGGCTCAGAAACATGTTTCTGGAAAGGATGGTAGAAATAATTGTTAACCTGTCCATTCCATAGCATTGATATAATGACTGGACAGGTCCATAGCATTGATATAATGACTCCAGATTAAAATAATCTTTATAACCAAGTTATTAAATAACACAACCAAGTAATTAATAAAAAATCGATGAAAATCTGAGTCTGGTCCTCGATATGACTAATTTATAACCCATTTGAATGGCATGATTATGTGCCAAATATTATTTATTAATTTTCTCCACACCCACATTCTTCCTAGGAAGGAGTAGATAAGAACTGTCTTTAAAGTATAAATATTACACTTCACACCATAACTAACAACCATAGACTGGTGTAGACTGTTCTTCAAGCAAAAAACTTGAGGCATATTGAGTGGTCATAATAGGGTTAATTGTTGTATACCACATACTGTAGGTATATTAAGAGTAAAAAGTTGCCTTTTGAAGTGAAGGGATACTGTGTATTCTCCGTGTAAATAGGATAGAATCCACTATCCATTATAATAAATGATTTCATTGTTAAACAATAAACAATGTTTAATACATACCAGTATTTTAGTTGCAAGCTTTAAAAGAAGTTTAGTACAAGTTCTCATACCCAACTAAATTTAGACAGTTATCATTGCCTATATTACATCTTGCCTTGGGGTTTCTGCCTCCTGAAAATGTTACACAAAAACAACTGAAAATGTTACATACAAACTTAGTCCTGAATGTTATATGTATCTATGAGTATCTTATGTTGGGACTCTTCTATTGAAAGCTATAATTCTTTCATGATAACATTGATAACTATGATGATCTTGTCTTTATTAATTGTTAAACTTGTGTCAATGACTTGTTCAAACTATCAAACTATTTTTTATAAAATGTATCCATTTGTGGTGGTATTGAATAACTCAGTATTTATGGTATGTAGTTTGAGACATTGATAATAACTTTTGCCCAGCTCTGCTGGTTTGCATGTTTTAAATCACAAAATCCCATTCCATAGTGTATCTCTATTTAACACTCGCCGGTAAGTATCATTCTAAGATTTAGTAGGCACTTATCATATTGGCTGGAAAAAACTTCCACTGCTGGACATAGGCCTTCTAGCCAAGCAGGACATCCTGTTTAATTGTTAGACCTTGAAAGTGGATCCCACTTTTAAAGAGTTGTGATATCTTGAGGTTGTTCTTATTTAAGTTTGATAAGATCTTCTGAATTAAAGAAGAAATGAACGATTCCCTTTGTTGCAGTTATTTTCCTCTAGAACTGATTTGATTCTTCTCCAGTGTGTTTGTGTATCTACTAAACACTGTCTTTTATCATGCATTACTGGATATAAGGCTGAAGTTTGTCTTCACTTAGCAGTATAGTGCAAAATAGAGTCTCCGAAGGCTTACTGAGATATAAGCATAATGATTCATATTCCACTGGGACAACACCCAACTGTTCAGAGTAACTTTCCAACGGAAAGACATAAACATATTATGTTATTATTAATATTCGTATATTAATTGTAATATATATATCAAATTCTACCCGCGGTAGAAGTCGATTTGTAGCAATCAAAACATTTCCAACGGAAAGTCATAAATATATTAAGTTATTATTAATATTCGTATATTAATTGTAATATACATCAAAATTCCACCCGCGGTAGAAGTCGATTTGTAGCAATGAAAATATTGTGTACATATGACCAACTTCCAGTGTCATTGTAATAATAAATCCAGATTTTCTATATCTTATGTATATTCCAACGGAATAGGTGACACCTTATCAACGTATGATAAAGTCCTCTTTCATACCTTATGATGATTTATTGCACAAATCATGGTCTTTGATACTGGAAATAAAGGTTTAGCGTTATAAACATTGATAATAGTACTCAAAAGCTCTGCATTATCTCAAAAAGAGATCTTTCTTTTCCAACGGAAAAGAGAGGACCGACTATAACATAGTGCGTCAAGATTCATGGTTCTCCAAACCTTGGAGACCGTATTAAAACCTCAGAGCTGATAACAGTGATAACCAACAAAATATTTGAATATCTTCAAGAGATCTCTATCCCCGCGGGACAGATGACATGATATAACATATTATGCCAGTAATAGGAGCATCACATGTGAATATACGACAATTTTGGCGTCTTACCTGCCTTCTTTGGCAATTACAAATTAATGATTTTTGATATTGAATGCTCGTAAATCAAACCACTCTTGCACTTTCTTGCTTCTTTGTTATTGTTTACCGGCTTTGGGTGCCTGAAATGATCTTGAAAAGCTAAAATTTTCACTTAAAAATCACTTTTCCTCCCAGATACAGCGTTACGTTTCAGCGCGAAAAACTCTAATGAATGTGACATCTGGTAGTGTTGCGACTACTGTCTGTTTTTTTTTTTATCTAGTTTTTAGACTATGAATTCGCGACGTAAAGCGTGATGACATCACTACTACTACAAGTTACTACGAACTGAATAAGAAATATAATTAAACCCAAAATTTCTGCTCAATCGGTTGAAGATATCTGCTTCAAAATTGAATTGCAAAATTCCACTCGAACAAACATAGTTACTTACATACATTCATTGCTAGTTAAATACAAAATTGTAAAAATCACGCTTCAACTTATTTTACCTACTTCAAAGATTGTAAACATATGAAATTAAATATATATGGAAATGCTGTTTCACCATAAAAAGTGACATTATACTAGTTCCTTTTTCATATAAAGTTGCTATAGATTTGACTATTAATCAACATCCCCGTTATTTAGGTTCTTGTTTGTATGCCATCAGATATTTCGGCACGAACCAGATGCACATAAACATAAATATCTGAACATGTGTATCAGACATCTGTGAGCGCCTTGAAAACTGCAGATTATTTATGGCGGGTGTACAAAAGTTCCCATTCCCCCCTACGTATATCTTTATCCCATCAAAAACATAAATGTGAAAGGCCGCCAAGTTCGATACTATGGGAATGCTTGGCCTATAAAAGAAGTGAGATCTGAATCAGTACCAAGTTCCATAAAAATACCTCAAATCATAAATAGTTATAGGAATGCACACTTGATTTCCAGCAGTTTTTAAGGTACATTTTGAATAAGTATCACGTTACATAGAAATACCTAAAATTATAATAGTCAGAGAAACGCACACCGGTTTTTTTTAGCAGTTTCCTGATAACATTTATTATTTTCAGTACTTTTTAATGATGTTACTTGGCAAGTTTTCACACACCACACACCTTTGGACTGCAATGTGTCAAGTATATAATTTTCTATTAAAACTTGCCAAGTTACATCATTAAAAAGTACTGAAAATAATAAATGTTATCAGGAAACTGCTAAAAAAACCGGTGTGCGTTTCTCTGACTATTATAATTGTAGGTATTTCTATGTAACGTGATACTTATTCAAAATGTACCTTAAAACTGCTGGAAATCAAGTGTGCATTCCTATAACTATTTATGATTTGAGGTATTTTTATGGAACTTGGTACTTATTCAGATCTCACTTCTTTTATAGGCCAAGCATTCCCATAGTATCGAACTTGGCAGCCTTTCACATTTATGTTTTTGATGGGATTTCATTTATTTTTGTTAGGTGTAGGTTCTTTATTATTTTTTTATCACTTTTGCTTTAGGAAATGTCTCATTCCACTTAGGTATGTACTTTATACTACACCCTTTATACTAAGCGTCTAATTCTTTTTTCTACGCTTGCGTGGCACTGTCTGGATCCCTTTATTGGAAATTGAACAGTTTTATTGTTCTAGTCTTTAAGACAAACATGTATTGTCTTAAATTGGTATGTATCTAAATTTAAATAAGTCTTATCTCATTTCCACTCCATACCTACTTATAGTAGAACAAAATTACACATTCGCTGTTTTCGAAACTGACTCACACTTGGCCGTTTTCAGATTTTTACTTTATTTCGACCTAAAGACAAACCTTCGAGCCAAATTTCAGGTCGGTACGACCATTGGAAGATAGACCCATTTAGTTCATTATGACTTCATAGTAGAACAAAGTTACACCTTCGCTATTTTTAAAACTGACTCACACTTGGCCGTTTTCAGATTTTTCCCTTTACTTTGACCTTAAGACCTATCTCCATGCCAAATTTCAAGTCAGTACGACCATTGGAAGTGGCCTAGGTTTTTGATGAGTGATTTAGTGAGTCAGTGAGTCAGTGAGTGTATAGTAAAAATAGCGATTTTCTGACGTCAATATCTCAAGAACTGCTATAGGTAGAATAATGAAATTTTGTATTCTAGACAATTAAGGGGATGTCAACAGACACTCGAAATTTCATTTGCGTAGATAAAATGTGTTTTGAATTATAGGGTGGTCGAAATTGGCCCGAAATGGTTCGTGTAATATAACCCACGGCCGGTGTGTCGCTTTTTTTTGCTCGAACTTGGCGGACACACTGCCGTGTGTCTAGATAACTCATCATCATAAGGCCTTATACATCTTGACAGATGATTTAAGCAGCGTCTATACGCGAGGGACAACGCCTCTCGTGACTATATAATATAAGTCAATCCGGCATCGACATTTACGTCCACATTTGGGGCAGATCGGTGTCATCGGCTACCTCTTGACGATAATGCCTCTTACCGCGTTGGTGGGCTAGATCTTGGAACTAGGTATCATCGTGGATTAATAACTATAGCCTCAGAATTCCCCGTCTCCCTATTAAGCAAGGCACAGATGTGACAAGCTGACAAGGGACATCATGCTAGTATTGGCCCCTAATCTTCGGATTGACATTTCCTGGCCACTAACCCAACTTTAACCTCTCCGAAATTGCGTGAATCTTTTCCTTTCTTCGGTTACCCGAAATTTGACGTTTTTCTAACCCATCCGTACCTTTTACTTACTGCCAACCTCAAGGACGTAAGTGATTGAGGAATTCCATAGAAATAAGTCGTTAGTGTAGGAGTAGTGTGACATGGGACTAATATTGGGACGACAGGCATGCTGTCAGTTGCACGGCTATAAAGTGCCTTGGCGCTTAAAGGAGCGATATGTAGGGCTTACCACTA
The DNA here is from genome assembly GCA_945867215.1 of Epinotia demarniana. Taxonomy (NCBI): domain Eukaryota; kingdom Metazoa; phylum Arthropoda; class Insecta; order Lepidoptera; family Tortricidae; genus Epinotia; species Epinotia demarniana. The sequence goes on along the minus strand of OX244263.1, from coordinate 26,617,570 downwards.
AGTAAACAGTTTAAACATACTGTAAATTATCGTAGGTACACTTAAGTTTTTCACGACCGGTCAGCCTAGTTAGTGACGCTGCCTACGAAGCTGAAGGTCCTGGGTTCGAATGCCGGTAAGGGCTTGCTTTGCTTATTTGTGTGATAAGCATGAATATTTGTTTCTGAGTCTTGGATGTTTTCTGTGTATTAAGTATTTGTTTCTATTAAAGATATCTTCGTCTAGTACCTATAACACAAGCCTTATTAAGCTTACAATGGGACTACGTCGATTTGTGTAAGATTGTCCCTTCATATTTATTTATTTACGTAATTGACATTAAAAACTAGCACGCAATGCAGAGTGGGAGTGGGACCCCTCTTCGTGAGTAGAACGATTTATGATAGATGATTAAATAATTAAAGGACAATACTTAAAATAAACGCGTTATTGGGAATTTCCACTTTTTTATAAGGTAGTAACGGCGACAGTTTCGAAAAAATTGGGTTAAGATAAGATAATCCATATTTTGGCTACCCGGATGTACTCGCGAAAACAGAATAGGGGTTGGTAAAAAACCGTAATTTCCTGGAATAGTGCAAGGTTGTACAGTTATTTAATCCTGTCTTGATCTTTATTTCAGTTTTCATCTAAACTGTAAAAATAACTGTAAAAAAAGTAACTTTACCAGAGGGGTAATCACGTAACGTTTTAAGCGCGCATTGTTACAAATTATAAAAAATTACACAATTTTTTCCCTGCGTTTCTTCAAAACCTTTTGTAAGAGTCACTTCGTTTGTCAATCGCGCAAACAATAGATTGTTGCCCTTTACCCGGCTTATAATAACGTGCCCTACAGACGCCCTCGTCAAAGCAAAGGGTTGTAAAGGGCACTGGCATGCTACCATCCACCCCCATTCAAGTCAAGTGCTTCGATAGCGCGCCCATCCTTACGCACTCACTTCATAAATTACTAATACAATACATAATACAATATGTACTACCCAATATATCCTGTCGATGTCCTTAAATATGAAATACAATTGATGCACCGAGATTTTGTAAACGATACTTCCCAAATTTTACGTCAAGCACAAAGATCAATAGCAACAAGTGAAATTAAGAGATTTTTCAAAAAACTGTACCTACTGCTCAACTTTTTTCAAACATTATAGCGTATGTCACACACGATTATGAGGAATCCGACGACACCACTTATGTAAATATTCATCAAGCCGTTAGTCTGTAGCCAATCAAATTGTATTTTCCTGTCCACATACAAAGGCTCGAAAAACATCACCCTTCTGACTGATTCGGGAAAAAACATAGAAGTTTTAGTAAGCGGATCTGTAGCGCCTGTTTGTAATGTAAATTGGTAAGGCACTTGTGCAAAAAAAATGCATGCAGGGCGATGAAACCCTGCTGGGTAGAAATTATCATGTTTTTGTTTCCCTTTCTCACTTAATCTCAATCATTTATGATTTTAAAAATACAGATGTGTTGTGACTCGTGACTCTAACCTGTCATGATGCTGTCACTCTCTCTCTTCAGCCATTCCCTCATTTCTGAGGATCGTGACTTGGATTTTGCAGCCCTGATATAAGTCTCCATCCGTTTCGAGCCATGGTAGCAGCATTATAGAAAGTTTGTAGCGAACATTACAACAGTCCTGAACTTCTTGAGAAATTTCGTTTTAGAGTCCCTGCCCGCTCACTGCGATCCCTCGCTTCGTTCGCCGTCCCGCACATGTTCACAAACCTTCTCACTTATTTCTGTTTGCTTTCCAAATAAATAAATAAATGGTTGCTGTCACATCGTCATCGACTGTATAATTATCCAATTAAAGACGCAATCACATTTTTCTGTCGTTAGTGACGCGTCATAAACGGTATCGGTTTCATACATTTAATTACGAGTATGGTTGCGTTCACATTTGGCTGATGCCATCGTCGTCAGAGAAATGTGAACGCAACCATAAGTATTAAATGAATGAAAACGATACCTTTCTGATTTCTGATGACTCACAACACAACAAGCGACAGACAAATATGTCCTGCGCTTGATATGACAGCCACGTCACGACAGTTTACAACTTACACGTATGCTAGTGTTAAATTGTGTAATTTATAAGCCGATCCATCGTGTAGGCGGTGACGTCATCCGCGGCGACCGGCTGTCGGGTCGAATGCATCCCCTGCATTAATGAAGCCCCAGTTATTAACGGCTTAGTTATTCAACGGGTTACGGGGTAATGGGCCGCCCTACATGCTTACAATACGGCGGAATTATGTGTAAGTAGTGTTTGTATTTTCCATTTTACATGAATAAATGTTTATTATTTTAGTCAAAATATTAAATTTTAACAATCTGAGGCGTATCTAGCACATGTAACCCCCTGTGTGCAACCATTAAATATATAATGATAATCCCCGTCGGTCGGAATATAAATTGAGAAACTTAATTTCAGTTTCGTATTGGAAGTATTGCCATACAAAAAATTCATTTAGCCATCCATATACATCATTTTTATTTCCGTATTTCGCAGAACAAATTACTTTCGCATTTATTATATTCTGATCCAGAGACGAAATTAATTAAATGAACCTTGATTTTCTACGAACAGAAAATACTCGCGAGATTTTCTACGAAATGAAAATGTGAGTAAATTATAATTTCAGGTATTTTTAGAGTTCCGTACCTCAAAAGGAAAAAAACGGAACCCTTACAGGATCACCGTCTGTCTTTTTTTATATTACATCGGTGGCAAACAAGCTTACGGCCCACCTGATGGTAAGAGGTCATCGTAGCCTATGGACGCTTGCAACTCCAAGGGTGTTACAGGCTGTCTGTCCGTCAAGACCCTTTATCTCGGAACGCGTGGAGGTATCGAGTTGAAATTAAAACCATATACAGTACCTTAAGTTGTGAATAAATAATACTTCTAAGTTAACAAAAAAAAGATACGGCCGTTTACATACATACATATGTATGTATGTATGTATGTAAACGGCCGTATCTTTTTTTGTATGTACATACATTGACGCCTTGATTCCCAAAAGGGGTAGGCAGAGCACATGAAACTGATGTTCCAGCGCCACTTAGCATAGATGTGGGTATAAAAGATCGACAAAATGTTATATTGCAGTGATACGAGTAGGTTGCTAGCCCATCGCCCACAACACACTTCAACCCTGCTCCCTTAGTCGACTTTTACGATACCCACGGGAAGAAAGGGGGTGGTGAAATTCTAACCCGACACCACACGGGGTTTATGCCGCGTATATTTCAACACTTTCGAGGGAATCAAAATGTACTTTCCGTTGACCTAGAACTATGAAAGGCAAGTAATATCGACTAATCCTACAAGTACAGGAAAAATCTGAAAACTATACATTTGTAATTAATTACGGAACCCTCGGTGGGCGAGTCTGATTCGCTAATGTCCGGTTTTTTTTTATGTGAACAATATTTTCAGGTATGTTTGTAAGGTTTTCAGTGCCAGGGAACTTTCTGCTCGCAGTTGGGTGTTCTGCTCGCAGGCGCTTTCTTCTACAAACGGTTTGTGCTTCTTCAAATGTGTTCAGCAACTACATAGACATTTCACGATCCAACTTTTAAACCTCCGAGTCTAATCGAATAGCATGTTCGGTTAACTTTACCAACAAAAACACGCATAGCCAAACAATTGTGAACCCTATTACAATAGTCATTAGATCTACTGACGGTCACTTAAGCGTGTCTTGTCGTCAGAGGATCGATATGAGTCAGCTGTACGTGCACTGGCAAGGTCAGTGACCTCAAGGCTCGGCTTCGATTTTTGCTTTTTATTGGTAACTTAGGGTGGTACATTTCAGTCGGTGTTATAAATGCATAAATTCACGCAAGTGTGCCTTTTGGGGTAGGCAGCTGTCGAATGCCAGATACCCGCACAGAATCTTTACCCACTTGAAACAAATTACTAGTTAGTGTTAGTACTAACTGTTCGGTTTGCGGAATAAGTTTGTCAACAATTTATATTCACAAATATCTGACAATAGACCACGAGGGCACTTTTACATGTCAAACAGTAATTCACAATAATATTTACAATCTTACAACAATAATCATTTCAAAATTGCATATTAACAACTAAATGTCAATGATAAATGTAAACAATATTGAATATTTTTTCTGTCTCTTCCTTTAACAATATTTTTAACAACAATGGTTAAAAGTTTTAACCACTTTAAACATGAACTACACCTTAAATGGGGCAGAATCTCGAGAAAACCCCGAAGAAGGCCCGTTTTGGCGACACGCGCCAATAAGACACAAATTACAGCCTCCTCCGATTACAAAATGGCGCACGCAATAATTCCTTGACGCACCTGTGAACTCGGTAATAGAGAGGGAATCCTTTTATTACTGGCGGTATATAGGGGTTGCGGTAATGATACATTTTATGCTCTTGTGCCCGTATTGTCATAGGTTTTGCCGCCATATATACATTGTATTATACATTAAGTTCGCTCCTTTTTACTGTCAAGGTCAGTAGCGAAAATATGGCGTCGCATAACTTATACATATATGTATACATTTTTCAATACAAAGATATTCTTTCTCATCTCGCCAAACAGTAAATAAAGAGAAATCCCTTGTGTTTCTGGGCGTTTTCACTTCGAGGTGTATATTTAACTTTTGTTTATGAATGACGTAGGTAATTTTGGGGATTTTATGTTTTTTTTTTTTGAAACGAAACCTAGTATTTAAAATCCAGAAAAGTCGAAAAATGTTCTGTAAAAAAAAGGTAGTTACACTATAAAGTGAAAAACAACCTCCCACTCTTAGCACGTTGGTTATAGGTCAGTTTTCATTTATACTTTCTGCACAAGAGCACTAAAAAAAATCTTTTATTATTGCCTATACAACTCAGCCTTACATAAATCCCCAACGGGTCGACCAAAAGTTAATTCCACTTTGAAACCCGACACGCGGTTTATTAAAGAAGATGAGATTCGCGTAATACCCTCCAGATTTAAAAAAATAAATGATTCTGTAGAGAAATGGACGGGATTATGGTTTTGTCTTTTTCCTTTCTCCTTGCAGTGAGAAGGACGGGAAACTTTGTCCGGGAAAAAGACGGAAGCTTAGGTTATGGAATATTGCGGTGTATTTGAAAGAAAAATGTGTTTGTAAGCAAATAAAAAATTATGTTCTCATCAAGTTTAATACTCCGGCCGCGTACTGTTGCGCGACGTGACGCGCGAACTTTCAGGCGACAATGGCGGGCATCATCACACTGCCGCCGTACCCCGCTGCGGTGCGGAACCACGTACAAATGTGGAACGGAGGTACGGTGCAGGGTGTGCTTCCGTTCGGAAATGATATACAAACTGAGCTGCATACTACGAGAAAACCGTGGCTCCGCACATCGCAGCGGGATGCGGCGCCAGTGTGATGATAACCGCCATAGTCCGCCGCCGCCACCAGTCATGCCTTAGCCACACTATGCATCCTTCTCCTCGCCGCCGCGATGTTGCCCTCTCCGGCCACACACTGCTCTACTCACGCGAATAATCATGTCGCTCCGCACTATTTTACTTACCTTTATTGCCGCTCCGTTGACTCGCATTCAAAAAACCGACAAAACACAGGTTATCCACGTTAATCACCTGAGCTCGATCACCCAGGAGAACCTAGCGCCATTTTTTTAAATATTCAGCTAGGATAAAATGATGATGTTCGGTTATGGCGCTTCGCCGGACGCTACCGCGTCACGCTCGATTCGCTCGCTCGGCTCACGCGTTTTAGGGTCACAGTTCACCTAACAACCTAACCGGTTTTTTCCCTGGGGGATCAGGCTTAGGGATTCTAGTGGACAACAGCAAAAAAACCGAGAAAACAGGGATCTGGGCATGACGAGGAGCAAGACGAGCGGCGTGACGAGTAACGTTGCCACTCGACGAGTGCGTGCCAGTTCGCGCGTCCTATCTCGGAACATTCGCCTGTGCCTACACGGCCTAATGCTAATAAAAATGCCCTTACATCCAATCCAATATTTGACGGATGTCATCCCAGTACAATTTATGTTATCATATGTCATCATTAACGATCATTCTACCGGGATGGCGGCTGTCAAATATCGGCTGTTAAAAAAATTTAATTGTAATGAGCCGTCATCGTCGACCACCACCACCATCCATCCATATCCATCCACACGGTGACCATCGTCGTCGTCGTGCTGTTTGTTTGTGTCTTGATGAGTTTTCTTGTTTTTTGTGCCATGAATAAATGTATTTTTAAGTCAGAAGCAGAATCAGAAAAGTATTTATTGCCACAAAAATTACAAAAAAAAATACGAAACAATTACAAGTAAAAGATAATACAAACTTACTAAACTAAATACAAGCAATAGAATCAAAAAAGTAAATAAAGATGCCAGCACATTATTAACACGCGACGCGACCCGATACCACGCAACGCGTCTTGAGTCGAATCAAATGTAGTATTTTCTATGACCAGAATCACACTATGAACATGCGACGTGGCGTCGCGTCGCATGTTCATAGTGTGATTCTGTTCAGTCATGTTATTTAAATAACCTAGTCTATTGATAGGTATCTTATTTAATACCTCTAAATTAACTTATTCTAGGGTAGCGGAGGAGTTACAATTCATTCAAATAGCATTCTAACCTCCACGCTTGAAGACTCAAAATGTAATCAGTAATATGTATAAGTTTTCATACACTTCAATATAGTCAAAACCGATTATTACCCCGTAAGCCCAGCAAAGCTGCTTTAATGTTTGATTCTGTTACTAAGTTGTGGTTTTCAATACACGAAATACTCGAATCATAAAGCTTTGTTTTCTTGTTTTTTGTGCCATGAATAAATGTATTTTTAAGTCAGAAGCAGAATCAGAAAAGTATTTATTGCCACAAAAATTACAAAAAAAAATACGAAACAATTACAAGTAAAAGATAATACAAACTTACTAAACTAAATACAAGCAATAGAATCAAAAAAGTAAATAAAGATGCCAGCACATTATTAACACGCGACGCGACCCGATACCACGCAACGCGTCTTGAGTCGAATCAAATGTAGTATTTTCTATGACCAGAATCACACTATGAACATGCGACGTGGCGTCGCGTCGCATGTTCATAGTGTGATTCTGTTCAGTCATGTTATTTAAATAACCTAGTCTATTGATAGGTATCTTATTTAATACCTCTAAATTAACTTATTCTAGGGTAGCGGAGGAGTTACAATTCATTCAAATAGCATTCTAACCTCCACGCTTGAAGACTCAAAATGTAATCAGTAATATGTATAAGTTTTCATACACTTCAATATAGTCAAAACCGATTATTACCCCGTAAGCCCAGCAAAGCTGCTTTAATGTTTGATTCTGTTACTAAGTTGTGGTTTTCAATACACGAAATACTCGAATCATAAAGCTTTTAGTGAAGGGTTAAACCGTTCCCGGGGTTAACTGATGTGGGGTTGAAAATGATTTAATCCGTCTAGTTTGAGAAAGGTTTTATGGATTGTATCTCAAGGTTTTCATATCAAAGGAAAACTAAGTTAGAGTTTCATATTGGAACGAAAATGTATGTTACGGGCTTCTTATAATACCCCAGGAAAATTAGGTTTTTTTTTCAAACATTAATTAATAACAGCGTTTTTTTTTGTTTGTTTAATTTTCAAATGTTATTCTGAGATGCCTTATCCAAGAATCCACCAAAATTACCATCGGGAAGTAAATATATAAAAATAAATGACACATCCATTATGTTTTTTGTGTGATTTATTTATTATTCTTGAAGAGCTCCTGTAAATTAACCAAAACAAAAATTAAAATATCTATTAATATTTTTCCTCTTTTTTCTGGAATTGGTTGAATATCGATTTTTTTGATGACTAACATTTTGGTGGATTTTGAGTCTACGTAATTACTAAAGTTATAATATATCAGTTACACGCAAAAAAGCTGCTGTTATGAATTATTTCCAAATTTGATTTTTTTTCCATACTAATGAAAATAAAGTGCTTGGGCTATAAATACAATAAAAGGAAGCGTTTAATTGAGCACGTCAAAAATTCCAGCACGGCTATTTATTATCTATTTTATATTCGCTTCCGCCGCCGATATCGTCTGCCTGCGTGGACCCTAGATAAAAACTATCCTTTATTTTAATCCACACTATAAACTATCTTCGTGCAAAACTCCAAATCGGAGCCATTTAAGTGTGATTGAGTAACAAACATCCAAACTTTCGCATTTATTATGTTAGTAAGATTTCATTTATTATGTTAGTAACAAACATCCAAACTTTAGCATTTATTATGTTAGTAAGATTTCTAGCAACATAAAATAGTATCTGACTGGGAAATAAAGTTTCATGTTATTCTAGCATTGTGGTTTTGAAATGAGACTACGTTTGTATGGAGAGTCGAGCATCCTGGCGACCCATAAAGTTAAAGTGCTGGTGGGGGGACGGCTACGTCCAGCAGTGGACTTCTTCCGGCTGATGTGATGGTGATGTTAAACTTGTTATAAGGTGTCATCGACTGGTTAGTGTCACCATTATTTTACGAGAAACCGCCCGTATAGCTTATCTTCTTATCTTATCTTATCTAGATGAGGGCCCTTTCGGATGCACTTCGACCCAGTGGGATCTTTTGTGCATTTGCCCTCTCCTTACGTCTACTCCCAACTTCGCTCCATCATTTCCTCATAGCGGATGATGCAGCTCAGCGGAAGTACCTTGAATTCCTTTGTTTGCGGATAGCCGTTAGCAAAGTATTCCATTCTTTGTCTGGCAAGGGCATGACATTCACACAGTAAGTGTTCCATAGTCTCATCCTTCTCGCCACACATTCTACAGTCTAAGCTGTCTGATAGTCCCATCTTGGCCAAGAGATTCTTGACCCTGAAGTGACCTGTGAAAACCCCAGATATGATTCTATGAGCTGCTTCCTACTGAATTTCCAGAGTTTGTTAGTCCAGCCCGAGTCCACTCCTTCTATGAAGAGCTTTGAGTGCCTTAAGCCCGCCTCATTCCTCCACTCGTGTTGGTGTTTGGTTTTGGCGTAGGCTTTAAAGGCCGAAATTATGGTTCCCTGCGAGAGTCCCACAAATGGTTCTGGACCTACAAAGTGGTTTGTAGACCCCCCTCTAGCAAGCTCATCCGCTCTTTCGTTACCAATGAAGCCCTCGTGCCCTGGAATCCAAACCAGTTGCACCTTATTGTGCTTTCCAAGCTTGTTCAGTGCCTGGACGCCATTATAGACTAGTCTAGATTCCACTTTCGGCGCCGCAAGTGCCTTAAGCGCCGCTTGACTGTCACTGAGTATATAGATGGTCTGCCCTCTGGTTTGTCTGTCTATATTCTCCTGTGCACAGGCAATTATGGAATATGTCTCCGCCTGGAAGACAGTTACCAAATTACCCATGCTTACACTACTACTGTAGTCATTCGCATAAATGCCTGCTCCGTATAGCAGTGATTAGCGTATGTATTGATAGAGAGTAAAATAACATTGTCTAAGCCTCCCTCTATACTAACTTTATTAATATCAGTCGGCAAGAGGCGCATTGACTGAAGTGCACTCAGAGAGTCAAGGGTTCTTCAATGGTTTGTTCTTTCGCCATTACGTCAGTAAAAGGGGCAATAGAAATAGAAAATGAGGATAAAAATCTTTTCAGACCCACGACGTGGCAGCTCTTCCAGAAATATAGGTACTCGTTTTTCGTCGCATCTACAGAAGATATAGATTATAGGCTAGGCATCCTCTGGACAAGATATTTTTCTGTATTATGGAATACCATTACCAAGTCAAAGTATTTATTTGCTAGACATATAGGTTAATAGAGATGTCATAAAATGCAGCTTGGTATCTGGTAATTTTATATCACAATTTTCATGCAGCATGCTTTTCTTAATACTAACAATTACTTTAAAAATAGCGACTTTAAAAATCGTCTTTCTATATTCGTCAATTGAATGCCTTTTCCGCTAGAAGAGCAAATAGTTTATTTTTGAACAGCATCAGATCTTCAGCATTTAAAAAGTTTCTTGCCAACTTATTGAAGATTCTTGATGCCATCCCAAAAACACTTTTCAGAGCCTGGCTGTTTTACATTAAAGGTATTGCAGATCTTACCCCACTGACGCGAACTGTTAAAACTAGGGAAATGTTTTTGGAAAGATATATAAGCATGGCAGAGTCGATGTACTTAGTCAAATAAAATGTGGTGTACATAATTCCGCTGACGGGATACCACATATGGCGCGAATACATTTTCCTTTGGTCATTCTGACTTCGGAAACCTATCAACGGTCAGTGCAATTACCCCAAAACATAATTTCAATTTGATTACAGGTGAACTTTTGTTTCAAGAAATGGTTTTATTTGACATGATTTGGCCAGCATTTATGTTCCGAAATATCGTTTGTTTTCTTCCACGGTGCGATTCCCATCTTCCAACCTGCCTCAGGTTGGAAAGTGATACAATCTCTAGAATAGCAAAAATAAGATGAAGCGTGATGTTTAATTTATTGGTAATGTCAGAATATTTTTTATCTGTTGTAAAATACTGTACCGTAATAGTACATTACGTAACTAGGGTGGTGAATTCGTGAATGCCCCAGATCGCAGGTGTGTGTCATAAATATGCGCTCTGGGGCTTTACGAATTACCGCCCGTGTTGCGTACAAGACTTTACGTCTTCACCTGGCCACAATGAAAGTTTTCCCGCACGCGCAGCGTGCAGTAAAACTCGCATTATGGCGAGGTGTGACGTAAAAGCTATTATCATCAACTGAAACACACTACTACACTTATCGTTAATATCTACGCATCTTGCTTAACGTTTATGTCTATCTCGTTCTATGAAACGGTCGAAATTTCATTACTTTCCCCACAAAACAAACTGTAAGGGTAAGGGTGTAAGGGGAAGGGAGGTGCTAATAGAGAGCCCGAGTTCGAATCCCGGGTGTACGAGGGGAAGAGTGGTCAATGGCAATGTGCTGCATTGCGTTATAAACTTATAAATGTTGCGTCGTCAATACTTCGGAGTTTTCTTTTAACATGGACGTAACTTACAAACTCTACATTAGAAGAGAAACCGGACAAGTGCGGTCGGACTCGCCCACCGAGGGTTCCGTAACAAATTGCAAATGTAATAGTTTTCAGATTTTTCCCCGTACTTGTAGTATTTATATCTAGACGATATTACTTGCCAACGTAAATTGTTTGCGGCGTAAACGGCCGTATCATTTTATTACGTTAATATAGAAGTTTGATTTTTTCACAGCTTCAAAGGTACTGACTTGAGTACATTATGCTTTTAATTTCAACTCGATATCTCCACGCGTTCCCGCGATAAAGGGTCTTGACAGACAGACAGACGGACAACAAAGTGATCCTTTAAGATTTCCGTTGTTTCCCTTTTGAGGCACAGTACCTAAAAATTAACATGGAAACGAACACCGAATGATCGAACGTCTAGCATAAATTGGTAGAGTTCAGGGGCACCAACATGTATTCACTCAATGTTTCATAAATATCTATACTACAACCTTATTGTTACAGAAATAAGGTCTGTGTACTGTCATAGATACGTCCTGATGTTTCCTAGCTTTCACGAGTCGTGTTTATTTACAAATAATTACTTAGTGTAAAAACTGACTATATTTTTTTTCGTCGGTGGCAAACAAGCTTACGACCCACCTGATGGTGAGTGGTTACCGTAGCCTATGGACGCTTGCAACTCCAGGGGTGTTACATTCGCGTTGCCGACCCTTTAAGAATTTAAACACTCCTTTTTTGAAGAATCCCATACTGTTGTCCCTCGGGAAAACCTCGGCAGGGAGCTCATTTCACAACCGGAGCGTAATCATCATATATGTAATCTGCATATAACTAACTATTATGAGTTAATAAAACATTAAAAATGCTCTTATTTCCGGAGCTTGACACTAGATCAGTACTTAATGTGGTGGAAGAGAATTTCGAGAAACTTGGCTTGAAACCCTATGCTTCACGAATGATATACATAGGCGAACACTCGGCATCAAGACAAGCCATGATAGAGGAAATCGGTATAACAGTTCCTACGGTCAATGGATTGTACTGTGACATGGTGACCGGCTTACTAATCGTGTATGACAGCTGTTCCCTTTTCTAAATTTAAATCTATTATTTTTATATTAGCGGTCAGTGCAGTAATGCCCGAGTGAAGGACTACATCCTTCACAGTACATATTTTTGAGACTTTGCGGTGTATACATATTGCCCTTGCCCTTGACTGTGCCAAGTCGCATTGTACGCGACTCGGCAACTACTGTCTCGCTTACAACTCGGCCATTTAATTCAATTGTTTATTCAATTATGTAATTGGCCGAATTAAAAGTGGGGAGATACTGTCATCTAGCGTCGTGGCAATAGATCTGCTAGCCCGACTTTATCCCTATCTCTGTCACTCTTTTAGTTCTTGCCTTGAAGGTCATGTCTTCGACGTTGCAGGCATATCCCCCTATCGAACCTACGCTCTAGAGAGGTGTCTAAACGAAAGTCTATCTCAAAAACGGCTGAACAGATTTTCATGAAACATGGCTAAGAACACTCGGGATAAAATTGTCTATGACACAAAATAAACAAAACGGAAATCGGTGCATCCGTTTAGGAGCTACGATACCACAGACAGACACATTAAACTTATAACACCCCTCTCTTTGCGTTGGGGTTTAAAAATGCATGCCTCTATGATTACACCTAAATTCATCACACAATTTAATGTTCACTTACATATTGAATACTAAGTATGTAGCATGTCAATTTCGACAGCTGGATATTTTGTTACCAGTAGCGTCATCTAGTGAAACTACAGGGTTTTATTAGTAGCTGTGTCAATATTCTTCGAACGCGCCATCTCTTGCGTAGAGACATAACTAACAGGTGTACTAGGGGACGTTCAAGCAATTGTTTCGTGATTCGACTGAAATTAATTATTTTGTTAAAAGCTGGATAACTACTTAAGAATTACAGAAATTAACATAAGAGTGTTTTAAAAGTTTCAAAGGGAAGTTTTAGGTTTTGTTGAATTGTTTGCATTCTCTTGAAATCCCCATTCGCGAATGAAACCGACGGACTTGTTTGTCTGTGGTCGTTCACTGCTGAGCGATACATGGGACAGTGGTGACAACTTAGGGGTTTTACCCCTAAATTTAGGGGGAAACAATGAAAACAGGGGCAAATCTAGTGCTAAATTATTTTTAGGGGTATTTTTAGGGGTCCTGGCAATACCTGCAATTAAATGAACAAAGCCTGCGTAACCTGTGTCTCGTGCGTAGAACGGATCGCACGAAACGAACAAATATCACCACCAATCACCACGCATGCATGTCCTCTCGTTCAAACTTCACATCGTAAGGTTCGTCCCTCTCACTCAAATAGTGAATAACAGGTCAGTGAGAGAGATGGCACGATACGACAGCCGACGACCAACCTTGTGGCGTTTGTAATTTGTTTTTTTTGTTTACGGTTTAATGGTCGCACTACACTTGGGAATGCGTGTTCGCGTTTGCGTCGTTGCCTCTCTTTCATTTGCCGTAGGAAGAATAAAGATGCAACACGAATATTTGGGCAAATACCGCCAAGTGTAGTGCGACCATAAGCCTGTGGCGCGGCCGCGCCAGTGTGTGGCAATGTGTTCGAATATCTCCCTCTCTGTCGCACGAACTAGCAAGTGCAACAGAGAGGGCGATACACAAACGAAATTCGTTTTCGTTTCGCGGTAGCGCCTCTGTTCTGTTCTGAGTATTCTGTCTGTTCTGTTCTGTCTGTCATGGCGTCTTCGGCGTCGTCTTCTGTTGAGAGTGGAGTGTTTAGATAGATTATTCTTATTCCGTTTATAAAGAATTGGAAGAAGTGATTACTGATTAGTATCGACGATGCCGAAAGAAAATGATAAAAAGTATCAGCAGAAGTATACAAAATTATGGGAGGCAGATCCCGCATTGAGAGGTTAGTATATTGTTTTTATTAATCCTGTTTTAATATAGTTAAATTTTTATGCGCAGTTAATTTCATTACAATTACCTACACAACAGGATGTCGGCGGATGTCGGTGTCCTGGCAAATGCTTAATCGGCTCAAATGCATACCCAGGGTAACGATGATGACTTTAAAGCGATACGGATCATGGGAAATATACGGATGTTTTCCCGAATTTCCGCCATAAAATAAAGTACGTATTAATGATAAGATAACAATAACTGCCTGTGTTGGCTGTGTTGTCTTGAATCATGGTTCATGGTGTTGTGTTGGCGTGTTTCGTTCGTGTTGGGGCATGATAAAATATATATGTGTGTTATGGATGGTGATTGGTTGCACTGTCTGTTTATGATCTTCTCGCATGAAATGAAATATATAATGTTTAAAATGTTTTAATATTTGAAAATTATTAACAATGGTGAGGACGGGAGCATTGAGAAGATAATACATTGTATGATGATTTGATAGACCTTGCATAGCAACAAACAAATCCTACATACATACCTACCTCTGTTATTGCCAGTGCCAGCAGATGCTAAAATGGCAGTTTGATTGTCCAATTTCATCATAATCTAACTGAGAACCTAACGGGAACCATTGGATTGTCTAAAACTGCCATTCTCGTATGCGGGGATTAAAAACACATAACCCAGCCAAGTAAAGTGAGACTAAGGGCCTACCGCCAACGGCATTCGAAGTTATCCCTCTTTGTCGCACTGACATACGAACTCGCAACTGTGGCAAAGAGGGAAAACTTCGGATGTCTTTCGTTCGTGTATTTCCTTCTCTGTCGCACTTGCTAGTTCAAGGGACAAAGACGGAGATACACGAACGAAGTTCGTTTTTGTTTCGCGGTAGCCTCTCTGATTTGGACTTTTTTTGCCAACTTCGCTTGGTCGGTATGTTGGTGTTGCCACTACTAAATTACTGTTACTAATATGGGGTGTCTGTTTGTACTAAATGAGTTGAACCACTTGTATTATTTATTAATGTTATAAACTTTACTGCAAAATACAAAAAATACAAATGGTGGACTTCCAGGTCAGGCACTACCAGTCAACCACTGGGCTAAAAAGAAACATTTATTGTTTGCTATATCAGCCAACTAAGCAAATCAAGCTATTAATATGAAAGAAACGATGAATTTGGCACAGCTTGGTCGACGAATACGACTGAGATAAAAAAAATGCGCAATCTCTAGTTTTGTTTTTTTTTTCAGATTGGCTGACACCAGATCCAACTAGCGATATTTATGCTACCTGTAAATACTGTCGTGTAACTTTAAAAGCGCATAAAAAAGCTCTTTTAGATCACGGAAAAACCGGTAAACATTTAAAATCGGTAGTATTGAGTCAGACAGCAAAATCATGCCAAAAAATAACAACTGTTATTAAGCCAATCTTATCAGAAGCAACAAAGATAGCTGAATTAAAAATTGCCGCCTTCATCGCAGAACACACATCACTATTAACTGTTGATCACTTAATGTTAGTAGTTCCTCAATTAGATCCTGAGTCAGATATATTGAAGAGCTTAAAACTTCATCGCACCAAGTGTTCAATGTTGATTAAGAATGTGCTAGGCCCATGTATGCTTCATGATTTACTTCAAGAAATTGGTGATACTCCATTTTCGTTGATAATAGATGAGAGTACCGATTTATCAACACAGAAGGTATTATGTGTTATGTTTCGATTTTTTTCTATCAAGAAAAAGCAAGTTGTATCAACTTTTTACAGGCTAATACAATTAGTTAATTGTGACGCAATAAGTGTTTACAACGCAATTCAGACTCAACTAAAAGAAGATGGCCTAAATTATCAAAATATGGTTGGGATTGGCGCTGACGGCGCAAGTGTAATGGTCGGCAAACACAATTCGGTCACTGCATTGTTTAAAAGAGACTTGGGAGATTTAATTGTAGTGAAGTGTGTGTGTCACTCTCTACATTTGTGCGCGGAGAAAGCTGCAGAGGAACTACCTCGTCAGTTGGAGTTCCTAGTTCGAGAAACACACAATTGGTTTTCCTATAGCACCAAACGCTTGGAACAATATAGAGACTTGTACGAAAGTATAAATGAAGGAAATCGAAACCCTAATAAAATTCAAGGGCTAAGCGGCACTCGGTGGCTTGCGCGTTATGCGGCTATTGACACTATTTTAAAACAGTGGGATGAATTGCAATTGCTTTTTTCTTTAGCGCAAACCCAAGATAAATGTTATATGGCTGAGCAATTGTATGACATAATGAGACGACCTGCGTTTAAGGCATACATGGTTTTTTTGAGAGACGAATTAAAACATGTTACTCAAATTAACATGCTCTTTCAAAGCGAGCACTGTGAACCAACTAAATTATTGGAAGACTTGTTTCTGTTATACAAGAAGATACTACAAAAACTTGTTGTGCCATCGCAGTTGCAGAAAATACATGATCATGAATTAGCTGAATTTAATTTTCAGCCATACTTAATGCATACAGCATCTTTAAATCTAGGATATGACTTTGAAGAAGTCTGCAAAAATCTGATAGAAAAAGATTTGTTAGATGTAAAGGAGAGGTGCAAAAAATTTCTGTACACTTTGGCGATGGAAATGCAAAACAGATTGCCAGAAAATTTGTCTATCCTGAAAATGATTACTGTTCTCAAACCCGACGTTGCGACATCACAAGTAAAACCTAGTTTAACTAATATTTTGCAGAGATTCCACCGAAGTTCTGTATACGGGAACAAAAATGACATTGAAGGAGAATGGAACCAACTGCAAAACAAACTATGGACAAACGTGACTGGGTCGTCTGCTGAATTTTATGCTGAAGTATACAATGACTGCGACGCGGGGAATTGCAAACGCTTTGAAAATATTTCTAAATTTGCAATGGCGTTATTGACGCTGCCTGTATCCAACGCATCAGTAGAACGTGCTTTCTCCACCTACGCAATTATAAAAAATAAGCTGAGAAACCGGTTATCACTGAAAATGTGTCAAAACATCATGATGGTCCGATTTTCCTTGCAGCGAGAATATAAGTCATGTGTAAATTTCTCACCAACGAGCAACATGATAAAAAACTTCAACGTGCGAATGTACGAGTACAACAAAAAATCGTCAAATGACGAAGACGATCACGATGACGATACAGTGCTCGAAATAATTAACAATATTGTATGTTAATTATTTGAAGTTCAATTCAAGAACTGTTACTCCTAACCTAACGCCAGGCGCGCACTACGATTTTTTGTCGTGCGATAATCGCACGTAACAAAATGCAACGTATGTGTTTATGTGTCAGTGCGCGCACATGCCATATGCGCGCACTGACATATAAACACATTATCGCATCGCACGACAAAAAATCGTAGTGCGCGCCTGGCCTACACACTTTCGTTACCTGTTGCCGGTTACTTTATTTTAAATTTTTCATTAAAATTCCTTTTTAATATGAAAATGTTTTATTTTATGAGTGTATTATTTTACAAAAAAAACAATTTCGACAGAAACGAAACGCCAAGTGCTGCTATTACGCGACGGCGCGCGAGCTCTCTCGATTTTTCCCGCACTATCCATCTCTCTCTTTTTAGAACACTTAGAACAAGAGGTATAGTGCGAGAAAAATCGAGAGTATGTCGCGGCCGTCGCATGATAGACATGCTGTATAGGTTAAAACACATACTTTAAAAAAAACATCGTTAAAAAGACATACCTTCCTAGCCTTTCATATTAGCTGCGTGAGTCTCTGTCGGTTGTTGTGATAAATTGCGACAGTGAAGGCCTTGGGCACTTCATTACTAGAAAAAATTAGAAACTTGATTTTAACTGCATAAAAAGAAAATTAGGAAAATATATTTACTTAGGGTTTTTTAGGGGGATTTGAAAAAATTCTTGGGGGTAAAATTGGTCATGGGTTGGCAACACTGACATGGGATCGTTCCCTCATTCAGAATCGGACCGCCATGGATTGAGCACGCCAGATTGTTCAGATTTTGAGTCACTCGCTTTGGCCAAGCGCCGTTAAAAATAAAAACCACAGAACTATATCAAGATAGAAGGAAAGAGTGTATGTACTTCGCGTGGCGAAAAGAAGCCGAAACGGCTTCTTTGCTCGCCGCGAACATTAGTCCGCTCCCGACCGCGGCCTGCGTGCGACGTCAGGTTAAAAAAACAAAATGACTCGTTGTGCGATAGTGAATTGTTCGAACACCTCCGATAAAGGTGAGGCAGTTAATCGTGGGATTTCCTTTCATCGGTAAGTACTATTTTTCCTAAAATACCTGTTAATAATTAAAAAAACTATTTATTTATTGTTCTGTATTACCTTCATCAACACAGATTGTGTCCAACGCTAGTTTTCCATTGCGGCTTTAATTTGACGAGACAGACTTGGCGTGCGTTCAAAACAAGCGATGTAAATCTAAGCTATTCAACCTGTCGAATCGCGTTCGAGGTCGATTTCTCATTTTTTCTGTCAAACGTAAGAATAGTGATGTACCACATTGCTGTACGCTGCGATTTTCTTACTCGATTAAAATCGAATTTGAAAACAGAGGAAATATAATTAAGTTTTTATATTATTATGTAGCTATATAATGTAGGTTACGTAGTGAAAAGCAAATATTATTAACAAACAGGTTTATGGTTGCTTCTGTATTGCAATTTTATTTCAGTTTCCCGAATGATCCTCTGGTTAAAAATAAATGGATTGAAGCAACGGGTCGTAAACAATGGTTTCCAAAAAAACAGTCGGATTTGTTCAGTACATTTCCACGAAGACTCCTTTACTGGCCCATCGAAGTACCGACGACTGATCAGTAAAGCTTATCCGACTATTGATGTAGTGATGATGTCAAATGATGAAAAGGTACGTTATTTACACATTATTTACGTAAGGATAAATATTATTTAAAAAAATGTGACTGGGCGCGTGCGTGTACGTGTGTGAGTAGTGTAATTAATTTAATACAATTTGTGCTACAGATAAAAGGTCAATCTTCTTCAGAGAAGGACTCTAAGAACAATACGCCCCGGAAGAGAAAGCTCGAAATGGTGAGTGTTATTTATACATTATCAGATGATATTTTGTTTTTAAAATTGTGTTTGTCATCTTCACTTTTGTATTGAATATTATATTTTAACGTGTATTACAGGATATTAATAAAGCATCCACATCAGACGAGATTCCAATACATACGCCAAAGAAGAAAAAAATATTAAAGCAACTGAACAATGCAAGGCAAATGATAAAACAGAAAGACAAACAAATTAAACGCCTGAAGGAACAAAACCGTCGGAAAGTAAAAGAATACTTACCCCAGTGGCATTACTGGGGTGCTTAAAAAAGAATACCTTGATCAGTGACGAAGAAGCTGACACCTTAAAAACAACAAATGTTACGACTAAGTAATACTTTATTCTAGACAAATGAAGAATACAAAAGGATCAGTCACAACACACCATCAAAATACTCACCAACACTACGGAGTTTTGCATTAACGTTACACTATTATTCGAGCAAAGCATATAACTAACTACGTTAGAAAGGTTTTCAATTCAAGCTTGCCACATCCTGTCACTATCCGGAATTGGTACCTACAATGATTGACGGTCTCGAGTTCTTTCCTTCTATACTGTAAAAAAAAAACCCAAGACCTTTTTAAGACTATTTATCATTTCCTCTGTTGAATCTAATTTTCATTTCCTCTGTCGGTTCTTATCGATATTTTGAATCGATACAAAATAAACCTACAAGTTATTACAACTACCGCGTGCGAATCGATGTTGACGAATCGATGTCCCGCGGCTTATGTTTCCCGTCACTAAATTATGCTCGTGACGTCAAAATACCTACGCAAAATGTTACACGCTCGGTTCCCATACTAATCGACGCGGACTTTCCTTCTATCTTGATATAGTTCTGTGATAAAAACCCATGTAAATCTCTCTGTGGGGCAGGGAATCTTGAGAAATATGGTGAGTATTGCTGTGCCTGAATGGTTGGGATCCTTTTCTATGCTGTATTTCGTGTCCGTTTGTACAGATGTCTAAATTATTTGTTACAGAAAATGTGGTGACAGCTATTTTTTCCAATGCTCTAAAATGAGCGATGTCAAACATAACTTCTAAGCAATTGTTGTATTGAAACGCTTAACTACAAACCGGGTAAGTACTCGTGATAATTGTCTGAAAGATAGTAGCAATAGTAGCATAAGTAAAGAGTTTAATTTGGTAAAAGTTGTATGATCATTAGATCAGGAAAATGACATCCGTTGGGATGTCATTTTATTTCAGCATTGCGCCGGTGTTTGTGGAGACTGCGGGTTTGCTGGTTGCCTGTGCGTCTGCTTCGATGTTCGTGCACACCTGCGCCTCCTTTCTGTGCCTGTTTGTGTGGGCGTGAGCTTTCTACCTACTTCTAGATGCCTGAGGCTTGAATTACAAAATTTGCCATCGTCTCGTCATGCTGGCTGAGATAAACGCTGCTGTGGGTCGCTAGACAACAAGGGCGCATCATCGCAACTGCACTATCAGCTCCTCTGCTAGTGTTGGATGTGTTCTTGGTGTGTTGGACTCCTCGTAGACCTGACCGGACGTTAAAAAGGTGAATGCGCTCCATTACTTACCCATTTGTAGGCCCTGTATGTTCTTCATTGACCCAAGTGAATTGTAATGACAAATATTGCGTGATCTAGCGTAACATAAACTTAAGATAGCACCCTAAGAGGAGGGCAAGACCCCTGTTTGTATTTTCCACGATAAAATTAAGTATTTCTGAGACAATATAGCTGGCTGTCTATTTAATTTTCTGCATTTTCCTTTATCAAACTCTTGAAGGCATACTGGTGCTGCTATTTCCTTCATAGTTGCCTGGAGGCTACTCTAGCCAAAACTATGTGGCGCCCTCTAGAATTTTTATCTACTGACTCGCTAAGATACAATTCTGTCTAGAAAACTTGTAAATAACTCGAATGAAATAGCAGAAGCTGTAAAACCTGATTAGGGCAACCCGAACCAACGAGCTGAATACCCTGAGATTTAAAAGACTACTAATGCTTTCTTCTCCTTTAGCCTTGCTAAATAATGGTATACGCATTAGCTGAGTTTCACTGTAACAAGTAGGTAAGTCTTCATCGACACATGTGATTTATATAAATACTTACGCATATCTATTCGAATCTCATATACGTGACTAAACTGCCACAACATAGACCCCGTTCCATTTTCAAATCACGTTCCATATGTGACTACATTAAGGTACAGTCATAAAACACCGAATTTACTACTCATAGTGAGCCATAGCTACATGTAACAAATGATCAGAGTTGTATTTTATTAGTGCTTAGTTGAAATAGTTCTTATCACGTCTACATAAGGTGCCATATTATCAGTGTCATAAAGATTTCATGTTTGATGCTTTTCTTTTCTTGTCTCGTATACAATGTTATTTTGCGATCGAAAAATGCGCTGCGGTGAGGAAGGTACTTGAGGTTGTGAGTTCGAGAGCGACTTGATAAGTTTGTCGGGCTGTGACATAAAGTTGGTGTGTGGAATTACTTGTTGCGGCTTGTTATGTTAGGTGTGATCGAATTTTATTATTTGCAAACAAGAATTCAATTTAGGATTTGGATGCTCAAACACACACAGACACGGACACGGCCATATTTCAGCTATATCACTGTGAGAAGTAAGCTAGCGTGCTATCTGACTAGTGAACTTGTTCAAGTTCGATGACAAGTTGACAACGCTAATATAATTAGCGTAGCGGTTTGCTGACATGCAATTTGTCGCATGCCAACAAGTTGATATGTTTGCACTAACTAGTATAAATAGTATAGTTTGCACAAAAAAAATAGCATTGAATGATTGCCCTACTGTTGATATCTACCGAATAGTCTTCTGATAAATTCGCTCTCATCAATCGGAAGAGGATCCTTAGTAATCATGCTATATGGACCGTTTTGAGAGATGTGCGCCAATTTCTTGAGATATCTTTAGCTTTCACGGCTTTTGTGGGACTTGGGTGCGAACACTTTGGCCTAGTTGGTAGTGACCGTGCATACGAAACTGTAGATCACTCTTGCCACTACAAATCCGACATTTTTAATCCAGTATACTATTTTGGCGCGATAATCTGTAGTTTGAGAGACTTTATAAAATAAACGCTCTCCGCCCCTCAAATTTAATTTTCTGTAAGATTTACAGATAAATTTATGGCAAGAATATAAGGAATTTTACTACCTTTAAACTTGCCATGGACACATTTTTCATTAAAGAAAGAAAGAAAGAAGTAAGAAATTAATATATTTATTTGGTGCGATGTCATGTTACATCTACTGAGAAACTTACAATTGGTATTCAGCAAAATTGATGTCGCTCAGCAATACATTGCTGAAGGCGCTGGTTTTCAGGGCGCTGTGCAATTTTAGTTGAGGGATCGGGAAAAATTGTTAAACCCGCCACAGATTTCGATCGGGGGGGAAGGCGGTAGGGTTTTCTTTACCGATTATCAAGTTATCACTTCTGCCGGCACTCCAGGAGTTTGCACTCCGGGAGTGCCCGGTCTTTTTTTTTAATTGACCTCATACCCATCATTCTCCCAGCGTTATTCCCGGTTGTGCCCCTAAAGGAGCCCAGGGTCCGCTTTGACACCTAATCCCAAGATTTGGCATAGGCACTAGTTTTACGAAAGCGACTGCCATCTGACCTTGGAAGGAACCCAGAGGGAAAACTAGACCTTATTGGGATTAGACCGGTTTCCTCACGATGTTTTCCTTCACCGAAAAGCTAACGGTAAATATTCCGTACATAAGTTCCGAAAAACTCATTGGTACGAGCCGGGATTCGAACGCACGACCGCCGCTTGACAGCCGCATGCCTGAACCACTAGGCTACCGTACTATATATATATATATATATATATATATATATATATATATATATTATTACTATATATATTGACCTCATACCCGAACAATATAAATCAAAACATTTTACTCTTCATCTTTTCATGGCAAATCCCCCATTGTCAAGGTTACCTGTCCTATATCTGGGTAAATTCGTTTTCTCTCTTTCTCCCGAGCTCAGACGCCCAGGTCCTAACCATATAGCATTCAGTAGTCAAAGCCTTCGTGTTCTAGGACGAAAAGTGCACTAAAACAGCTTGACACGTGACCTACTTTAGTAGTAGTGTTTCTATGATTCGTGGAACCGTGGAAGTCTGCTACACGATTTACATTTGAAAGTCACGAATTTAGTTGTTTGACAAATTGGATTTATGTGTGCTAGCTCACGTATACGTATACATAGAATGCAATTTCCATCTCGAATCTCCATTCTCTGTAGTGGTGAAAGATTTTTTTGAATCGGTTGTGTAGTTCCGGAGATTATATGGACATACAAACGTACAACGTACGTACGTGTGTTGAAGTGTGTTGTGGGCGATGGGCTAGCAACCTATCACTGCAATATCACATTTAGTCGATCTTTTATACCCGCATTTATGCTAAAAGTGGCCTTGGAACATACGTTTCATGTGCTCTGCCTACTCCTTTTGGGAATAAAGGCGTGAATGTATGTATGTACAAACGTACGACCTCGCTGACTTCTTTATAAAACCGATAAAATGTATTTTGAGCCTTTTTTAAGCTTGAAACACACTGGCGCGGCTTGCGGTGGTGGTCAATGATAGTAAATGTAACATTCACTGCCAAGTTTACTTTAGAGGTCCACCGCAAGCAGACTCTAGTGTGTTTCTAGCTTTACATATATACATGTGTCAAAGTGACTGATAAAGGCAAACCAATTTTAACGGCATTTTAGCTAATATAATATTATATAAGCATGAAATCGCACTGCTATCCTTTAAACATATATTATACTAGCTTCTGCCCGCGGCTCCGTCCGCGTGGAACTCGTTTTTATCGCAGCTCCATACAAACTTTTACCCCCCCCCCATTTCACCCCTCTCGGATGATTTCGGGGGTAAAACCTATGTCACTCTCCATCCATTTAAAGAATCACGTCAATTCGTCCCTCCGTTTTGCCGTGAAAGACGGACAAACAAACAAACAAACACACACACACACACACACACACACATATTCACGTTCCCATTTATAAAATAATTGTTTCTGTACACATATTTTGAGTTATCGTCTTACGTACGTACGTCAGCCCGGCTATCACGCGATGACGCGCGAGCTCTCTCGATTTTCGTCGCACTATCCGTCTCTCTCTTATTAGAACAAGAGGTATAGTGTGAGAAAAATCGAGAGTATGTCGCGGCAGTGTCATGATACTCATGATAGACGTGCAGGTAGATCTAAACGTCAAATGTTACATCAAAAATGACAGTTAAACTCGACGCGACGTTAGCGCGTACGAAGCGTTACTTGATTACCCCTCAAATCCTTTTTCCTTTTAAATTCTTTTGTGAGCCTAAAGAAATAAATACATAAAAAGAAGTTTGTTGAACTTTATGAGTACGTGCAGTAGTATATACTCGTATATTCTATGACGACCGGTTATAAAACCTAGTGCTAGTGGGTAGTGACGCTGCCTACGAAGCTGAAGGTCCTGGGTTCGAAGCCCGGTAAGGGCAAATATTTGTGTGATGAGTCTTGGGTGTTTTCTATGTATAAAGTATTTATATCTATTAAATATAGCATCGTCCTAATAAGCATAACACATTTTTTTGTATTAAGAATCATTTATTCAAAAACATAAAAAATACAATACTATTCTTTCTTTTTGTATTTGTTTTAGAGGACAATCTTACACAAATCGAACTTTTATTTATTCAATCTATTAGGCTTTTGTACGGAACCCTGAAAACTCCCATTAACAGTCAATGTACTGTACTATATTTCCACATAGTTTTCCCATTGTACCTTAAACACGGTCTCTTGACTCTTCAATTTCGTCTTGAACCCACAGAAATAGAAATAAGTTTCCCGTCTCTTTCATCGTAAATCAATTTATTACGTTTTCTCATTTTCTTTTCGTGAAGTTCCTTTACTTAACGCGGCACTGGGGAGTGCAAATATTTGGAATCGGAGTAAAACTAGTTGCAATATACGGTTTCAATGGTTTTTTCGAATGAAATCTTTTATTACTTAAACAGTACGAGTACTTTTTTCTCTGCTTTATATTAACTTGCTGTTTTTATTTATGTTGCGAATCATTTTCTAGAACGAGTTCACTTTTCTTTGTGCCTTGTACGAAGCCATTGTCTATCATTGTTGAAGTAGATTATACTATTGTAAGAGTATAAAAATAAATTCTTCACACTTGGGGCCCTTTGGAATCTGGTTTTAGGCTCCGTAGTCAACAAAGAACCATTATAGTTTTGCCAAGTCCGTCCGTCTTCGGCTGTGCTCAGTAACCCTTACTACTAGAAATGACGCCGTCAAAACAGTAGAATAAAATATTGAAAAAAATATTTTTTAGGGTACTGCACCGCACCTACACCCAAACCCAAAGTGAGGATGTCATTTTTTTTTCTAGTGATAGTGTGAGGTATCGTTGGATAGCTTGTTACAAAAACTCGGTGATTCGTTTGCGAGATATTGGACTTTAAAGCCCTAATTTTTGTTTGAGTCACAATGTCCTACAGAAAATACATGATGCATAGATTTTTATTTAGCGGGGAAAATTGGGACTTCTTTGGATCGAAATTCAAGTTTCTGTGCGGGCCGCGCATTACCCTCGCACATGGTTTCACGGCCCGGCCACGCAACGGTTTTTCTAATTCATTGCGTGTGATCCCAACTAACCACAGTGTGTTGCGCGTCTCGACCGCGCAGTGAACAGATAAAACGCTCGCCGCGCCGCAATTCGCGCAATGTCGTGGCCGGGGCCGTCAAGCCTATTTATTGTTATTTGCATTTTGCATTGCATGTTTTCAGGTGTACTGTGTATGCAGTTGTAGAGTTATATGGAAATCTGACAGTTGGATATACCTCACGCGCGTTCAAAACGTTACGTGATTACCTCTGTTCTGCTCAACAAAAGTTCAGGACGATACCTACTTTCCCTAATATGGGCACAATCTTTGATACGAATTAACCCCACCATAAAGCCCTTAAAAGGGGAGGTAATTTTATTAAGGCACTTTCGGTTATAAACGTCGGAAAGTAAACAGTGTAACGAATGCCCGTTTTTTTCTACGTTGTTCGGTTTTATTTTCGCGGAAAAGGGTACCATTTATATGATTACGTTTCGGTCGTTTAGAATTATTATTAAGCAATCGTCTCAAGTGTGCTTTTCTTGAAATATTGAAGGAACTGCTGATGTTTATGTTTTGTAAAGGGGTTTGAGCTTTGAGATCTGCAGGTCGATCACGTAACGCATTGTACGCACGTTAGGTAGATCCAAGTGTCATTGTTTACATGACAGTTGGATTGTCCCAACGCGCATTCGAAACGTTATGTGGATTACCCCTCTGATGGTTTTAGCTCATGTTGCTGTGCTTCTGAGTGCCTGTAATGATAATTGTCACGCGGCAGTAAGGACATTTAAATCCTATCGTCAAACATGAGGTTATCGGCAGCAGAAAAAGGTAATCTATATAGAACTACGAATCGTCAAACTTAAGGGCCAGTAGGCGCGGCACATTGCAATTTGCACGTAGAACCGGATAGCCGTTGGGGCGGAAAGGTTCGCGAGTGGCAACCACGTACCGGCCGGTGCACCATGGATAGACCCATGGTGCGTCTGGGTTGTCCAACGAAATTAATGAAACGACTGTTTAAGTAAGTCTCGAGACTCGAGAAAATCTGCGAATCGCATGGAAAACGCCGAATTAGAACCGAACCCCATCTATGTATGATACTTGTACTTGTGCGTCTATGATACAAAGCTAGTCAGAATAAAATTGGCAATGTTCCGAGCAATAACCAGCCGCTGGCGGCATTCCGGTCAAGAGGGTGGGTCAAGAGCCCGGCTCGTGCATAAGCTGAACGGTTTTGTGTTACTCGGCCCTGCTGGGCAAGTGACATTTACTTCATATCATAGTCTGCAGTAAGCTCGGCCAAATGTCCCCTTCCCATACAAACGGAGTTTCGTTCTCATTTTAAAACTACGTGTTGGATTATGACGAAACATTGCATATACAATGACATGAGCATACATAGCTGTGTCTATATGGTTCCAGTTTATAAAACAAACTAAATACAGACGCAGTTGGGTTGGGTTTTTTTGTAATAATCGCAAAACCAAAAGTTTACTACTTATTGAAACATATTTCAAAGTTTATCATCAACGCGTATAGTATAACGTCTGAAATTCAGCTACTAAACTTAAACCCGAGTGCAATCAGTGTTGACGAAACGCCAATATTTGGCGCCAGGTTAAACCAACACGGTGCACTTGGATTTGTGCCGTATTCACCCGACTTAGATTTCAAAGTTAAAATCAGTTTGCAGTAGAGTGCACTAATGGTAGTTGCGAAATCAAGTTAGTACTTCGTGCTTTCGCATGTTCAGTTACTACTCGTATAAAGTAGATGGCGTTAATACTAGTATGTACCGACTGCGCGTTGCTGGTACAACCTCGGGTTGAATCCATCCATATACAAGTTAAACCTTATTTCAGGAAAAAATGAGGCTTCTTCAATCATACAGTACCAACCAGTAGTACCTATATAAAAGCAGAACTATTTGATATTAAGGAGATTTAATCGACTAAATATCAAGATAGAATACTCATATATTCACTGCCACAGTTCACTCACAAGGAAAAACAATGATTTCGGAGAAAAACCTATTTTTTTTCTATTTCGGAGATAAACATTGAAGTCATTTGCATTTAAGTCTTGACTTTGTTATGGTTTCTTGTTCTTGGAAGTAAAAAGTTACCTAATATAAGAAAAGAGAACTGTTGCACGGAGGAAACGTTATTCCTTTAATGGTTTTTTGGCCTAGTGAAAGATTTGCCAAATGATAAGTATCCCAAAAGCTTTCAGTCATTATGACAATCTACTGTAAAAAATTCTACCAAATGAAATATTACACAAAAATTGGCCAATATTTGTCAAAGTGAATCATCGGCGAAAAGTTGGTTTGCAAGTTAAATTCGGACAAAAAATGTTCGGAAAAAAGGCAGAACACCCGCGGATCCTTCTATGATGATAGAGAGTTGATTTTTGCACAGTAGCTAGGGCTAGGGATAAGACAGGATTTTTGGAAATTCCACCCCTAAGAGGGTTAAATAGGGGTGCAAAGTTTGTATGTGGGAAACTTTATTTTATGGACTAGACTTGAAACTTTGTAAAAAGATTACTTATTAAGATACAAAAAAAGTAATTTCAGCGTTTGAGAAAATTCCATCCCTAAGGGGGTTAAATAGGGGTGCAATGTTTGTATGGGAGAAAAAATAATTTTTGAACTTCTCCTAGGCCGTCACTTCTCTCTGTGCCTAAGTAAACGATGCGATTGTAGTTCATTGTTAAGTGATAAACAATGCGATTGTCTTTCATAGTTAAATGGTAAACAAAGCGATCGTCTTTTGTTGTTAAGTGTAACGGCTAACCGTTTGATACTGTAAGACACTTTTTGGTCAACCTAAAGGCGACTTTATGTCTAAGGGAAGAAAGTCTACATAAAAAAATACTACATAGCAATGATTACCATTTTTTATTTAAGACAGTTGACTATTTATTAAACATGGCCTTTTCATTTCGTAGTGTGGGTAAAATTGCATTATTGGACCCATGGGTCTCAATATATAACATCTGGTCTAGGAAGAGGATCCGCACTCTACATATGTTCGTTTAAGACTCATCACTTTTCTTAGTGGTTTTCCTGGTAGTACCCTAAAGGAACCTGGGGTCCGCTTTAGCACCTAATCCCAAGTTTGGCGTAAGGACTAGTTTTCCGAAAGCGACCTGCCATCTGACCTTCAAACCTCCAGGGAAAAACACATTGTTGGGTTTAGACCGGTTCCAGCAGTACAGACAGTACTGTACGTTAGGTAGATCTAAATGACAATTGCCTTACCTCTCGGCTTCAGTGCCTTTGTTTAAAACTAAGAGCAACCAAAATGTCCATGCATATGCCCCAAACAATTGTAATTTCCGTTGTTTGACCCTCGGAACAAAGAGATTTAACCAATGCATAATGTATTTGCTCATCCAGTTGATTATAATAATGGCTGTGAAGTTTCATGCCGGAATTAACAGGTTCGGAAACTGCTAATTTGATGACGTCACGCCCCCCGTATTCAGCAAAATGGCCTTAACAATTCAGTTTTGATTGAAATTTCAATTACCTAATTATTTATGTGTTTTAAAATGTAAATAAATAAATATCAAGGGACAATCTTACCCAAATCGAACTAGCTCTGGAAAAATATTTTTCTCAAAAATCATCGGCAAAGTTGACTTTATTGGTAAAAAGTCAGGACGTGAAGTGCATAGTTTATGGTTAGTCAAAATTTTAAAAATAAAAAACCTTGCCGGCTCGATTTTGCTCGACTACAATGTTGCATACAAATTCCATTATTTGTCGTGGTACAAACTTTTTAAAAAGTTAAAACGGCCATATAAATAAAAGGCATAGGTCCTAAACAGCCACAACAGAAGATCAGTAGCTGTGACTTATCGCGACTTTTAAGTTGTCTCAAATAACTTATGGCGTTTTCGGAAGAAAAATACACTTCCAACTTATTATTGAAAAATATAAAAGGCGGCAATGGAATTGCAAAACATATTCCGTTTTGACATACAGTGGCTAATTGTTTTTACGGAAAATATAGAAAATTGACGTGAAAATCATTCGAGATCTAAAAGAAGCTGCAAGGTCAGTTATTGATTATTTGTTAAGTGTAAGTTGCAAAGCCAAAAGACAAATATCGAAAGACGTACTAGAATTTCATAAAGCGGCGAGAAGAAATGCATGCCTTATCATTTTCAGAAAGTACATTTTTGTTTTCTTGCACATTTTTTGAGAAAAGCACTATATTAGTCTTAGCCGGAAGGGCAATTGCTGGCTTCGTATTAAATTAAACGGACTCCCAAGGTCGTCCGTTTAAAAAGAATACTCAGCCAGCAATTGCCTACTTCCCTTGCTTCGACAATAATGTACTATTATTGAATCAGGCGTTACTTTGTTACGATATGTTACGATAACAATATTTCTTTGCTATTCCACAAAAAAAACGTGCTGGTCTATGAGTGAAATAGAAGTGAAACAAAAACCTCGACACGTATCTCTACGAGGCATCATCAGGAGATGCTGGCAGGAGATGTTGCTTGGTTTTGCTCAGCGGACGTGGCGCAAGCAACATCTCCTGCCAGCATCTTGCGAGGTTTGAGTAATTTTTTGCATGTTTTTAAAAACGAATACGCATGCTCATCACCAAATATTTAGCCTTACCCGGGATTCGAAGCCAGAACCTTCAGCTTCGTAGGCAGCGTCACTACCTACTAGGCTAACCGGTCATCAAAAAAAATATGTATAGGTATTAATTTATTTATTTCAATAAATGGACGTTTGGGAGTCTTCAAGAAAGGAGTCTATAGGTTTTTAAAGACTCGGCAATGCACATGCGAAAGGCAATCATTTTTTTTTACCCCGAGTCACGGTACGCTGGCAAGATAAATTCAGTTCGTCACTCTCATCGTTGGGAGTTCTGGCGACCTTACTCACTACCTGCCCCCCTATTCTGTAACTTGTTTTAAGCTCACCTCAACGCTCACCCACAAATATATCTTGACACCGCGATGCTTAGTAACTAAGTGTAGGTAGAGCTCGAGTTTCGTGACGGGTGGCCGGCGGGGTGAGCCGCTTTAGCGCGTAGCGAATTTAGCGTAATGGCAAATCAGTGTATTTTAGAACCGTGAGATCTTGGAAAAGACAGTACAGTTGCCAGGTTGTTACCCACCGCGTCCCGAGTGTGCAAACAGTGGTGATATTATGGCTGCGGTCTTCTGTGAAAATACTATTACATACATATAAATATTACTATTTCATGATTTAAAACTATTTTGTTAGGAAATGATCCCGCCTCAGCATAATGCTGGCTCACGAGCCAGCGCTGGTCTTCCGGCGAGACCAATTGAGTATGAAGTTTTCTGCTGTACCTACGTGTCTTCTTTCTTTCTTTCTTTCTATCCATCTGGCTACGAACAGTGAAATTATTTCGCCTTGGGCATGGCCGCACAACAACCGCAACAAGATTACGAGTATATCTTGAAACATAAAAAACCCAAAGGTACGTCAAAGAAACAAGAAGATTATAAAACAGTGTATGGTTAAATATTACTTATTCTGTGGTTAAATCCAGCATAAATTAATAAACATATTAGTACTATGAACATTTAACACAAAAAACGAAGAAAACAGAAGTATAACCTTATTGTGCATTTTACATTTCGCCATTTAATTTCTGTAAGGTGAAGGTACTTCCCGAATGGGAGGCTCCCTGCTCCAAATATGAGAGACATGATATTCCGCTGTATCCCTCTCTCCGTCGATATAAATAATAACACACTTTTAACATTTCTACCGTTTGCTAATAAATTGCATGTTGTTTCAGGTAATGACTTCGAAATGCGGATATAGCACCAGCTATCAGGTAGTCTATAATTCCAGCAGGGCATTATAAATAGCTACCCGCGCAGCTCCTTCCTCGTGTTAGGACTGTATTCGACCGCTGAAGATACCATACCGAAGTAAAATAACTATGATTGACATTATTTAACGTGGCCGAATTTATATATAACCGTTTTGAAATTGGAATCTTCTGCTGGACGGTAGAGTTACTTTTTGATATATTTTTTTATACAACGACGATGGCAAAAAAGCGTACGGCCCGCCTGACGGTAAGTGGACACCGCAGCCTATAGACGCATGCCACTCCAAAAGGAGTAACATGGGCGTTGCCGACCCTTGATATGTTTGAGGATTCGCCGTGTTGACAGATGAAGGAACAAATGCCCTCGCTCTCAACACAACGCATCCTCGGGAGCTCTGGCGACCTTGCTCAGGAACACATCACTACTACAGAGCAATGTAGTAGTGTTATTATAGCTGTGGTCTTCTGCAAGGCGGAGGTACCTACTTCCCCAGTTGGGCTGCTCCACATTCGAGCGGGATGACATTTCGCTGCGCCCTACCGCACCAACTTCTCTTTTGAATGCATTACTTTGATGCCATTCTGCCAACTTAGATAGTCTGAAGTAGGTAAGTATATATTTCGTAATGCACCGACCCCCCACCCCGATGCATCGGCCGCTTATCCGACGATGATGCGATCACACGGCCAGTTAGCGGCTCGCTATACACACACAAACACAGCCTGTACAGTCAACTAAGTCTTGTATATACAACAGTTTTAACACACACATATGTATCTACGGGTTATCCTCTCACTTAATTAACTTAACACGCCAAAGGCACACATGTAAGCTCAACATTAACGTGGTGTTTTAAATGTTTACGTAAACGATCGGCGGTTTGTGGTCTTCAATCTTTATTAAGTAGAGTAGTGATGTAATTTAATAGCCTATCGGTCATGTTTTTGACTTATCATAGACCAAGAACTCATACATGTACCTACAACATTGAGAGCTTTTTTACACGTTGAAAATTTATCTCATTTTAACTTCCACTCAGTTGCTCAAAGGCTACCTGCTGGATCCCTTATAGGATATAGTTTGCTGTTATAATATTTATCACAATTATTCTTTAACTTGCTAGTTGTGCACATTAAAACGCTTACATATATACAATGTACATCACAGATTGGTTAAAAGATGACAATATAGTAGAGATGTACCGTAGTCGCCAACTAGCCGGGAAAGTGTGCCACGAACGCATGCAGTCGGCGCGACGGCAAAGCGAAACGAAGTGTCCCGATTGCACCCGAACTTAGCCAAAGCCCACGATCGGCCTAGCCGACTAGTCGGCCAAACCCATAGTCGGCCCATCTCTACAATATAGAAACATAATACTTTTAATTCTCGCGCTTTATATACATTATTCCGTCGACAACTTGCTGGGACGACAGTCATTTGCGACCATGACCGGTGCCGGTGCAAACCGTGTCGAAACGTCAGAAATTAATATCCCGTTAGACGCGTGTAAAATCATAATATAAATATTAATATAGAAACAATAATTCACATGACTACAAATAGATTGACGTACGGACGAACAAAAGGGCTGTAATGTTATTCGGAACGCGCTAACCTCACCCCACCAGTCACGCTTAACGAAACTAGACCTCTACCTACGCTTAGTTACTACGAATTGCGGTGCCAAGATATATCTGTATGTAAGTAAACGGTGAACGGTGAGGTGACGTTAAAACAGTTACAGAACCACTACGAAGGTTTTCGGTTGGAGGAGGCACGTAAAGGATATTCACTATAATTTTTATTTTGATCAGAGGCGTAATCACGTAACGTTTAAAACGCGCGTCAGGTAGTATTTTTCCATATATAAAATAACATTTAGATCTACTTAACGTACATACGTACGCTGCGTTAATAACCCAGAAATGGTTATCATTTCATTATTTAAAAAATCAAACAGTTGCCAAATGTTCCTATAATTTTTACAAACTTCTTGCCAATACATAGTTTAAATGACTTTTATAAATAAGCTGATTGGATTTGTCAACAAGTACTTACCCTATTGTCAGACACGACTGAATTTAACTTAATTTCCATTGAATCGCTAAATATTCCAGATAATCTCCATTGATCCAATAAACCCGATTGAACGATGCTTTGGAATCACTTTTAAACTTTATCTCCGCGAGCATTTATCTCGATTCTGCACTCACTGATATTGGACGTTTTCTTTGTGATCGCAATGAAAGTGTACTTTGCTAAGTTTGTCGCAATATCGCTATATGGCTTGCTGTTCTGATGGGGTAGTGTAAATACCTAGTTGGATTCTTGTTTCATTTTGTGTTTTAGAAATCAGGAGTACTAGTTGAATTGTAGTCCAAGAAGATTACTCTTGAAATTGCAGAGCTAGTACAAGTTCTACGTGTTAAAAAAATAACGCAAAACCGTTTAAGGGTATAACAGCCGTGTTCTGATAAGAAAAAAGTAAAATTGTTTTTTTTTTGCCGCGATGTTTTTTAACTTTGTATGGATTATTATTTTAACGTTATTTTTTTAACATATTGTGTACTAGCTGTTGCCCACGACTTCGTCCGCGTAGAACTTATGCTTGCGCTTAGAAATATGATTATCTTAAGGGATTATTTCCCAGATAAAAAACTATCCTATATCCTTCCAAGGGTCTCAAGTTATCTGTACCTACGGAAAATATCATCTTTTTTTTAAATTTATTTATCAAAAGTACAAAACAATAAACAATGTTATGTTACTCGCCAAACTGCGAGATCTAAATCCGTTCAGGTGTGAAAGGTGCGATGAGATCGTTAGTTTAAATTGCTGAATCTAAATTGAAAACTCCGTTTTTAAAAATATAAATATCTTATAATCATCAACAGACGTTTCTGCTTTAATTGTATATTTTTTATAATGAATTGTTTCTGCCCGCGACTTCGTTCGCGTTGACCGTTTTTTTTTTCATTATTTTAGTACATACCTTAGAATCAATGCACACCGCGTTTTTAAGCGTTTGTGTCGATTTTTTTTCACATGATTCGATACAAACGCGCGTCTACGGTGCATAGGCCCTAAGTACTACACAGACTTCAATGACACCTAAGTGGAGCATGAAAAAAATTATACAATTCATATTGTTAAATATTAATTACATTCATCATCATCATCATCATATCAGCCGAAAGACGTCCACTGCTGGACATAGGCCTCCCCCAAAGAGTGCCAAAGTGACCGATCCCGCGCCACCCGCATCCAGCGGACTCCCGCAACCTTTACCAGGTCATCAGTCCACCTTGTCGGGGGCCTACCCACGCTGCGCCTTCCGGTACGTGGTCGCCACTCGAGAACCTTTCCGCCCCAACGGCCATCGGTTCTACGATTAATTACATTAATGTAAACTATTAACACGTTATTTACACCTATGTTATGTACCCAACCCCCGAATTTTTTGTCCGCGTACAAGCCCACCTTTCCCAGATGGCGTGATCCGTCTCCTTTTCGGGAATATTGCCTTATCGTGACCGAATAGCGCGCGCGAGTGTTATCCCTCTGCGGCTGATCTTCGCCCAGTCGCCGTGCTTCATATCGGCCTTGTATCTCTCGAAGGTCACGAAGGTCATC
The DNA here is from genome assembly GCA_945867215.1 of Epinotia demarniana. Lineage (NCBI taxonomy): Eukaryota > Metazoa > Arthropoda > Insecta > Lepidoptera > Tortricidae > Epinotia > Epinotia demarniana. The sequence continues at coordinate 26,582,338 of OX244263.1, read as the reverse complement.
ATAATGCCGATAAAGAAATATTACAGTTATTTTGGCATCAATGTATATAGTTAATGTAACTACATTGATATCAATATAATTACAATACTTCATTATATACAACATTTTTAGTTTCCCCAGTGGGCATCAGCACAAACAGTTGTTCGCAGCTGGTGACTCGCGAGCACGCAACGTACAGCTGCCCGTGAGAGAAGCAGTCCGTGCGCAGGTCGACGCCGGCTGCGCGGAGAGTCTGCCCCTGCGACTTGTTTATGGTCATAGCGAAGCACACGCTCACTGGAAACTGCAATCACTTGAACTGGAACGGGAAGTTGTTCGGTATCAGTGGAATGCGCGGTATAAATAAAGCTTCCCCAGCACCGCAGCTAAGGATCTGAGCCTCGATGAGATTCCGCTGCAGTCTCACTACCTTCAGGCGGGTTTCATTACACAGCTTCGGCGGAGATAGGTTCCGAAGCAGCATAATAGGGACTCCGATCTTATTCAGGGTCAAAGTGTGCGCTGGTAAACCTGATTCGCTCAAAGAGTTTAAAAATTCCACCGGGTATGTCGTGGCGTTCCCTATCTTCCCTCTAATACATGAGAGGAGGCCTGTGCCCAGCAGTGGGACGTATATAGGCTGATGATGTGTGTGTCGTGGCAGTTCCCTCATCTAAAACAGTGTTAATCGAGCTGTAGACAGCGTTCTCGCCTTCAATTTGCGTTAAAATTCGAGCAGCAGCCTGGTCATTTTTGGGGGTAAGTATGGTTCCGCTCACAAACCCAAGAATTCCCAGTATTATGACAATACATACCTAAATCCGTCATTTGCTAGAGAATATTCTTCCTACATACCTGCGATCTTGTCGCTGAGGTGCGAATTCTCTGAGAGGTCAAGCGGTCTTCTTGTTGTGTAAATGTTTCAGAAGCCCGAGAATCCGCTGTTAATCTTGTTTCACGTTCTGTAATAGTCTCGGAAGCTCCCGACAACGAACGGCGTTCATGATCGTGGCCGAGACGTGGTTCCCTATCTTCACTGTTTTCAAGGAATCTAGAAGCCCGGGAAGCTTCTTCGGACTCCTGAGATCTTGCCACTCGTTTTCTGGCGGCCTCTCTAGAAATTCGTGTCAGGTTCTATCTCTTTCTTGAAGGCATTTTAAGTAATAACGTTTTTGGGGACTTTTGACACATAATTTTGTCTGTCAAATCGACAGAAGGTTTTAGTGTATGTTGTATGAATACAATTTCCTTCAAGCTGTAGAGCTTGAAGGAGCTATGCAGAACTTCACCAATTTCCACGCATTTAGAAGGTCATTCTCCAGGTTTTTGTCGGCGTCTGAACTCCAACAAACCATATCAAACGTATAAAAAAGTTTGATGGAGTTACGTCTCACTGACAACCTCAACGAACTTTCACATTTATTATATGTAGAGATGTTGCCCTTGGATTACTGAATTTTAATGAAGATTAAGTCGAATGACCACTGTATACATTATCTCTCTATTTTTTGGGTCATTACACTCATTTCGAATGTAATAATTCTTTTTAATGACGTCATAAATAAAACATGGTAGCCGGAATCCACTGAAGCTACTGTGATATAAGATAAGGGAAACAAAAATACACATTACATAAAATAATACTGCTTATGTTGACAAACCAGTTTCGGCATCGGCGGACAATCTAGTTGCCTATCTTTTGATTTCCATTGATGTTTCCTTAACTGGTTAGTAAAATAATATGAACTAAAATAATAGAAATGCGAGCTAGTGTTTTTTCTATAAAATAGACTTAGATGTACTCCTTCAGCATTAGACCTAAATAAATAAAATTCAACATTATTTCTATTGAGGATCGTATCGTTTACAATGGGTACAGGGCATATCGTTATTTTACCCTTTTTATAATTTTTTCGCTACTTTTTAACAAATGTTAATTCTTACTGTATTTCTAAAACGATTGTTCAAATTTTCGACAGAGTAAAAAGTCAGCAAATAAGTACGAGTACTTTACCGTCCTTGAATTCTCATTTCTAACAATAGAATCCGGTCGAACTCAAAGAAGTTGGTAACAATTTTTGCAACAGCCGCCATGAGACATGAGCATGACAAATCTAAACTCAATTCCTTTTCTTTTACGACAGGGCTCCACAGTATTTATTGGCTCCTTATTTTCAAGTCTAGTAAGGGTACTAAGACAACCCAGGGCCTCCAAAAACAATCATAGATAGGCCTCGTTAATGGTAGATTTATTCATAAGGGTGCAAACGGGGCTTAAGTGTGCGTTCCTTACCCCAATCAAGAAGGAGCATTTTTATTTAGGAACCCTTGGATGCTTGCCCCTGCCCCTGGTAATGCAGCTGGAAAAATTATAGACGTTCTGGAAAAAATAGAAGAGTAAGAAGGTCATGAGATTAAGTGACTGGTTTTAATAACACGCGTTGTTTCTTAAATATATGTAACTAGCTTCTGCCCGCGACTCCGTCCGCGTGGAACTCGTTTATATCGCAGCTCCATACAAACTTTTACCCCCCCATTTCACCCTCTTAGGGGATGATTTCGGGGATAAAAATATCCTGTGTCACTCTCCATCCCTTCAACTATCTCCACTTAAAAATCACGTCAATCCGTCGCTCTGTTTTGCCGTGAAAGACGGACAAACAAACAAACAAACAAACAAACAAACAAACAAACAAACAAACAAACAAACAAACAAATAAACGAACGAACGAACGAACGAACGAACGAACGAACGAACGAACGAACGTACGCACGCACGCACGCACGCACGCACGCACGCACGATGGTAATGGTCCATTACTCCTTAATATCCTATTTTAATAGTTTTTCGTACCCAGGGTGTACTGCGCAGACCTTGGAAAATAAAATTTTCTGACTGTGACATTGAATACTTTTACATCTTATTATAACTCTCCTTAATACTTACATACTTTTAAAAGCATGTTAATATCTATTTCTAATTTCACGTTATTCGGCGATTGCCAACCATATTTACTAACATTTAATGCTAAATGATTTGATGTGCCTCTTTTCGTATCGAAAAAAATCCTAAAGGTCAAGGTCAAAATTAATTCTTTCAAAATGAGTAGTTTTAGACAATTATTGTTAAGGTCAACTACCTCATTGATTAGGGTTCTAATCGCACCTGGCCTGTTTACATAATAGAGCGCCAGCTTATAACTAAGCTGTCATTGTGAAAGGAAGAACACCGTACTGTAACGTAAATTGTAATCTTGGATCATTCTTTAAGTACTTCATACCAAAGTATAGTTAACAAACATCAAAGAATACCATTTACTTTAACATTACAATTTGATAATATTAGCGGGAAAAAGATAAAGATTCAAGAGTCCTGAATTTATTTTACAGAACCATCGTAAAAAAATATTGACAATCTGACACAAATCACCCAGTGCAAAACCAAGCAAAGCTTGTACTATGGGTACTAGACGAGACGACGATATAGATAAATAAATACTTAAATTCATGAAAATGTGACTCTGGAACAAATATTGATGCGACACACACGTAAGTGACCTTAGTAGTTTTCGAACCCAGGACCTCTTGCTTCGTAGGCAGGGTCACTAGGTCACTACCATTTAGGCTAAAGCGGTCGTCATAATTCCTGCTACACACGACAACGATTTATCGTAACGATTTGATTGCGCAATCCGTTTAAGCAGTTTTATCGATCGTGTGTGTGACGAATCGTTGCAGATTATCGTTACGATTTGTCATACACACGATCGAGAAAACTGTGCAAATCGGTCTGCACAGATTAATCGCTACGATGTATATGTAGTTATATGTGTATCGTGTAGCAGGCATAAGGTAAACGTCCGAGTGCTCGACGCTGTACCAGTATATTTCTGGGCGGTTCAACGACACTTCGGGAGCTCAAATACCGCGAGCCATCCGGTTGCCTCTCGGCCACTGCAACTACGCGTCATTGCTTTAAATAACTCTTTTCCGAAGTGATTACCCGTCGAAAAAGGGCTTTACCGCCTAGCCAATTTTTACATAGTTGCATACATCCTTTTACAACAAGACTATATGTATACTCTTTTGTGAAATTCAGGTACCTCGCCTTCCGCACCCGGTGCCCTTTCTTGTCTGATATTATCGGAATTTTTTTAAGCTTCCGCTCGATTGAGACCACTTCAGTTTATGCATATTAAATTATGGCTTTTAGGCGCGGTTTTTGGCGGTATATTGGGGATAATAAAAGCATTATGATGCGTACCTGTGCCGGAGCATACTCGTGAAAGTCTCTAGATAAATAATTCGCGGATAAACCGAAATGAGAACGTGTTAAGAAGGGTAAAAGAGAAGAGAGTGATCTTGGACACCATCAGCACTAGAGGGTGGAAAATGATTGGTCATTTGATACGGATACGGCACGACAACTTCTTTAAAACCATCATGGAAGGAAAGATAGAAGGAAGGAGAGGCAGGGGAAGACCACGGCGCAGGACCAAATAAAGGAAAAAGCTGGTGTTGGATAGTATCAACAAATCAAAGGGCTTGCGTGCGACAGAGAGAAATGGAAAATACTCCACCGACAAGAGGACACCTCTTAAATTTATGATGATGATGGGGATTAAATTGGACGGAACTTTGACGGAAGCGCAGAAGTCCAAACTCAGGTTTGCCAGCGAGCTATGAAGCGTAGCATATAAGGTGTAAAGCTGGATTGCATCCGGAAAACCACGCTGCGCTCTAACACCCAAATAGAAGATGTAGCTCGAAAGGCGGCCAAGTTAAAGTGGGACTGGGCTGGTCACTTCTAACGCATGCCGAATGAGCTACGGGTCAAAGAGACCAAAAGCAAGGGTGCTGGGTTAGAATAGCACCACCAGTGTCGTACGAGTCGTACTAAGGGAACAGGGTTGAAGTGTGTTGTGGGCGATGGGCTAGCAACCTATCACATTTTGTCGATCTTTTATACCCACATTTATGCTAAAAATGGCACTGTAACACAATGATCATGTGCTCTGCCTACCCTTTTATAGGGATAAAGTATATCTGCAGGTATGTATGTAATAATATTAGTACGGATGTCTATCGACTATCCCACACACCCTGTTGGCACGGCACCTCTATTACAGCGACGGTAATGAGAACAGTCGCCACGGCTTAATGCGGACTGTTTGTTCAGCAAACAAGTCTGTGTAGGCGTTCAATTTGCCAGTTATTACAGGCTAGGCTATAATTATCTGGATTCTCGCACGCTTAAACACTGTAGCTAAACCCTAAGGCATATCCTACTAAAAGTTTTCGTGACATTATATTGCCTCTGGGAACCCCCCAAATTTTCGGGAATTATCGGATTGGGTCGGTCAGTTATCTACACTAATACGAGTATTATGTGTATTATAAAGAGGAAAGATTCCATTGTTTTTTTGTATTGAATAGGCTCCGAAACTCCTGGACCGATTTGAAAAATTATTTTACCATTAGAAGCCGACATTATCCCTGATAGGCTTTAACCGCAAAAAAATGCTTCATTCCTACGGGAAAACGGAAAACTAACCGTGCGAAGCCGGGCCGGACAGCTAAGTGTTTAGTTGTAAGTACTTTCTTGACACTGCTTGTATAGTCTGTAATAGACTTAAAGGCCATTGATGATGGTGATGAACGAAATAATTTCATTAATTATTGATTTGATCTGTCGACAACCCTGTCTCTCTGATCATGGTGATTGGTGAGGTAACCAAAAATTCTTTATGACTAAAATTTCACACTTATCTGCAGTGCCATCACAAAGGCAGTGTTCTTTCTGGTCTTTAATATTCTGTGCAACAACCAGCAACCTTCACTAGACCGAGTAATGTAAGTTGAATCGTCAGCCCCGCTATTCTGTAACTTGTTCTAACCTCACCTCACTGTTCACCGACAAATATATATACTGACGCCGCCATTCTTAGTAACTAAGCGCAGTCAGAGGTCTAGTTTCGTTAGGCGTTACTGGCATTAGCGTGTTCCAAATAGCATCCCAGGCGACGATTGTTATGTTGGTAAAATATGGGCCCGAATATACTAAGTTAGCAATGACACCCGAATTTTCATCGTCATGACGTCTGAAACAATCGACCTACATTCCAACTCCACAGTTTAATGACGTCATAACCGTAAAGCCCGCTTAACAACGAGGTTTAAACCTGACGACGGAACTTCGCCCAAATATTGGAACAGGGCACACGGAACTTCGCTAAAAACGGTCCGCCTAATGAGGCTGCCTTAATTATGACGTTACAACGCGCCAATGTTTGCACGGGCTGTTTTCCCATTGCACGGTGCATGCACACAGCTTGTGTAGTGGCGGGGTGGCAAACATGTCTCACTTTCATCGCAGACGCATACACATTTTCAACCTAACAAAGACAATCTATTTTTAACAACCTCCAATACTGCTGGTCGAATGCGTAACGTAGTCTAAATGTCATTTTGTTTGGTAAAATGACTGTGGAGTTTTCCTAACAATTGTTCGAACGATACGTTATGATCACCATAGCTGTAGAAATATCGTAGATTGATGAAGATCCAATACGGATTGACTAAGAATACAGCCCGGCTAAGATATACGTCGCGAATGGCAAATTTGTATTCGGGCTCCGTTTGCGCTAAACATATTTATTTTATTCTGCAATCATAATATGGGTCGCCATTTATACGCCGGGAAAATCTACAAGTGATGACGCGAATGTTTTCTACAGACTTTCCACATCCGTAAAAACACGCTAAGTATACAAGTTAGTAAGTGTATTATTGACCGTATGATCCTAAAAAAATGCCGATCTATGAAACCTGGTAGCCGAACCAAATGTCATATCAGGTGAGAGCAAAGCGCTGGCATCGCTGGCTTGTCCACCTCGAGAGGATGGGAGAAGATCGACTGGTGAAGAGAGAATGCTTGGGCCGACCGATCCTGTCGCTCGTCCCAAATATCGCTGGAAGGATATATTGGGAGCGGATCTGCGCGAACTCGGAGCCGGCACTAGCTGGCAAGACATTGCGCAGAATCGAGCAAAGTGGCATGCTGTCGTGCAAGCCTAGTTAGTGAGTTTTTAGAGATTTTTATTTTTTTATGTTATAGGAGGGAAACGAGCAGACGGATCACCTGATGGTAAGCGATTACCGCCGCCCATGGACCCCTGCAACACCAGAGGTGTTTGAGTGCGTTGCCGGCCTTTAAGGATGGAGCTCTGGGAACCTTACTCACCATCAGGAACACAACACTACAATACCTACGGAATATTTAGGCAGCAGTGCTATTATGGCTGTGGTCTTCTGTAAGGCGGAGGTACTTCCCCAGTCGGGCTGCTCCAGATTCAAGCGTGATGACATTACAGTATGCGGAGTCCCATGGGCTCAGGTATAATACTTCCAAGAGTGTGTTGCTGGTATTTAAGGCGGGGGTCAAATGCTATCAACGAGTTCCACCGGCTTACCTATACGGTACACCTCTGAAAATGGTAAAGGAGTTCAAATACCTGGGCCATTGGGTCACGGAGACTCTGAGAGACAACAAGGACGTGGAGAGGGAGCGTAAGGCGCTGTCAGTCAGGAGCAACATGTTGATTCGTAGGTTTGCCAGGTGTACCGCCGACGTTAAGATCACCCTTTTTAAGGCGTTCTGCCAATCCTTTTACACCTGCAGCCTATGGATCAACTATACCCAAAAGGCTTACAGCGCCCTACGCGTCCAATATAATAATGGTTTTAGGATGCTGTTGGGGCTGCCACGCCATTGCAGTGCATCAGGGATGTTTTGCGATGCGCATACGGATGGGTTTCACGCCATAATGCGTAAGCGTGTCGCGTCCTCGCGTCCCTGCTGAGGCGCCTGCGTGGCAGCCCGAACAGCCTCCTGCAAACGGTGGCGGCGCGCCTGGATGGTCCTTTCCTATTCCACTGGGATAGGTTGCATAGGGCATCCAACTGACGACTGCGAATAGTAATATAATACCTACTAACATAGTTGTTAAGACCTTTATTACTAACGAATTATGGAAACAATTCCGAAATAAATGATTTGATTGATTGATTGATTGATTACGCTGTGCCCTACCTCTCTCCGAATGTCATATATAGGTATAGGTCACCCTTCTAAGATGACTTTGTAGTCAGTCTATCAGTCTGTCAGTACCTGCAACTACTTCTTGCACAAGTGGGGGCGGAAAGCGTCGGAAGAGGTCCAACTACAACCCACGCAGCTGCATGGCTCAACCAACACCCTTGAATATTGACATTTAATGTTGACTACATTAATGTCCTGTCCATTTCACCATGTCAAACATCTAATATTGTTAATGTGAAACTAATTGCCTACGTTTAGGAGTCAAAGCGGACCCCGAGCTCCTTTAGGGGGAGCTCCAACAGGGAATAACGCTAGGTAATGAACTACTAGATTCCCACGCAACTTCGCCACATATTCCTGAAAACTCAGGCCAAAGAAATATTTTTTGCACTCGGATGAGCAGTCCCGGAGATATGGAGATTTGACGAGCTTTGTCAGGTTGCGGGCATATTTAGCAAGCGTTGAATTATTAGGAATAAAATCCTGTGTATGCTCCGTTCAGTTTAAGAGACGCCCTGTTTCTATATTTTGTAGGTTGGTAGTTATGTCGCCCATAAAAAAACACGTGCAAATTCTCAACAGATGGCGTTGCGCTTTGCTGTCCCAAAAACGCAGCCAATTCTTTGTTTATGCTCGTATTGTGTTAGATTTCAAAACGGTCCGCTGACCCGTTTGTGCGTTCATGCACTAGAAAGTCCTTTGGTGTTAGTTGGAATTTTTGCTTTGCAAATTGTTCTCCGAATTTTAGGCCGCTAGCTTTGGCTTACAGTTCTTTGTTTAGTTAATGTCGGCAGTTTTGTAAGTGGTATTAGATAAGTGGAAGGCCGAGACGGAGATGGCGGGATGAGCTGAGGGGCGTTTGTTAGTGCTTTACCTCATAAGCATAAATTACTTGTAGTTATTCACCGGATCGCATTTCACCTCGATCCTATAATTAATTATGGCGTTGTGTCTCAATCGTATTTTTTTTTTGTCGCTATTATTTCTAGTCGCATTTCACCTCGATCGTGCATTTAACTATCGCGTTGTCTTTATCCTGTTTTTTTTTGTCGCTATTAGTTTTAGTCGCAATTCACATCGATCATGTATTAAATTTTCGCTTTGTATCCTAATCGTTTATTTTTGTATTAGACAATATCTTTACTCGCAAAGCACCTTTTTCGCTTAATTTTTTTATAGCTTGTAGACAACAGGCAGATTATGAATGGATGACATGACCTCATTGTGACCACTTGGAATGCTTAACTACTTCTGCTGCTGACTGTACATGCATGTTAGAAAGGGAGGCAGATATTGATATTGCAAATTGTAGCTACTTATATAAAAAGCGATCCAGGAGATAAACTACAACTGCGAAATGCGTTTAAAAAACAGAACTACATAGATATAGTGCTTAAAGGAAATATGGCGTTAAGTAATAACGCTTTACAAACAAATATTTATCGCGGTGAAATGCGACTAAGGTAAAAAACTACGCGAAAAGTAAATAGCCTATGAATTTTATACACCGTTGTGACTGGCGACAAGACATTTTACTACAATAAAAAAATCTGTGTAGAAATTTTTAGATCGCGACGAAACGCGATCCGGTGAATAACTACAAGTAATTTATGCTTATGAGGTAAAGGACTAACAAACGCTGAGGGGTGGTGCTCACTTAATGTTTCGAACGTACGTTAGGATTACGACAACTCCACTCCACTGTTCCGTACTAAAAATGACATTTAGATCTACTTGACGCGCGTACAATGCGTTACGTTATCGACCTACTGGATGCATTTTTGTTGTATTATTTGGATTTTTTAAGTTCGATGGTATTATTTATCACGTACAAATTACCAAAAGATTGTGATTATAACATCAGAGTAACATAGATATATACTTAAGCTATAGTTTTTTCGCATTTTAAGTCGCAGGCACGGGTTAATGGAAATGTTCGACATTGACATTGATCCAAACATCCAATATTAACTGACTAATATTTAAAAGCTGTCCCCACGTTTTCTGATTTAAAAACCGCTACACCTCGATAACGAAAGTTGTCGGATATCATCACGGGGATACGCGTATGCAAATTGGGTGCGTATTTTCTAATTAGCACGTTAACAAGTCGTAAATATAAATTGCCGTCGTTTGGTTGGCAAGAGAGGTCGCGAAAGGTTCTGTTTCTGTACTGTTAACATCCTTTTTCATGTTCGACGAGGAAGTGACAAGATCATTGGCGTTTGCGATTTTCGTTGTCATTTGTTGGCTGTAAATACTGGCAAATAAGTGGAAATAATTATTGCGTCCGACCAGCGAATCGAATTACGGCTAAAAAGTGGCATATTTCAGAAATCTCAAGCTAACATGAAATGCAAAATACAACGTAGTGATGAGATTATTTTGTGTTCGACTTTTTATAAAACTGTAATTAGAATTTGAATCTTGTATCAATAGTGATAGAGTTGCTTTTTGAATGGACTACTTTGGTGCAATTCGGCCAAATAAGCTCAAGGACTTATTCAAGGGGCAACCTGGTTTGATAGCCGATTGGTGAAATAGTTGCTATATAATCAACTAGTTTCTGCCCGCGACTCCGTCCGCGTGGAACTCTTTTATATCTTAGCTCCATACAAACTTGTACCCCCTATTTCACCCCCTTAGGGGATGATTCCCGGGATAAAAACTATCATGTCCTTCCCCGGGACTCGAACTATCTCTTTACCAAATATTATCTAAATCAAGCAGTTTAAGCCTGAAGAGGTAACAGACAGACCGACACACTCGCGTTTATAATATTAGTAAGGACGGATTTGAAAAATGCGTTAGACAACCCTTCCTGGTTGGTCACAATTTCACAAAACGTTACAATCTATGCAGATACAGCAACTATTACAAATAGACCGAGAACTGACCGGAAGAAAATGAGAAAGTCACCACGTGGTTCTCGAAGAAAGCTTAGGACATGAAAATGGCAACTGAAAAGGTCCTAGCTTCCAAGAGTATGTATACATTTACGTAGGATTTTATCTTTAGTTTTAAATTTCCGTTAAAGGGAGACATAACAAGGGTTAGTGATAGGGAAGGATTAATATATGATAGAGACAGATATGGTATGGCGGTGAAGCAGTGTGTACATAACGTGTTTAAAGTGTGGTGCACAAATAAAAGTGTTTTATTGTTAGGCATATTATTAAAAAGAAAACCTAATGCTCCCTTTATGAATGAATGAAATGAATGAAAATACTTGTCCATAATGTATGTGACATAATTATGTATGCATGCGACTGTCGATAGTTGTGATGGAAGGTTCATACAACTTTTTTCACCCCTCATCTTCCTATGTAACCATTTTCCTCTGAGAGGTGCTATAAGACCATTGTGGGTCGTCCCACAGTCAAAACGCAAGTAATAATGTCATAAAACGTTTGTAATGTGTTGTGGGGTCGCGAGTTTTCAAATGCCTAATACATTTGCCCCGCGTGACGACCAAGAACAAACGTCGTAAATAAACATTGCGAATTTGCACAGAGAGCACAGCTCCCCTACTGTGGAAAGACAGGTCGTTTTAATCTACCTAGGGCGGTAATACTCTTACAATGAATGGGTCAGATCGCAGATATTTGACTCCCGAACCGAAAGCAAAGCGATCTTCAAATGTTCGATCTGAGGCGCTACCACGGAAATCGAAACTCGAAGTTCGTATACGTGCATCCCTGTCACTCGAATTATGTAAGTGCGATAGAGATGGATATACCCGAAACTTCAAATTTCGCAGTTCGTGGTTATAGCTCTGAGGCTTCTCTTAATTCCGTTACTGGCGAGTACAAAAATGTATGTGATAACTTAATTAAAAAACTAAGAAACTGGAGCAACAGGGCGTGGCAGACCCCGACTCGCATTGACATCAGTAGTTCATACGGATCTACGTGCAGCTCAAATACATCCACAGACGACCCGGGACAAAAAACAACAACAAGAATGTCCTGGCGAAGAATGATTAGGAGAGCAGATAAAGAGGCGTGTACAAAATTTTACTTGGATCCGCTTGGCCAGGAAGTGTGACTTTCCGCATGCGAATAGAACTTCAATTATTTTGTGATCTGCTGTATCCTAATATTATGTTAACTTCACAGACCCGCTAGATAGGTGGTATTTGCCATTGTACAATCAAGTGTAAAAATATGAGTGCATACATTCATACAACTTACTCATAAATATGTCTCATGGCTTTTAAGTCGGTGGATGAAGAGTAACAGGAAATATTTATGAGTAAGTTGTCTGCACCCTTCTTTTACAAGCTTTTTATTAACTTGCAATGTATGTCACTTTGTAACTATGTTTGTTCGGATGGAATCTTACAACTCAATTTTGAAGCAGATATCTTCAACCGATTGAGCTGATATTTTGGGTAAAGGTATAGTTTGGATGACAATCATTGCCTGACCATCGAGCTGACATGATGATGAAGACAGAAAGTGGCCATGGAAATCAACCTCGTTGAGTTTGGGTAGTCTCAATGGCGGTCTCAATCAGTCTCAATCAGTCTTCATTGACGGTATACAGAAAACAGTCGGCAATAAAAGTTTGTATCAAAAATGCACTCTTCACTGCACAACCAATTATGAAGTAAAAGATTCCACGGTGTGCACATGAATAATAACATAGTCGAGTTGACTACATTATGAAAATTTATAAAACGTGCGGTTAATTTAAAATGAAAAGCCGTCACTCCCGAGTACTCACCATGAGCGATCTCCTTTAACTGCTTCATTTATGTAAAGGGTTAACGGTTAAAAGCAGATAAGTGCTTTTGCCTTCCCCTATTAACGCTCGTGCACATGTTTGGTTTGTTTAAAGGCCTATTCACAACCGACAACTCGCCTTGCCTGATCCAGTTCCAAGTCCCTATTATTTGATTTGGTTTGGTGGGTTGCGGAATGAGGAATATAATTGGGGAGAATTAATTAAATAGGGTTATCAAAACAAGTGCAGACCTAATTTCTTAACGAAACAGAGTATTTATTTAAATATTTAGTTCCGTGTTATTTTTAACGAGGAAGTTACCCCGATCAAAGCACTCTAACGGCAATAGAGGGATCGCAGGTTCGAGTCCTGTCGGGGGCTACAGACGAAGGTGGTTTATTTTTCCATTATATTTTTTCTCTCATCATATCGTTATCAGTCGTATCATATCGTTTAAATGAAGACCTGTTTGTGAGTGTGCTTGTACCTACTAGTTCAATTTGAACAGTGGGTACATATTTCGCGATTTCCGACATTAAGGTAAGTGGTGTTACTATATTAGAGGACGCTGAAGAGGAAGATTTTTTTTTTATAATATTCGCAGCCATTTGCCATTCACACAGAGTCCGGAATTCGTGGCGGTGATTTCGAGGCATCTCGATCAATGATCATTCATCGATTACTTGATGATCATGAAAACGTCAATGTCCTTATCAGTCCACGGAAGTAAAACGAAGAGGGGTTGTAGACCTATTCCTTAGTCACTGATTTACATAGTTGGCAAAGAGTACTTCAGATAATACGAGTAGTAGGTACCTAATACGAGAAAGAAAACAGAGCACGGGAAAAGGGCTCATTTTTATGCACACGTACACCTTTACCAAATCCAAGGACTTAGTAGATCTTTTCGGAATCTTCGTCCATGTATTCGTCCGTGCTAGCTGGGCGGTTGGGAATAGACCCATACCCCATACACCATTAGCAGGATAGGCTGGGCTCGCTATTGGGGTTAGGTTATATCGTCACGTTTTACGTCGATAATATACTGAATTGTGACGATAAAAGCTATCGTGCTAGGGCCTCTGCAATACTTTTAATAAACAGAGTACCTCCCTCCATAAAAAATTACGCGAACCATCCCTATGTTAATACTTTTTTTATTTATTCAGCTGCAGGCTCCGCAAAGTTGGTTCTTCATTACCACCCTTTATAGTCTGTCATCTTGTTATTATCAAGAAACAAGTCCCAAACAATCCCAAGCCTTTGAATTGTGAATAAGGAAAGATTGTTGGCTCGTTTTTCCTTAAATCAACGGAGTTATTTATGAAATTGTGGTTACAGAATTTGAAAAAATTAAGATCGTTCTTTTAAAAATTTAACGAATACTTAGTTGTTTTGTGAAAATAAGGGTCTAGATGTTCGCTTATTGTTCATCACATACATACATGCATACATACATTCACGCCTTTATCCCTAAAAGGGGTAGGCAGAGCACATGAAACTTGTGTTCCAGTATCACTTTTAGCATAAATGTGGGTATCGACAAAATGTGATATCGCAGTGACAGGTTGCTAGCCCATCGCCCACAACACACTTCAACCCTGTTCCCTTAGTCATCACATAGTATAAAACAAAGTCGCTTCCCGCTGGAACAGGGACAGATCCCTATGCATGGTTATATCTTTAAAACTACGCAACGGATTTTGATGCGGTTTTTTTAGATAGTGCTATTCAAGAGGAAGGTTTTTATCTATAATAAAGTACCCGTGCGAAGCCGGGGTGGGTCGCTAGTACTATATAATAACATATTACTATTTACTTATTATTTGACGACCGCTTTAGCCTAGTTGGTAGTGACCCTGCCTACGAAGCAAGAGGTCCTGGGTTCGAATCCCGGTAGGGGCAAAAAATTTTATGATGGGCATGAACATTTGTTTCTGAGTCATGGATATTTGTATGGATATATATTTAAGTATTTATATCTATTATATATATCGTCGTCTAGTACACATAACACAAGCCTTACTGAGCTTACTATGGGACTAGGTCAATTTGTGTAAGGTTGTCCCCTTATATTTATTTATTTATTTATATTCATCTTATAACCCAAACGTAATTACTAGTTAGTTACTCAAGAACTATTTTTAACAGCCGTTATTTGACAGCCGTGATCCTGGTACAATAAACGTCAATGATCACATATGATGACATAAATTGTACTGATTATAATATATTGGATGTAAGGGCATTATCAGTATATTTTATATACCTACTTATTAATAGTGAAACAAAAGAAAGATACATTTTCTTTCATTGTTTGGCAACCAACAGTGACAGAATAATCCACGCGAAAACAAAAGACTACTCTTAGAATTGCGCGCGTTCGAAAAAAGGGTGCAATCGGAAACTATTCGCGAAGCGGGATTCATGAGCCATTTTGATTGAGCCATCTTGATTTAGCCGTGTAGTGCGAATCGGGCTAATTCGACTACACTCGTATATATTTACGATACAGTGTCGAGTGACTCGCTGACCACGATGTTTTTAAAAAATATTATTATCAATGTATAAAGGCCAAAAAACGAAAACACTCATAGAGATATGTAGCCAGCGCCAGCCAATCGTTTTAGCATGTATTATGAAGACGTAAAAACAAAAGGCGATTGTATGCCTCGTTTTCTCGTGCACAAGAAGTCATTAACGTGTCTCTTACACGGCAGCGTAGTTTACAAAAATTGATTAAGTCTCCTTAACACATTCACTGAAAAGAACCCGCCCAGCGGGTTCCCTCTTTAGTGGGAAAGCCACGGGAACGGCTTGGAGCGTAGTGATTCTTTCATTCATTCAGTCAGTTCATTCTTGGCAGTGAATGTGTTATAAAAACCACCTCAAAATTCGAGTCATCATCATCATATCAGCCGAAAGCCGTCCAATGGACATAGTGCCAAAGAGACCGGTAATGCGCCACCCACATCCAAAATTATTGTCGCCGAATGGAACATCTGTGTTAAACCTGTTATCTTAATCGCCGACAAATCATTGTACTTTAAATAAACAGAAAATTCTAGCTACATTAACACCCCTTAACAATAACATGTTACAATACAAATATACACTTGCGTCTTTCTTGATATTATCCAATATTGATGAACACACAAATTCGAAATTAAGTGGAGTGTAAAAAGCGTACCGTATGAAAGAAATTCAAAGGCGCAAACAGAATACAAGATATATTTTCTTTTCACGTGAGTGACGTTTCCTCATTGTTGTTAACGTGTTCAGTATTCCCTAGGGCTTTCTGGCAACTGTATTAACGCCAAAAGCCAAATGATATGTATACCCTGTCAAGATAATGATACTATTTAGGTACTTGTTTAGCTTAATATATAATTTACTTGCACAATTGCAATGCTGATGCGTTGCGCGAGAATGCCGCCAGCCCGCCAGCGCTTCGGTCATGACCATCAGTTACGATAACCAGACGTTTCGCGATTTCCGCAAATAACTTTTGCACTCTGGCACCTCACGGACCGAGGGTCTCGCCGCCAAATGGTACAAAGTTGTACTCTCTGCCGAGGCCTCTATATTTAATGCGTTTCAGATTTAGTATATTTTCTTCAATTTAGTTGTTAATATTAATAATATTGTATTTATCTGATGCGTAAATTACATTGGTGTCTAGCTCGATTTTTGTAAGATTGTTTCTGAATATGTTATTGTTCACCTGTAATAGTACTTGTATCTCCTATTATTCTTTTTCCTATTAACAATAAATCCTATTACAAAATGTAAACAAAATAACATCATCATCATATCAGGTTAAAGACGTCCACTGCTGGACATAGGCCCAAAGAGTGACAGTGACCGGCCAACCGTGTCCAGTGGACTCCCGCGACCTTT
Source organism: Epinotia demarniana (assembly GCA_945867215.1). Lineage (NCBI taxonomy): Eukaryota > Metazoa > Arthropoda > Insecta > Lepidoptera > Tortricidae > Epinotia > Epinotia demarniana. The sequence goes on along the minus strand of OX244263.1, from coordinate 26,565,630 downwards.
ATCAGGTCATCAAAAATTACATAATTTTTTATTATTGTTGCAGGTGTGACGCAGAAGGAATGTTGAACAAAGGTACGTAAACGCAACCTTATCCAATCCTATTACTCATTCGGGGTTGGAACTTAAAGTTACCTATGCAATGAAATCAGAACCATATCGACAGTCAAGAAGAAAACAAACCACACTCAAATGATCTGATCTGGTGATCTTTACAGAGTGAATAGGCACTATCTAGGTATGAATACAACACCCTCGACCTCATCATCACGTATTTACTATCAGCCACTATCAGGTGAGATAGTGGTCAAATGCGTATCTATACGTAAATAATAATAATAATAAAACGTTCGTCTGTTAGCGAGCTACGATGCCTCAGGCAAACACACCCTCTCTCTCCCTCTTTTATTTTACTGCGTTAGAAGAGTAATGTACTTCTTCTTGTTCACAAGTACCCGTTACTGGGGCAACTGTGTTCTCATTGTATCGCATACGTTGAACTTACATCATATGAATTTTAATTAGCGCAGATATTCGCTGTAGAAACTTGCGAGTAATTAAACAACAGGAATATTCTTTGATAAACGCAACCCTTTAGAAATTCGTATGATGTTTCTCAAAGTAAAAGTGAGCCAATGCAGCCGAGCGATAAGGTAAGCTCAATCTAGCCTAACGAGGCGACGTTTGAACCCGCGTGGGGTTCAAACGTCGCCTCGTAACACTAGCTTTAAAAATAAAAAAACCATTGTTGCTATTTGGTGAAGGATAACATCGTGAGGAAACCGGTATAATGAGGTCTTGTTTTCCCTCTAGGTTGGAGTCTACGCCAAGGGATTATAGGTACCATACCGGACCCAGCCTGGTTTCAGCAGTACCTGGAAAAACGCTAGGAGTTTGATTAGGTTTCTCAAAGGTAGCTCGTTGGAAATTCCATTTTACCCCGTCGATTATTTTACCACGATGGTCGCGAACAAGTCATCGGTACGCCTGGTGATAAACTGATACCGAAGGGAACACACAAAAATTCTAAAGTCACTGACCCCAAAAGTTAAAACGAAAACCGTTTTGGTTGTCGAAAAATCTGAAGCAGATGATTCTATACAGTTTATAAGTCGATAAATATCTTGACAAATTCCATAATTCTTCAGTGGATCATGGATTTCGAAATTATGAAATTCGGGGAAATATGCTTTTGCTTTCTTTTTTTTACTAGATGGGTCGTGGGTTTGAATTGCATCACTTTGGAAAATTCAACAGCGTTACAAGTTTAACGTGTCTAATTACATGGACTATTTAAACGACCATGTAAGATTCCCACCCGACGGGCCGGGATCGGTCGCGTGGCCATCGCAACGGATGCACGAACAGCCGGCGGTAGCCGACCGCGTCTTAATAGAGTGCAGGTCGGATGCGACGACAGCCGGGTGCAGCCTTCCACGTCCGCGCGGAGCCGATCGGGTCACAAGTCCATTCAAATCTGAAATGTAACGTCTGTATTAAAGCGTCCTTTGGCAACTTGAAAATTTGCAGGCGCGCTCCGCCCGGCCCGGTCGGTGAGAATCGTACATTAACACTTTCACTGCCAGGAACCCGTCTAGCGGGCGCCTACGCCGTAGTCGCTTTCCGCTACATACGAGAGCAACCACGGCCACGTAGCCGATGCTACGAGCGTAGCGCGTAGCGATTCTTGGCAAAGAATGTGTAATGTGTCCAATATATATGGTAGCCCCGTCATTGCAGGGTTATACATCAGGGCGGAAAAATCGAATGCCACATGGATGGCAACTACCTTAAATATTGTAAATAGCACATTTTGTGTAAGGGAGACTTTCCTTTGTTTTTAAAATACTGCATTTAAGTATTTATGAAAAATCGCTTGCCTCAGTCGGGACTCGAACCGGTCAAATGTGACAAAAAATACTGTGCTGTATTTTATGATGCAGATTGAAAGGGTTACTAATAAGGTTCATTTTTCTCTAAATAACAAATACAATCAGAATAACGGAAGTCCATGAAAATTAACAATTACCTTATCAGTAACCCTTTCAATCTGCATCATAAAATACAGCACATTATTTTTTGTCACATTTGACCGGTTCGAGTCCCGACTGAGGCAAGCGATTTTTCATAAATCCTTAAATGCAGTATTTATTTTTTTTAAAAACAAAGGAAAGTCTCCCTTACACAAAATGTGCTATTTACAATATTTAAGGTAGTTGCCATCCATGTGGCATTCGATTTTTCCGCCCTGTATATTAGGTATTATATTACTGTTCATATCAGAGCTATTAACTTCACAAATTAAAGACAACAAAATTATTTTCAATTCATTGAAAACATTCAAGTGCTCCTAATTTCATATAATTATTAATTTTGCTTTTCTTTGTCACACAGAAAAAATACGATGCTCGTCGAGGTGACCTTTCCATTTTTGACCTTCAAATATGAACTTTTGCGAGCCACGACAATTAGCTAGGGGTTGACGGAAATAAGGGTGCTGTGCAATCATTAGTTGAGGGCGGGAACGAAAAAGAAAAAAAGAAGTGCTTCACGCGCGACGCTCATAGCTGATCCCGTGGGTTTCCTCGTATATAGCGGAAAGCGACTGCGGCCGAAGAATAAATAATAGTACTACGTACAGAAGGTTCACTGTTACAAGTTACGTTGACAAGCGAATGAGGTAAACCGCGAACGCGTGCGTTCCATAGCAACGCGTGGCATCCACTATGGTACCTACCAACTAAGTTGGTAACCGGCCTGTACCTTATACTTGTAGCGGCTCGATGTGATAAATTTAGTTGAAAAAATGAAAAACCTAAGATTTATTTACGATGTCATTTGAGCCAGTTTTTAGAGAGGAACAAATGCTTGTATGGGAGCAACAAAATTAAAGAACATTTTTTGTACTAATCGTTGTATGGAAAATCAAGTAAGTTGCTGTTTTCGCCGAGAAATACTGCGTTTGGGTTCATAGTTATGATACAATTTTGTATCTTGAAAAGCGTAAGGATTCTATTGGTAGCTGTAAATTTACTCTTGGACAATAAAAAAAACATATTTTTCTAAACTTTCAAGGTCCACATCTTTTTCATGAAAAGATATGGATAATTAAAATCATATTTTGTAATTAATGCTCATTACAATAATTTGATGGTTTACTATCCATTGAGCAACGCTACGTTATCAATTATAACATAACATGACGTAACTACCCCATTGTAATAGAAGGCGCCCGTAGTCCGTCCGTAGCAGCTTACTGCCCATATGTGGCGTACGACCGAATGGGTTAAGCGTATTATTTGGTAAAGCCGGCGAGGTGGTGAGACGGAACGGGAATGGAGTTAAATTAATTAGCAGAACTTGCGATTACAGTTCGATCAACGTTAAATATTGCGCCGGCAGCTGTCATTCCATACAAACTTGAAAAACTACATATATTCAGATTTTAACGAGCACTGTTTACGATCACCGGTGCAACCCACCCTGATTGTTTAAACATGTCATATGACAACTATGAAAGGATTACCAAGAGCTAGAATTACGTACTGTTCTCAAGAAAAAAAAATGTACTATTTAAACCCTAACGCTCTCGAAAAACCGGATTACTTATACGCGATATGTTTTTACATAAATTCTGCAACAGATGAATAAAGTTCTTAGAGTAGAACCCTTCACTCCGCAGTCAGTGTATATCTATTGTTATACAACCATCAGGTCTGTTTGTGTCATTTCGCGTGTACAGGTTACAGATTTTTACAAATCGTATATAAGTGTTAACGGAACTTGTCACGTTACGTGGACTTACAAACCTTTTTGGAAGCCCACGTAACAAGTATGATAGCTAAATACAAATTACAAAAGAAAAGTTAGGGTCGAGGTTCTTTATTAAGAGAGTTTCTTGACAAGCAAACAGTAGTACCTAGTTACCAGGACACGTGGTGGTTAAATTAGAAAAGAGTTAACGGAACCAGTGGGATCCCCAGGAAGTCCCGCCGTAGGATGTGAGGGATCAGCAGGTAGAAATGGCAGGCCGGAGGCGTGCGTAGCAGCGCGTGCGAGGAGTAAGCGTACGGGCGTACCGTCGGGGTAAAAGCCTCCGCCAGGCGTTCGGTAGGGGCGCGTGTAGCGCGGCAGTCGACAACCAGGCGCGTAGTAGGGCGCGAGCAGTAGGTAGGCGCGTAGTAAGGCGCGTGCAGCAGGGCGCCTTCCAAGCCAAACGCTCGGGAGGAGCTCAGCAGGGCCGTTCCGAAGGGTGGTGTACAGATGTAGCGCTTCGGGAGGCAGGTGCTCAGTAGGGGAGCCCCGCAAAGGCAGTCGTCCAGCAGGGACGCACTTCGTAGTTGAACTAACGGCCGACGAGTAGGTTTAGGGACCCTCTTGAGTTGCGGGGCCGGCTGTGATCCCGCAACGGATCTGTTCTGTACTTCTTGTTTGGAAGTCGAAGGTAAACTCATTTAATACAGCGGCTGTATTGGCTTTTATACCCAAGGGATCCCATGTTCTAGAATTACATATTATAATTTCATATTTCAAAAATTACAAGCTACCAGGGTTTCATAAGTACCTAAAAGTATACAGACTTAGCCGAAAAGTATAAAACCTAACCTTTATGGTAGTGAAAATGACTATTTAGACGAACACAACGTTGTTGACAGATTGTCAACAGTAAATAACAAACGTATTTATTATTTTTAAGAATTTCAGGAATAGGGAAAATATAGGATTAAATACGGTTCAAGTGAACAGAAACCGATAATAAAAGTAATCCTAAGGTGCACGATATCAATTGCAGTGTACAGAAGTATACCCTTTCTTAGAAGTTGGGGTTACAAGAACCAAGAGAGTGAATCAATGATGTAAAGAAAGCCTAAAAAGACGTAAGATGGCAATTGCAAGGTCTTGCATTAACTGATGTGACCTACAGGTGCAACGCAGATAAAGGTAAATGCTACATACTTTCGGAGATTACCCTTTACATACCCACTTACAAAGTTACCATATCAGACTTTTCATCTTTAAATATTTGTATAGACATTATAGATTAGTATATAGATAACCCTTGGGCGACCGAGCTCTCCTCAGGTGAAAATAGAGAAAATACGAAGTAAACGAACTTTCCCAGACATAAGACCTAGCTAGATCGATTCCTCGCCCTCGTAAACCCCTATATTCCAAATTTCATCGAAATCGTTGGAGCCGTTTCTGAGAACGTGATTGCAAATATATACAGAGTGTACCAAAGATGGGTGGAGAACCGATCAAGGGCATAATAGGTACCTAATTATTCAATTCAATTCAATTCAATTCTTTTATTGCAATAATCATGTTCATTATACAATGGATGTAAAAATTATAATAAGTAGGTACATGATACCCTGCTAGGGCACTGCAATTTTCTTACATTCTAGAATTAGGTTATTACTAGGTGTATTATAATAACAACACAACAATTTAACTATTCTACACATTCAATTAGTGTTTTTAACTTATATAAAGGTACTTGTGGAATTATCGTTTTCTGATAAGAAAAAACAAAGACTTTTTCAAGTGAAGTTTTATATTTGCAAAATTACATTTAATTTCAAAAAAATAAGTTTTCACTTCTGCCGGCACACCCGGAGTGCAACCCGGTCTTTTTTTTAAAATCTTTTAGTTTTTCTGTCACTCCAAACCCCGCTCAGCGCACGTGGAATCAAACGCGAAACACATTGAAAGCAACTTGGAATACGAAATGTATGTCTGAAATCGACCCCTTTATGTAGTGTCGCGTCATTAGAGCATTCGGACAACGCCTGCTCGTCAACGGCATTCATATTGGACCTCAGTGGAAAAACGACCCATATGTGTCCGTAGTCTTCAGGAAATATTGCTGCCTTTTTTGCGTTGGGGAAATGCTTATCCATGCTTATCCTGTCCTGCTTCCCGGGACAAGACGGATCCTCGTCATTATATCAGCCGAAAGACGTCAGCCAACGACGACATATAGGTACCTACTCATTGGACTGAACTTCCTGGACAGTACAGTTGCTTTTTCAACGGATTACTATCATGCAACTCGGTACCTTCAAACAATTTTCAGTATATTACGAGAACAATATTTCTTTGCTATTCCGCTAAAAAACGTGCTGGTCTCTTAGTGAAAATAAGAATACAGGCAGGTGAGAATAGAGGCTTTATTATCAACGAACAATTGAATGTTGCGTTACCACCGTTGTTACGTGTTCTTCCATCTCTTTCACGCATGAACAGTAGTATGGGGGGATAGAATATAAATATGGCGGATGGCTCCGGGCGGCTCATTTGCTCAGTGGACGTGGCGCAAGCAACATCTCCTGCCAGCATCTCCTGATGATGCCTCGTATAGAGGCGATACACGTGTCGAGGTTTTTGTCATTATTGGTGGTGGTTTGCTGTAATTTTTTTGCATGTTTTTACGCAAATAGTTGCATCTTATCTTCACTAATAGACCAGCACGTTTTTTAGCGGAATAGCAAAGAAATATTGTTCTCGTAATATATCATGGACTTCCGCAAAGTAACGCCTGATTCAATAAATTAATTTTCAGTATATTTACCTGCGTCGCTCCGTTACAAAGCGGAGCCGGATCACGCGCGTTTGATGGTTTTAGACGGTAGTACAGAGGCTCTAGTATAAGTTTTACCGAAACAAAACTCTACGATCGCGTTTGCGTTTTACCCTCAATTTGTATGGGATTTGACAGCTAAACGCAAACGCGATCGTAACGTTTTGTTTCGGTAAAACTTATACGAGAGCCTCAAAGGGGTAATCACATAACGTTTTGAACGCGCGCGCTTTAGGTAGATCCAACTGTAATTTTTCCGTATAAAAATTGACATTTAGATCTACCTAACGTAAGTACCTACAATGCGTTATCGACCTGCAGAGCTAGTTAGTCCGTCATACCAGCCTTGTTTGAGGGGCGACTACGTACCGGAAGGCACAGCGTGGGTAAACCCATAAGGTGGACTGGACTGATGACCTGGAAAGATCGCGGGAGTCCGCTGGATGCGGGTGGCGCAGGAGCGGTCATTGTGGCACTCTTTGGGGGAGGCCTATCTCCAGCGGTGAACATCTTTCGGCTGATATGATGATGATCAAAGTTAGTCTGGAGAAAAATGATCATCATCATCACACTGGAAAACAGCGACGTGTGATCCAGTAAAGGCACGGTAATGACAAGCCCCCGGAACGCTTACTGAGACTCTGTGGCGGTTTTGTTTTGTTTTCAGTAACTTTGTGACATATAGTTTGTTATATCAGTCCTTAATGTGCAAATTTTAAATTATTATTGTGTTAGATTATTATTCTTTTATTGTAAGATTATTATTTTTATTGTAAATTACCGTTTGACATGTAAAAGTGCCCTTGTGGCCTATTTGCAGAATAAATAATTTGTATTTGTATTTGTATTTGGTGGCTTATAAGTAAGTAAGTAAGTAAGTAATATAAGGGGACAATCTTACACAAATCGACCTAGTCCCATAGTAAGCTCAGTAAGGCTTGTGTTATGGGTACTAGACGACGATATACATAATAGACGTAAATACTTAAATACATAGAAAATATCCATGACTCAGAAACAAATATTCATGCTCATCACACAAATTTTTGCCCTTACCGGGATTCGAACCCAGGACCTCTTGCTTCGTAGGCAGGGTCACTACCAACTAGGCTAAGGCGGTCGTCAATGCGGTCTTATGTCCATCAATGGACGTCATTCGGCTGATATGATGATGACTGCCAGGAAGCCGCCTATCGGGCGCCTACGCCGTAGCTACTTAGCGGAAAAAACACGGGATCGGCTACGAGGGTAGCGCGTAGCGATGAATTTGTTAGCTGCAGTGAATTTGTTAAGCTACGGACTACTGCTTAGTGCTACGAGCGTAGCTTAGCATTGAATGAGTTAACTAGCTAGCTATCGAAAAAGAAGAAAATATCAAATTACTTATTTCAGCACGTCTATCATGCGACGGCCGCGACATACTCTCGATTTTTCGCAGAACGCGTCCAGTGTGGCAAATCCCTTCAGGAATAATTAAATTCATTTGCTACACTAACGCCACCAGCTGACGAATAGCTAAACGTATAATAAACCCTTATTTTGCTTGCTTAAGGGATGAAAATTTAACCCTGTTAGGCGTAGACCTTTCTAAGTAGGGGAAGTATTTTCTAAATCGCTGTTATTTTTTATTTTAATAAGTAATCTTTCTACAAAGTTTCAAGTCTTTAGCTAAAAAAATAAAGTTTCCTCCATACAAACCTTGCAACCCTTTTCACCCCGTTAGGAGTTTTTTAAATAAGTAATCTTTCTTCAAAGTTTTAAGTCTCTAGCTAAGAAAATAGAGTTTCTCTCATACAAACTTTGCACCCCTATTTAACCCTCTTAGGGGTGGAATTTTCTAAAACGCTGATAGTTGTTTTTTGGTATTTTAATAAGTAATCTGTTCTACAAAGTTTTACGTTTCTAGCTAAAAAATCAGTGTTCCCCGTACAAAACCTTCAACCTTTTTTAATCCCCGTAGGGATAGCATTTTCTTTAACGCTGAAATTGCTTTTTTTTTATTTTAAGTTAACTTTCTACAAAGTTTCAAGTTTCTAGCTCAAAAGGAAAAGTTTCCCTCATACAAACTCGCACCCATTTTTAACCCCCTTAGAGATGGAATTTTCTAAGACGCTGACAACTGGTTTTTTGTATTCTAATGAGTTATCTTTCTACAAAGTTTCAAGTTTCTTGCTCAAAAAATAAAGTTCCCTCCATACAAACTTGGCACCCCTTTTTTAACCCTCTTAGAGGTGGAATTTTCTTAAACGCAGAAATCACTTTTTTTGCATTCTAATAAATAATCTTTCCACAAAGTTTCAAGTCTCTAGTTCAAAAAATAATGTCTCCCCCATACAAACTTTGAAGCCCTATTTAACCCCTTTAGGGGTGGAATTTTTTATAAGGGTGAAATTACTTTTTTTGTATTTTAATAAGTAACCTTTCTACAAAGTTTCAAGTTTCTAGCTCAAAAAATAAAGTTCCCTCCATACAAACTTTGCAACCCCATTTAACCCTCTTAAGGGTAGAATTTTCTTCAACGCAGAAATTGCTCTTTTTGTATTCTGATAAGTAATCTTTTTACAAAGTTTCAAGTCTCTAGTTCAAAGAATAATGTTCCCCCCATACAAACATTGCACCCCTATTTCACCCCCTTAAGGGTGGAATTTTCTAAAACGGTGAAATATATTTTTATGTATCTTAATAAATGATCTCTATGCAAGGTTTCAAGTTTCGGGCTCAAAAAATAAAGTTTCTTCTATACAAACTTTGCACCCTTATTTAAACCCTTTTGGGGTAGAATTTTCTAAAACGTCGAAAGCGCTTTTTTTTGTTTTATAATGAGTAATCTTTCTATAAAGTTTCAAGTCTCTTGTTTAATAAATAATGTTTCCCCTATACAAACCTTGCACCCTTATTTAACCCCCTAAGGGGGGGAATTTTCTAAAGCGGTGAAATTACTTTTTTTGTTTCTTAATAAGTAATCGTTCTACAAAGTCTCTAGCTCAAAAAAAAAGTTTCCCGCAAACAAACTTTTCATCCCTTTTTAACCACCTTAGGGGTGGCTTTTTCCAAAACCCACAAATTACTTTTTATGTATTTTAATCAGTAATCTTTCAACAGAGTTTAAAGTCTCTAGTTCAAAAAGTAATGTTTCCCCCATACAAATATTGCACCCCTATTTAACCCCCTTAGGGGTGGAATTTTCTCAAACGCTGAAATTATTTTTTTCGTATCTTAATAAGTAATCTTTCTACAAAGTTTCAAGTCTCTAGTTCATAAAATAAAGTTTTCCCCATACAAACTTTGCACAACTATTTAACCCTCTTACGGGTGGAATTTCCAAAAACCCCGTCTTATCCCTAGCCCACGTTATAAAAGTAATCTACTGTGCAAAAATCAACTCTCTAACATTAGTAGTTTCGGCTGTGCGTTGATGGTAGATCAGGACTTCTTCGTTTATATATATATATAGATGGATTAACGTGTATCTCGCGTGCACACCAAAAACTAGCCGTGTACTGTTGTTAAAATATTCACTGGCTTCTCTATATTTCCTAGTTAGATAGAGAATTGACTTATCCTAGTAGTTTTTATATTTAAAACCAATATCAATAACGCAAGAATGACGAAGGATATACATAATAAAATCTCAAACAAATTAACAGCGCGCAACTTTTTTAAACGGGCGGGGCCCCGCGCTTGTGTTCGGAAATTGCATCTGTGGTATACGTTCATAGAATTTAAGATTGTTTAAACTAGAATTATTAATTAGCTAGCATAATAAAATTTATGTTCACCTATTTGTTGTGAAAAACGGAGTTTATTCTGAGATCTTTTATTTAAATATTCCTCAATTTAAAATTCCTTTATATATTTATTTTGGTAATTTAAACTTGCTAATTTGATAGTTTTCGATCGTGTTCCTTGTTATCCGCTTTTTTGGGGATCTACTTTGAAATTCGATGGTCGAACTATGGATCGACCAATGTCTGCCATTTTCTTTTTTCGCTTTCGCTTTCAATGGAATGAAAGGGACAGTGCTAATAAAGTTCAAATATTCTGAACTTGTAATAGACCCCATACGACGAAATGTCAGTGCTCTGCACCAAAATTATAAAGCTACTTTGTCTCACGGTGTGAGCAAAATCGCATTTTGCACACTGTTTTCACGCAGCAAAATATGCTTGTTCGAGCTGCTGAGGTGAAAATTGTTATTGATGCCATGTAATGTATATTGATTTAAACTTTCACGATTCTCACACATTATTTAAACGAGACTTAATCGCGTATTACCTTATTTATTTACCTCACTGAGGTCTCCCAACGTTTCGGATGTGTTGCAACATCCATGGTCACGGGACAACTGGCTTGTCAACATCTTCTTGCTGCGCGGGTTTTCCGAACTACCCGAATTTGGTCTTTTTAAACCACTTGTACGACGTTCCGTAGACAGGACTTTCAGTTTATGGAGCTCAATCCAGTGGTTTGGTCCTGACTCCAACAAATGCTCGGCTATCGCAGACTTATTCACCTGCCGATTTTTTACAGCCGCAATATGTTCCTTGACCCTTTCCGCGATGGTTCGCTTGGTCTCGCCAGTGTAGGAACTTCCACAACTGCAGTCAGTCTTATAAACTCCTGGTGATTGAAAGGGGATAACATCCTTCGGTGATCTTAGATGTCCCACGCCCTTGGATAACGGCATGTATATGGTTTTAATGGAATACCTTCCCAGTATTGTACCAACTTTGTCCGTTAGTCCCTTAACGTAGGGCATAAAAGCTGGTTGCCTTGGAACATCAGGATGTTTTCCTCTAGACTTCCGTCTGGGTTGCCGTCCGTTTAACTTATACCCATTCCGCCTAAGGACCTTCTAGAGAGAGACCTCAGTGAGGTAAATAAATAAGTTAATACGTGATTATGTCCCGTTTGGTATAAATAATGCCATGTAATGTACATGTTACTTTATGGTAAAATGAATAAATAAAAATAAAAAATATCGGCCAACTAGCTTATCAGTGAATGAAATAGCTATATCACCGCCAAACTAGCGGGCTGGTGCAAAAGTGTATCTCATTAAGCGCCCGGCGCCTGCTAGTCAGCGCCATTCAAATGTGATAGTACTAATGACCTGATATATCATTACCGTGCCTTGGGCATTCACGTCGACGTTTTGCTTTGATTATAGTAAGTACATGACAGAGAAACCAGGCGATGAAATAATAAAGCATACCCTCCTAGCTTCCCGCAACTCCGTCCGCGTGGAACTCGTTTGTATCGTAGCTCCATACAAACTTTCACCCCCATTTCTTCCCTTAGAGGATGATTTCCGGTATAAAAACTATTATATGTCCTTCACCGAGATTCGATCTATCTCCATAACAAACATCTTAATCGGTTCAGCGGTTTAAGCGTGATGAGGTATCAGACAGACAGACAGAGTCCCGGGCAGAAGCTAGTTTCAAATATTGTTAAACGATGCTTATTATCCGCAGCAGATCCATATTAACCGATATAGCCCTCCGAATCGCTAAACTTTTGGCAGCTCATAGCACGTAAAACCGATGGCCGTTGGGGCGGAAAGGTTCTCGAGTGGCGACCACGTGCCGGAAGGCGCGGCGTGGGTAGGCTGGACGGTAGACAAGGTGGACTGATGACCTGGTAAAGGTGGCGGGAGTCCGCTGGATGCGGGTGGCGCAGGACCAGGGAGGCCTTTGTCCAGCAGTGTCCGTCTTTCGGCTGATAAAATGATGATGATGATGATTCTTATTATAATTTACCAAATGTTAGGTTCATAAATGACCAGATAGGTATATTTCCGCCATTCTACGGCAGATATCTTGTCTCATTACTTCATTAGTCGCTTGCGCTGTTCGTCAGAACACCAGTGATAGCGGCTAAGTACTAATGACTTGGTACGTCATTACCATGCCTTTGCACATGTTACATTTTAGTCCAGAGGATTTGATGTGGATGGAATAGGGTTACGTAAATTTCATTTCATTTCATTTATTTATTTACAACCAAATACACAAACATATGCAACTTAATGCCAGGCACAGTGCGAGGACCCGGGTAGGGCCCAGCAAAAGAGGAATATTCATGAAAACATTATTAGTTAGTCAGCACTTAGGAAAAATAAGTAACTATTTGACTATTAATAACAATATCGCAAAATTATATAAATTATCAAATGTAGGTATACAATTATATATAAATAATTTTATACCTACATTTGTCGTATTTAATTCATTGGAAATAGAAAAAGTATTATATAAAACAAGTTTCTGGCAAAAAAATCATTTTCGGTATAATATATAAAATATATAAAAATCATTTTCGGTATATATGTCGCAGTGAAATGGCCAAAACAGAGAATTGAACAAATTCCTAAGGGATATGATCAAATCACGCAGGATGTTAAAATGGCGAATCCCTTTTATCATTTACCTAATACAAATCAGTCATTTGATCAAATCTCTGAATCTGTTTAGTGAAATGACGAAATCGGACTTAAAAGGCAACTCGGTTTTTCATTTCACTAGATTTGTTTAGTGATTTGATAAATCCCTGAAACGCGTCAGTGAATAGACGAAACTAACTCGCAGATATTGGCTCCTAAATCATTAGTCATTTCAACGGTCTGGGACTTAGACTCGGATGGCGGATAGGTTAGAAGATGGTGGCGGGAGCTCTGCTCCCGCCACCGTCTTCGTGGTTAATTTTTTTCTATAAAAGAGCGGAAAAATCTTTATCGTGTTAGTTTCGTCAACTCACTGACGCGTTTCAGGGATTTATCAAATCACTAAACAAATCTAGTGAAATGAAAAACCGAGTTGCCTTTTTTGTCCGATTTCGTCATTTCACTAAACAGATTCAGAGATTTGATCAACTGACTGATTTGTATTAGGTAAATGATAAAACGGATTGGCCATTTTAACATCCTGCGTGATTTGATCATCATATCCCTTAGAGATTTGATCAAATCTCTGTTTTGACCATTTCCCTGCAACATATATATTATACAAGTTTTTATTGCTGACTGTATTTTTCTGTATACCATCATACAGTACTCATTGAGGCGATTATAACGAGCCCAAACTCAACGGGGTTACGTCGGTTAAGTACTGAATTCCCATGGCCACCTTCTGTCTCCATCATCAGATCAGCTCGATGGTACCATAATATAGAATTGTCATCTAAACTATACTTACACCCAAAATTTCAGCTCAATCGGTCACCGGGAAGTGGGTCAATTTAACTTGCAAGATTTGATTACAGACAGACAGACAGACAACGGGACAGGTGAAACTAAATAAAAGCTAAAGAAGCTAAATAAACGATTTTTCAGACGAGCGTTAGCACAAATCAACTGTCATTCTCCCGTACGTGACATTTAGATCTACCTGCAGGGTTAAATCGGCGCACGAGCTCTCTCGTGGCGAGAAAGACTAGACGTCTCTTTCTAATTAGAAAACTCAGAAGTTAGAAAACCGTGTTGGGAAGCTAGCACGATTGATTCGATCAAGTTTTACGGCCCAAATGTAACAAAACGTCACATAAAACATGACCATAAAATCTATCATGTTAGCTGGGCTCATGTACCTGTACAAAGTGTTACACAATCGGTGCGCAGAAAGTAATAAAGTCTTACACACGCCAGACGTCATTTCGCGAGGCTGCGGTAATGTGTCGTATAATGTGAGAAAGGTAGGGCACAGCGTAATGTCATCACGCTTGAATCTGGAGCAGCCCGACTGGGGAGTACCTCCGCCTTACAGAAGACCACAGCCATAATAGCACTACTGCCTATTCCGTAGGTATTGTAGTGTTGTGTTCCTGATGGTGAGTAAGGTTCCCAGAGCTCCATCCTTAAAGGCCGGCAACGCACTCACAACACCTCTGGTGTTGCAGGTGTCCCATGGGCGGCGGTAATCGCTTACCATCAGGTGATCCGTCTGCTCGTTTGCCTCCTATAACATAAAAAAAGGCTTGTCATTACCGTACCATCAATGGATCACTTGTCGTGGCTTTCCAATGCGAGAATAACATACAGACATTTAGGTTCGCTCTCTTCCTGATGGTGAGTAAGGTTCCCAGAGCTCCATTCTTAAAGGCCGGCAACGCACTCACAACACCTCTGGTGTTGCAGGTGTCCATGGGCGGCGGTAATCGCTTACCATCAGGTGATCCGTCTGCTCGTTTGCCTCCTATAACATAAAAAAAAGCTTGTCATTACCGTACCATCAATGGATCACTTGTCGTGGCTTTCCAATGCGAGAATAACATACAGACATTTAGGTTCGCTCTCTTCCTGATGGTGAGTAAGGTTCCCAGAGCTCCATCCTTAAAGGCCGGCAACGCACTCACAACACCTCTGGTGTTGCAGGTGTCCATGGGCGGCGGTAATCGCTTACCATCAGGTGATCCGTCTGCTCGTTTGCCTCCTATAACATAAAAAAAGGCTTGTCATTACCGTACCATCAATGGATCACTTGTCGTGGCTTTCCAATGCGAGAATAACATACAGACATTTAGGTTCGCTCTTTTCTTTGGTTATTGCCAAATTAGTGAATTTGGCAATAACCACAGAAGAGCCAGTGGCAGTTGGCAGTGGCCAACGAATTAGTAGCGCTACGCGTGTAGCCGGTGCCGTGGTTTTCCCGCTAAGTAGCCGAAAGCTCCTACGATTAGAGCGATTCCTGGATGATTACTGGCCATCGCAAAACGGACAACCAATTTCACTCACCTATGCATCGTCACAAAACTGACATGGTAGCCGAGAATTATATATTAACTTATTTGCAGAAAAAGTGTAAGTAAGTTAACATGCCTTAGAGTAAATATATTCAATTTTCCACCTTTTACAGCTGTTTTAACAGCATGCAAATACATACCATAAAAGTTAAAGTTAGGCTACCGTTAAAATAGAAATGCCCAGTTATGTAATAAAGTCTTACACACGCCGGACGTCATTTCGCGAGGCTGCGGTAATTTGTCGTAGATGATGATGATGATCATTTTTCTTCGGACTAACTTTGATGATGGACATAGACCTCCCCAAAGAGTGCCACAATGACCGGTCCCGCGCCACCTGCATCCAGCGGACTCCCGCGACCTTAACCAGGTCATCAGTTCACCTTGTCTATCCACGCTGCGCCTTCCGGTACGTATTCGCCACTCGAGAACCTTTCCGCCCCAACAGCCATCGCTTCTACCTGCAATGTGCCACTTAACTTTGATCACGCGTTGCTTACACTTGAACTACTTTCACAGTGGGTTGTTTTTAACCGTTGGTATATGTTACGTCTGTTAAAATCTGTGTGAATAGTAAAATTTACAGTCTTCTATGAGAAGACAGCTGCCGACGCCTTTTTTAATATGAATTGTTTGTGATTAAACCCGCCCTAAACGTGTGATTTTCTCTACATAAACCCTTCTTTAGATTTGCTGATTCGTTTGTTTTTGCGGGAGGCTCCATTAATAGTACATTGTGATACAAGTGAGGTATGTTGATAATTACATCAGAGGCGAAATTGTTCACACGAACCGCAGGTGAGCGTGATAAGGAAGCCGAGGATACAATTATCAAAGCTCACGCGTTTCATACGACGTTTTTCAACACATTTTTCGAGGAAAAAATCCTTTTAACAATATGAAAATTTTATATGCCTGCCAAGTTATTTTCTTTACTTAATGATGACAACAAGTTTTTACTCACATCGCCATGAATTTCCAGTGGCGTCCATTCTAATTATCACTTTTCTAGTCACCACGAGTCAACATTTTTGATAATAACCAAACGCGCATTAACAATGTTTACAAATATTTGTGAAATAACCTACAATGGCGCGCAACAGTTTTTTGTCGTGACGTTTGCACATTGCGCGCGCATGTGTTAGGCCAGACTTAAATGAAGTCTCTAAACAGCCAATACAAAATAAAATAAATATTTTCGTGTTAAAAAGTTATCTTTTGCTAATTCATCTAAAATCATTTATTCATAATATTATATAAATATTACATGTCAGCTACGGTAGCCTAGTGGTTCAGGCATGCGTCTGTCAAACGGCGGTCGTGGATTCGAATCCCGGCTCGTACCATTGAGTTTTTCGGAACTTATGTAGGGAATATCATTTGATATTTGCCGTTAGCTTTTCGGTGAAGGAAAAACATCGTGAGGAAACCTGCATACATCTACGAAGAAATTCAAAGTGTAAGTGTATGTGAAGTCCCCAACCCGCACTGGGCCAGCGTGGGGACTACTGCCCGTTCCCTCTCATCCGTGGATGCATGCCCAGCAGTGGCACGTATATAGGCTGATTTATTTATTTACATGTCACATATTTAAGAATCACAATTGCGAATATTATCATTTAAATTTAAGAAATGTTTGTACATCTTATTCAATTATTATTATTATAAAAGTCATTATAAAAAAAAACAAAGAAATTATCAATCAAAAATCATCATTAAATTTAGTCATTATGTATCAAAAGTGAACAGTTTTACTAAATTAAACGTTTCAATATCATATAAAGAAATATTAGATTAATTAACAAAAAGGATTTAATTTGTTTAGTAGAGCAGGAATCCATTTGCCGAGAATTAAAAAAAAAGCTGTACATTCTGTACAACCCGGTTAATTTAAGACTACACCGTGTTCATGCATACATCTTGCTGCTAGGTGCCAACGTGACTTAATCGGGATATAACCATAACACACAAGTATTGTCATATTATAAAACACGCGTGTTTAATACCCAGGATTATGAGGCTAAAAGCGACATAATAAGGGGTACGTTACGAGCAAATGTGTTGAAAAAAATTAAAGAGCATCTCTTAAACATTGTGTACCAGTTATTTTCAGTAAGTTTATTTGTACTTTATTACTACCTACATTTCATAATTAAGGTATGTTATACTCTCTTAAAGGCCAAGAAAGGCTCAGAAACAACGGCATTCGGACCCGAACCAATCTTGCCCCTGCCACAAAGCTACATATACAAGTTGACCTATACACCAAAAACCTACACCAAAGACACTGCACTGGGAGGAGATAGAAACATGCAGACAGACCAAAGAGATTCTGTCAAAACGCGTCAACAAACTCAAAACCGCACTACTGAGGACACATGGAAACCAACTACGCAAGATAGTAGGAATAATAACAGGACACAACACCCTGAACAGACACCTCTACAAGATAGATATCACGGACGGCTGTGCGGCACGTGCAGAGCGTGCATGGAGGCGGAATAAACGACCAAACATATTCTACTGGACTGCAAGCAGATAGAATTATACAGGAAAAAGCACCTAGGGTCCCCGGACACACTACGGGACGCAGTCAAGACCACAAAGGCACTCACCAACTTTCTGGAGGAGCTGGGGTGGTTAGAGTAGCGCTACCCCACCATTTCACGCAAAATAGGCACACTGGATGTCGACTTGCGGACAAGAGCCCAGTATAACTTACTAACTAACTCTCTTAATACTAAAGAATCTTACAACATTGTATTAAAAATTACAAAATACACAAAAAATGTAGGAAAAAATATGCCTTAATTAATGCAAACTCAAACTCAACTCAAACTCAAAATTATATTTATTCAAATAGGCCCAGTAACAAGCACTTTCAAATCGTCAAGTAGAAACATATTCTTCAGCTAATTAAACATATAAAGTAAAATTTATACGGGGTAAACATTTTTATAAAAAATACTAGTCTAGAATGTTTCTAGAAAAACAATCTTATGTCAAAAAATTAATAAAACAAAAATAATTAATTGAAAATACAATGTCAAAAATTCCCTAAGGGAATAATAAATTATAAATTCAGTCAAAATTAGTCCCAAGGAGTTTTATCATTCATGTAGTCTTGTGTGCTATAATAAGCTTTCGAAATAAGTTTACGCTTCACATAGTTCTTGAACCTATTAATAGATAACTCAGTTAAGTTTCCAGGAAGTTTGTTATAAAACCTTACACAATTACCAATGAATGATTTTTTAATTTTTTGGAGCCTAGTGGTGGGCACCGCGAGCTTATGCTTATTTCTAGTATTAATATTATGTATGTCACAGTTTTTCCTAAAATTAACAATGTTTTTATGTACATACACAATATTTTCATAGATATATTGACAATGCAATGTCATTATATTAATATTTTTAAACTTATCTCTAAGTGAGTCTCTATGTTTCAATCTATATATCGCCCGAATAGCCCGTTTCTGCAAAACAAAAATGGAATGAATGTCCGAGGCACTGCCCCACAATAAAATACCATATGACATAATGCTATGGAAGTAGCTAAAATATACTAACCGAGCTGTTTTCACGTCTGTTAATTGACATATCTTGCTCACTGCAAATGCTGCAGAACTCAGTCTATTCGAGAGATTAGCAATATGGGGACCCCATTGAAGCTTAGAATCTAACGTTAAACCAAGAAAAACTGTACTATCAACTAGTTCCAATTCCTCATCTTTCACAAAGACACTCCCTTGCTCGTGTTCAACGTGATTCGTGACAAATTTGATACATTTAGTCTTTTTCTCATTTAACAATAAATTATTAACATTAAACCAATTTACTACTTTATAAATAGCATTGTTTACATCATTGCAAGCTTTTTGCTGTCTTAAAAGTTTGAAAATAAGTGAGGTGTCATCAGCAAATAATGCTATATCATGGTGGGTCTTTACGAGATATGGCAAGTCATTTATGTAGATAAGGAACAGGAAAGGCCCCAATATTGATCCCTGCGGTACACCCATCGAGACCAATGACCCCGGTGATCGCTGTCCATTCACTTCGACCCTTTGTATTCTACCATGTAAGTACGACTTAAGTAAATTCAGTGCTGATCCTCTGACTCCATAGTAGTCGAGTTTCCTGATCAATGTTTCATGACAAACGCAGTCGAAGGCCTTGGATAAATCACAGAAGATACCTAAAGCATCTTGTGATTCCTCCCAGGCATCGAAAATGTGTTTAATCAGCTCGACACCAGCGTCGGTTGTCGAGCGACCCCGGGTAAATCCAAATTGCATGTTATGCATCAAATTGTTTATATTAAAATGTTTTATTAATTGCGACAAAACTATTTTTTCAAAAATTTTGCTAAATGTTGGGAGCACAGATATTGGTCTGAAGTTAGTGGGGTCAGTAGTGCTACCCGATTTGAATAATGGAGTGATTTTACTGTGTTTCATTAGATCAGGAAACTCACCGCAATCGACACTATTGTTAAATATAACAGCCAACTCAGGCGCTATGATTTCTATAATGGATTTGAGTGCATGAACAGAAACTCCCCAGAGATCACTAGTTTTTTTGACATTAATCGATTTAAACGCCTTTACTACATCTGAGAAACTAACGTGTTCAAAGTGGAGGTTTGTATTACATTCTGGGGCGTTTTCTTTTAACAATATAACGGTAGAGGAAGGTGATGAATTTAAATGGTACAAAATAAAGGCAATTAATTGGTACAAAATAAATTTATAATATTTTATTCCTGCTTTATCAAAAAATTCATTATACATTTTTTTAGGGCATTAGGTTAACTAAAAATCCCGATTTCCCTTCCCGGACCGATTGTAAGCTATTAAAACCTTTTCCGTAAATTAATCAACAGTCTTTGTCACTCGCGAATTTCATTATCACCTCCTTTCA
Organism: Epinotia demarniana; assembly: GCA_945867215.1. Classification (NCBI taxonomy): domain Eukaryota; kingdom Metazoa; phylum Arthropoda; class Insecta; order Lepidoptera; family Tortricidae; genus Epinotia; species Epinotia demarniana. The sequence goes on along the minus strand of OX244263.1, from coordinate 26,545,386 downwards.
TATTAAGAACAATCGAAATGGAGACTTAAGTTATACGCAGCAGGATCTAATTTCAATTAATGCGTGTTAATTGGTGCGAGCAAGGCGTCAAGCCTTTGCTTTGGTTACTCAAATAGAGTTACTCTGAAGTAGGGTTGTCACTACCGCTTTCTAAAAGCACTTTACTAGAAGAAAGTCAAAGACACACAGACAAGCTTGAAAGGTTTCGTCAGTAGAAGAGTGACCGCCTACAGTACTAATTACGGTTAAACCCTAGTATTCATTGTCACCAAGGACAACTCTTTTGCGTAAGCGCATAACCAAACCACTAATATTGGGATGAAATATATCGTCCATCCAGAAATTCGTTCTACACGCTGGCGAAAAAATACGGGTGTAGACTCGAAAATTATTACTACTCCTAAAGAAAGAGGAACGAAATTCCCATTCAGACATCTCAAAGAATTATGAAGTTACATAAGTTTTAATATTGCTTGTAAGAGAGAGAAAACGCTCGCAGTTGTTGACGTCACTACCCAACTAGCAAAGTAGTCATATAAGATTGAGCTTATTCAGCTAATAAATCATATTAAAGTCATGTAAACGTGAATTATACAGCACCTGTCCTATAAAGCCAGCTTATGCAGCTTTTTAGTTACTCAGCATATCAGTCATACTATGGTGCTGAGTAAACGTTTACTCGACTTACTTATATGACTAATAAGTCATATAAGAAATGCAGAATAAGTCACTTTTATACGAGGCTTATATGACTATTTAGTGTGCAGTCGAGTAAAAGCAATGTAGTTTGCTATTAAGCACCTGTCGTATAAAGCCAGCTTATGCAGCTTTTTAGTTACTCAGCATATCAGTCATACGATGGTGCTGAGTAAACGTTTACTCGACTTGCTTATATGACTGATAAGTCATATAAGAAATGCAGAATAAGTCACTTTTATACGAGGCTTATATGACCATTTAGTGTGCAGTCGAGTAAAAGCAATGTAGTTTGCTATTAAGCACCTGTCGTATAAAGCCAGCTTATGCAGCTTTTTAGTTACTCAGCATATCAGTCATACTATGGTGCTGAGTAAACGTTTACTCGACTTGCTTATATGACTAATAAGTCATATAAGAAATGCAGAATAAGTCACTTTTATACGAGGCTTATATGACTATTTAGTCGAGTAACAGTCACTTATATATCTGACTTATGACATGTTGAGTGCAGTCGAGTAAAAGCAATGTAGTTTGCTATTATGTGACATCATGTAACTTATACAGCACAATAGCTGTAAATGTTACATGCTGTTATAAAACGCGAATTATAGAACATATAAGATATTGCTGAATTTCGACATATGCACGGAAAGTGCTCTTTCCGCACTAGTGTGGGAAAGTAGCACCATATATGTACTGTAAAGATTTTTTTAGAAACTCTAACGAACCCTAAAATATGTCCGACAAATGTATAATGGCGCTTGGACCCCTAAAATTGCTATATAAGATGCGATTATATAGCTTAATAACTGGATAAACGCCGTATAACCGCGGCGTTCAAGAAAATCAACAATATTAATTAAATTTATATTAAATTAACTAAGAATTACAGTGGGGCATTAAATATTTACTATTAAACATAGTGTACTTCATCAATAAACTTTCCTTCGCAATACATTTCTATCATACGCCAAAGTTATGAGCATTCTTAATAAAACATACTAACGTCATGGCGGATTAAAAAAATACTTACCGTCATCCAATGCAAATCAATTAAATTCCTTTTTCAACAAACACTCACTCGCGCGTGTAGTATCGAATTGTATTCTGTTGTTTAGTTGCCTAGGATGCGATTACTCCACAAATATGTCATATAAGTGGAATTTATAGATCAAATCAGTCACATAAAAGTCGTATAAGTTGCTAATATACAGCTAAATTGTCATAAGATAGTGACGTCGGTGATTATTATAAGATTTATAAGTAGCGGTGGTTGCAGTTATACAACTTTTATATGACTGAAATGCTGAATAAAATGGGCCCAAATCGCATTATATAAACGTGCTGATTACGTTTATATGACTAATAGTAAGAGGTAAAAGGTTGCCGCAGAAACGTCGCCGCAACCATTATATGACGAAATTTTGCTAGTTGGGTAACTGCGAGTGTCAAAGTAAATGACAATCTTTTCATATGACAACTTTATTGTTCTTTTGCGGAAAAGGGACAAGAACATACCCCTTCTTAAAATTTGAACACTTAAAACTTTGCGATTATTAAACCTATTGGGTTGCTTTTTTTCTCAATTTGACTACATTTTTAATCCTTATTCGAGAAAATACGACATAATTGATTATTTTATTGAGTATCTACACCCCTATTCTTGAAATCGGAGAGATTACCTCTGAGATTACTGTATCCATAAAAAAATGCAAAGCTACAATCTCACGTAATTTTCCTCTGTATTATCACATTTCTACCCGCCGCTGACATCCCTAGAATCTTCACTTATTTAACTTTCGAAATGAAAGAATACTGGACAGCTCTTGCAGTAATTATGTTGCCATTTACAGAGTAGACCACTTCATAGTTCACTAAATGGAAAATTACATTATTCCCAAGGAAAACAAAAATGCGACGCCGGGCTTTTCCTTTTTAATTAAATATTAGAGTCCTGGAGAGATGTTTGGCCAGTAATAAATTATGTTAAAAGGTTCAGGCCTATGAAAAGAATGTTAATTTATTTGCTTACGTTTGAAAATAGAATTTGGCTCTAACGCGATTGGTAATTAAATGACTAAAACAAAAGCTACGCTACACAAGCGTAGCTTTTGTTTTAGTCATTCAATTTGAGTTTCTGGATGTAAGTCAAATTGTGATGTGTTTTGCTTTTATGCGAGAATGATTGATATCTTTTTACAAACCTTTATATTACTATTGTCCCGTTACCTCAACCACAAATCACAATGAATGACAGAAAAAGTCAAATTAATTTGAACATCGTTTTAACTGAAAATTGTTTGATGCCTGCTTAATTAAACACAAGACATAGGGCTTTAAAAAAATCAAATTCAAATTCAATCATTTATTCGTGACAAACAATACAGAAAATAAACGAAATAAATTAAAAAAACACAACAAATTGCGCGTGACGCATGCTCATGCACACTCGAAGAGTTGCAACCGTCCATAAATTACGATGTTCGCTTAACATCAAGATATAAAATACATATACAAGGTGTTTTTGGCAATTTCCGTTAATTGCAAGCGGGCATAGGTTAGATAAAATATAGTTAATTTCTCCAAGACAGTAGTATCTTAACTCTTACTGTTATCAAGATATGGAATATTTTAATTTAATCAGATTTGCCGATATAACCAGTGTAAAGGCTCTTAACTGTAGTGTCATCACAGTTTTTTAAATGTTGTAAGGTTCCTATACACTATGTACAAGAAGGTTTACGAGGTTAGGTGAGTTCGTTCGATATTAGGCAAAAACTGCGTCGGAAGTACATTTTTTTTACTTAATTTGTCTTCTTGGACCTTCTGGTCTTGAACCCTTGCACAATAAGACAATAACTGTTAATGCTACATTAAATTATTTTTTACAAAAAAAAGAAAAAACAATTTTTTTTTCACGAAATTATTATGCTAATTGGTTTCTGTGAATGTATTCTGCAATATGCCGAAGATAACGGAAATTCCCGGGGACACCGTGTATAAAATCAACAATGATTCAGAATAAGAAGATAGGCCGTTGCTACTATTTTGGGGAGAAGCCGGTATGAAACATATTTCTTCCAGAACTGTTAGTATCGCCGCGATAAAATTGCCTCGAATAAATCGTGCATTAGGATAGCTCTAGCCGCGTGACACAGCCTTAGCTGTGGGGCCTTAAAAAACGCGACTTTTTCATATTTAAAAAATCTGTATTAGCCTAGTGGCAGGCAGTCAAGCGGCGGTCGTGTGTTCGAATCCCGTAACGTAACTCGTGACAATGAGTTTTTCGGAACTTATCTCGAAAAATTTACCGTTAGCTTTTCGGTCAAGGAAACCATCGTGAGGAAACCGGTTTAATTCCAATAAGGTCTAGTTATCCCACTGAGTTGGAAGTTCAGGTGGCAGTACCTTTCGTAAAACTAGTGCCTATGCCAAATATTGGGATTAGGTGTCAAAGTGGCCTCAAAGTTGGCTCTCATTCAGGGCATCAATCATTTTTTTCTCTCGAATCCCAATTTAATACTATTTAATTTTATAAAGAAAAGCTGTTTATTCCTTTTTTTGTAAGTTTTATGTTTGCATTTTAGTTGAGTGTGTATTTCCTTTTAATATTTTTTTGTGTTGTTTTTGTTGTTACTTTCCGTGTCCTCACCAAATGGACCCTACGGAAGACCGGGGGGCCGATTTTTGAATTTCGAGCGCTCGAAATCAAAGCGATTGGTAGAAAATATTCGCACATGAAAATTAGTCACTATTATTTTCGCATGAACCCAATAATAGCTATTTTTGAAGTCATCACTCGAAAGCTAGTGATTGGCTGTGTGTTGGCTGGCTGTCAATACTTTTGCGTTTCATTGTATGCAAAAAGTAGATTATTACCGGTTTTAAAAATTTTAATTTTCAGCATACCTACTGTAGAGAATAGTACTTTATTGGAGTAGTGTATCTATAATATGGTAAATTGATTAATTTTAAATATATTATACGTTTCATAACAGAAAAAAAAACAAAAGTAAGTAGTGAGTAAAAGTAAACGAAACGCTTATTTTCCCGTTAATAGACTAACGATCTTGGTTTTCAACCACAAAATTCGGCAAGAAATTAAATAAAATCGTACACCAGCCAATCACTTAGCATCGAATCAATATATTTTATTTGTTATTAGTATCTATCTTTTAAATTAATAGTCAATCCATAATAGTAAATAGTTACAAATGAAGTGTCAAAATTTTCTACCGATAGAATTGAATACGAGTGGTCAATACCACTCGTTTTTCAATTTTCTATCGCTCGTATTTCAAAAATAGCATTTCATCGTTTTTGACCGTTTTCGAGTGAAAGAGTCGAGCGCTCGAAAGTCAAAAATCGGTCCCCAGCGCTGGCTGCAAATCTAGCAACATGCTGAGCTGGGTCCATTTCGTGGCAAAGAAAATGTGTTTTTTATTTTTTATTTCTTTCTTTTATTATCAGTGTTGTGTTTGTCACGAATAAATGTTTTGATTTGATTTGAATTGCATTCTGTTTCCACTTTTTTCCGTTCAGAACCATCACCATCTTTCACGGATTTGGCATTATGCTGAGTATCCTTGCGGGCAGTGCAGCGCCACTACCGAAATTGTGATGTTGGGGCATTCTTGGTGCGCAATAAATTAGCTTCCATTCTTTCTAAATTCTAGCATGCTTATTCCATAAGTGGATGAAAAGTTCTAGTAGCGGCCTTACGAAAGATTCCCGTTAAAGTAAAAGGAAACGACTCGCACCTGCCCCCTATTCTGTAACTTGTTTTAAGCTGACCTCAACGCTCATCTACAAATATATATTGACAACGCAATGCGTAGTAACTAAGCGTAAGTAGAGGTCTAGTTTCGTGACGGGTGACCGGCGGGCTGAGCCGCATTAGCGCGTAGCGAGTAACATCCTCCTCAAACATATCAAGGGTCGGCAACGCCCATGTTACTCCTTTGGAGTTGCAAGCGTCTATAGACTGCGGTGTCCGCTTACCATAAGGCGGGCCGTACGCTTGTTTGCCACCGTCGTTGTATAAAAAAACAGACCTGGGATAACTGGCTGGGTGACTGGATACTGGATAGTGTAACTACTACTGTCATAGCCAAAATGACGAGGGCAATAAGGATGTACTCGTATTATATTTATTTCGGCAAAAGTGGAGGTTTATTTATATTATTCAGGCAAATGTTTAATCAATTTTGATTTATGTATTGTTACACTTTACAATGAAATAAATGAAATGACCTGACAAACACTGGCGACTTGAGACAAGCCAGAATAGCAAACCGGTGTTCGTGGCTCGTGGCCCGACAGCGAGCGTTATCGATCGCGTAGTTTGGCAGCGACATCGTGCTCGCCACGAGACGGAACCGGCTGCCTGTTATCAGCGTTTTTGTATGATGCTGAGCTGACTAATGTACAGTCGACGACAAAAATATGGTTGAGTTTAACGTGTTGAGTTGGGATCGGTTTGATTTGGATGAGATAAGTTGCTAGAATGTGTGACGGCATTTGACACACGTTCTGGCCCGATATTACAATTGTGTCTGAATAATAACACACTTTTGAACACACATTTAATCAGATTAATAAGACAAAAAATCAAATAATACAGTAATAAAAACAATACAATACAATACAATTTAAATAACTAAGTCAATATATTATTCAGTTTTCATGTCAGCTAAATATTTTATCGAGTTTATAATCCATTATATCCATTGAGTAGAAGCACTCTCGCAACAACAAAGCACACGCTATATGGCACCCGACAAAAAGTTTAACATGTGTATCTGTCACGCATTGTAGCTCCCAAATGAATGAGCCGATTTGGGTGCGATTTTTGTATCGCAAGTCTTGTCTGCCGAAGTGGTTTTTAGTTTTGTTTGTTGTGTCGGGGATGTTTTACTAGTTTTAATTTATATATTTATTTATCAAATTAACTTGACTCACTTCCCGGAGCTCAATCGAGTTGTCATTACGCATACCTATACCCATTGAAGTCAGGTGATAAAACAATATTATGGTACTATTGAGTAGGATAAATACCTACTCCTAAATTACACACGATAGACTTGTCTTGTCGGATCTCATTAGAATCGTCTTGACTTGACGACTAGTTTCTGACTATTCAAAAAATACAGTGGACCATAAAAAGTAGTCTCATATGTTGCCGCATATCGGCTAAAGACTGTATAATGAATGGTCGTTCAATTGTGGTAGATCAGTTGCGTCTAAACGGTCGTAGCTGCTTGTCGTACTTACTTATGTTAATGTTGTTTGCAGTGCCAACGCGGGTGCAGGCGTGACCGTGGCGGCGACATGAGCGCGGCGTTCCGGGACGCCGGCGACTCCACGCCCGGCTCCGACGTCGGCGAGCGGATCACGCGCCTGTTCCCCAAGTGCCGGCCGAGGATGCAACACGACAGGTAGCACAGTCTACACGACACACGTGCAGTGAGGGAGACTCCACGCCGGCTCCGACGTCGGCGAGCGGATCACGCGCCTGTTCTCCAAGTGCCGGCCCAGGATGCAACATGACAGGTACCACAGACTACACGACGCACGTGCAGTGAGGGAGACTCCACGCCGGCTCCGACGTCGACTAGCGCCACAAACCAAGCTCTTCAGCAAATAGACCTAGACCATAGAAACCCAAGACACCCATGCGTCTATAGGCTGTGGTGTCCGCTTACCATCAGGCGGGCCGTACGATTGTTTGCCACAGTCGTTGTATAAAAAAACACCCCAACATGGCGTTTAACACACATCTTTAAGCCATCAGCTCGACGGGGTACTGTCACCTACACGACCGGATAGATGTATATTCGCGCTATTATAATTGAATATCGTGCTTTTTGACCTATATTTGATGTCGGCTGTATCATTTGGATCATCAACACAAAAGAGAAAATCCCTCGATATTTCCCAAGCGCCGGCTCAGGAAGCAGAAGAGGAAGACGTACCGTACCAACATAACTGGCCTTTAACGCGACTTCTACTGACCTCGACCCGACTAGCTGGATCATCAACACCAACGGACACTGTGACTCGAGACTCTATCACGACAATAATGTAATATACATTAACAATTCATCGCGCCCGTCGAGCTGAATTATTAATGCTGATTACAAGCACGATCATTACACGTCATATTGTGTATAACGTGATCAATGCTATGAAATTTTCGGGCATAGAGAGGTGTACTGTTGTGGTGTGGTGTGGACTTTCACGGCCCTTCCAATAACCGCTTTCTAATACCATGTAACTAATCATCATCATCATATCAGCCGAAATACTTCCACTGCTGGAAATAGTGCCAAGATGACCGGTCCTACGCCACCTGCATCCAGCGGATTCCCACTAATGCTTCCAAAAACTAACAATCCTGACCAACTAACCGGCCATTTCAGGTTAAACTCCGGTCTGGAGGGCCGGGAGCACAGCATCAACAACGTGTCCTCCGACGAAGAGCGAGACAGCCAGCTCGTCATACTCAACGCTAAGGGGAGCGCCTACAAACTTAGAGACTCTAGGTAAGTCATGAAGCCCTGGTATTCCTGGTACAGAAGTGGTATACGGAAATGCGACGAAGCAATCCGCCGCACTCGACTGATGTCTCCACGGCCCAACTGGTGGACCAGCTAAAGTTCTTCATCATAAGGCTGCTGTAGGAACCGGACTAATAGACCTTACTCCCTACAGTTGACTGCGATGTCACCCCAGACAATTTATAGGTACGGTCTGAAATAGCAAGGAGTAAGAAGTCCACCGCATGGTACGTAGGGGGTGCCTTGAAATTTGCCGGTTATATAAAAACTAAATACAGGATGTAACAAAAATGGGGTGTGAACAGATCAAGGTCATATTCAGAATTGCATTGCGATTCCAAAAATGCATTTGTTGACGTTTTTTGTTTTTGTAATGAAAACATTTCATACCATGTCTAAAAACGGATTGTTCATATGGTCAGATACTTTTTGGTAGCTATTTGATCGGCTTGCTGGACTATAGTCCGGTCTAAACCTCTGCAGGAACGTGTTGCTCGTAGTTATTTTCAGTTCAAACATTGTAAGTTATATAACTTTTTATCAATTCAATTCATTTATTGTGTAAATACCAACCCGTGATAAGATAACATTTAAAACACGACTTAAAAATAATATATCTATAGGAAGGTACATACTTACAAATAGGACAGCCGGCAAATATAATTACTTCGTATTTGAACAGTAGCGTATGAAGGATCGGGTTTTAATGATTTTCCGATTGTTTGCGTCAGTAGTAGAGCAAATAGACGACGAACGATATGTCATATTAGTCTCTGGGAATTATTAATAGTGTAGAAGCAATAACTACTAAAGCCAGCCACTGATTCCCAGCGGTGACAAAGGAGATAGCCCAGAATAATCATTCCAGAAGTAGTTCGACTGAATTGAGTATAAAACGGAAGGTATCGGTTAACTTACTACGGCATGGCACTGTGCCCAAAAGCTAGCGACCTCTTTCACGGAATGTTGCATTACGAATTGCAGTCCTAACTACTAAGTAAAACTTTAGGTAATTTATGCAACGTCTGCGTACCTAGATGTGATTTGGTTATAGATTAGTTCTATAGTTTAAATGCTTTAAATGATTGAAACAACGCTGAATAAACTGAGTGATATTAGGACTACTAACACATTAAATTAACGTTTGTTTATAAATTCGTTTGTTACCAGGATAATAGAAATAGCAGGAGGCCGCGAGTTATATTCACAAAGTCGAACGAAGGCCGTTCGGAAGATCAGACACAGCAACACACACAAACACAATCTTCGAAATAAGGTGCGCTCCCTTGGGAAGGACACCCTCGACTACTCAGACAACCTTAGCAATGAGGTAAATATGTTATGAAGTTACTTATAGCCTGATAAATAACTAATATCCTACCTGACTGCGCCAGTAATCAAGTCTTGTTTACATATATTTGTTATGTCGTCTACTGAGAAAACTGCACCAGCAATTTTCTTACAGGGTGTCTCTGATATAGCTACCAGCTAGCTCTTAGTAGGCTGCATAACTTGCTAATTAATATAATATCAACAATAACGCAGTCAAAAATTATATTTCGTATCAGATTCTTTGGCAGATTTTCATGAAAGATATTTTCAATGATGATTCAAGCATCACTCTTGTACCTCATACATACCTATTTGCATTGATTGTTCCTTTAGGAATGAACCTGAATCAAATGGAAACTGAGACGAAATATAAAATATTTAGAGAATGTTTAAATAGAACTTCCCCAGCATTTTGAGTAGTCTTGTATTCATTGTCATCAGCCCATTTTGCACGTTGCCTGTCCTGAACTTTTTCCAATACCAGGGCGAATCTAGGATCCAAGACTAGAACTGCTACGAAACTTTCCACAATTTTCCGCCATAGCAATTACGACTTAGATATAAGAAAAAACATCCTAGTGCCCAACACTGACGCAAAGAGCCAATACGTATAATTTTGATCTTAATTCATGACAATGGTGGTGAATGGTGGTGAAGGTATAGTGGACGTTTATCTTACCTTTGGTTGCTGAATTCCAAGATTCGCCCATGGGTCCGTAATCTTTACTAACATTTTACCATTGGGCTGATGGTCTGCTATTTATTATGTTCTACAATTGAAGCTTGACGCTAGCGTACCTAGTTGCTAGTTACTGTCACTATTATATTATAATGTATGTAAAGGACTTAACGTGTACCTGAAAAGCAATATTCGTGAACAAAAAAACTATAAACATTTTAACAAGTCGTCACCATCTTCAAATTCTAAGATCAATATGCAACATTGAACTCGGGACTTCTGACACAATAAATATCAAAGATGTCCAGTATTTTATAAAGACCATTACAATACCGAAATGCGGTAGGGTCAAGCTTTCTTAAAACTAGAATTCTTTCCAGATATCCTTGCACAGGCTAAACAATGAGCCCAAAAAAATGATATCACGTCACACATCACCCACATACACAAATGGGGACCGAGAGCCCATCTTAGAAGAGACTATGGGGATACCAAAAAACAGCTCTCCAATATTGGACCCCCATAAAACTAATGATGTGAGCACGAAGAGTAGCCCAATAGCGGTCGTTGCCGACGGTGAGGTCGTCGTTTTTGACGACAACGAAGATTGGAAAGGTGATTATGGAACTTTCTTTGAACTGATCAGTTGCTTTGAGAATGCAAGAGAACGTAATTATAGAGCATTTTTTTTATAGGCCCGTTAACATAAAGTACCTACGTCAATTACGGCATACTTTTAAGTTTTGTTAGTGCTAGTTTTGAGATTCTGTCGAATTAATAAAGTAAGAACTTATAAGTGTAACAGAACCTTAAATATATAAAATTGTGATAAAGATCATCTAAACTCATGAAAAAGTATTTAAAATATGCTATTTAGTGATTATACGTGAACAAATTAAGTAAATAATCTACTCTTAAAGTGTTTATTTTGTTGTTTATTTTCCTTCTTACATTAAGTGAGAGCTATTTTGAAAGCTATTGGGTTACTAATTAGTAGCTGTCTACCATCATTATCTTATTAGATAATGATGTTTGTTTAAATCTGATGGTACTTAAATGTAAACAGAATATCGTTTGCTAAATACGTACTGTTATTTTTGTTTATATCTGAGTATGCGTTAATTAATTAAGCACATCTACTTCGGTGTCGAATTTGCATTCCCAAGGTAACCTTTACAAGTTACCCCTTTACCAGTTTTTCCTTGCTCAATTGCAGAAACGTTAATTTAATCTAATCTCATTTCTTATCTTGTTAGATACTTATACTTATAAAGAGTTTCCAATATTATAATAAATACGACATTAATATAAATGAACGGTTCTGCAACAGGGAGGGCTATTAGTGCTCGTTCGAGAATAGTAATATGAAATGGCTAACCAGACTATAGATTCTAGATTCAATTCATTTAATCGTTCATCGTCCTATATTTAGTAGATGCATTAATGTTTGTCCTAGATTCTTCTCTTTTGTTTTCCTAATCTTCGATTTACTAACTGTTTACTATCTAATTTCTTCCTTTCCTTTGTTAAATGTTGTGTTCTCTTCCAAATTGATTCAAGATTTTTCTTTTCTCTCATTTATTTTCAGTGATATTGAATTCTGTGTCCCTAGGTCTACGGAGAGACCCGGACGCTAGCGATAACGAGATTGATTTGAATGTAAAAAGGACTTTAGACAATATGAAAAACGGTGATAGTGATGTGATGAACAATAAGAGTGAGTTGAGTGAGAGTGAGTCGAGTCCCGGGGAGGAGAGGAGTGACGCTAGCCCGTCGGGGGTTTGGATGTCGGGAGATGAAGATAAGGGAAGACTTACGAGAGTTATTGGGGAGCTGCCTATAGCTGAATATGAGGGTTCGCCGCGGAGATATGGCGTTGGGAGTCAGAAGGCACAAACGGTCAGGTCGCCTCGCCCTGGGTTTCCGCAGGTTAGTTGATCATTTAATGCACTTAAAGCGGTTACACACCACCTTAGCTGCAAAGTAGCGGTATGGACGCCTGCGGACAGCGGGGCGACGAGTGGGTGGTCATAGATATATAACATGGTCATTTGTATAAACTGCCGCTCGCCGCTTCTCCGTCCGCTAGCGTATAGTCCGCGACTTTAGTTTTAATATTAGTCAGGAAATCTATAGTTTTATTCGTTACGGATGTTATTTTAAATCTTATAACCCTAAAACATATACGGCACGAAGCACTTTGGGCACGGCATTAAGCACTCTTAGTTGATATGCAACTTTATTGAACCTATAAGAATAACAATTTATAAAAACAATGTGTTAGATGATCTACAACAACTCTTATTGTACTAATAATAAAGACGTGTCCATGTGCAGATAATTTTGACCACGCCTGCCTGTAGGCTGTCGTTACCATGCACTTTTGAAAAGGTTCAAGTACGCGAGAGCAGCAAGTATTGCGTAATGTTATATTACCAGTCATAATGTGACCCAAATCTGAAAACAACCAATCAAGTTGACACCCCTAACCATCTATCTCTTTCCTTCCAGCGCATAGTGACAGAGAGCAGAGACGTGACGCCGCCGTCAGGCTCGGCCGCGTTCGACTACCTATACGAGTTCTCTGAGACGCGGAAGGTTCTGGAAGAGTTCTTCAGGTGTCCCGCCGTCGCGGGCCATCAGATGAATACCAACGACGAGATTGTTAATTTTCAGGTTAGAAATACTAATTTAGATGAGATTATTATCAAGCTATTTTAATATTTCAATAATATTACAATTCGTCGATAATAACGACAATTATGGTACATCATAAATACTAAATAAAAAATAATGAAACAAAAAAATTAAAACTAATTACAAAAAAAATAGACCGTCCAAAAGTTCTGCCTGCGGCATGGACCCCATGACGCTGGCGGCGTTTCCCCTTTGGACCGCAAGGGCGATCCTTTGTGAAAGATACGCGCCAGCTCTGGCTATTATCAAGCTACATTTCACAATCAGAGTTTAACGATTTATGATTACCGGCGGATTGTTTTCTTTATTTCTTAATTAGGCTACTTACAATGTTGGTTCTAAAATAAATAAAACAGCATCGTTAAACCACTGTTGGTTAGTCTCGATGCACAATTCCAGAGCCATTACACTATAAACTTATGCATAGGTACTTACCAAAATAACGTTCAGTATGGTGGCCGCGCACCCAAACCACAAGTGCAATAAACAAAATCCAGAAAACAAAAAGGCTAGCATGTGTTGCGGCTACAGGTTGCATGAGAACAACCCCAACAGCCGCACTAGAAATCATGCTAGGACTCCTACCTTTACACATGCATATACAGATGGAAGCGGCAGCGACGGCTATACGCCTAAAAAATCCTCAACCTATTGACTAAACTTAACGCAGCCCGCACTAAGATCCATAACAGACTGATCACAAGCCTCCCCATGATGGAGGCTTCAATCGATAAAATACCAAGAACTCCAGTCTTCAGGAAAGACTATGACATATCACTAACAGAAGACTCGAAAGAAGGGCTAAACCAAACGGACCTCAGAATATTTACAGAAAGGAAGAATTTAGCTCAAAAACGAACACGGGAACGGGATGTGGTGTGTTCTCAGAGGATTTAAACATACACATATCCAAACCACTAGGTGAACATAACACAGTATTCCAGGCCGAATGCGTAGGGATAACTGAAGCCTGCAATGCTATAAAAAGACGACAAGTCGAAAATACAAACATACGAATACTCTGACAGTAAATCGGTACTACAGGCACTGAGCAGTGACAGCATCACATCTAGCCTGCTATACGAATGCCACCAAAGCCTCACAGAGGTGTGCGCAGATAAAAACAACGTTACTATACAATGGATCAAGGGGCACAGTGGCTCAAGAGGAAACGATGCAGCGGACGAACTGGCCAGGAAAGGCTCAGAAACAACGGCATACGGACCGGAGCCAATCTTGCCCCTGCCACAAAGCTACATATATAATCAACTGGATTTATACACCAAAGACCAACACCAAAGATACTGGGAGGACATAGACACATGCAGACAGACGAAAGAGATCTTGTCGAAACTTGACAACAAACTCACCACCGCACTACTGAGGACACAGAGAAGCCAACTACGCAAAATAGTTGGAATAATAACAGGACACAACACTCTGAACAGACACCTCTACAACTTAGGTATCACAGACAGCCCCATGTGCATAGCGTGCATGGAAGCAAAAGAAACAACCAAACATATTCTACTGGACTGTAAACAGGTAGAAGTATACAGGAAAAAACACCTAGGGCCTCCGGACACACTAAAGAACGCAGTCAGCAATACCAAGGCACTCACAAACTTTCTGGAGGAGCTGGGGTGGTTAGAGTAGCGCTACCCCACCGATTCACGCAAAATAGGCACATTGGATGTCGACTTGCGGAAACGCCCAGTAAAACTAACTAACTAACTAACTAACATTCAGTATATCACAGAATGTATTGTGACAACAGCGCAGCGCTTTAACATGCTTAACCACCGGCGATAAGTTCATACCTGTGTTTAAAATGTGTCAATCTCAGGGCAAATACGCCTTTATTGCCGTTAAGAAGAATGCGTACCTGCGATTTTCCCATACAAACGCTTTCGACTGTTTCCTCTCTGGTTTTTGAACATAGAGCAATGAATTTTTCAAATAAGATCAATATCATCAATATCTATGCCGTTATGATTTGCTTTTTTGGATATTTTTATTTTACAAACTTACAGCGCCTTAAAAATCGCAAAAACGGCTTAATTGAATTGGCTGCCAAAAAAGGCGCAGTATACAAATATGACAACAAATATCAAAAAAATCAAAACATAGCGGCGTAGATTATTTCTTCTTGCAGCTCCCAAAATTTTGTAATGATTGGTTGCGTTTTGGAGGAGGAAACAGTCGAGAGCGAAACCTCGATTTTTGAGTTTTTTGCGTGAGATTTTTAGTCCGAACTGCAGTTGTCCTTATCGCACGAATTGGAGCTCCCGTCCACAGCAGCGCGACAGAAACATTGCGTCAAAAATTCGAGATTTGAAAAGTTGCTCAGCTAGGAATTGCTCTTAACGCTTAAAATGCCATTATTAACGAAGCGCTGATACAAATGCCTCGATTCTCGGCGTAATAATGGCAAAACCGCCAACGAAAATAAGGTCTCTTTTCCGGAGAATGGTGAATGTTGGTGAGGTAGGGCACAGCGAAATGCCCAAATGGGGAAGTACCTCCGCCTTGCAGAAGACCACACCCGTAATAACACTACTACATGCTCTGTAGTGGTGGAGATGAGCAAGGTCGCCAGAGCTCCCGAGGATGCGTTGTGTTGAGAACGAGGGAACTTGTTCCTAACATATCAAGGGTCGGCAACTCCCATGTTACTCCTTTGGAGTTGCATGCGTCTGTAGGCTGCGGTGTCCGCTTACCATCAGGCGGGCCGTACGACTGTTTGCCACCGTCGTTTTATAAAAAAAAAGAAGGCCGAAACGCACTGACAGCGGTGAGCGGTGAGCGCGGTGGTGGTACCGGTTGTAATGTTCAGCGTTTCGGCCTTGACACAAAGACATACAATTCCTGCAAATACTAGCTTACATACAATTCATGAATCATTTGATAACAGTGAAAATGAACGTCGTACTAAATGTATGGGAGGGTTTGAAGTTAATGTTTGGGATAGTTCTGATTTTATTAAAAAAAGTTATTAATGTAATTTTACTCATTAGGTGACGCACTTTCAATATACGTTAGATATTTTCTAATATCTCTTATATTTAGGGAGTAATCGCCTGGCTACACTTAACGATTACAACCTGTATATGGACGTAGGTATAAAGACGGAAACGGAAACGACATTTTTAAACTAGATGCTCTATTATTTAAGGGGGCGTTTCGGAGCAGCGCCGCGCGAAGTTTAGGTTTTTAGCGCTACTCACACAACGATAGAGGTTCGCGCACCGCACACGCACACATGCACGTATACACAGTGGGGCGTCGGACTTTGACTCGCCAACAAAATTGTAACTTTGGATTTTGTTACCAAATATAAAAATTGTTATTTCAAATATAGGTATTTCATCTTAAGAGTCCGCAGTAATCTCGATTCTCCATACAAACGTAGTTACGCTCTCATTTTAAAACTACGTGTTGGATTGTAACGAAACTTTGCATTTTCAATGAAGTGAGGTATATCTATGTCTGAAATTAGTTTACTTAGCTTAAGATACCATAATAAAAAAAATACAGCGAATTTAAGTTTTTCATACAAAACTAGTTTTTGCTGTATTTACTTTGTTTTATAAATTGGAACCATATAAACTAATTACAGACATAGATATACGTCATGTCATTATATATGCAAAGTTTCGTCACAATCCAACACGTAGTTTTAAAATGAGAGCGTAACTACGTTTGTATGGGAAGGTGAAATTCGGCCGAGCTTACTGCGGCCTCTTAATACCTACCAACGTTCGCCCGAACCGAGCGCGCAGCCTATCTAACTATGTGGACAGTTGTTTTGTTCGACCGAACGGCTTATAGTTAAAGCAATGACGCGTAATTCAATGTTGGAGAGGCAACCAGATGGCTAGCGGTATTTGAGCTCCCGAAGTGTTGTGGAACCACCCTGTGCAACCCGAATTGAGCCAACTGTGACTGGTTCGGAAATAGGAGAAGGGTTGTAAAAAAAAATGTTGCGTGGCAACCGATTGAAACGCGGTAGCCTGAAAGTTTGTACGCTGTCTATATAGTGGAATTTTTATGCCATCCCTCCTAGTGTGACCGGAGCCGAGTAAACGAGCGAAGAAAAAAAAATAAAAAATTGGCAGGCAACCGCTTGAATACAAACGCGAAATTCGACAAAATGGGAATACGCCAAGAATACGCGCAATAAAAGGTTTTGCAATCAATTGCCATGGACAATTTTTGCTTGGGAGGGACGGTTGCCTCTCCGACATTGAATTACGCGTCATTGCTCTAAATTTTAGGCGAGGGCGATTTTTGCTCAAACTCAAACTCAAACTCAAAATTATATTTATTCAAGTATGCCCAGTAACAAGCACTTTCAAATCGTCAGGTAGAAACATAATCTTAAGCTAATTACTTCGAGTAATTTATTAAACATAAAAAGTAACATTTAAATGAAATATTTAAAATTTTATATAAAAAAATACTAGTCTAGAATGTTTCTAGAAAGACAATCTAATGTCAAAAAATAAATAAAACGAGAATAATTAATTAAAAACACAATGTCAAATTTTTCCAAACGGAATAATTAAATTATAAATCCAGTCAAAATTAGTCCCAAGAAGTTTTATCATTCATGTAGTCTTGTGCGCTATAATAAGCTTTAGAAATAAGTTTACGTTTCACATAGTTTTTGAATTTATTAATAGATAACTCAGTTACGTTTCCAGGAAGTTTGTTATAAAACCTTACACAATTACCCATGAATGATTTTTTTATTTTTTGGAGCCGAGTGGTGGGCACCGCGAGCTTATGCTTATTTCTAGTATTAATATTATGTATGTCACAGTTTCTCCTAAAATTGACAATGTTTTTATGTACATACACAATATTTTCATAGATATATTGACAATGCAATGTCATGATATTAATATTTTTAAACTTATCCCTAAGTGAGTCTCTCTGTTTCAATCTATATATCGCCCGAATAGCCCGTTTCTGCAGAACAAAAATCGAATGAATGTCCGAGGCACTGCCCCACAATAAAATACCATATGACATAATGCTATGGAAGTAGCTAAAATATACTAATCGAGCTGTTTTCACGTCTGTTAATTGACGGATCTTACTCACTGCAAATGCTGCAGAACTCAGTCTATTCGAGAGATTAGCAATATGGGGACCCCATTAAAATTAAACCAAGAAAAACTGTGCTATCAACTAGTTCCAATTCCTCATCTTTCACAAAGACACTCCCTTGCTCGTGTTCAACGTGATTCGTGACAAATTTATGTAGGAGGCATATGTATGTAGGAGGGTCGGGCGGAACTGCTGGAGATTCATTATTTTCCCCACTCTCGTTAACCATGATATTTCACGAAATTAAAGTCGATCTACACTCTTTAGGTTTAATCAGTTTGATTAGAATTACAAATAGCACGAAATAATCATAAACCACTCGGATGAAAACAGATTATTAATTCTGTAACACGGAACGTGATGAAGTCGGCGGAAGGTTGGGAGCACAACCGCACTACAGCTCGCGTCTCATTCCAAAGTGAGTTGCTTGTCAACGTGTTTCCCACTCCACCTCCATGTGACAGCTGTCAGATTATATGATTATAATGTAAGTATGAGGAAAAAATTGTTCGTTTCCGGAACATCGCCGCCCGCTGCCGCTGCACGCTCGCTACGCTCGCTCGGCTCACACCCTGTAGGTTTGCGGTTCTTCCTAACACTCCTCCTCGCTTCGCTCGTCGTTGTACCTACACTGACCTGCCTGAGAATCCAACAAAATTTTTATGCTAACTATACGTTACTAATAATAGTAATTATCATAATTCCAAAGCAAAGTTTATATTTTCCCAAATGACATTTGACGGTTGGTTTTTTGCCTAAGCTAATCATTTACTTCATAATTATTTGCCACATAAAAGTTTGTTGTAGTATTGGATTATAAAAATGTTGCCAAATAAGCATAGTGTGAAGTAACGTTATGCCAAAGATTGATTTACCAAATGAAAATTATGCGAAAATTACGTTGCGAAGTGAAATTTAAAGAAACATATTTCGTCGAAAAGGCAGTAAACCATTTTGGCCCTATAGTTAAATATCGAACTCACTAACAAAATTTCACGAGAATCTGTTGAGAGATGCGACCTATAGAGGTGACAACCGGACATACGAAATAATTTTTGCACTTTAGTTAAATATCGGACTCGCTCACAAAATTTCACGAGAATCTGTTGAGAGATGCGACCTATAGAGTATAATTAGATGTCAATTACATCTAATTATACTCTATAGGTGCTAATTACTACCCAATCCTTATTTATGATCAAACCGGGGAAGCATGTTATTAAGTTCTACATGATTTAAAATTTTAAATATGTTAATCAATGAACATAAGAATATTTTCGTTTGAACCACTGTGTACTCATTTTGTGTAAGTACACGGTTCGATCGCAATCTGTCAATGCGGCGCCAAGCGACGTGGTCTCGCTCCGTAGGCTCGCGGCCGACTGAACGCGGCCGCCGCGAGCGGTCGCACTTGTAGTGAGCCGGCCGCTCCATACTAATTCGTATGAAGAATTTGAGAGTAAAAATTGGGCATCTTTGTGATACCTTTACACGAAATAAGTACATATTTGTTAAGAAATGAAGATTGCAAGGATTTAACTATAGTTTTAACTTTATTATTTGATACAATTCATTTAATAATTCTTGATACTTACGACTCAGTTGTTACAATACGGGAGTGCGTCTTACACGTTTTTAGTGTTTTTCTGATTTTTTTTTACACTTACCTATAAGCATTATCTTAAATTCGAATGATTCAAGAGGAAGTAACGTTCATTGGCTAGCTGTGTAATATTTTTCAAGGTTGTGGAACATCGTTTACTATATAATTCTCTTACATTCCCGACCCTCGATTGCCCCCTGCCGAGCCTTAACAGATATTTATATGATAACAGAAATTAGATATTGATTGATATTGTTCCTATAGGGGATTCCTCTGAAATAAATTGAGGAATGACCTTACCTGAATGTTATATACATAGTATCTTATCTCTATACAACTTAATGGTAACCAACGTTCTGGTCCCCAGGAGCTGGACTACGAGCTACGCCGTCAGACGCAAGACTGTCCGTCGGAGACCGGCGTGGAGGGCAGCGACCCCGAGTGGCCGCACACAGACACGTTGGACTCGCCACACACGGCACACAACCACACCAACTTCCTAGGACTACAGGTAAACCTGTTACATTTTTAACTGTGATTCACCCCCGGTTTTATAAAGGTTCGTTATGCCTTATGCCAGTTACTAATGTCAAGTACCTGGGCGAGGTGGAAATCGAGAAAACGATTTATCCTACGTATGAGACCTAGCTAGAACGACTTGGCCTCTCAAACTCCTGTTTTCCAGATTTCAACGAAATCGTTGGAGCCGTTTCCGAGAACGTGATTAAAAATACATACACACATACATACATTCACGCCTTTATTCCCAAAAGGGGTAGGCAGAGCACATGAAACGTAGGTATGTTCCAGCGCCACTTTTAGCATAAATGTGGGTATAAAAGATCGACTAAATGTGATATTGCAGTGATAAGTTGCTAGCCCATCGCCCACAACACACTTCAGCCCACGCACGTACGTTGTACGTTTGTATGTCTATATAATCTCCGGAACTACACAACCGATTTAAAAAATCTTTATATATTCTCCTTGGTCGACTTTTACGACACCCACGGGAAGAAAGGGGGTGATGAAATACCACCCCCTTAAAAATATATATACCAATATTGATTCGTTCACCTCTTGCCTACTATCGAAAAAAACCACCTGATTGTTTGCGTTTTCTCTCATTATGCTCAAGATTCTACTTTAGAATCTCTTGTAAAATCGTTCGCTTCACTCAGGATTCAATGTTCCGCCTTCGCCGTATATATATCATTCCACTCCCTTAACACATTCACTGCCAAGATTCGCTACGCGATAGTAGCCGATCACGTGGTCTTCTTCATATTTAGCGGAAAGTCACTACGTTCAGTGCTACCCAGCTGCACCGTGGAAACTTATAATTATAGACATTTAATACGTGTAATTATTAGTATTATTTCAACATGACTCACGAAAGTTTAAATTCGATTAGAATTATACCTACACTTTGCGCACCGCTAGCGGGAATTCAGACAGTCGGTTGTCACACGCGCTCAGGACCGGATGCTGCTGCTAACGCGCAAAAGTTGTAACCAAGTATTTAAAAAAATACTGTGTGAATGCTCTCCGTTCACTTACTGAAATTCTTCATCAGATTCAGATGTTTCACCACCCTTAAATTGAATAACCGAACATTCAAAGAAAGAAAAAAAAAAACATTCAACACTACCTACATTAAGGTAAAGCAATTGTAGACACATCACAATAAAAATGATTTATTAAGATTATTTCCAAACATTTTTATTTATTTGACTCAACTATTAATAATACTTAAAATAATTCCTAAGTGGAGTCAAGCCTAATGTCGATCGACCGGCACGAGCGGGCAACACGGTAGGTGTTCCCTATTTTATTCGGAGTATCTGTTCGTAGAACTATTATATAATGCGCCCGCTAGGCAGGTACCCGGCAGTGAGATAGTTAAGACACAATGTATTGTTCGCAGCAACAACGCGAATGCTACGGCTCGCCCAACGTGGCGGCGCTGCGCGTGGGCGCCGCGTGGAGCGGCTCGGCCTCGCCCGCCGCGCCGCCCCCGCGCCGCCCGCGCGCGCTCTCCTCCAACACCAGCGACGAGGGCTCCGACCTCTCGCTCATCATCATGGAGAACGAGCTGAGCGAGATGAAAGGTGAGATGTCACCTTCTAATTGCCACCGGGGCTCTCGCTTACACTACACGTGCAGCGCTTCCGCTGTCCCTGTCGCTTCAAGTCGAGGCCAAACGAGCGCTGGGCTCGATTTCCGGTGACTATGGAGCGCGGCCTCTCGCTTACAGTATGGAGCGAGATGAAAGGTATGATAAATACTACCAATATGCGAACCTCCGCATATTCCTAGTATTTACAATTAAATATACGTAGTATTTAAATGAAGAGCTGGGTTCGACTTTGGGTGACAGTGGAGCGTGGCCTCTCGCTTACTCGTATGGCACAGCGCTCCCGCTGTCTTTGTCGCATAAAGTTGACGCCGAGTGTTCCTTCAAGACGAGAGAGTGTGACTCTTGTGGCGGCTCTGCGTTCGCTCTCGTTACTAATTAAGAAACTGATGAAAATGAAAATGTCTGATTGTTTTTTTGTTTCCAGTGCAAATGGACACGAGTCGCGTGGTGGTGACGCACCTTCCCATCGTGGAAGATGGGTTGTCATCAGGACACGCGTCCGACAACGACAATAACAACCAGCCGACGTTACAACAGGTAGGATTTATTTATTCATACTAAACTAACCGGGACTTGTTCGCGTATAATTAACTTATTTATTTACCTCACTGAGGTCTCCCGATTCGGATGTGTTGCAACATCCATGGGCACGGGACAACTGGCTTGTGCGGGGCGGGTATCAACATTTTCTTGCTGCGCGGGTTTTCCGAACTACCCGCATTTGGTCTTTATGAACCACTTGCACACCAGGGCAGGAGGCTTGCAATGGGCGGGGCGCGGCGCGTTAATAACCTAGCGCTCGCGGAACCTCAGGTCCCAAGTCAGTCGAGGGCCGGCCCCGCGCGAGCGAGCACACGTGCGTGTTGAGCACCGCCGCCGCCGCCGCCGACTTGAACGCGACCGCGCGCGCGCACCTAATGACGTTCGACTAAAACCAAAGTTTTTATTTTTGGTCGCAAAAGCATGTGTTTGCCCACAGTTTTGTACAATGACATATCACTGCCTATTTCATATGATCTAATAAAGTTTTTAGGTGTTATATTTACTTCAAAACTTTCCTGGATAAAATATGCTGACAGTATTATAACCAAAGCTAACAAAGCATACAATGTGTTAAAATCGCTGTGCGCCACTTCATGGGGTGCAGACCCCAAAATTTTGTTAATCTTGTATAAGTCTCTAGTTCGAAGTCATTTTGAATACGGTTTTCTATGTTTTGCTGGAGATGATAAAATTGTAAATTCATTAGATAAAATACAAAACAAATGTATGCGGACAATACTGGGTGCATTTAAAACTAGTCCTATCGCTGCTATGCAAATTGAATCGAATCTTCCTCCTATTCATATTAGATTTCGTTATTTAAAAGAAAGATTTATTTTAAAGTTATACAGCTTGCCTAAGAACGATCTTCTTCACAACTTGATTTCTTTCCAATCAGCGCCTTTTCAAAGGCGCATGTATGTTCTTCAGGATTTTACTTCTTTCTTTCACTCTTTGCAGGAGTTAAATATACATCTTGATAATGACCTTCTTCCCTGTTACACAGGCTCTTTTAAGAGTAAATATCCCGATATAAAAATTGTAATAGATTCAAAGCTAACTTCCAAAGAGGAGGCTTATTTATTGTTGTCAGAATGGTCTAATTGTAAATTTATTTATACGGATGGTGCCAAAAATAATAATGCTGTTTCCTTTGCAATTTATCAACCTGAAATTAATAAAGGTATTGGGTTTAATATCAATAAAAATGCAAGTATCTTTACTGCTGAAGCAACTGCCATCTTATTTGCTTTGAAACATGTTAAAGAACATAATCAATATAGTAAAGAATGGGTCATAGTAAGCGATAGTATGAGTGTATTAATAAGTTTATCGAGTAACAAAATGAATGCTAGCACTTGCTATCTAATTTTTTCCATTAAAGAATTATGGTTAGAACTATCTTTAATTGGTATTAAAATAGATTTTGTATGGGTTCCGTCTCATAAAGGAGTTTCTGGTAATGAAAACGCCGACTACCTAGCTAGAACTATTGCTAATGCATCTGACTTGTCCCTGGTTCCCGACAGCAGGGACTTAGCTGTGACCTTGCCATATTCTGATATTATAAGTAATCTAAAACAGCGTATGACTGTTCTTTGGGGAAGACATTGGTATCATTTTACAGAAGTTGAGAATAAGGCTCATTTGTATGCTTTGTTAGATAACCAAGTTAATAGTAAGCCTTGGTTTTGTAAGTTTAAAACTTACATGCATCGTAGGTTTTACACCATAATTACTCGTATGCGCATTGGTCATTGTCGTTTAAATTTTCATCTCCATCGTAAAAACTTTGTCTCTTCCCCTTATTGCGATCATTGTCAAAAGCAAGAGGTTCAGTCTTTAGATCACATTCTGTTTAGTTGCTCATCCTTTGGCATTCAGCGCCTAGTGCTGATGGATGAGTTGCTTGAGATTTATGGAGCTTCTAATCGAATCCCGCTTTCAGTAACTGATTTGTTGAAGGAGTCGTCTACTTATTTACCTTTGTTTAATTTTGTACATAATACTGTGTGTATGCTGTAAATATGATGCTAAATTTAAAACTTGCTTAAAATTGTATATATTTTTATTGAAGCATTGTACCTATATTTTGTTGGTCAAATGACTTTTTGGAATGTCTGGATGAGGTGTAAGCTTTTTTGAAGAGCTGAATATTGGATTTGACGTTTTTATTGGAACATACTCAAGACTTTATTACTGGATTCGACTTCATGAATTGGATTGGAATAACTGAAGACTTATTTTTTGGATTTGACACATATGTTGATAATACTGATGACTTAATATCTAGATTTGTTCATATGAATTGGAAATAACTGAAGACATATTTATTGGACTAGAGACTTCTGATTTGAAACTACTGAAGACGTTATTACTGGATTCGATCAAATGAAATTATACTTACTGAAGACTAGGCAGTATGGCCCATGGTCTTAGCCTGTCCGAATGGACGAATTTAAAAAAAAAAAAAAAAAGCACCTAATGACGTGTTATTTTATAAGTAGGTATGATATTTTTTTAAAACAGCTGCTCGGTTCTAATTAAAATATCTTTATTAAACAAGTGTGTCTTGTCTGTTGTCTATCCTTTTCTTTCCTAACCTATATGCAGCACTTTACCAAATATTGTCTACCTTTCCTATTCTAATATAGAAAAACGTATTGTTATAGGAAAATCATGGCAGTCACGTCGTTTTGTGTAAGAAGCACTTTTCCAGTGAAAACGCAAACTTTTTGAGCTAGATATACTCTTAAACTTGCATGTGAATTAACTTACGAATTAAAACTTCAAAAGTTAAATAAAATTAGTTAATAGAGAATAGAGAAATGGCAGATCAATTTTATGTGTGGTGTTATTCATAATGACACTGACATACATTGTATGTGAAGTAGCATGTACTAAATTAATATCGGTTCACTTTACTCAAGCGACATCTGGTGAGCATTTTTTGCCTTCATTGATGTATTCTTGGCGTGACAGCCCTAGCTCTACACGTGCCGTGTGTGAATGAATACAAGTTATACGATAGACAGAGATGCACAGAGTAGGCACGTTTCTTATGCCTAAACGTCGTTTTTGCTAGGAAGTGCAATTTCTGTACTTGTACTATTACTTATTCTGTGACCAGGGTTGTCACCCGGCCGACACACAACTAACAATGTCCGGTGATATAACGGGCGATGTTTTTTGACGCTGGCATTTACTTATGATGGGATTCCACGAAGATGAAATCTACATCCATCTATTCTAGCTAGGATTTGTTCTAAAGCACAAGCAACAAACGATGTCAGTACCTTGCTGTTGTAAGTCGTGTCCAAATCTCTCTCGTGTGCTTTTAGGGTTCCGTAGTCAACAAGGAATCCTTGTAGTTGCGGCATGTCCGTCTGTCCGCCATTTTTTATTTATTTTTATTTATTTATTTATACAGGAAGATCAGACAGGAAGATCATCACGCTATCGGTGAGATCCTCACCGATAGCGTGATGAATATGTAAAAAATAAGTGAGCAAGAACCAAATGAAAACACAGCGCTTTTGCGTCTTGACACGGCTACATAATTTAAGTACTTATATCTAAATAGACTAAAAAGAAGAGTTACCTACCTAAACCATTTCCCTACCTCTGCCGAAAAATTGACGAGTCGTCTTACTAAAGGAACACTTGCACTGAATAGGTCCAGGTCGTCAAACCTCTGAAACACCTCATTCAAGCCGTTGCTCGCTCTGATCATAAAACTATTTTGCCTATAGTTAGTGGATGATAATGGCACGGATAGTGGCGGCTTACGCCGAGCTCTACTGGGTATACGGATGTTCAATTTACCAAGTAAGGTGGGGCTGTCGATTAAATTCGATGCAACTTTAACTAGGTATGTAATGTCGGCTATATTTCGACGGGTTTCAAGTGGGAGAAGATGGAATCTCCTGCACAGGTCCAAATACTTATTTGAGTCGTAGCGAATACCTAATTTGAAGCAAAGAAACTTTAAAAACTTCTTCTAGATTTTACCTCTTTCTTACATTGTTGGACCGACTTGAATGCGGTTTTTTTGTGTCATAGATAATTTTATCCCGAGTGTTCTTAACCATATTTCATCAAAATCTTTTCAGCTATTTTTGAGATATTGAACTTTGAAATGAAAATGTCGGGGATTTTTAATTTTTTCTAAGTTGTAGTTATGTACTAATAATCTGTTTGGTCTACAGGCGCACTCTTCGGTGATAATCGAAGAGATTGTGGAGAACGGGACCAGCGCGGAGCCCCACGTGCTCTCCGATGCCGACCTGCACTCATTGGACCCTTTAGGTACTGGATTTTACTTGTCATTTTTATCATGGTGAAATCACATGCCAAGATGTTGGCAAGAAGGTTGAAAGGCTCAAAGACTCGACTTGACATGAGATGATCAAGGAAGATCGCAAAGTGAAGAGGGCCCTGTCGTACGTTCAAGGCATCGCATGAACTCTACTAAGATTCTATTGAGCTGAGCTGAAGGAGTTAGTAGGTATGAATTACTAGCGAAAATACGCGGTTAGCGGACGCAAATAATGAGACGGGAGTCATCGGTGGATGCAGTTATCACGTACAGGTGTGTAGTAATTTTTAGTCCAAATTCAACACGTGTTTTCCTCGAGTTCTGTCGAACTTGTATGACAAATGTTAGTGTAAACTATGCGGACAGGCCTATTTCCTTTTGAAATCATTGCTATGTTTAGAGAATTTCATCTTAAGAGGTAAGTATAGCTAGCAGTTCGCGACTGACAATAGGTACTTTTTATATGAGATTTCCATTTAGGGGGAGAACGTTTTCCGCTAACTAAATCTTAGCAAATCGCTGTGAGATTGATGTCGATCGCTTTAGCATAATAACTAGGTTTATAGGTTTCGCTTTAAAAAAAGTGTAGGTGCCTATAATTTTTAATTTATTGCAAATTTTGAAAAAAGGAAAACATATAAACCTATTTAGTCTTCCATTTCACGTACTAAAAAAACATTGGGATGGGAATATATAAAACGTCTTCTCTTTTTGTACGGACGAGTACCTGAAGGTAAACTTCCCTCTGGGTGTTTATTTTATTTATTTATGTAAGTAAAAGTATACATTACCCTAATATAAAACTTAACATTAACACTTAAATCTACTTAACTACTAGTATCAATGCACTCTCCGAGGTCGCTGCCCCTCGGAAGGGTGCCCATAAGGTTGGCCACATTTCCTCGTTGGATTGCAGTTCCAATCCGTTGGCCGAGGTAGTAGCCCCTCTTCATTCAAGGGTATAATAGAGAATGTGGTGTTTGTTCATACCTCAGGAAAATTACGTTTTTTTCAAACATTAAGTTATAACAGCGTTTTTTTTGTTTGTTTAATTTTAAAATGTTATTCTAAGATGCCTTATCCAAGAATCCTACAAAATTTCCATCGGGAAGTAAATATATAAAAATAAATGACACATCCATTATGGTTTTTGTGTGATTTATTCATTCTCATTCTCCTGTAAATTAACCAAAACAAAAATTAAAATATCTATTCATATTTTCCCTCTTTTTTCAGGAATTGGTTAAACATCGATTATTTCGGTTGGATTTATAGATATGGAAAATAATAACATATTAATATCAGTAACACACAAAAAAGCTGCTGTTATGAATTATTTCTAAATTTCCATTTTTTTCCATATTAATGAAGTAATGAAAATAAAATGATTGTGCTTGATGTACAGCGTGCAGCGAGGTGTCCCCGCCGCCGCCGGCGCCGGCGCCGCACCGCCCGCCCGACGAGGCGCCGGCGCCGGCGCACGCGCACAAGCCGCACAAGCCGCACGACCATTATACCAACAGGTGCCGTCAACTTGTTCTATTCTACCGCTAAACAGAAACAAAATAGATACGTGCTCAATATAAATACAGAAAAAATTGACATTATCATGGTTTTAACATGGACTATGGCACATCTTTTCGTAAAATGTTCCGCAGTGTTTCAAGACGAGAGTCTTTGACCAGTGTGTGTTGCCAGTGATGACATATGGCACTGAAACGTGGTCGCTTACTATGGGCCTCATAAGAAAGCTCAAAGTCATCCAAAGGGCAATGGGGAAGGCCATTTTGGGAGTTTCTCTGCGTGATCGCATCAGAAATGAGGCTATCCGCAGCAGAACCAAGGTAACCTATATAGCCCCCCGGATCGCTAAACTTAAGTGGCAGTGGGCGGAGCACATAGCAGGTACTAGAGTGGCGACCACGTACCAGGCGCGGCGTGGGTCGACCCCTCACAAGGTGGACTGATGACCTGGTAAAGGTTACGGGAGTCCGCTGGATGCGAGTGGCGCAGGACCGGTCACTTTGGCACTCTTTGGGGGAGGCCTATTGTCCAGCAGTGGACAACTTTCGGCTGATATGATGATGATTGTTTAAAGGTTTTTTTTTTTAATTTGCCCCCCTAATAGAAACAATTTAATTGAAAGCAATAGAGATGTTGCTATGAAGTAACATTGAAAGTAGGTATCAAGTATTGGTTCAGTTCGTGAACCGGGCAGTTTACCTTCGCCTTGACCGTGACATTCAGTAAATGTTATTCTAATGTTTGTAGACCAGCGAACGAAAGAACGTAGAAGTCTAAGAGCGCCGCAAGATGGCCCCACAGAATGGGTGCCATTGCCATTATGAGAGGTTGAGTGCGGGGTGTCAAAACAATGCAAGGCAGCCATTTAGTTCGAACATGCACATACCAGGTTTTAGGCACGTTTTTAGGTAGAATTTGTAAGGCATTCTATGATTGTTTCGTTCGCTGTTACAGACTTATAAACAACCTCTGTTATATTACTATTTGTTTTTAGGAAAAGGCCGTCATCAGCCCTAAGCACAGACTCCGTGGAAATCAAACCCGCGAGCGGAGATGAAGGTGATTTATTTATTTAAACTTTATTGCACAAAAGGCGGACTACGGCATTATCTACCAGTGAAACCTTAAGGCAAAGCGGAAAATATAAATTTAACTTTTATATTTGACGACAGGCAGCTATAGTGGTACGGAAGAATCACGAACGCGTTGCCGACTCTTTTTAATTCTCCTTCGACCTTTTAAAAAGATAAGATATGTCCTCTCCGTGTGTCAAAGTAAACTTGTTGTTACAGACGAAGCTGATACGGATCTGGAGACCGACAGGTTGTTGGGCCAGCAGAGGACCGACGACCAAGGATTCTTCGATGACAAAGTAAGTGAAACACGCATTATCACATTCTTATTCATCCTCCTAGCGTTATTCCCGGTTGAGTCCTAAAGGATTTTTTTTTTTTAATTCAATATTCAAAATTCTTTATTCATCAAAAAACACGTAAATGATCAAAGGGATGGAGCCTCCCTTTAAGCAAAAAATGTTTGTGCTGGTTTTTTTGTGGTGGATTTATTTTAAAGAAAGTAAACACATTCAATTTCTACTCGCCAAACTGGCACAGTTTGTGGGCGAGACTGCGCTCATTTGTAGGGCTCCGTACCCAAAGGGTAAAAACGGGACCGGGAAGAAACGGTCCGTCTGTCTGTCTGTCACCAGGCTGTAACTCAAGAACCGTGATAGCTGGACAAATTTTCACAGATTATGTATTTCTGTTGCCGGTATAACAACAAATAATAAAAACAAAATAAAAGAAATATTTGAGGGGGGCTCCCATACAACAAACTTTTTTCTAGATAATGTTGTTATAGATAATGGTACGGAACTCTTCGTGCGCGAGTCCGACTCGCACTTGGCCGGTTTTTTACTTTACAGTACTTGTGACTTAAATACCTGACAAAAAGAAATCTGATTAAACTAAACTAACTAGAAAATGGAACAAGAAAATTAAGGATATTTTTCTAATAAGTTCTGTTTTAGCCTCAGACCAAGAAAATATACATACGGAGCGTTACGAACAGTCTAGTGAAGCCAACCGGTTTTCAACCAAGCCCCATAAGTTCAGCACACGCTAAACAAATTAAATCGCACAAAACTCGAAATAAATGATCTTGACAGCATTGCGACGCGTGCTGAAGAGTTTTGTGCAATTTTGTTTGTATATGTGTGCGTGAGCGTGTGCTAAACTTGAAGTAGCTTGGTTTTGTTTGTATGTGGTTTGGCTTCACTTGACTGTTCGTAACGTTCCGTCTGTCTTTTTTCTTGGTCTGAGGTTTTAGCTTGCTTTTCACTACATTTAAACTATTTTTTTTCTCTTCTCTTAACCAGTTAAATTCGTTATGAATGGTGGGGAACTTATTTTTTCGGCACACGAACTTAATTAAACTCGCACCAAATTTCAAAAAATTAGGGCCTCTTAGTTTGGAAATGCTATTACAGCACAAAAGATTTCCTGTCTGAAAACTTCTCAAAATATTAGAATCAACCTAGTTTGACAAACGATAGTAGTTTATGCGCCTGATCCATAATGAGAGGCCTTAAAATACGAGTGTGGTTTTATGAAACAAGCGTCCGAGTTGTTTTAAGGCCTAATTATGTACTTATACAGTTGCATACACTACTTTATCTACACACATATCATAAGCAGTCGTAACAGCAAAAAACCAACAATAAAATGACAACAGCAATGGCGGCAATTCGATCATCCGTCATGACGAATGGTTTTTTTTAAATCATAGACAAAGGAATGAAGTCCCTATACTCATATCACTCGAGATCAAATGTCGTACGGTTTGTATTAAAAAACGTACTGAATTGACGTTTCGTATCGATAACTGTTTTAATATCTATGGATACTAGAATAGAGACCCACTTGAGTTTTGACAGCTGTTCAAAATTTAAACTCATAACGATACAAATTTATCAAAAATCTGTACTGACATGACAGTACAGATTTTACCTACTACCACAGACAAGAAAGTTCTCATAGTAAAATCGGTTGGAGTAATGCTGGTCATTTCGTACGGTTTCTGAACGCTTTTTAGAGCACTAATGATATGTGCGTAGATAAAATTAATTATTAAATAGGTACCACGCTTTCTTTTATGTTTTAAACTAGTGTATGTATGATCTCAATAACTTTTGTATTATTAGAAATTATTATCTGTTAATATTAAACTTGGAATCTTCGTCTTATACCTACTCTGATACTTAATTTAATTGTATTCCATATATTTATAAGATTGCCGTGCCCTTGCAGGTTTCATGTTCCTGGAATTGTTTAACAATGTAATACCTGTACAACGTGAAACGCAAGAAATAAATGATTATGATTAAACTCCTCATTAAGGATGTTAGGTATACGAAGATCCGTGTGCTCTAAGCTATATAAGTATGCATGTATCTAGGTGAGTTCAGTTTCGAGTTACCGCCGTAGGTAGCATGTGTCGTGTTAAATCATTGCTCTGTTTAGTTATTTAAATGAATGGTGATTAATAGTACTCAAAACTAGTGTTTTTCTATGTGCTTTAATAAAGCCAAAAAAATATGCCTAGTGACGAAAATCCCATTGAGATATCTCAAAAAATTTACAATCGTTAGCATCGCTTGTTAGAGAGAGAAAACACTCGGGGGTCGTGACGTCACGACACTCGAGCGTCATAATCATACCTCGAACAAATCATGCGGATGACGTAAAAATGACGTACCTAATTTTGCACACAGGATGATGTCTGTATTGCAACAAATTTTTATTTTGTAGTTGCACCCAGGGTATGTTTGCGGCAATCATAAAATTTGTAAGGTCCATGTCAAATTCACTTTGCGGTTTTTTTTGTTCTATGTTTTTGATGTGTTCGGTAGTCTCCAAATGCACTTTAATGTTGCTTATTTTCGGTGCTATGTTTTGATCACAGCACGAGCAATACACGTTTTTATCACGTATCTCCAAAAACGGAAAATTACAACAATATTCTTGTAAACGCGACATTCTTTTGCGAAAAAAAAAATTGTAAAGATAAATCCAAATAATTACGAAGTCCCTTTATTGTTCAACTGAATGACAATGTCATTCAAAGATGTTATGTACCTGCTCGGCTCATGTCAAGTGGCGATATCGTTTTATTAAAGAGGTTGATAATTGATAAGTAGTAATTGTTTATGAAAATACTTTTTGAAATCATCCTATGAGTGGTTTGACGTCATCCGCATGATTTGTTCGAGGTATGGTCATAATAAATGACAATCGTTTTATATGAAGGTAAGTTTTGTGGAAAAGGGACAGAATATCCCCGTCTTTAAGCTTTGGACACTTACAACTTTGTTATTTAATCCCCTACTTTACTTTTTCCTCCATTTGACAATATTATTAATCCTTCTTCGAGAAAATTCATCATTGTTGGTTATTTAATTTGGTGTCTACACCCCTAAAATACTAACCAAATATGTATGTGGCATATAGCAAGCAGCCAGCAATGTTAAAAAAATATAACAACATTGTAAAAAAAAATACATGACCAATTTATTTTAATAGTGTTAAAGTCATTGAGAGGTGAAGATCGTGAAGGTGGTTAATACAATTGATAAGTAGTTATTTTATTTCCACAGATAGGTAATAAATGTTACCCATACAATAATACAATACAATATCATAAATGCGAAAGTGTGTCTGTCTGTCTGTTGCCTCTACACGCTTAAACCGCTGCACCGATATCGATGAAATTTCCGCGCTGACGGAGTCGCGGGCAAAAGCTAGTTAGTTCATAATTCTTCGTCTGCACACATTCGTTGGCCGGAATATCCATAGAACTTTCACAATTAGTAATGGATTGTAGGTCTTGATACTTTACGAGATTGAACAGTGATAGTTACAACCCTTAACATTACTGTCATTTAATTAGGACACAATATCAATTTTTTTGTGAAACATGGCTAAGAACACTCGGGATAAAATTATCTATGACACAGAAAAAACCGTATTCAATTCGGTCCATCCGTTAGGGAGCTACGCTGCAACAGACAAATACACAGACGGACACGTTAAACTTCTAACACCCCTCTTTTTGCGTCGGGGGTTAAATAGTATTTTTCACAATCGTGTTATAATAGAGAGCTTTTTAGTCGAGTACCGTGTTTAGGCCACGAAGCTTGCTGAGTGGCCTAAGTAAGGTACGAGATTAAAAAGCTTGATTATGACACTATTGTGAACAATACTTTTTCTACGAGTCAACTGAACTAATTAAACAAACTTGGTATCTATTGAAAACGAAGTGCAACCAACGACTTTTTCATTTTTGTGCGTTGATGTCTATTTACCTTTTGACTTTCTCATGACGGCGTCCTATTGGTCAAATACATTATAGTTCAGTAAAGGCGCCACGTGATTGGTCAATTTCATTTTAGTTGTGTCAACAGTTATGAAATGTTGAGTTGGGACCTCCATAGTATAAAGTACGTGATTTAAGTTTGGTGTACGAAGTCTTAATTCAAACATTAAGGTCGACGAGTATAAAAAAGAATTAAGAATGTAGTCAAAATAGTAAAAATAATCACAAAGTAATAAGTGTCCAAAGATTTGAGGGGATATGTTTTGTCCCTTTTCCTCCAAACGCTCCTTCATATGAAAAGATTGTCGTTTACTATGCGAGGGTTGTGACGTCCCAATCTGCTTGCGTTTTCTCTCTCTAACAGGCAACATCAAAACGGTAGTAGCTTCGTATTTTTTGAGATGTTTGAATGGGATTTTCGTCATAAGGCATATTTGTTTGTCTTCATTCTTTTGAACTAATAATAAAAGTGTCTACACCCTTGTTACCTACTTATGCGCGCGGGCGCAATGGTTTTTTTCTTAAAATATGTCTGCGACTCATGCGTCAGTTATAAAGTAAGGCGGTTGTAACTCAAATACGATGTTTCAAAACGTATAAATAACTTTAAACGTAGAAATAAATCTAAAAACACAAAAAAATATATTAACAGAATTATTTAAGGATCTTAAAATGTAGGTAGCAATTTAATGTCCGTGTAATATATTTTTAACAGTGATTTCGAACCGTGGCTTAAAATCACAGTTTGTAAGTGAGTACCTACAATGCAGAAGCACCAATGGTGATGGGAATAATTTGTTTTAATAATAACTTTTTAATTTAAAAAATTTACGTCAATATCCATGATTTACACCGGAAACACAATCATAGTACAAGGCAAGCTGCAAGCAACCAGTTAAATGTATTAGCGTAAGAAGAAACTTCCATTAGGCCAACTACTCTAGCGTAAACGCATTTAAATATATTTGCATATAGTGATACATAAGCCTTCTTTGATAAAAGGGCTTAAATCAGTAGGAAACAGCAGTCGCTTACATCATTTCATCCGCTTAACGCAGTATAATTCAGACGAAATAAAAAGTCATAAGTATCTATGAAATTCGTGTAAAGATACGACTGTTTCGCTCAGCGCAGTAAAAGTTGTCATTCAGCTGAGAAGCTGGATCTTATGGCAAATGAGATAAGGTGTATTTTCTCAGAGAATAACACAATAGTCTTAATTATACGAGTAGCTGAGCATGAGGTCATGCGCAGCGAATGATTTAGATCAAGCGACCTTGCTACATTATTGCTGCGCGGAGTTGTAGATGCGTGGGAGTGGAGTTTTGTGCCTAATAGGTTTTTACTCGGTGAGAACTGGTATTTATTTTGTTCGCAGAACTTATTGATTATTAAGTAATTAATATTAAAGTAGCTTAACTATGTGTGATGAGTATGAACACATCATTGCATTTTGTACTGCTATTCAATACTTACTCGTATATCGACTATAGAATTGACATTAAATCTATATACACATGAGCGTGTAAAAAGCGAGTAACTATTATCCGATACGTTTAGTTGCAAATATCCAAAAAATGTCTGACATAATTCCATTTGATACAATATCGTTAATTCCGAAAGAGTATCTACTTCAATACCTACTACTGTCTTATATCTTTTACAAAACAGTGATCCTTTAAAAATAGTGCGAAAGCTTGAAGTGATTAAAAATATATGTTACGGACTGTCTGTTTATCGCTACTCTGTGCCCACCCATGTTTTTACACATCATAACACACGGCGGCCAGTGCCAGCGCACCATGTGAGCCGTACACATGTGTGCGTGTTTACTCACAGATACCGTATCTCCTGCTGACCGCCTGATAACAACCTGATGCATTACTTCGACGCGTAATCAATAAAATACCTCCTTCACCATGAGTGACGACGAAAAAGAACCTTGTCTAGAAACCAGCCAGTGTGCGAGTAAAGCGGTTCTTTATAGTGATTGCGAGAATAATAATATAGTTAAAAGTGTGACTGTGAAAGAACCTTGTTTAATATCAAAGGAAGTTGTCCAGTGTGAAACGGATTGCAAGGAAAATTCTGAGGTCGTTTATTGTCATGAAATTAGTGAGGCTGATGTAGCTAATGAAATTAGTAACAGTTTAGAAGATGACCAAAGAACTGGCCAGTTAGAAAATATTGAAAGTGTGTTAGAAGAAAAATGCATTGTGAATGAAGAAATAAGTGAGTCAATTGGTGACGAAACAAGTGTTTCACAGAATATCGAGTCAAACAATGAGGAAATACAGGATGCAACAAATTGTAATTCTGAGGTTGGTTCACATATGATAGCGGATTTAATATTGGTACTTTCTACAGGAGTATTTTTCCTCATAAATAATTTATGTACCTACACTCGAGTTCATACATTGTTGCGTTAATTACTGCTATAAAAGTGAGACACGGTCTTACGACCTTAATGGTGTTCAGATGTCTTTGAATGGAACTTCTCTTTAGTATAAAATAAGTCGAAATAATATAAGTAAATAAGTAAATTCCTGTTAAATTGTGTAAAAAAATGGTGAATAGGTACATACATAGTACATTTTGTAACCTCAGACCAAGAAAAAAAGACAGAGCGTTAAGAACAGTCAAGTGAAGCCAAACCACATACAAACAAAACCAAGCTACATCAAGTTTAGCACACGCTCACGCACACATATCTAAACAAAATTGCACAAAACTCTTCAGCACGTGTCGCAATGCTGTCAAAATCATTAATTACGAGTTTTATGCGATTTAATTTGTTTAGCGTGTGCTAAACTTATGGGGCTTGGTTGAAAACCTGTTGGCTTCACTAGACTGTTCGTAACACTCCGTCTGTATATTTTCATGGTCTGAGTTTGTAACGTGCTATTTCGGCTAACCAATAACTTAACGACCATATTGGTGTAGCTGATAAAAAGCAAATGACATTCTGAAAGTATCCAGCATTTGCAGAAATATATTCGGATATTTTATTGACACGATGATAACGGATTTAGTCCTAAAATTGTTGTCGTGTGTTTTGGAGTATTATGTGTTTACTAAAAAAAGGGAGGACCACTTTAGCCCAGTGATTCTGCCGGGTCGAATCCTGGTAAGGGCATTTGTTTATGTCATAAGCACAAGTTTCTATTAGTTCCTGAGTTATGGATGTTTTCTATCTATTTAAGTACCGGTTTATTAATGCCACGATGCGATATTCCGTCACATTACTGATGAGCCAATTTATCCACAAAGCGCTACGACAAATCCTGAAACTTGAAACGGCTGTTTTTCTGCAAAAAGTCGCCGCGTAATTGCTCTATATTATATGGGCCCAAGTATAAACAAGCATAAAAAGTTTAAAAAACTGTGACCCAACTACGGAAAAGTAACTGAAAATAAACTTAGGTGTGCTAAAAACAACTTTTATTTTTCATGCAAAAGGTACGTCACCCGCAAATCGATCACGTAACGCAATGCACGCACGTTAGGTAGATCCAAAAAATTACAGATAATTATTTAAGTATCTGTAGTTTTCTGTTGTTTTTTTTCCAAACGCGCGTTCAAAAAGTTACGGAATTACCCCTCTTGAGCATAATTTCGAATCGATTGAAACCTCATTTACCAAAATCGATTCAGTATCTTAAACGCTACGGTGGAACACACGTAAACCTGAACATACTTAGAATGCTAAAAACATATCCGCTCCTTTCGGCTCTGCTGTAGTCGATCAGAGCTGCCAATGAAGGTGTAACGTGGTTTCCAGGGCTGGCGCAAACCGAAGTCTCGCACGGTGATGCCGGCCGGCAGCGTGTCTGGCGGCGCGCGCTCGCCACCGCACGAGGCCGAAGACGAAACACACCACAACGGGAAGGTGAGCCTATAGTAAACATACCTTGTCACTTTCGCAACCAAGAACCCGCCTAGCGGGCGCCTACGCCGTAGCCGCTTTCCGCTACACCCGAGGAAGACCACAGGATCGGCTACGAGCGTAGCGCGTAGCGATTCTTGGCAGCGAAAGTGTTATAGAATATTATTCAAAATTCATTTGTGCCAACCATGTAAATATTTGTGCCGCAGTCCGTAGGTTTTATTAACAACGCTGTTACCTTTTCTTTTCAGGATAAAGATGGAAAAAAGAAAAGCAAAAACAAAGAAGGTGAGTTTAAGTTGATATGTTTTTCTCTTTATGTAAACAGACTTTTTATTGAATCATTTTGTCATTTTTAATATTTATAAATTTACTAACTGAAACTTAATTTTCTGCCGCTTTTGGACTTCTGTCGGTGAGTTTTAAATTAATCATAATTACGATAGGTGAAGGTTATGAAAATTATCATTAAAATAATCCTTTAATATTCGTCAGATGTTTTTATATTGATCGAACATACTGAAAATTACATTTCATATTACGTTAAAAAAATAGAGAATCCGTTTCTGTTATACAAGGAACTAGAATAAATTCCCTAACGTAAAATATCACTAAGTTCATCACGTCGCCAACAACTTTTTTATCAATCTAGATTCCCAATTTTCCAGACATGCGTTCAGTTCTCATCGAAGGCGTATTATTCCGAGCGCGATACCTTGGTTCGACCCAGCTGGCTTGCGAAGGTCAACCCACGAAAGCCACAAGAATGCTGCAAGCCGAGGAGGCAGTTTCCAGAATCAAGGTAACATTGGATTTTTCAACATTCCAAGTCCTAACCTCAATTTAAAAAAGTTTTGGAGGGAAATGCACGCCATGTTAACCATAGACTATAAAGACAATCGTCAAATGGAGTTTGACAGTTACGTTTAGTTTTTCCAGTAATGGTGTTTCAATTGATTTTTAAAAACATTGATCTATTGTATTACTGGAAAAATTAAGTAAAAATAAGTGTGTAATAAATATGACTGATACTAATTTCCTTTTCCAATTTATTAGACAGGTTGCACAACATAAAAATACCTTACTATCTTTTCTATTTTCTTTCAAACTAATATGCATTCTCATAATTAAATTAATGTTCGTGGCAAGAACCACATTTGCCAGTGTGAATCGGTATAAATGTAAAATATTGTTTTAGTAGAGTTGCATTGGAAAGAGCATGGAATTACCTCTGTCTTTCACTGTTTCGTGCCTATATCATTTTGCACCGAACAAAAACTACTCACTGGCGAAAAATGCTACTTCTTGTCTTTGATTGCGTCTAAAAGCTGTCTACTCAAACACAACACTTTAAAAACAATTGATATTGAAAAACACACCTTCCTATTTCAAAATAGAACACTACCCGATCTATGCTATGGGCACTTCCCTTCGCACGACCTGTCTAATCATGTCCTTGTATATATACGTAATTTCATGCTCATTAGGTTTAGTGTTCTGAGAATGCTAGTGGGTTGTCCCGATTCCTTAGTACCTGAAGCGATATAGAGGTGCGTGGACAAAGACTGCAACCGTTTAAAGACTGCCAACCGTTTTCGCTCTTATTGACATGGCACTAGAGTATTTTTTTCAGTGTGCTCCTCACCCCTCGACCCGACCCAGGAAGACTATAGTCATGGCCGGCTAACCTCCTCTGGATTTTTCTCGCTTGTCGCTTGTCGCTCTGCTTTGTAACCCTTTTTTGCACATGTTGAAGGTAAGGTGCTGTGCTAGTTTTACTTTGGCATGCTCACGATTATGTTGGGTCGATGACGCAAACAACACATCAAATGCCAAAAAAAGCATTGCCATTAAATTTAAGCATGGTAAGGTCAGTCGGGGCAAGTGCGCCATTGGGGTAAATGCGCCTATGTCTGGCACTGGACGTCTTCTGGCTGATATGATGATAATGATGATCATCCAAGATGTCTATATTACTAAAATATCGGTAGAGTTCAATATGTTTGATGAAATCGCACTTACCCCGGTGGCGCACTTGCCCCGCTTGACCTTACGGATTGCAATATTTTTCTTTTTTGGGTTTTAACCTTTTTTAGTGAGTCGTTAGTATTGTTCACCTCACCAGCTCGGAAACGCTTGCTTTATCGCTCAATATCTGCGCACAAAATCCATATCCGCTAGCGAGGTAAGTGTTTTTGAATTTGGAACGTGACGCTTTATCGCGGGATCCAACTTTTTTCTTTACAGGAATGATAGATCTAGAAACGAATAGTGCTATGAAAAAAAAACATTATTATTGTTATGATAATATTAAATTAATGAGTTGGACCTCGCGGTGGAAGTTCGAAATTCAAAAATACTCCACGCTAGCGGATATAATGGACTTTTGGGCGCAGATATTGAGCGATCAAGCAAGTGTTTCCGAGCTGGGAAGGTGAAAATAACAATAGTGACCTCTGCTGAAACATTAGTAGCTAAATATTATCACAATAACTACATGAATTAGGAAAGCAAATTATAGTTATTTCTTAAATACAGGAACTAACTTTAAGTTACCTATAGGTAATACATCCCCGTAATATTTTCCCGTGTGGTGTCGGGTTAGAATTTCACCACCCCCTTTCTTCCCGTGGGTGTCGTAAAAGTCGACTAAGGGACCAGGGTTGAAGTGTGTTGTGGGCGATGGGCTAGCAACCTATCACTGCAATATCACATTTAGTCGATCTTTTATACCCACATTAATGCTAAAAGTGGCGCTGGAACATACGTTTCGTGTGCTCTGCCTACACCTTTTGGGAATAAAGGCGTGGATGTATGTATGTATGTATAGGTAATACATTTGCGTTTCTATGCAAGATGATGAGTAGGTATTGAAAAAGTGTTCCTTCGTATTTAGCAGAATTTTGGAAATTTGTTGTTTTATTTATTTATTTATTTAAACTTTATTGCACAAAACAAAAATGATGTACAAATGGCGGACTTAATGCCAAATGGCATTCTCTACCAGTCAACCATAAGGCCAAACAGAGACACTTAAAATTGGTGCAGAGTAAATGATCAATATTTAGAGCTTAGTACAGACTTATAAAAGCATAATCCTACATATATAAAATTACAAAATTACATATTATTACTCATATACAAAGATATGATACACTAATATATATGGGACGATGGACGCTATGCAAATTCTTCTTCCAGCAGATGCCTACGAAGCATTCGCTTGAAAACTAATTTGCTTGGGGCTTGTCTTAAAGGGAGAGGGAGAGCATTCCAGAGACGGATTGCCTGAACGGTGAAAGAACTTGAAATGAAACCAGTATGGTGAGAAGGTATTGTAAGTTTGAGTAAGCGGGAGGAACGCAGTTCACACCCGGGGCGCGGAGTTTCGAAGACGAATTTCTGTTTTAGATAACCTGGCGCAGAAGGCTCGAACAGGATAGAAAATAAGGTACAGAGGGTACGCAAAGATCTGCGACGACGAATTGAAAGCCAGTTGAGCTGACGGCGGTAAAAGGATACATGGTCGTATTT
The DNA here is from genome assembly GCA_945867215.1 of Epinotia demarniana. Taxonomy (NCBI): domain Eukaryota; kingdom Metazoa; phylum Arthropoda; class Insecta; order Lepidoptera; family Tortricidae; genus Epinotia; species Epinotia demarniana. The sequence continues at coordinate 26,504,384 of OX244263.1, read as the reverse complement.
ACGAAGACTGAAGATAAAACGTATGCCATTGTTAAGGAGGCGATCCAACTTATTTAGAGACTCCTGTGAGATATTAGTAAGGCACACATCTGCGTAATCAATAATTGGTAACACCAAAGCTTGCACAAGTAGTTTTTTGGTAGTTACTGGAAGAAAACTCTTATACCTATAGAGAGTACGCAACGTAACAGAGACCTTCCGACATATTTCCAGAAGTTGGCCGTTCCAGGAAAGCGTTGAGTCTATAACTAGGCCAAGATCCTTAACCTGGCTGGAAAATGGGATAACAGTGCCATCAAAAAGAATCGGTGCGACTGAAGCTGAGCCTAACTTAATAAGTTGCCGTTGACCTCCCAAAATTATAGCCTGGCACTTCGAAGGATTAACACTTATCCCAAAACTGCTAGACCATTCCGCGATGTGATCCAGGTCTCTGTTTATAAGAGAAATGGCACAATCAATGTCTTCTACTGCAGCATGGGCATACAGTTGCAAATCGTCTGCATACAGATGGTAAGTGCTACGAATCCTGGTGGTAATAAGATTGATGAATACCGAGAAAAGAAGAGGAGACAAGATCCCACCTTGTGGTACCCCAGAGCTTAACTCGCACCAGTCTGAAAGCGAGCGACGGGCATGTACAGCCTGAGTACGAAGAGAAAGGTAGGATGAGAACCAGTCAATCGCCTTTGAGGAGACCTTCAGATGTGTAAGGGCGGCAAGAAGCAAGTCATGGTCAACCGCATTAAAGGCATTGGAGAAATCTATAAGCACCAATACAGTCACTTTAGAAGATTCCATTCCAGAACGTATGTCTTCAATCACATTGAGAAGTGCTGTGGTGGTACTGTGTCCTGTTCTAAATCCCGACTGAAAGGCAGATAGAAGATTGTTTGAATGAATGAACTTGGAAATTTGTTTGTGAGCAGCAGCTTCGAGAATTTTGGAGAGAAACGGAAGAATAGAGATGGGTCGGAAGTGATTGAGAGCACTGGGGTTAGAAGTTTTTGGGAGTGGGATAACATAGGCCTGACGCCAACACGAAGGAAAGACCCCAGTGAGCAAGGACGTGTTAACAATATGGGAAATAATGGGTAAAACGCAGTCTAGAATGAAGGTGACCATGACTCTGCCCACCTTATCATGACCGACAGCTCTAGACCTGACAGACATGACAATCTTACGAATTTCATCATCAGAAACCGGGACAAAGGAGAAAGGTTCAATGTCTGGAGAGGGCAGAGACGCAATGAAGCACAAGGTTTTAAATTTGACTAAACGGTTTAACGAAGAGGTATGGGAGAAATGAATATTTAACTGGTCCAAGGGAAAAAGGCAAGTTGACATCGGCCTTGGCTTTACCAATCCCCAGAGTCTTTAGGAATTTCCACATATCCGCAGGCGACGAGCTTGACAGGTTCTCATGTATGTAACGTCGTTTCGCCGCCCTTACCATCTGATTGCAACGGTTTCTAGCAACTTTAAAAAGTCGCCAGTTCTCATCGCACCGATCCCGCTTGTAGGCACGAAATGCCCTGTCACGTTTCGTCATGGCCAATCGCACACCTCTCGTTATCCATGGGGCTGGTGGCCGTTTCAGCCGCACTGCGCGAACTGGGGCATGTGCATCAAACAGTCGCAACACTACAGAATTGAAGTGGGACACCTTATCATCGACTGCTGATGTATCAAGTGTGGCTGCCCAGTCGACCAAAGAGACATCCTTCCTGAGTTTATCTGCGTTAATTCGGGCGAAGCTCCGCATCTGTACAATTACTGGCCTCGGCTTTGGTGGTTTGATTTTATTTTAAGATAGATTAGGTCATGGCGAGAGAAACCCGGAGCTAAAAACTGGCCAGATTTTATGACCTTATCAGGATTTGACGTAAGCATCAGATCCAGCCACGAGTCAGGGGAATCTATGTTGTGGTGAGTTGCGTCCAGCCGTTCTATACAAAAATCAGAGGCATCGACGATTGATCTCAGCTTGCGAGATCTGGAATTATCTTTCAGTAAGTCCGTGTTAAAGTCGCCCATGATAACATGATGAGGACAATCCGCCACAGTACCTGACAAGAGTGAATCAAGGGATGAGAAGTAATCTATGTTAGGGGGACTGTAGACTGCACCTAACATAATGCGTACTCCGAGAAGCTTGACCTCCAATACTAAATATTCAATTGAACCGGTGTACAAAGAGGGCGAAGTGTCAACAATTGTGTAGGGGATATCAGAACGAAGATATATTGCTACACCCCCACCACCCTTACCTGTGCGGTACCTTCCTACTGAGTAGGAAGTAGAAACAACCCTCCAAACCTGAATAAAGTTATATAGGTTGGGGTAGAAGTAAAATAATAACTTGTATTATTTAGATATAATCGCGGAATGAAATGGTTGTTATTTTTTGCTATTGCCACCGCCGCTCGAAGTTGTGGCCGACCCCTTACGTACCTGGGGCGGTAAAATAAAGAACGGCTCAAAGATCCCGGGCTTCTTTATTACCGCCTGTGGTGCGTACACAATTTTACGTCTTCTCCTCGGTGTGAAGTGAGATTTGCCGCTGCGTCCGTGGGCGGCAAATCTCACTTACCGCCCAGAGTGACGTAAAATGAATTTAAACACCCGATTGATGTATATTTGCGTGGTCCTTGTTAGGTATAATATTTTACGTCTGACACATGTTTCCGCCTTAAATCGAACCCGAAACAGGAGAGGTATAGATTGCTAGTCTTAAGGGAAAATGGTCTCTTTAATTTCACTAACGGCTGCCATAAGTACCAAGCTGGTTTTTTAATGGCACTATTTATTTCTTAACTTTATCAAAAATGCAATTCTCTGTTCATGAGCCGTCTTTATATCCGTAAGTTTTACTCACGCAAGTGCCTAATTGACATGGACGCTGCTCTAAATTAGAATGAGATAATCATACATAATATTTATTCTAAAAGATAGAAGCGTCGCTGCCGACTGGACTCTTACATGCGTAACTTGCAGATATTAAAGGCTGCTCTACACAATGGGCCATCATGGCCCATCATACAGGACGCAACTATGCTTTAAGGCCTGAATCCCATTCGTGGGGCCTGCGGTAGCGGTCAATAGTAAGTTTGGCAGCTCATGATAAGTTTATCATTGACCGCCGCGACCAGGCCGCGCCAGTCTTTGGAGAGGCTTAAAGAAAGACCTACTTTCATCTTTTACCATCGCACATCTGCGTCCTGTCCTGCGGTCATGATGGCCTATTGTCTAGAGGTGCCTTAAGGCAGCTACACACATGTCAGCGCGTCGCCCACTTCACGCACGTTCCATTCTACGCACGATGTTACCCGATTCACACCGGCTCAGGTGGCCAACTCACGTCGAACGGAATGCACTCGCGAACTGGCTTCAACGCTCGCACAAAGTCGAACCCTCTGTCTAACTTTTTAAGGTTGATTTCCGTTAGGACGCTTTCATATATAAACTGGGGCGCTCGCTTCTCACATCATTGTTGAGTGTTTTCGAGTTGTTTTGCTTGCTTTTGCGCAGTTGTGGAGTGTGTTATTACTGACGTATTGGGGATATTAAGGATAATGTATCAATTGTCATTACATAGGGCAACCAATTAACAAATACTTGAAGATATAGAAAACCACTGGAATTTTCAAAAACTATCGGACTCTGAATTACGGTTTGGATCAGGTAGAAAATAAGCAAAACTATCAAAAGAGTCGAGTTGTATATTTCTTACAAACTTTCTTCTATTTGTTTGTAAATAATAATGTAACATCAGAACAGAGATACAAATCTGCTGGACTAAAATTAATGCATAGTTATATACTTTTATTAAGAGATGATACATATTTATTTATCAATTAGCAGATAAAATTATTTAAGGTGGTATTGTTAAATTTTGGCTGCAATGTTCATAAAAAAACTATAAAATTATACATATACTTCATAAGAAAGTTGGGAATAATAAACATCTGACCTATGCTATGTACATAATACCCGTACAATTTAATTAGCAAGATCATATTAGGCAACAACACTTATCTCTAAACTTGGTATAGAAATAAAAAAACCTCATGGGTAAGCCTTTGGTCACGCTGTGTGGAGCAAAATAAAAAAAAACTGAAAATTAATATAAAAAGCTGACCAAAAAAATTATGCATATAAAGATTTAGGGTAGCATAATGGGAAGTATACTAAACTATTAACAGTAAAATCCAATTAGATAAAATAGAGTACACAGCAATACTTAAAAGCACTCAAAGTGAGAGCGAGCGTCTGAGGAGGCTAGCCGTCCACAGTGGGGCTGCGAGGGGCCGTATTCCGGCGTGTACGCAGCGCCGGCGGCCGTCTTCCGGCTCAGCTTCCTGGGCTCGGTCGAGGTGGACGAGGACCGGCGCAGGCGCAAGCGCCTCAAGAAGAACATGGTTGAGGAAGCCGTCAATAAGATTAAGGTGTGCGCGGGGGCACTGTAAGGGAAAACAAATGTGTATGGTCTTTATGTTGGCGCGCTCTAAGCGCGTTAGAAATCGAGAGTTTATAGTTGTCTATGTTTATACAATTTTTAAGGGAAAACCCGGGGTTGTCTGTAGTTTTTTTTAATGAGAATTTTTCAGATTTATGTCAGTTGGTAAGAGGTCTTTTTTACATCATCACCATAATCGTATTAGCGCGAAACGTCCACTGATGGACATAAGCCTCGTTCGAACCAGAGGCGCCAAAAGAGAGGTGTTATTGACAGCAACATTTGAATCCACCAACGAATTTGATGATGATTAAATATGATTGGTGGATTTCGACGCCACAGTGCTGCCAGCTAGTGACATAATGCACTCTGGAAAATGCTTATACTTTTTTTAATGTTTGAGATCTAAATGCGTTCCGTGTAAGCATTCTACGCGAGCCGGAAATATGAAAAATATGATGACTTCCGATTTCAGTAATATTTGGATGTATTAGACCTTTACAGTACATATGGTGCTACTTTCCCGCATTAGCGCGGAAAAGAGCACTTTCCGTGCATATGTCAAAACTTTAAAAACATATGGCTCTTTAAAGTTTTGGCATATGCACGGAAAGTATACAGTAAAACGTTGTACGACACACGTGCGAATTGGTAATTCGCAACTCGTGTCGATTTAAAACACTCCCTTCGGTCGTGTTTTAATTTATCACCACTCGTTGCGAATTTCCTATGTTCGGCACTTGTATCGTAAATAACTATTTCTAATCCCTGCAGGGTAATTCCGTTTTATAAAGTAGCTATTGACAACTTTTAACAAGTAACGACTAGGTAAGGTAAACGTCCGAGTGCTCGACACTGTACCAGTAAATAGCATTGCCACTCTATGTCAAAGCAATTTCGGTTAAATTCGTACTAAGAGAAATTTTTCTTCATTTGAATTTAAGCCATGACACTTTGACATGAAATGCCCATGCCGTACACTAAGTACAGCGTCGAGCCCTCGGACGTTTACCTTACTTGTAGTGAGTACTGAACATTTTTACGTAGTTTTTGACAACTTGAATAAACCTTACAGTGCTCCCGCCGGAAAACCCGAAAACTGTAGAACGATTTTGGTTTTTATTCACGCGAAATATGAAACAAATAAAATGATGAGAAAAATTGAATTTCGAATAAATTGATATTAAAATTGGATGAATCGTATAGCTTCGCTTGCTTTCAAAATTAAGTGCTATATTTAAATTCCTAAGAATACATATGCATAAAAGTTTTTGCTACAAATGCACTATCAATATTAAATTAAAAAAATATAGTAACTCAAATAGCGATTAGAATTTCCTACGTACATTTATAACTTTGAGTTACAATTATAATTACCTGACTTAGTATTGATAATGCTTTATCCGTGCAAAAGTATGATCCTCCGGCTCCATTCAATGTAGAATTTGGTTTCAATCACATTTCGTAGCATGCACAAACAATTTACTAATAATGATTGTTTTCCCTTCGCCTACCATGGGGTACCATCAGGCTTTGGTAAGTTCTAAATTCTAAATTGAACACATCCTCGCATGGTCGTGTGTCATAGCCCTTATCCTGAAAAAAGATTAAGTCAGATCAGTACCACCAACACTAGTTGCAAATAAGGTGCCGTACACACGCGACCATGTCAACATTTGTAATCTGTGTAAAGCTAAGATCGTTAGTAATTCCTACGTCAATCAGTTTCATGAATCAACATTATCAACACACATTCGTAATTTTTGAGTAAAATGCATTCATATAGACAACCACCGTAATGCGAATCAGTACAAAATTTCCTTTCCACACAAGTTTGGTGGCAGAAAGTTGTACCAGAGCCACACTTAGTACAGTGGGCGTCAAATATATGTTTACACGGTTGCACTTTATGCTTTGCCATAAGGAGAAAAATGTATACTTAACTTACACGCCGACTGTACAACGTCATTGTATGTTGGCCTAGTATAATTATCTTGATAATCTTTCATTTAAGTTATGCATCCTCATAAACAAAACTTTTTTTCATTGCTGCTTATTGAATTTTCATTGGCAGGTTCATTTTCAGTCACCAAATTCCAGCAAGACACATATTTTAGGGCACACTGAATACTTATGCTTTAAAAAAATTGTATAATTTGTACCTAGATGAATAATATTAATCACTTGAATTTGAAAATAAGCCTAAGTAAATATTTGAAAAAATGCGGATTCCCAACAGATGTTGGTAACGTAAACATTATATCTAGGAATGACTAAATCTTTTTATCTTACCTTCAATTACATTTTCGTTCAGGCAAATAGTTAACGAGCCTATCTTTCGGAATGGTATAAAAATATTGCGAAATGACATTATTCGTTATTCGGAGATACCAGAATAACTATTAAAGAGGGCCATTGCACCGCTTACGCGACCAGCTTCAGTTAGCGACCACCTGAAGGACAAGATTTCTTTAATTAAAGATAGTAACATTTCTACGGACCTTAAACAAACAGTAGATATTTTATAAATCCACATAAAACGAGAATATATAATTTTCAGTTCTTCAACTCATCAGAGACACACAAATTAAGTGGGCGATAACCGGCGCAATGATCCGACAATCACCAAACATGTTTGGTTCAACCATTTATGACGATTCATCGGAAAGTTGAAACCATTTTTACTTTTCAGGCTCCCGAAGGCGAGAACCAGCCAAGCACAGAAGTCGACCTGTTCATATCCACGGAGAAAATCATGGTGCTGAACACAGAACTGAAAGAAATCATGATGGATCACGCTCTAAGGACCATCTCCTATATCGCCGACATCGGGGACCTGGTGGTCCTTATGGCGCGGAGAAGGTTCGTGCCGCATGAGACGGACTCTGATCCACCGAAATTGAACCGTACGCCGAAGATGATATGCCACGTTTTTGAAAGTGAAGAGGTGAGTGTTGGTGCGTTTTCAATTTGTTATGTACGGTCGAATTTACATGGGGCTGAAAACCTTGTACCTTGTGGCTTTAAACGTCACGTTTTCGTTTGGCTTTTACATACATACATACATACATACATACATACAATCACGCCTTTATCCCTTAAAAGCTCACTTATATTTTACATATTTATTACGCTATCGGTGAAGATCTGTTATTAGCTCACTGTCACTACTGTTTTCAGCTACCGTGTAGTATTTAAGCTGATGATCTATAAATAAATAAAGTATTTGGTTATCAAAAAAGCATAGCTACGGGTGATGCAATACGTACACTAGTCAGGGATGTTGTTCAACAATTAAATGAGAAAAGGAAGACTGCGGGCCTCTTTATGGACCTTAGCTCAGCTTTTGATACCGTTAACCATGGCATTCTTTTAGCTAAACTGCAGCACTATGGCGTTAGAGATAAGATATTGTCTCTCCTTAAATCATATCTTACCAACAGGAAACAGTTTGTCGAAATTAAGTGCACACATGACGACACTGAGAAAGGGTTTAAATGCAAAACAGCAAGCGTGTTTAGAGGAGTTCCACAGGGCTCAATATTGGGACCTATTCTCTCCATTATATTTACAAATGACATGATTAATCACATATATGACATTATACCAGACACACAAGTTACAGTTTTTGCTGATGATACAAATGCGGTTATCTCTTCTGACAACATTGTTGAGCTGAATGACAGGGTGAACAAATGCCTTGTTTCTTTTGGTGCCTGGTTCCGGATCAATAACCTTAAACTGAACTGCACTAAGACAAAAGTTCTGCTCTTTAGGACAACATCGAGAAACGAAGATGCACTAGATGTAGTAATTGAGTGAGTTAAAATAGATCAAGTGGAATCTGCTAAATTTCTGGGCATTGAAATTGATTCGATGCTAAACTGGAAGCAAGAGTTGTCTTCTCTTTGTTAATTTCTCGTTAGCTCACTTAGCTCTTCATGCTATGCATTAAGAAGTCTCAGAAATGTATTAAAAATCAATCAGCTCAAAGCCGTGTATCATGCGCTAGTAGAGTCAAAACTACGTTATAGTATTAGGTTATGGGGGAATAGCTATAGTTACAAGGTCCAGTCTGCTTTTATTGCTCAGAAAAGAGCTATCAGGATAATGGCCAAAATACGAAAGTGGGTTTCTTGCAGAGACCATTTCAAGAATTTTGCAATTCTCACTGTTCCCAGCCTTTATGTCCTAGTAGTGCTCAAGGAGCTAGTGAAACATATACAAAAAATGGAAACGCCAGAAGAAAGAGACATACGAATAGCTAGTAGACGAAAGGATCTCCCACAGACCACTGTGGCGCGACTCCGGGTAGTCAGGCACTCCGAAGACTACCAGGGAATCGGCCTATACAACAAACTGCCGTGCGAATTGAAGTTACTCACAAATGCAAACATGTTTTCTAACAAACTTAAAATAATTTTGTTGGAACAATGCCTGTATTCTTTAGAAGATTTTATGTATACCAAACACTGCTGCTGGCATACCAGTATAAAGATTATCTCGCATTACGCATAGGACTGCGTGCTTAGGGATCATGTTACATTAGTCAATAGCTCATAGTCGTATACAAATTGATTTGTAAATAAAAACCAAGCAAGCCAGGGCATTACATCTCGACTTATTTTGTTGTTAAGAATATCGGCCGAACCGACTTGTTTTCATGCCGCATATTGAAATACCCTCATTGTATTCCGATTATTTCACATAATATTATGTAATAGTTTATTTAAGTTCTCGTGTAAGTGAATTGTAAAATTCTTAATGAGAATAAAGAATCTTAAACCTGAGATTTTATGAAAAAGGTGTAACTAAACTGTTCATTGGCACTGCGATATGCTAGTGGAATACTTTCAAAATGACATCGAACTGTATATGGAACTTGTATTTTAAATATTTAAATTGTAATTTTAATTTTAGTGATAGCTATTTGACTGATAGTGTTTTAATTTATTTGACTGATTGTGTTTTAATGTGTTTTAACTTATTTGACTAATTTTAATTTATTTGTTTGTTATATATTATGATTTTTCTTGTTAGGTTTTAGTTTTAGTCTTAAGTTCTAACACAATCTTGTATTGTTAATGAATAAATAAATGAAAATGAAAAATGAAATTAAATAAATGTTTAAACTCCATACAAAGTTGTGGTACTTGGTATCAAGGTGTTCAGCTAATACGATTTCGACTGTACTAGACGATTAAACAAAGTAGACAAGTGACATGGAAAGAAGAAAGAGTTTGCTTGCTTATTTGGCTTGCCATGAAATAATTTGAGATAGATACTTAGTTTAGAAAATATTTAACATTTTTAAACAGGAGCCCAGCGACAATGTACTTGGTAATCAAAGACAGAAGCTCAAGTTTTACAGTTAATTATAATACCCATTTGAACTCGTGTGACTCTCATGCACAGTGGCTAAAAACATCGTCTTTTGACTGCTCATCTGATTAATATTTTCATATTCCAGGCACAATTTATAGCGCAATCCATAGGCCAAGCTTTCCAAGTGGCGTACATGGAATTCCTCAAAGCCAACGGCATCGAGGACCACAGCTTCGTCAAGGAGATGGACTACCAGGAGGTCCTGAACAGCCAGGAGATCTTCGGAGACGAACTTCAGATGTTCGCGAAGAAGGAGCTACAGAAGGAAGTGGTGGTGCCGAAGACGAAGGGGGAGATTTTGGGGGTAAATTAAATAAACAATTGACTTTTTATTACTACGAATAGAAGCTATCAGCAGGAACCAGCGCTCAGGCTTTATAGAAGTGCTTGGAGGAAGGTGGTGCAGGACGTTTGTGGTAGTAACGACCATCAGCAATGAGGAAACGCCTAAAAAGTGGCTACCTAGAACATTTTTGAAAGTATGAATGAACTGGTCCGCAGCTCGTAGTGGCCACTAGTGGGCTCAATGTGTGGCCGTTCTTGACAGTATTAAGTAAATCGTTGTTTACTTCCAGGTAGTGGTGGTGGAGTCCGGATGGGGCTCCATGCTGCCCACCGTGGTGATCGCGAACCTGGCGCCGGCGGGCGCGGCGGCCAGGTGTGGCCAGCTCAATATAGGTCAGTTGGTTGAAAAACACTGATATACTGTTTATGGTTATGCTTTATATGATACGAGGACAAATCCTGAGTAACGTAGGAAACTTGCATTGAGTCTTTTAATATAGCAAACATGTCAATCCACCTTTTATCTTAATTTCTGTAGGTCGTCTGTTTGTCAAACACCCTGAGCCAAATTTTATGTAACCGTTTATTAATTCTTTTAGAGAACGATTTTATTATCTCTATAGAGCGCAACCAAGGCTTGAACCCACAAGTTTTCGTGACCACATACGAAAGGTTAAGTGAACCGATTTTTGTAGAGGAAGCTATTTTCCGTTGTTGTGCCGCATTGTCAATGGCTACAGAATCATCAGAGTAATAATAGCCCCGCAATACATGCATAGATCCCACCCAATACACTACTTTTCTCGCTAAACCGGTCTTCTAACAAACATGCGTAGACAAAGATGCGTAAGATTAAGAACATCTATAACCATTTTCGCAGGTGATCAAATAATCGCAATAAACGGCGTCAGCCTAGTCGGGCTGCCGCTGTCGACGTGTCAGACCTACATAAAGAACTCGAAGAACCAAACGGTAGTGAAGCTGACGGTGGTGCCGTGCGCGCCCGTCGTCGAGGTGAAGATCAAGCGGCCGGACACCAAGTATCAGCTCGGGTTCAGCGTGCAGAATGGAGTGGTGAGTCACTATATCATCTGCATCACATCAGCCAAAAGACTTCCACTGCTGGACATGACAAAGAGTGCCAAAGTGACCGATCCTACGCCACCCGCATCCAGCGGAGTCCCGGAACCTTTACCAGGTCATCAGTCCACCTTGTGGGGGGCCTACCCACGCTGCGCCTTCCGGTGCGTGGTCGCCACTCGAGAACCTTTCCGTTCCGTTCGGGAAGCTACGGCCACATCTTTTCGTCCAATATTCCGCAGTGTCTCAAGACGAGAGTCTTTGACCAGTGTGTGTTGCCAGTACATATGGCACTATAACGTGGTCGCTTACTATGAGCCTCATAAGAAGGCTCAAAGTCACCCAAAGGGGTATGGAGAGGGCTATGTTGGGAGTTTCCCTGCGTGAACGCATCAGAAATGAGGCTACCTGCACCAGAACCAGAGGCAACCGATACAGCCCTCCGAATAGCTAAATTAAAGTGGCAGCGGGCGGGGCACATAGCACGTAGAACCGATGGCCGTTGGGGAGTTACTATGTCATCATCATCATCATCATCAACCTATATACGTCCCACTGCTGGGCACAGGCCTCCTCTCATGCATGAGAGGGAACGGGCAGTAGTCCCCACGCTGGCCCAGTGCGAATTGGGGACTTCACATACACCTTTGAATTTCTTCGCAGATGTATGCAGGTTTCCTCACGATGTTTTTCCTTCACCGAAAAGCTAACGGTAAATATGAAATCATATTCCGTACATAAGTTCCGAAAAACTCATTGGTACGAGCCGGGATTCGAACCCACGACCGCCGTTTGACAGCCGCATGCCTGAACCACTGGGCTACCGTAGCTTACTTACTACTTACTGAGTTACTATGTACTTTCACTAAATTGGGGACCTTGGGGATTTTCAGTCAAGATAGCTAATTGAGTTGTCTTCAAACCAGATTTACTTGGTAAAGTAAGTCAGGACAGGTGTCTCTTTGTGTGTCAGAACTGTCAGACCTACATCAAGAACCCCGAATCTAATGGTTCTGAAACTTTGGGAATAATTGACCGAGCTTGCTGCCTGAGTGGCATTAAACAAACTGTTAAATTTGGGACCGGCGGCTAAGTGAAACACCTTGTTTGGATGACAGATCTATTCCGACTGCACTCTAAGACAAATTATATGCCTACCTACATAGTACATATGTAACACCTCCACCTTTAGTTTATACATTCCCGAAGTACTTATAAGTGAGTTGATAAGTACGATGTACATAACTGAGTAGGTATCCACGCAGGGATATACCTTTCAATGACTCGTTGATATTAAAGACATCTTCCAGATAAAAACTGATTTAACAAACATATTATTAATGGTTTATCATTTATTACGTAGGTACTGTACCAGTAAGTATATACCTACGGTATCTCGTAACTTATCAGCGGAAAAAGTTATACTACTTAATAAAGTTCTTAATAATCTCTAGGTTCTAAGATAGCTACAGATAAAGTGAGAAAAACCTTCCCGTCTTTAGTCTTTAAATCTTGACTTAAGGTTCAATTTTGCGTAGCATGTGTGAGTGTGAAGGGTTTTTTCACTGTAAGTACCTTTTTTATATGCTAACATTATTTATATTTACTTATTCTAAATATATCCTCAAAGCCAAATCTGGTTGGGGGTTTACGAGCTCTAGGCGGTATAGGCACATTGACCGGAGACAAAGGAGTCCCGGCTGAGGGATCCGGTGATGTAGCCGGGTGTATACTAGCCCGAGGGGTCGCCGTGTGCGCGTCTGGTGTTGCGGGCATATCAACCGGTGCCAGGTCAGTCTCTCTCGGTTTCTCCGTCTCGGACTGCTCCACTGTCCCCACCATGCCAGGAAATACCAATGAATGTCGCTTGGCTACACTACCTCCCCCTTCATTTAACGTTACTCGCCGACTTTTTAATTGGTCTATATGTCTATGGACCCCGGTTCCGTTGATAGTGCTTACGTTATAATCAGTATCGCCGCGCCTGTCAAGTACCGTGCCCGGTAGCCACTTATCGCCGCCGCGGTACTGGCGGACCCACACCGGGTCGCCGACGCGCAGCTCGCGCTCGCGCTCGCGGCCGCCCGCTGCTGCCGCTCCTGTGCCGCTCGGACGCGATCTCCCCTATCCGGTTTTAAACAATCTAGCCTATTTCGTAGCGACCGTCCTTGTAATAACTTAGATGGACTCTCCCCGGTAGTACTATGCTCAGTGTTCCGATACTGCAAAAGGTACCTCCAGAGAGCGGTCTCTGCGTCTAAGTTATCTTTAAATGCTTTTAAAATTACTGCTTTGCATATTTTTACCGCGCTTTCGGCCGCTCCGTTAGAAGCCGGATGGTAAGGCGCTGTTAGTACTTGATCTACGCCATTGGATGTTAGAAAATCTTTAAATTCAGCGCTCGAGTACGGAGGCCCATTATCACTGACCAATTGTTTCGGAATACCAAACCTAGACCACAATTCCCTAAGCACCCGTATTACTGACGTCGCTGAGGTACTTTTCATCTTTATGGCTTCGATCCATTTAGAATAGGCATCTACTACGATAAAATAGGTATGTCCTTGGATCGGGCCAAGAAAATCGATATGTATCCGAGCCCAGGGTCTGTCCGGCCACGCCCACAGGCGGGGCGCATGAGCCGGCGGCGCGCTGGACGCGGCGGCGCACACGCCACACGAGCGGCACTGCGCCTCGATGGCTTCGTCGAGCCCGGGCCACCATACGTAGCTTCGAGCTAGACTCTTTGTCTTCACGACACCCATGTGTACTTCATGAAGTTCCTTTAATACCATTTCCCTACACGAGGCCGGAATTACCACCCTGTGACCCCATAATATGCACCCTAATTCGGTATACAATTCATTTTTCCTATTAAAATAAGGGCCTAACTCTTTAATTTCGCACTCCCTTGGCCAGCCGTCTTTAATATAACTTAAAACTTTGCTTAAAATGGCATCCGAGCCCGTCGACGCCCTCAATCTATTATAATCTACTAATAAAGCGTCCGTCGCGAAGTGTAAATACGTCTGTTCCGGTATTTGACCTGCCTCTTCTACCGCCTCGTCCCTGTGTGATTTGATTAATCTGGACAGTGCATCTGCTGTATTTTTGTCAGTTGACACGTATTCGATGTCAAAATCGTACGCTGAAAGTACTATGGCCCAGCGCTGGAGCCGGCTCGCGGCGGTAACCGGCACCCCGCTATTTGGCCCAAATATACTCACCAGTGGCTTGTGGTCCGTGCGGAGAGTAAACCTACGCCCGTATAGGTACTGGTGGAATTTACTGACGGCAAACACTATCGCTAGCGCCTCCTTATGAATTTGGCTGTAGTGCAACTCGTGCGCGGTGAGCGAGCGTGAGGCATAGGCTACGACGCGCTCGCTGCCATCGGCCGTGCGCTGGGCCAGCACGGCCCCAAGGCCGTGCGAGCTTGCGTCGCAGGTCACGACCGATTGCTGTGAAAGGTCGAAATGCACTAATACGTCCGTGCCTACCAGTAATCTTTTAACCTGCTTGAACGCCGCCTCGCGCTGTTTGTCCCAACTCCAACGTACTCCTTTTTTTACTAACTGGTACAGCGGCTGTAAACATGAACTCAAATTGCGCACGAATTTGCCATAAAAATTTACCATGCCTAAAAAAGAACGCAGTTCGGCCACGTTCTTTGGAGCGCTTAGTTCTACTATAGGTCTGACCTTCTCTGGGTCTACGCTCACGCCCTCCTTATCGACCTTGAATCCCAGGAACGTGACCTCGTCAGCAAGAAATGTGCAATTACTTTTTGTTAATTTTAGACCGCTACTTTGTAATCTACTAAATACTTCAGCAATTGTCTTTAAATGCGACTCCAAGTCCGCCCCTGTGATCAAGATATCATCTAAGAAATTAACGACGTTTGGAATTCCTTGTAGCAAGGTTTGCATCATCTTCTGGAAAATTCCAGGACTTGAAGATAGTCCGTATATACTAAACGATTATATTTAAATAATCCTCGGTGTGTATTAATCACAGTAAAAGACTTCGATGTCTCGTCTAATTCGTACTGATTATACGCATGCGAAAGATCTAACTTCGTAAAGTAAGTGTTGTTACTTAAGTTTGTAAACAAATCCTCTATCTTCGGAACCGGGTACCTATCGACCAGTAACGTTTTATTCAACGTGATTTTATAATCTGCGCATAACCTTATACTTACCTCCATCGGCTTTCCTGGCGATGACGAGAGGAGTGGCCCAGTCGGAGTGGTCAACGGGCTCGATGACGCCGGCCGCCAGCATGGCGTCCAGCTCGGCGTCCACGCGCGCGCGCATTGCGTACGGCAGAGGCCGCGCTCGACAAAAAATCGGTTGAGCCCCCTCGCGCACACACAGCAACGCCCTGCCACCCGTGTACCGGCCCAACTCATCCTCGAATAACGGCTTATGCCTGGAAAGTAAATCCGAAATTAAGGTCTCCTTATTTATAGACTTAACTTTGGACCCGTCGTCGCACAATTTAAAGTTGTTTACATTCATGGGAGGTATTTTGATATCTAGCTCGGCGAGCCATTGACGGCCCAGCAAATTAGTGCAACCATTATCAATCACATATAAATCTAAACGTTTGATTTTATTACCGTAAGCTACATCTACTTCCAGATACCCTAGTGGCCGAATACTTGATCCATCATAAAATTTCAGTAAAAGTTGACATGGGTTCAAAGTACAGTTGTCGAAATTCTGAGCGTACGTAACGCTACTTATACATGACAATGCTGACCCCGTGTCCACTTCCATAGACAAAACCCGTTTATTTACAACAACAGGAATACACACCGGCTTGTATTGACTTAACGACATCAAATTCATCACGGCTTCCCCGTCCTCTTCTTGCTCGCTCTCCACGAAATCGTTATGGTCTGCCTCAGCGCCCCGATCCTGCACCCAATGCAAGCCGGACCTGGCACCCCGGGTGCCACCACGCCAAGGTCGCGCGCGGTTGGCGGAGCGGCGGCCCCCGTCGCCGCGACGAGCCCCGCTGCCATAACTCGTGCCCCCCATCACTTGTGGACACATCCTGCGTAAATGCCCCCTAATCTTGCACACGTCACACACGTATTGGCTAAATTTGCACTCCATTTTCTGGTGCCGGGAATCGCCACATGACTCGCATAAACCACGGCCCGCACCCACCGGTTGAATTTTATGCACTGTCTTTGTGTAATCAGTGCGCTCGCTGCTACCGGCCTTATCTCCGATTGCATGTGAATCTCGCTCTGCTGCCTCCAGCGTAGTAGCAATCATAACCGCCTTATTATAAGATAGACTTTCCTCTGCAAACAACCTTTGCCTAACCAAGTCACTATTTATGCCACAAACAAATTGGTCCCTCATATTGTCGTCCAAAGTGGTACTAAAATCGCAATATTTGGATGCTTTCTTTAACTCTGCCATAAAATTTGCCACTGATTGCCCGTTACTTTGACGACACTGACGGAATTTGAATCTTTCGGCGACTACCGACGGTTTGGGCTGTAAATAATTAGCCATGATTTTTATCACTTCCTTGTAGTCACAATCACATGGTTTCTTCGGGCTGCACAAGTTCACCATCAGCTCGTAGGCTGCATCCCCTATTCCACTTATTAACGTCGGCAGTTTCAAGTTGTCATCCACCTTGTTCACCAAAAAGTACATATCTAGCCGATCACAATACGTTTGCCAATTTCCGGCTTCCACATCGAAACACGCGATATTTCCTACGTTCTTCGCCATCTTCGTTGAATCACCGAACAATGTTGAACCAATAATTTTCATCCCCGTCAGCCAATGTTAAATTTGGGACCGGCGGCTAAGTGAAACACCTTGTTTGGATGACAGATCTATTCCGACTGCACTCTAAGACAAATTATATGCCTACCTACATAGTACATATGTAACACAAACCATGGTAAAGTAAGTCTGGTCAGGACTCTTTAAGCGTGTTAGAGCTACATTAAGAACTCCATTCATTAAAAGTCAAGTGAGGTGAGGTAGGGCACAGAGGTGAGGTAGGGCACAGCGAAATGTCATCCCGCTCGAATGTGGAGCACCCGTCTGGAGAAGTACCTCCGCCTTGCAGAAGACCACAGCCATAAATAACACTACTACTTGCTCTGTAATAGTGTTGTGTTCCTGGAGGTGAGCAAGGTCACCAGAGCTCCCGATAATGCGTCATGTTGACAGCGAGAGAATTTGTTCCTACAGCTGTCAACACAGCAAATCCTCAATCATATTCAAGAGTCGGCAACGCCCATGTTACTCCTTTGGAGTTGCATGCGTCTATAGGCTGCGGTGTCCACTTATCATCAGGCGGGCCGTACGCTTGTTTGCCACTATCGTTGTTTAAATAAAAAAAAGTAAAGCCCGATTCCCCCCAAATCCTTATGTTGTTCGGTAATAATCGGGCTTTACAGACTCCCAGGTCAAGAACTCTTAACCTTCACAGTTTACACAAAGATAGTTATGTTCTCTTTCTAACTTTATGAAAGATACGTATATATCCCTTTTGCCCAATATTCAACAGCATATCTGCTTTCTGCTATTATATTTTGGATAAATACACTCGAGGTCAAAAAATTCGGGGGTACATAAATAAATAACCTCAGTAAGTTCTTTTTAAATATTGAACACTAGTCTTATTTGCATAATATACTATTCTTTAATCTTTTTCCCAACTATATTAGCAATTACCGGGATCCTATCATAAATAAGTTTCTGTCAAAAATTACATTTTTGGTACAAGCTTTTATTGCCGACTGTACTTTTCTGTATACCATCATCAACTACTCATTGAGACGATTCTAACGAGCCCAAACTCAACACATTTTTCTCATACTAACAGGGCAAGTTAAATAAAAAGCTTGTAATAAAATACGATTTTTCACACCTTTCATTCGGAAAAGTAAGTTTTGCTCCACGACGAGAGGGTGTTCGCGACGCAAAGAACTCGTTATCACCTAGATGTAAGAGGCAAGAGTACTTTCCGTTTTGATTGAGAAGAATATAAGTTTTGAACGTTTTTCTGGACTTTCACTGGTGTTGCTAACTCCCACCTGTTACAAGAGGGATCAAAACGCTACTTTTCAGTTCAAGCTACTTTTTTAATTTATACATTGGCAATGTAGCATTTAGGCAATGTGCCAATTGAACACAGATCTAAATAAAATAATCGATTGTAATTTCATCGTAATCGATTCAAAACGAACATATTTCAAGTTTTAACTTTAACAATGTTGTATGAAAACTTATAATTTTCTCGTAATATTCAAAAATTAGTAATAAAATGTAAGATAGCTTGTTAAAACTTCTTAATTAATTTTAACAATATCTTTTTGAAATTTCTTCATAGTCGGTGTGAAAAATAGTATATGTGTCACTCGGTAGCAAACATATTTTCGTCTCGGGCGTAAACACTTGTATCCCTCACTACGCTCAGGATCCTACGTTAGAATCCCTCGCTACACTCGGGATTCTATTGTAGCATCCCTCGCTACGTTCAGAATTCAATACACCGCCCTCGCCATAAATAAACTATTTTGCTCCCTTTTGACACAAATAACTATTTGCGATATGTCGCTCCATTAACGTTGTTTTTCTCTTGGGTTATTACGAGTCCAATGTTAAGCTATCGTTTGTTACTTTTACTGTTATTTTTGCAATTTAGATGTAAAATTAAGTAAACCTCATGGCAGGATTTAAAAAACTGTACAACCTTGCACAATTTTAGGAAATACAACGGTATTTCACCGAGCGATACCGTATTCTTTGTCCGCAAGTAGTAAAATAACAATATAATATGTCCAGATCTGCAGCCTGCTCCGCGGCGGCATCGCGGAGCGCGGCGGCGTGCGCGTGGGGCACCGCATCATCGAGATCAACTCGCAGAGCGTCGTGGCCGTGCCGCACGAGCGCATCGTCAACCTGCTGGCCACCTCCGTGGGCGAGGTACGTTCATTCATCGCGGAGCCCGGCCGCGTGCGCGTGGGGCACCGCATCATCGAGATCAACTCGCAGAGCGTCGTGGCCGTGCCGCACGAGCGCATCGTCAACCTGCTGGCCACCTCCGTGGGCGAGGTACGTTCATTCATCGCGGAGCCCGGCCGCGTGCGCGTGGGGCACCGCATCATCGAGATCAACTCGCAGAGCGTCGTGGCCGTGCCGCACGAGCGCATCGTCAACCTGCTGGCCACCTCCGTGGGCGAGGTACGTTCATTCATCGCGGAGCCCGGCCGCGTGCGCGTGGGGCACCGCATCATCGAGATCAACTCGCAGAGCGTCGTGGCCGTGCCGCACGAGCGCATCGTCAACCTGCTGGCCACCTCCGTGGGCGAGGTACGTTCATTCATCGCGGAGCCCGGCCGCGTGCGCGTGGGGCACCGCATCATCGAGATCAACTCGCAGAGCGTCGTGGCCGTGCCGCACGAGCGCATCGTCAACCTGCTGGCCACCTCCGTGGGCGAGGTACGTTCATTCATCGCGGAGCCCGGCGGCGTGCGCGTGGGGCACCGCATCATCGAGATCAACTCGCAGAGCGTCGTGGCCGTGCCGCACGAGCGCATCGTCAACCTGCTGGCCACCTCCGTGGGCGAGGTACGTTCATTCATCGCGGAGCCCGGCCGCGTGCGCGTGGGGCACCGCATCATCGAGATCAACTCGCAGAGCGTCGTGGCCGTGCCGCACGAGCGCATCGTCAACCTGCTGGCCACCTCCGTGGGCGAGGTACGTTCATTCATCGCGGAGCCCGGCCGCGTGCGCGTGGGGCACCGCATCATCGAGATCAACTCGCAGAGCGTCGTGGCCGTGCCGCACGAGCGCATCGTCAACCTGCTGGCCACCTCCGTGGGCGAGGTACGTTCATTCATCGCGGAGCCCGGCCGCGTGCGCGTGGGGCACCGCATCATCGAGATCAACTCGCAGAGCGTCGTGGCCGTGCCGCACGAGCGCATCGTCAACCTGCTGGCCACCTCCGTGGGCGAGGTACGTTCATTCATCGCGGAGCCCGGCCGCGTGCGCGTGGGGCACCGCATCATCGAGATCAACTCGCAGAGCGTCGTGGCCGTGCCGCACGAGCGCATCGTCAACCTGCTGGCCACCTCCGTGGGCGAGGTACGTTCATTCATCGCGGAGCCCGGCCGCGTGCGCGTGGGGCACCGCATCATCGAGATCAACTCGCAGAGCGTCGTGGCCGTGCCGCACGAGCGCATCGTCAACCTGCTGGCCACCTCCGTGGGCGAGGTACGTTCATTCATCGCGGAGCCCGGCCGCGTGCGCGTGGGGCACCGCATCATCGAGATCAACTCGCAGAGCGTCGTGGCCGTGCCGCACGAGCGCATCGTCAACCTGCTGGCCACCTCCGTGGGCGAGGTACGTTCATTCATCGCGGAGCCCGGCCGCGTGCGCGTGGGGCACCGCATCATCGAGATCAACTCGCAGAGCGTCGTGGCCGTGCCGCACGAGCGCATCGTCAACCTGCTGGCCACCTCCGTGGGCGAGGTACGTTCATTCATCGCGGAGCCCGGCCGCGTGCGCGTGGGGCACCGCATCATCGAGATCAACTCGCAGAGCGTCGTGGCCGTGCCGCACGAGCGCATCGTCAACCTGCTGGCCACCTCCGTGGGCGAGGTACGTTCATTCATCGCGGAGCCCGGCCGCGTGCGCGTGGGGCACCGCATCATCGAGATCAACTCGCAGAGCGTCGTGGCCGTGCCGCACGAGCGCATCGTCAACCTGCTGGCCACCTCCGTGGGCGAGGTACGTTCATTCATCGCGGAGCCCGGCCGCGTGCGCGTGGGGCACCGCATCATCGAGATCAACTCGCAGAGCGTCGTGGCCGTGCCGCACGAGCGCATCGTCAACCTGCTGGCCACCTCCGTGGGCGAGGTACGTTCATTCATCGCGGAGCCCGGCCGCGTGCGCGTGGGGCACCGCATCATCGAGATCAACTCGCAGAGCGTCGTGGCCGTGCCGCACGAGCGCATCGTCAACCTGCTGGCCACCTCCGTGGGCGAGGTACGTTCATTCATCGCGGAGCCCGGCCGCGTGCGCGTGGGGCACCGCATCATCGAGATCAACTCGCAGAGCGTCGTGGCCGTGCCGCACGAGCGCATCGTCAACCTGCTGGCCACCTCCGTGGGCGAGGTACGTTCATTCATCGCGGAGCCCGGCCGCGTGCGCGTGGGGCACCGCATCATCGAGATCAACTCGCAGAGCGTCGTGGCCGTGCCGCACGAGCGCATCGTCAACCTGCTGGCCACCTCCGTGGGCGAGGTACGTTCATTCATCGCGGAGCCCGGCCGCGTGCGCGTGGGGCACCGCATCATCGAGATCAACTCGCAGAGCGTCGTGGCCGTGCCGCACGAGCGCATCGTCAACCTGCTGGCCACCTCCGTGGGCGAGGTACGTTCATTCATCGCGGAGCCCGGCCGCGTGCGCGTGGGGCACCGCATCATCGAGATCAACTCGCAGAGCGTCGTGGCCGTGCCGCACGAGCGCATCGTCAACCTGCTGGCCACCTCCGTGGGCGAGGTACGTTCATTCATCGCGGAGCCCGGCCGCGTGCGCGTGGGGCACCGCATCATCGAGATCAACTCGCAGAGCGTCGTGGCCGTGCCGCACGAGCGCATCGTCAACCTGCTGGCCACCTCCGTGGGCGAGGTACGTTCATTCATCGCGGAGCCCGGCCGCGTGCGCGTGGGGCACCGCATCATCGAGATCAACTCGCAGAGCGTCGTGGCCGTGCCGCACGAGCGCATCGTCAACCTGCTGGCCACCTCCGTGGGCGAGGTACGTTCATTCATCGCGGAGCCCGGCCGCGTGCGCGTGGGGCACCGCATCATCGAGATCAACTCGCAGAGCGTCGTGGCCGTGCCGCACGAGCGCATCGTCAACCTGCTGGCCACCTCCGTGGGCGAGGTACGTTCATTCATCGCGGAGCCCGGCCGCGTGCGCGTGGGGCACCGCATCATCGAGATCAACTCGCAGAGCGTCGTGGCCGTGCCGCACGAGCGCATCGTCAACCTGCTGGCCACCTCCGTGGGCGAGGTACGTTCATTCATACATACACTTCAATACGGGTCACGCACGCTCACAAATTGTTATTACTCCAAATTCCAAATGAAAGAAGGCAAAAAATAGGCTTAGTGACGAAACTCCAATTTAATTTATCTCAAAGAATTACGAAGCTACAACCGTTTTAATATTGCTTGTTAGAGAGAGAAAACGCAAAGAGTGTGTGACGTCACATTACAGGATGGTGCCGCGTCGAACACGACGGGGCGCGGCACGTTGCCGTGTATTAGTGTGACGTCACAATCTTCAAGCATCATCGTTTCATATGAAGTTGCGTTTTGCGAAAAAGGGACAGAACATCCTTCTTAAAACTTTGGACACTTATAACCTTTTGCTTTGATTTTTTCTCCATTTGACTACATTTTTAATCCTTTTTCGAGAAAATATGACATTATTGATTTATTTAGTGTCTAAACCCATATTTCGCACTGTGAGCTTCAGAGCTTGCGTGCCTGTCTTAAAAAAAGAGTCATACCAGCTTCAGTTACCGACGTGAGATTTTTTCAATTAAAAATAATTAAAATCTGAACACCTAAACCAACTTTCAGCCGTAAGCAGTTTTTAAGTTGTTACATTATGGGAATCTCACTGAAAAAACGAATAAATTGATCGGTTCACATCCTGTTTTTGGTACACTCTGTATTTACGGATGTATGATAAGTCCTTTAAAAATATTCGTATTATAGTTGTTTCTAATAGTAACTTCTAAAATTCCAGATACTAATGAAAACAATGCCGACCTCCATGTTCCGCCTGCTGACCGGGCAGGAGAACCCCGTGTTCATATAAGCGCCGCCGCGCCACACAAGTGCCTGCTTAACTATTACACAGCGCTGATTTCATGTTGGCGGCCCTGTCTTCGCTTCACTTTTCATTAAAAAGTAAAATAACGACACTGGTAAGCCGCACTCAACGCTCTAGCGCGGTGGACAGCACACTGTGCAAAGAGCGAGATAGGTGAATCCCTATTCCGCTCTCTCTTATGGTGTCGTACCGTATGCCATCGTCGCGCTAGCGTGAGGATGCGGCTATACTAAAATTACCAACACAGATAAGAAATAAAAGAGCTATGCGTCAAATGACAACCGTAAATTAAAAATAAAATATTTTTTTTTGTCGTACCTAAAATAATACGCATTTATTATTTATTTAAATTATAAGTACGCGCGAGGGATATATATCAAATATACGCAGCACTTGACCTTGGAAGAAAGGGCATGGCTATTGTGCGTTTTAGATTTAAAAAGTGACAAACTAAATATCCGTGGAAAAAAGATTGGAAAAGAGAGACGTTTTGGCGCGTATCCGTATCTTATTAGCACGAGTAGGTTAGTTTAATCGTTTTTAAAAACAATAAGAGAATCTCAAGAATGATACTTGTACCTACTAAACTGTAAGTTAAGTCAAATCAATGAAATGTGTAACTACTTACAAAAATAATTCAGGGTAAACTATTGTTTGGTACACGAGATTCCTTCAATTGGCACACAGTTTTCACAAATTGCCTCGAAATGTGCCAATAATAGGTCGGGTACCAACCAAAGGCAACCCTATACAAGTGGAACCGGTGACAGGGCCCAACGAACCTAGCTTAGCCTCAAAATACTCAGAAACCCGCGTGGAAATGTGATGCCGGATGAGGACGCTTCATAATGCTTATGTGGCTGAATAAGTAACTTAGGATAAGTTATGTATCTCTCTAATAACACTGGCATTTACTACGACTATATTGACTATATTACTAAGTAGCGAACAAACTTTACATGTTTGAATCTATTGATCAAGAACGATGATCGATTGATTAGTGTAGACCCTTAATGTTTACTAAGGCCTGTTTACACTTTGATTAGTGCGAGTCCATAAAAAAGCTACTCGCACTTATAGGAAATTTAGGATCTTGCACTAATCACTAATCAAAGCGTAAACAATAAGTCAAAATAAGTGCATTACTTTTTATTCCTAGTTTTGTAACCGCCGATTTCACTGATTCACGTCATTTAAAATGTACAATGTACAATACATAGTGTTGCTATGTAGTATCGCTATCGTTAATTATCGTAGTAAATGCAAGTGTGTGTTCTTTGATTGTCATGACAATGTGTATTTATACTAGTGTTATAAAAAGGCTCGAGTAAGTGTGATGCTATTCCGGGATATTTGTGTTATTGACAAAAGAAACAAAACACATTTTAGATAACAGGTGAAGCATTATGAATGAGGGAGTAAGTCTTAAGTTTAAAAGGTTGAAGGTCATGTCACCTTGAAGTTAAGTATATATTGGATTTTTAAATAGACTTGAAGGTGTTACATCTCTGTACCTATTTAAACCCGCTCGCCAGATAATCAGTGTGATGAATTAAGTTGATAATGTGTTATGTAGCCAATGTAATCGGCAGTTTAAATAAAAATAAACTTGTTAAGGCGCGTACGAATATGAGAGGCTCAACTGAGTCGTGCTGGCCAGAATACCGCGAGCCAAATACTTAGTGGCACATAAACATGCGCGGGTGAGGCAGCCTGCTCTCGGCGAGCCGATATTCCGCGTACTTCAAAATGACGTTGACTTTGACACCATTACAGCTTATTGATTTTGGGTCCCACTACACCTTTTTCTTTGAATGTATTTGTATCAACGGTTCAGCAAATTGTTCTAACGGTTCAACAAATTGCTCAAATTCTCACGCGCCTCACAAACAAGTTCGATCTGGTCGCTCTGAGCGGCTCGCATTAGAACAAAATAGGTGAGCCGTGCGTGCCTCAACCCGATGTTGCTCAAATTCGTACGCACTTTTAGAGCTACGGCTAAAGTTTGACTAGAATCTCGAGACGATAACTCGAGCCTTTTCATGACGCGAATTTATACTCCATTAAATGTACCTATAGATTCAATATCACGTACCCCATTCATATCTGCTTAGTTTGTAATGGTTTTCAAATAAACGCCGAAAAATTTATACATTTATCATACATTCGTTTCCAAGTATGTTATTAAAAAAAATTGTCATTTTTGATTCAGAGACTTTTGTGTTGCCATATTTTGTCGAATAATTTTCTTAGTTGATATGTCTTAATTGAATCGCTGCCATTATTTTATAACTGCCATTGTTTTTCTACGTTTTACATTTTGTAATTCCACGACCTATCATCGAGAAATCACATTATGTTAGGTTCACAAAATATATATATATATATATATATATATATATTTTATTTAACTTGAATAGAGAGAACGCTCCAGTATTTTGAGAAAAATAAATTATAGATTTTGAAAATCATATATATGCAGCATTGACAAAATTGTGATTGCGTTCAAATTTTGTGTTGGATTAGACTGTTGTACATTTGTAGAAACATGTGGTTTAAATCCATGAGAAGAACAAATTTTAACCGAGACTCTTTTTATCGTCTATCGATGTGTTAAGACCATTCTACAGTGATTATATTTAAAAATGAATTGATTAGTGGATATTAATGGATGAAAGCATTATTTCGTGTAGCATTTCAAAAGATATATCATATTTTGTAAATTTTATAGTGTCGCTATAGCATACTATGTAACCTATAATATAATGTATGTCCTATGTTCTTAGCTAGGCTTAGCGTTCTGAGGACGCATTCTATTTATTTATGTATAAATATTAACCATTAGGACCCCTTTACATGTTGCATATTCCTGTGGTATATTTTGAACTTATCTATACTATCTCCAAACACGTTATTTTTTACCTCCTGCCAGCGTCTTTTACGAATTTCTTATGGCCATTTCTCTCACTCCCCGCTTTCCTTTGTGTACATTTCAATTACCCCAGATTTTACAATAATTTCTGATGCTGGCAACACCATTCAAACATTATCGATGTTCAAGTTAATACTATATCATAGTCTGATGTAATTTTATATTGCTAGCTGTTGTGAATAAAATTTATTTACATTGAAACAGATAATAAGTATAGCTTTTATCGTGGGAGCTGGTGTGGTAGGTACACTGTAACATGTGAAATAACTATTGTTGTTTTCATTTCTAAGAGTATTATTCTAGTCTGCATTAAAGTTAAGAATAAACTGAACAAACTGGTTGTTGTTGTTTTATTGTCCGTTGCATGAAGTTTATCATTGGACAAGAAAAGTAGGAGTCCAAACTGCATCCTATAATGACATATTGGATTTTTTACTTTACTAATAGTTAAGTAGGTAAATAAAAAGACGCGCAGTAACAGGTGGCGGCGCGCATACAAGCCGATTTCTACCGGCTTGCCCAAAATGTATTATTAGGCAAGCCTATAGTTATATAATCTCCCTCTTTGATAACTTTTTAGCCGGGTTATTTAGCCATCGAAAAAATTCACGCGCACATTATATGGGTTATGATTTAAGCCAATAGGGCCCTGAATTGTTTTTTTTAATAAGTTGTCAGTAGATGGGTTTAATCAAATGTCCCTATATACCTATGTAGCTCCAATTTTGTATAAATGTGGTAAGAAGGAATATATCATACCTAAACGTAAAAATTATTAAAACAATTACTTACTTGGCCCCAGGGTCTCAACCCCAAACGGCTATTAATATTATATATTAATATATATATATATAATATTATATATACATACTTGCGCCGCTTCAAGAGCCCGGCCGAGTTGGCTGCAGAGCCAGTCTTCATGGAGGTGCCAGGGAGATGGGAGAGCGCTAGGGTGTCGGCACATGTCGCGTCCGATACTAAAGGCCGACCCATCTTCCATGGCACGAGGGTCATACCGTCGGGCCTCTTGCCGTCATCTCGGGCAAGACCGGATGGCTCCAAGATGGCAGGTGCTCCTGCGCTGGCTAGGGCTCGACGGATGATATCATTCAGGCTAGCATGTCGAGTTGCACGACCTGCACTTCTGCAGCAGGAGAGACCATGGTGGCCGAGCTGGTCGACTCGGTCACCACAGCGAGAGCGATGTGGGGCAACGCAGGTCACTCCCAGGCGGAGAGCGACGGAAAGGCGGAATGTGGAGTTGTCCATCAGCGTACCAATTTGCGGGGAAGGCAAAGCTTGGAGCCACTGTCCAGATTCCCATTCAACAACGGCAAGGAGCCGAGCGCGCTCTGGGAGACTGGTTGCCGTTTGATGCAAGTTATCCCGTACCAGTCTACAGAGCGGCTCGTCCCACAGTCGTTGAGAACTTGGGTGTCTAGGCAGGTCAGTGCTCGGACAAGCGGTGGTCCACGCCTCTATGGCCTCAGACATAAAGGGGATGTTGACTTGTTGAGTCGTTGTTTTTAAAATTTTGGAGGATAGTTCTAGTGAGCTGTGTACGGAGGATAGATATGCGGGGAGTGAAACACTGGAAATTTTTCAGATACCCAGGCCACCATGCCTTATTGGAAGGGAAGCCTGGGTCCATGAGCGGTCGTCCAAATGTATATTTATTATTGTTACTAAGAGGTTTTGAATTATTTGGTCAATTTTGTCTAAAAGGGTATGAAATCTCCAAAAATGGCTGCACCTCAGTACATACGTAAATTTGGGTACGAAAAGACAATATCTAATAATTGTATACGCTACATGAGCATTTATGTTGGATAAACGGTCAGAGATTTCGTTTAAATTTTGAAGGAATATATGTGGGTAAGGCCGCGAATTTTGACCAATGTGACATAGAACTAACATAAAAAAAATACGTGACGTTACTATAAAACGTAACATAAGTTATTGTTAAGCTTAGATCACACTGGTTAATGTTAAAAAAAAAATACTTAAAAATAAAGTATTTTCACGACAGCATTTTTTTAAATTAAGTAAATGCTTAAAAAAATTTTACTAAATATTTATCAATAGGTTTTCATTTTCAAAAAAGTTACTGGACAAAAAAATCTATAATGAAAACCTCTGCTCACAAAACTTCACGACAATCGATTGGGAAATGCGATAGAGGAAAACAGACGGACAGACGGATGATGGACACGGGACAGATACTGGACATAACGATTTTTGGCCCAACCTGAAGCATAGAACTTTGTTCGCTTCGCTCGCTCGTTCGATTAAATACTTCCACGCGGACGGAATCCAGGGCAGAAGCCACGCAGAAGCTCTGCCTGCGACTCCGTCCGCGTGGAACTCGTTTATATCGTAGCTCCATACAAATTTTCACCCTATATTTCACCGTCTTAGGGGATGATTTTTGGGATAAAAACTATTTTAATGTGCTTCTAAAATTTCATCTAAATCGGTTCACTGGTTTAAGCGTGAAGAGGTAACAGACACACAAAACTTTCGCATTTATAATAATACTAGCTTCTGCCCACGACTCCGTCCGTGTGGAACTCGTTTATATTGCAGCTCCATACAAATTTTCACCCCCCCCCCCCCCCCCCCATTTCACTGATTGATGATTTCGTTAATAAAAACTATCCTATGTCCTTCCCCGGGACTCAAACTATCTCTATACCAAATTTCACCTAAATCGGTTCTGCGGTTTGAGCGTGAAGAGGTAACAGACAGACAGACAGACACACTTTCGCATTTATAATATTAGCATGGATATTAGTATGGATATGGATAGTAGATGGATTGGTCAATTCTCTCGTGCTAGCTGATCCCTGTACCTACTGTACATACCTACAATTTCAAATTAATACTTACTGTATTTGGAAATAAAATAAAAACTCATTTTAGTTCGTATTTATCTGTGTGCACTTCCCTTTACCACATGTTTTCGTCACGTTACACAAAGAATACATTGCATTTTTACAAAATGCAACGTATTCGTAACGAAAGTGTAACGTATTTTTGAAAAAATATTGATTATCATGGTGAAATAACGATATTTTGAATATAGTAATACATGCCACCTGCATGAATAACATTAACCTATCGTATGAAAAATTACCGCTTAAAAATAATCACTACTTACCCTTTAAATCACACAAGCACTATTAGCGGTATTTAAGAAAACTTTGTCCTCGTCACTTTCGTCCGCGATTTATGAACAAACTGAGGAGTTTAGGTTTTCTGTCTGGTGTCGCCCTACTAGAATATGAGTTGCCAGTGCACAAAAACGAATTTCTACCACAATCGGCTATAAATCTAGCTGTATAAAGCGTCACGTAAGTAATCGTAACGAAAACGTGGAATTGTGGTACCATAAAAGAATGCAAGATAAAACAAATAAATTATTTAAATAAAAATGTTTAGCAATCGGTAGAACTATCGTCATATCATAAAATTTTGTGTAAACAAAAGCATGATCATGAAAAGTTGAAAATCGTGAAAATAACAGGGCTTTAAGTACACAGGGTAGAAAAAAAATATCAACTTTCGTTACGTTTTGGACGGAAAAATATTTTTATTATTTATTTGAAAGGATTTAAATCAATTATGTCACTTGCGTTCTTGACAGTTTTTATCGCTTAATTTAATAAAAAAAAAATGAAACCTCTCGGTGTTACCAATTTTTTTTTATGAGCATGTTAAATTTGAAACGTCCAAATTGGTCAAAATTCGCGGCCTTACCCATGTACAGTCAGCATTACAAACATGTATAAGTACCCACACTTTTGGTGGTTCTAGGACCTTATCGCTTGAAGATAAGGTCCTAGAACGACCAATAACGTGTCTACATATTTACGATGCTGACTGTACCGGCTAAACGGTTACTTTCTGAAAGTGACGGGCGTTTAACCTTTGACAATAAAGTAATGTAAGTACCTTGCCTATACTTACACTATTCGACTGTTCCACACACTTGAATTTAATTATAAATGGCGCTAAAGTTATGATATCTAATTTCTGCGCAACGGTTTTTCCTTAGTCAATAAGGAAAACCTATAAGTATATAGGTACATGCTGGAAGTCCTTAACTTTAATTCGTACCTACCTATACAAACAAATGCTACTACCTAATTCAATGTTTCTGTGTAGGAAGTTACAATCAAGGTCAAAAATATGTGAACGCTACTAACGTGACAAATTATCTGAGCGCTCTGACCTTGCGTAAGCTACGCTATTACTTTTTTTTCGTTGGGTAATGCGGTGATGCATCGTCCGCCCGTCGGAGGGGGACCGGACGGGTGTGTAGGACTCAAAGGCAGAACCCACTAAACCCCCAACGATTTTCCAGCCATCTCGCTTACTAGGAGGGTCAAAGGTTATTCGCTTACGCATGCTACTTTGACCCTCACGACTAGCCCGCTTTACAGGCCTAGCCAGGGAGAAATCTACGCTATTTACCTAACCTAAGCCTTTGACAATGTGTCGAAGGCTTAGGTTCACGGTACTACTGCGTGCTCTGACTGATGGGCTCTGATACCTATTAGGTAATTGAGTTGATGAGTTCTATGCGTCTGCCTAGCTAGGACGATGGAGTTTATTTCGGACATAAAAGCATTCATCACTTACTGGCAGTGTGTAAGCGTGAAAGGGACCAATGTTTTATGTCCGACATAACACTAAACACTATCATGCTAGCTAGGCTGACATTGACTGAATGCTCTTATTGATGCGTTCTTATTTTGATGTCTTTAACATTATCAGTCATTGCCTTGAGATTAGGAATCGGAGATCAAACACTATCGGGTCAGATAGGCAAGGCTGTCGATATACAACCAAATATGTTATGATGGAACCGGGATATCTTGGTCGCAAGGACATGGTGCAATAACAACTAAACAAAGGAACTGTAATGTTCTATTGGGAATTGGGAAGGTCAGTTCTGAATAAGTAGGATCGACATTTTTGCCACTGCCAAATCGAATATATATATAACTGGTAAATAATTGTTAATTATCAATTTATCAGTATAAATATATTGAAATCTAAATTGAACATTATTCAGTTTCATTCGTGAAAAAGCGATTATGGTAATTTTTAGTGGCAAGTGGTGGTGCCAAGATTTGCCGCATTCCTCTCTGATAGTCGCCACCCTTGTGTTTTCAACTGTCTATCGCATTTAATACTTACGACAGTGGTAAACAAGCATACGGTCTGCCTGATGGTACGACAACGTAGCCTAAGTAGCGACTCATTATATGACTTACTTGACCCTTTATTAATTTAAGGATTCCTATTGTTTTGCTAGCTAGAGAAGAAGGTTAATCTGCCTCGTGATCTTCAAGTATTCCCTCAAGCACAACTGTAACACACTGCCGACCACTTTTGAGGACCGTTCCGGCACCTTGGGTCTTTTGATAGACGTCTGCCTACGAAAGCTCCCGGGATCGGTAAGGGTATTAATTATTATAATTATAACCTTTTCCAGACCAACCGGAGCAATAGGAACCGTTTCAAATTTACGAAATGTTTTAAACTGTGTTTTTCACTAGGAATGTGGATGACACCCACTATCTACCTAGGTACAGTATATATACCTAAGTATAGAGGACATCAATAGAGAGGTCAGCGTGGGTTGACCCCGATAAAGTACGGTAAAAACCGCCGATACAACAGACATTGATAATAAGAACCATATCTCGACAGACTAGATTCGGTTAAACAAAACAGAAATATCGGTGCATCCGATTCTCCACCAGACGAACGCGAATCAGTTAGGCATGTTTGGGTTGATTGGATTTGTTAATCTATCTAAATACTTTAATCTATCCAGTTAGGTAGCTTCGGGAGAGGTCAATCGTCGAATCCGACTCGGCTGGGAAGCGTTCAGCAAGCTACGGCGCAACTTTTCGGCCAATATTCCGCAGTGTCTCTCATAAGAAGGCTAACCGCTCGGCCACGACTTTGGTCTTAAGCGACCTGCGACTAGGGTGACCAGATGTCAGGAATGTTCCTGACATGTCAGGAATTTTAGACATATGTCAGGAATGCGGCCGGAAGAGGGAAATGTCAGGAATTTTCGGCAAATCAATGAAACAATAAAATTTTACACACTGTTAACTTTTATTTTAATCACAATAACAAAAAAGGTAAAGCCACAAGTACTTTGGAGTTTCATAAATTGTAACTTATAAATTTTCGTTATTATCTTTTTACGATATCAACATAAAAATACGGCCCACGGCGTAATAACAATGCGCCGCGAGCGCGTCAAGCTCGCGTCAGGAATTTCGGCCGAAAATCAGGAATTTTGTCAGGACTTTTGAAATTTGTATCTGGTAACCCTACCTGCGACCAGCGTTTTATCTGTTCATTGCGCGGTCGAGATGCGCAACGCACTGTGGTTAGTAGGGATCACGCGCAATGAACAGATAAAACGCTGGTCGCAGGTCGCTTAAGACCAAAGTCGTGGCCGAGCGGTAAAAGTGACCCAAAGGGCAATGGCAATGGCTATGTTGGGAGTTTCTCTGCTGCGTAATCGCATCAAAAATGAGGCTATCCGCATTAGAACCAAGGTAACCGATATAGCCCTTCAAATCGCCAAGCTAAAGTGGCGGTGGGAGGGGCACATTGCACGTAAAACCGATGGTCGTTAGGGCGGAAAGATTCTCGAGTGGCGACCAGGTACCGGAAAGCGCAGCGTGGGTCTTTCAGCTCATATAATGAAATAGCTTCCAATAGGAGGCGCTACACGTGAATTCAGCCCGTGTGGATACGTGCAACCAAGGTCAATCCCTACTATAGTAGAATTATTTCTATTTGCATCATTTGACAGCTGTCATCCCAGTACAAATTATGTCAAATTTTACGTTTATTGTACTGGGATGACAGCTCTGTCATGATGCAAATAGGAATGCACCAACTATAGATTTTCTGCGACCTTGCATTTCGTCTCCTAATCAATGTAGGTAATGGACCATCATGGCCGCACGACAGAGCAGTTATGCGACGGGAGTAATTTGCTCTCCCTCTTACGCATAGTTGCGTCCTCTATGATGGGCCATGATGTCCCATTGTGTAGAGGAGCCTTTACAAGTCGTCAAAGTGGTCACGTGAAGCCTGCGGGATTATCCAATTAATTGGGTCGCAACATGAACGTAGAATAATCTGGACAGCCTATGGTAATAATAATACCACGTGCGAGCGAGCTGGTAGCATAAAAATCTCGATAAGTGTGACAGAAAGGGAAATATCATTCATTGTCCTTGTCATAGTTCAACAAACCATTACCCGTCCAAATTTAGAAGGCTGTTTATGGCAAGTCATCAGCCATTTTAAGACGAATTCTTAATTTAGCTGCATAAGAGCTTTTCCGTCCCTCACTGTGATAACATAGAGCTCGTTCCCACTATGTCGGATGTCGTGGCGATTTTTAATCGTGTGTCGTTGCCGCTGTTCTCACTATGTCGGATGTCGGATCCGGATTTCAATCGGGTGTCGGCGGTACTGTTCCCACTAGTCGTCTGTCGTGCACGATCGCAACGAAGCGGCAGCGACGCGCGGGTGTGTGAGGGGGTGCCGCGCAGGCGGCGCGGGCGAAATCGTTCCGACATCCGACAAAATGTGAACAGCGCTATATTCACTCGTACGCGAGCGAGACACGACACGATTTTTTCCGGGCTGGAGGGCTGGCAAAACGCACGACATTTTATGTCGTATCCGACACAAAATCGTTGTCGGACGAGTGTGAACAGCTGCAGCAGGTGTTTATATAAAATGTTCTGCCAGTGGAACGTACGATTAAAAATCGCCACGACATCCGACATAGTGGGAACGAGCTCACCCGTCCATAGTATTCTAGGTTCATGGGTCGCAACGATGTTCCTGCTGAACTCCTCAGATGGAAATAGCCCTGAGGTCCTAGGTACCGCGAAAGGAAAACGAATTGCGTTCGTGATCTCCCTCTCTGTTGCACTTGCTTGTTCGAGCGACAGAGTTCGTTTTCACTTCGCGGTAGACCCCCGATGGCCCCGATTAGTAGCGCCGAAAACAAGAGGATATTCTGACAAAAAAACGTAAGCAAGAAACTACCGTATACCATTGAAAACATAGTCGTTTTATGCTTACGTTCTTTTCGCAGAATTTATTCTAAGAATTTCGTTTCAACTGGTTTAACTATACAAAAATGCTTTATCATCATTTCAGACTTGTAATGAGGCCCAAAACTTTAAGTAATTAATAGTATTTATGGTATAACTTAACCAGTAGGTATGCCATTGCGTTTTGATGGTATGCACAAGAGCGCCGTAGTGACGTCATAAAACCATGTGCAGTTAGGTATTTGATTAGTTACAGTCGGTGGCCTCTAAACAAGATGAGTATTTATTTGCTCAGGATAATTGATTAGATGTTACTAATTCAGTTTGAAGTTCATTAATATTTGATACGTCCTTTTTATGATGTTGCGGACTTTCAAAGTAAAATAGATCGTGTAAACACTACAATTAAGGTTCATGTTCCCAATGAATGAGACATTATGGAAAAAAACGACTACTATATAGGAAATAAGCAAGTATTCATTCAATTGTTTTAGTCTTAACCAATCATTCCTACTCCCACAAATATTACGTTTTCAAATAAATAAATGAGAAAAAGTGTAGGTATTATTTCATTGCGACTGGTTTCGCAGAGCCTAAGGTCTATGAAGTAAATTCTAATACAAGTAAATAACGACTATACTCTCTGAGCATAAGGTCGTTTTTGGGTTGCATGTTGGTTACAGAATTTACTATTATAATTTTGTTCCTAATATACCTGTCTTACTCCGTTCAGATAAGTGTATTCATTAAAAATACAAGACTTCAATTAAAGAAAATCATTGTAAACTAGGTACCTATTGAAAATGTATCAAATTGACTTTCCGGTAAAAATTGATTCAAGTTTCATGAATTTTCCTTTGTTGATTATTATATGTATTTCTGATAAATGTTGATACAACTATGGCCTGGATAGAATTTACTAGCTTCTGCCCGCCACTCCGTCCGCGTGGAACTCGTTTATATCGCAGCTGAATACTAACTTTTACCCCCTAGGGGATGATTTCGGGGATAGAAACTATCCTATGTCACTCTCCATCCCTTCAACTATCTCCACTTAAAGAATCACGTCAATGCGTCGCTCCGTTTTGCCGTGAAAGAAGGACAAAGAAACACACACACACATACACTTTCCCATTCATAATATTAGTATGGATTTATATGATTGGAATGAATTTGTTATTTTGTGATATGATAATAATTTACCCCCTTGTACCTCTGAGGTCAAAATTGATATGTGAAACAAATAGCTTAAAATGTTTGGTACAAATCCATATGTAAGCATACAATGGGTTACTAGGAATCCAATCAATACAAGTTTGAAGTATCATGAAGATATAAGACCATACAAGGAATTTTATTATAATAGACACATAAACACAAATAAGGTGAAAGGAATGAATATAAATAAAATAATAATTAATTTTGTATATTATGTATTCTGAAGTTTGCTCACAAAGCCAAATTAATTACATAAATACAATTTAATGATAACTTTTATACAAGATATAATAGTACACAAAAAATCCATAGTGAAATCATGTTGATGGAGCTGTATCAGAGAAAATAACGCTTAAAATACTTCCGACACTGGAAGGAAACGAAATATCAGTATCACTAGAGATCCAGTAGTTGCAGCTAACACAAATACAATGTATCAAGCTATTGCAGGTTGCACTCGGTGGCCATAGACAGGACGCTTACAAAGACATTCAACTTTGTGACGATACACACTATTCTTTGTATAAAATTAACCAAATTTGATAACCGTGAAATATATACATTTAAGTCTCCAAGTACATTTTTTTGATATTCTCATTGATGACGGTAAAAAAATATGCGTACCTAGTATCATAACGAAGCTACGTGTGTGGGGCGCCCGCGGGGCTCCGCTCGGGACAAATAAGGGCGAGGCTACAGACATGCGAGAGGATAACCGGGGCGGCCACGGCCGAGCGCGGCCCTCCCACTAATAATAAAATTTCCACAATTGTCTCTCCGCAAGTTACTCGGTCTAGGGTGTTTAACATAACTTGCACTCTTAAAACATGATATATTTGTTAGTTTCGTCCACCCCGGGCGAGTGGGAGGCACTGGTGGCTCAGTGTCCTCAGTTTTCCATGGCGTATCTCCGCGTCCACTCCTTGGCGTTCCGAATCGCCTCGCTCTCGTTCACCTTCCACAGCTCGGCGACGTCGTTGGCCAGCGGGTCGTCGGGGTTCGGCGCCGACAGCAGCGCCTGGATCGACAGCAGCACCGTGCGGATCTGCAGCGCCGGGGACCACTTGTCCTTCAATATGTCCAGACATATGCGACCTAGCCGATCTATGTTCGGGTGATATATTTTCGTTATAAACCTAACCTTAGGCGCCGACATCGGGTAGTCCTCCGGCAGAAATAACTCTAATTTAAACAGTCCACCTTCAAATGGAGAGTCCTCTGGACCTGTGACGATAACGTGGAAGTAGCGTGCGTTCGAGTCGCTGGGCACCGCACTGATCCCGGGCACGGGCTCCTGCATCAGTCGCTGTGTCTCTTTGATTATTCTACGTGGTAAAGCTGCCATTTTAAATATGCGGTCTAGCGCAATTTGTCAAATGAAAGCGAGTAATCATATAATTGTATAAAATATCTAATATTCTTTCCACTGCACGTGTTTACGGCGATTAATGAGGCACGTCTTTAGAATTAACCAATTATAACAGCATTTTAACCATGATATTGCTGAAAACGCGACTACAAAAGCGATACAGATACTTCAATTTTCTTATTGTAGACTATAGACTTTTGCCATAAAGAACACGTGCAATATAGAAATGGATGCGTTCAACATTCCTTACGTATAGTGATGGGCCATCCACATTAAGTGATTTTATGGGCAATCCACATTACGTGATTTGTCAGCCCCAATTCATCAGAATCTGACTAATTGCTATCGTCTGGATGCAAGTTCCAACCGTCAAACGAGTTGTCCGGACTAATTGCATGAAAATCACAATTTGGACCATGGAATTTGCATAACCTGCCAAGTGGTTTTTTTCTCACAAATTTCATTCAAATAAATTTAAACGAAATTTAAAAAATATATACTAAAGAATATTGTATTAATATTTTACACTGTAATTTTGTATTTTTTGTAAACCGGTGGTTTGCAACTACAATTTAATTGTGTGTGGCCAGTTAACAGTAAGAAAGCGAAAATTGCCGCATTCAAACGGTCCTGTGAAGCGGACTGCAAGATTGTTACTAACCGATGAGATAGGGCGAGACAGAACGTCGATCATGAGGCGGCCGTGACATACTCTCGATTTTTCTCGCACGATCTCTCTTTTATTAAAACACTTAAAACAAAAGGTGTAGCGCGAGAAAAATCGAGAATATGTCGCGGCCGTCCCATTTTTGTGCTGTCTCGCCCTATCACATCGGTTACTAACAATTTTGCAGTCCACTTCGCAGGACCGTTAGAATGCGGCAATTTTGGCTTTCTTACTGTTAACTGGCCACACTGAATGAAATTGTAGTTGCAAAACACCGTTTTAAAAAAATACAAAATTACAGTGTAAAATATTAATACAATATTCTTTAGTATATATTTGATATGATGTTTGAGGCTGATGGGCCGTCCACATTAAGTGATTTGTCAGCCCCAATTCATCAGAATCTGACTAATTGCTATAGTGTGGATGCATGTTCCAACCGTCAAACGAGTTGTACGGACTAATTGCATCAAAATCACAATTAGGACCATGGAATTTGGATGATCTGCCAAGTTTTTTTTTCTCACAAATTACATACAAATAAAACGATAATTAAAAAAATATATGCTAAAGAACATTGTACTAATATTTTACACTGTAATTTTGTATTTTTTTAAACCGGTGTTTTGCAACTACAATTTCATTCCGTGTGGCCAGTTAACAGTAAGAAAGCGAAAATTGCCGCATTCAAACGGTCCTGCGAAGCGGACTGCAAGATTGTTACTAACCGATGAGATAGGGCGAGACAGCACGTCGATCATGAGGTGGCCGTGACATACTCTCGATTTTAGTGTGCTGCACGGCTATTACGCGACGGCGCGCGAGCTCTCTCAATTTTTCTAGGACATGCGAGAGAAATCGAGAGTACGTCGCGGCTGTGTGTTAGACGTGCTGTCTTGCCCTATCTCATCGGTTAGTAATAATCTTGCAGTCCGCTTCACAGGACCGTTTGAATGCGCCAATTTTCGCTTTCCTTCTGTTAACTGGCCACACTGAATGAATTTGTAGTTGCAGTTGTTACGTCTGTACGCTACACCCAATTCTGACTTCGACATGTTGTACTGACAAATTGGGGTATAATCACATAATGTGGATGGTCCATCAAAACACTTAATGTGGATTGCCCAGAATAGGCGAATGCATTGCGCTAGCATTGTAGCCGCAAAACACAAACATGACAACGAAATAGCAGTGTTGGACCACTATTGTCGGCTAATTGGAAACTACACAAAATGTAATCGGAAGTCGGCCGGTGCCAATGTCTACACCGATATGGTACCGGATGTGACCGAGCTTTGAGTTCAAATCACGTTCAAATAGTGATATGCCTTTACTTTAAGAAATGTGTTTTCTTATCTGTGGACGATATCAAATGTCAAAAACACAAAACACTACAGATTGCAAAATTAAATTTTGTTCAATTGAAAATCATATGTAAAATAGCTTGGTTTTACTTGGCGCTCATTAAATGATATCTTTTTACAGAACGAAGTATTCTGGGAAAGTAGTTTAACTGTCTTTTTTGCATAAAGGAAAACAGGTAGGTTTTAATAACCTAGTTATTGTGTTTCTATTTAGAAAACTCATTCATAATAACGGTTGAAACAGTCGATTGTAGCAATGAAACGCTATGTAAAGCGTTATTATTATTTTTCTGATGCAGAATTCAACAAGGAAGAATATGTTTTGCAATCGTTTTGAAATGATAGACTACACTACGCCACGCCATAATTACCGGTTCAATAACATTTATAATGCCCGGCAAACAACTTGAGCAAATAACCTTGCCTGCGCGAATGCGAATTGTACGTGCGTGCTGCCCCCCTCTTCGTGCCCGGGCACTGTACATATATTTTTATAATAAAAAAAAATTGTTTAAATTAAAAACATTATAACTAGTGTGCGGAGTTTCGGTGGCAAATTTCACAGAGGTAAATGGAGTTGCCTAACCATTTTTTTGATTAAACGAATAACGATTAAAAGATTAATTTTATTAAAAGAGTATAGCAAAGGGTGGCCGTCCCAGGGACAGAATTTTTTTTTTGTTTTTTTTTTTTCGCATTTTTACTACTTTTTTGATAAGAACTTGAAAGAATACATAAAAATAAGCATCTTTTACTTGAACTTTTTTTCTCTAAATTGAAAAATGGCCGAAATATAGCGGCACAAAAGTTTATAATTTTCGGCACCCATATATAATTTTTACCCAAAGTGGTGTCATTATAACACCTATTTTGAATGATTGTAACGAATAGAACACATCAAAATAAGCATCTTTTACTTGAACTTTTTTTCTCTACATTGGAAAAATGGCTGAAATATAGCGACACAAAAGTTTATCCGAGTCGGTCTTGCCACCATAAGTCTTCATTGCCCAAACATTTATCCGCTCTTTTATAAAAAAAATAACCACGAAGACACCGGCGGGAGCAGAGCTCCCGCCGGTGTCTTCTAACCTATCCGCCATCCGAGTCAGATTTGCCACGATATTTTTTCTTTTCCTTAATTTCAAATCGAAATAACATCGTAATGGTGGGTCGTAGAAAAAAGTTTATTTGACATAATATGCGTAACTTGACGCATTCTACACAATAAGGGAAAAAAATAAAAATAATTTTTTTTGTCGAAAATTTTCTATGTCCCTGGGACGGCCACCCTTTCCTATACCCCAACCTTAATTTTGCATAATACTCCTTATAAATTATCTTGTGAGCATTACCCACTTATACCACGATAACACAGGACTACTAAATAACACAAGTATTTAGGTAAACATTGTTTAATAAATTTATTTATTTTTACTTATTACATACGGAGAAACATGTTACCTAAACAGTCGGGATGAGTACCTACCTAATTAATGTCATACTAAGAACTTCAGGTATATGAATAATTTATTTATTCAAATCTTAAAAAGTTAATCATAAAAACGACTCCATTATCCACTGTGTGAAATTTGCCACCGAAACTCCACACACTAATCATAACATAATATAAAACACATAGTGATCCAGTTATTCTCTAACGTTGTAGAAACACTGATAAGTAGCCAAATTCTTAAAGTTTAACAGTAAATGTTTATAAAGCAGAAACATCCGCTAGCAAAATTCCAAATTTTGATCATAGTGGAAAATTTAAAAATTATTCGCCACAAGTGGCATTTGAACCCACAACCTCTGGATGGGTTCCAGAGGTTGTGGGTTCAAATACTGCTCGCAAACTATTTGCCCTCAAGTGATTTTATTTCGGCCAGCAACTTATTCTAAATCATAATGCTTATGTTATTGTGCATTACTTTTATACAAGTCAGTTTCACAGCATGGTAACAGAATCTTAACTGTTAAAAATATTAATAGTAGTTTTAAATTATCATTCAAAAAAATGCTCGCACACACACATTGTTGTTGCACATTTTGTTTATGCAACATAAGCATTTTTATCATTAGCCATGTCCACACCGGACGAACGGCTCGCTCGAACACCTTTCGCTCAAACGTGCTCTCCCGGTGTGGACGTGATTCGGGCGATCGGCGGCTTGCCCGAGCCGTTCGGGCGAGCCTCCGAATGCTTGCCCGAACGGTTTGCCCGAGCCGCGAGCGGCTCGGCCTATGTGGACGGTGGTTTTTTGTTCGGCCGAACGACAGAAGGCGAGGGCGATTTTTGCCCTACGTATTTTATTTAAACATAGAGTGTACTATGATATCCATGTAGCTTTGTAGGACAGCTGTAAATATCGTAGTTATCCAAGTTTTAACAAAGAAAAAAAAATGTCTGACAGGTATGTACAGTCGAGGTCAAAGATATGTATATACCCAAAGTTGCAAAAATATGTATACAACAACCTTATTTCCATAGTAACAAGGTGTGTAGGTATACATATTTCTGTAAGTTTGTGGTGTACCTATACATATTGGTGACCTTGACTGTACCTACTTTATGTAGCGGAGGAAAAAAGCGAATGGAAGCGATTATAAATATGAGTTGTGAGTTGTGACATGAGACTTGGCTAAAACGATTTTTCGGCCGCGAAAACCTCTGTATTGCACATTTCATCGAAATCGTTAGAGCTTTTTCCGAGAACGTGATTACAAGTATTTATACGAATAGGTACCTATTGCACGTTTGAAAGTAAGTAAAATAGTAGGTAAATTGGTTTAAACGTGCGGCTTCATTGCGATCGTGAGCTCAACTAACGGTAGGTAAATTGGTAGGTAAAAAAAAGCCAAATCGGCTCGGGCGAGCCGCGCGCGTTTGCCCGAACGCCCGTCCACACCGACCGAGCGCTTGCGGCCGCGTCTTTTGACGGCTCGCCCGAGCCATCTGATGGCTCGCCCGAACCGTTCGGGCGAGCGTTTTTTATGGCTCGGGCGAGCCGCTCGGGCGAACCGTTCGCCCGGTGTGGACCTGTGTCCTATTGAATTTAAAAGTCAGTCTTAAATTCTTAATTATTGATGTGCTTCTTTGTACAAAGTTTCCTAGAAATGCTTAAATACACGCAGGAAGAAACATTATCTAAGCTTCTATTAATCTCATCTTCATAGAATAGCATCTTTCTAGCAGCAAGATAATGTGAGCGTAATTCTTAACAAAATATAATAATGTAGTATGAAAAAAGCTACTGTAGCCGAGCAGTGTGGCAAGCGGTTTTCAATCGAGTTGTTGGGTTTTAAACCTTAGGTCTGATTTTTGTTTGTCTATTTACATAAATATTGTAAAATTTATGTCAATTTTATTATGGGTGCCTGAAACGCTGAAACGAAATATTTTTTGTCTTGGATTGGAAATGTCCTTCAATATTATTTGTTACATCTTATTTTATTATTTTGTAAGGTATGGCGAGTGTGTGTGAGGTGCCACAGACTGAGAACATCCCGAGCAATGATGTAGCAACTCCTGGAGACACCTCAACCAGTAGTGACACAGCTAACACTAGTGACAATGCCAACGCTAGTGACAATGCCAACACTAGTGACAATGCCAACACTAGTGACACCTCTAGGACTAGCAACCCAGGAGACAGAGCCAGTGTCGCATTGACAGCAGCGCAGCGCGCGCGCATCGAGCGGCAGCGGCAGCGCGCGCGCGCTTTACATGATGCGAGACCCATAAAGCTACATCCTGCGTGAGTATTAAGAATCGTAGGCAAAGTTGCAAAGTGTTGCTAAGCACTTTTAACATCAGTGTCACTGTTAACACCTCTAGCACTCTAGTGACACAGCTAAAGGAGACGCTACACCGGCCGATGTCGGCGGATGGTCAAACAAGGTCATAGAAAATCTAGTATAGAGTGGCCTTGATTTGGCCGGCTGCCGTGCTTGCTACACGTGTCCACACGGGCCGGCATGCAGTCCGGCCGATATCGGCCCGTGTAGCGTCTCCTTAACGCCTGTGACACTGCCAACACTAGCGACACCTCTAAGACCAGCACGGCTATCACGCGACGACGCGCGACGTCTCGATTTTTCTCGCACTATCCGTCTTTCTCAAGATGCGAGACTCATACTCGTAAGACTCTAGCAAATCTAGCAACATTTGCAACACTAGGACACTGGGGTCTGCTGTACCGGTATCACGTCGTTACTTACCTACAGTCGCCATCACATACATCTGAGCGGCCAAGGTGATCAAAAACATCTGAACACGACTTTATTACCATATGGCCAGAGAGTGCATTTTCAGATATTATGGAACACCCTGAAGAGTGCAGATGTATGCGACGCTGACTGTACCACATACCTACATAGTATGAAGTGGTGTTATATCGCATATGGGCTGCTCTAAATATGACATTTTGCTGTGGCCTGCCACTCTCACTAAAACCAATAATGCGGGATAGAGCTAATTGCTGGAATTTAAATGACTGGCTGCCAGAATTGTTTTAGAGATATAATGCGTACCAGTGACGCAGCGCCGTGGTAATCGGTTTGCCTAAAATTTCTTGCTATTCCCAAACTCGTAAATCATCAAAAAACAGCCCTTTATTTTGGTCCGGGTTGTCCTGTGAAAATTCTCAATGAGTACTATCGTTTATAGAGAATACTATCGCCTGCGTGGACCCGGGATAAAAACTATTCTATATTAAAATATGGGGGATTCAAATCCAGGCTGTTAACTACCTTCGTGCAAACTTAAGCGAGTTTAAGTAACAAACATCTATACTTTCGCATTTATAATATTAGTAGCATTTTTACTGTGACAAAAAAACTCCACAGAGTACAAGAAGCGGTGGCCTCAGTCGGAGCGCCAACGCGGGCGCTCGACACGGGAGGCGGGTTCCTGCTCGACGCGGAGCAGCCCGAGCCGCGGGTGCGGCGCGCGCAGGCGCCCGCGCCGCTCGTGCACCGCAGCGAGCAGCCGCACTGCCTCGAGTGCGAGAAACCGTTCCCCCTGTCGTATTTGTATGACACGTTCGATTATAGCGTGTGTGATGAGTGCAAGTAAGTTGGGCGCCAATATGATCCCACTTCTGATTTCTTATTCTTCTCCCACTCTGATTTCTTATCCCACTTCTGACTTCACCTGCGTTGGGTTTGGGGATGGAATAGCGGTCGATTCATACACACTGAATCGACCAATTACGTACATGGCAAAACTCTCATCTCCATTCCCAGACGTGTTAGATGATTGCGTGATATCATAAAATTGACGTTGTTTATTAACGTTTTTGAGTGTTTGACCACAAAATCAGCATCCGCATCCGCGGATGTGGGACCCCAATTATCCGCATCAGCCTCCGCATCCGCGGATGTGGGACCCCAAATATCCGCATTTGCCTCCGCATCCGCGGATGTGGGACCCCA
The DNA here is from genome assembly GCA_945867215.1 of Epinotia demarniana. Lineage (NCBI taxonomy): Eukaryota > Metazoa > Arthropoda > Insecta > Lepidoptera > Tortricidae > Epinotia > Epinotia demarniana. The sequence continues at coordinate 26,460,178 of OX244263.1, read as the reverse complement.
AATATCCGCATCCGCGGATGTCAAAAAAATCGCATCCGCGACATCTCTGCACGGTACTGAACCGTTGAACGGGAACACCGAAACGGTTGTATACAAATCTGAATACGTGTGCAAGAGAGACAGATATATGTGTTGTATCTGTCGGAGTTTCGCCTTTTACTATTTGATGTGGGTTTTCCCCCAATATATTTTTTAAGATTCTCACCTGAAAGTATTACATGTACAGTCAGCATCATATAGTTAGTAGCAGTCAAATATATCGTAACACATCCTTACTCTTATAGTAATAAAGACGTGTACCGAAATATACTATATGATGCTGTACCTACAGTTACAGTTTCATCAAGCAGTAGAGCCACCCTTAGAAATACTTTGGAGTCCTAACTAAAATCGGGCGTCTACATCCGCCCATTATGATTGTGTAAAAGACGTCATTCACAAACCCTTGTCGCAGGAACGAGGAATCCCACTCGCTGATAACTCGCACGGAAGCCAAGACAGAGTTTCTCCTGAAAGACTGCGACCTGGACAAACGCGAGCCTCCCCTGCGCTGCATCCGTCGCCGCAACCCGCACAAGGCACACTATAGCGACATGCGTCTCTATCTACGCCCACAGGTATAGCTACCATGGCAGCTAGCATGACAGGTTTTATGGGCATGTTACACGGTTCTAATCGTCAAGTAAAACATGACCATAAATCACTTAAGGCATAGCTGCATGTAATGTTTACTAACACAACCTATGTACAAATTAGTTAACTCTGTACTATGAAGTCTATGATAAAACAGACAAACTATTACGACAGTTTTGTGGGACCCAGTTTTAATAAGTTTTTGTATTTAATAAATGATAATCATTATAATTAAATAAATAAAATAAACATTAGTTTTTGTGACCGCTTTAGCATAGGCATGGGCATGTTACACGGTTCTAATCGTCAAGTAAAACATGACCATAAATCACTTAAGGCATAGCTGCATGTAATGTTTACAAACACAACCTATGTACAAATTAGTTAACTCTGTACTATGAAGTCTATGATAAAACAGACAAACTATTCCGACAGTTTTGTGGGACCCAGTTTTAATAAGTTTTTGTATTTAATAAATGATAATCATTATAATTAAATAAATAAAATAAACATTAGTTTTTGTGACCGCTTTGGTCACTACCAACTAAATGCAGGGTCACTACCCTGCGTACGAAGCAAGAGGTCCTGGGTTCGAATCCCGGTAAGGGCATTTATTTGTGTGATGAGCACGAATATTTGTTCGTGAGTCATGGATGTTTTCTATGTATTTAAGTATTTATTTATCTATATGTATATGTATATGTTTATCGTCGTCTAGTACCCATAGTACAAGCTTTGCTTAGTTTGGGACTGGATCGATTTGTGTAACATTGTCCCCGAATATTTATTATCATTATTTATTTATTATTTGAATGTTGGGTTTATTAGAAATATGCTAGAATCAAAAAGTCCATATTAATATTATGATCAGTTTTCTAAGAAACTGTACTGTTGCCTCCTCCCTCCCCAGGAAATTTTCCTGCGTTATGTATAACTATAAACGACTGTTTGTTTCTTAATAAATAAATAATAACATCAAGAACAAGATGATAGATGTGACAGACCAAGCACCATTAGTTGAATATTAAATAATTGCCACTATTTCCCCTGGGTGATCGGGGCCAGGTGATTAACCTGGATAACGTGGTAAATCTGCAGTCTTACTGGGGAGTACAGTCGCATATCTTCAATATATGTTTTTGAGCAAATATATGTTTTTCGGCAAATGTTGTTTTCTAGACAATAAGAAATAAGCGTTAATATTGCTTCTTGCAATCTCGTTTCTGTTTGTTACTCTGTTTGCATGTAGCACACAACTAGATTGGTTTCTAATCATAATTGCATATCTTACTTTAACTTGTGAATGTTACGTAGGAAACTTTAGGCCTAATTTTGAGAAAGAACTGTTTTTTAAATATGGCTGTTTGTTTTCTAAAAAAAAAATGTTTCAACAGGTTGAAGCCCGGGCGCTAGAAGTATGGGGCACCGAAGAAGCCCTAGAGGAAGAGCACGAAGCCCGCGTCCGCCGGCGCGAGAAAGTACAAGAGACCAGCACGAAGCGTCGTCTCCGCGAACTTCGTATGGCGGCGCGCTCGTCGCTGCTCGACGGAAGGCGCGCCGCGCACGCGCACGCGCACACCTGGGCCGCCGAGACGTACGACCAGGACAGCGATAGTTATAGCAGGGTGTGCGACACGTGCGGACATACGGAGACTTATGAGAAGATGTAGTGTTAAGTGTGATTTTAACTGCGCAAAGTTGTCTAAGTTACAATAAGGCAACCATTTTAGATAGTCGCTGTTTGAGAGGCGGCGCACGCGCACACCTGGGCCGCCGAGAATTCGTTCGTTTGCGTATGTCCTTCTCTGTCGCTCGAATTTTAAAATGCATTAGATATATTAGAAAGATTTTCGCGGCAAACTACATCGGAGCAATAATAAGATGCCATTGCAAACACACTGAATGTGGAAGGCGCTCCATTGTAAGTTGGTATCCGGCTTCCCTAAGCCTGTAATTTTTTGTAGCAGTAGGTTGTGACGTCAATGCCAGTTTTTAATTATAAATTAGGTTACATGTAGTTGTTAGGTTAGTAATAGGTCGTGGGTTCGAATCCCGACTTGTACCAATAAGTTTTTCGGAACTTATGTTCGGAGTATTTACCGTAAGCTTTCCGGTGAAGGAAAACATCGTGAGGAAACCCAATAAATGTCTAGTATTCCCTCTGGGTTGGAAGGTCAGATTGCAATCGCTTTCGTAAAACTCATGCCTATGCCAAATCTTGGGATTAGTTGTCAAAGCGGACCCCGGGCTCCTTTCGGACACAACCAGGTACAGTGGGAGTATGATGATGTGATGCTTTTGCTGGCTAAAATTAAATCTGAGCTCGGAATTTTGAGATGAATCTGTGAAAATAGAACTCAATATACTTATTGATACTGACCATTGATAATGTATTGAATAAAATTAAAGTTTCATGAGCCATTTTTACAATCATGGTTACAAACTTTTCCAATGTTATAATAATTATGTTCAATCTTAAACTAAAATTAATTGCTGAAATGCCTTGATACAATCTCGATTTTAATCACAGATCTCTCTATAATTACTTTTTCTACCTCGTAGTTCTAAGCAATCATTTATTTATTTACATATAAGAAACCATTGTAGTATTTTACTTTTACAACGCTACGTCGATAGTCGTGTCTACTCTGGACGAATGCCTCGCCCAAGCGTGCGCGCTCCGTGTAGACGTGCCTCGCCCGAGGCGTGCGGCCGAGCATGCCTCCGGTGTAGACACGGCTAATTGGTAAGCAGTCCAATCCCTATATTAGCGAAATTGAATCTTAAGTGTTCGCTATTTATTTTTCACGCTGGCGCTGCCTGCTGGTACTTTCAATTGACGCGTTTGTGTATAATGGTGCAGATTATCGCCCTGAGTAAAACATTCGTCCAGAAATAGCAAACATTTGGATGGATGATTTCTTGCTAATCATATCGTATGTAGCAATTATTGTTTATTCCATATAAATCCATAGTAATCCAGTAACGTTTATTTTGGCATATATGTTAGGCACACAAATCGAAGTGTAAACCGGCCATAAACAAGGCAAGAGAATTATATAAACCTGAATCCTAATTCTACGTGCTCACTGTTATCAGGCGGACCGTATGCTTGTTTGCCACATTCCTGTCCTCTTATTAGAACAACTTGTTAGTATTTGATGAAGACTGCATGAGAAATGGATTTCGACAGGTTTTCTAGCTAGATATCGATTCATGCTATTACGTGACGAATGTATGTGAGTGGGCGATAAGAAGTACAGGGAAACTGAGTTAAAATTTTATTTAATTCAATAAAAGTCTCTTTTAAAAAAGGTTGTATAATTTATTCTAGCCCGGAGCTCGAGGGGCCGCGGCTTGTGTCATGTACAGATCCTTTGCTTGTAGAATTACTCCTCGTTTATGGGCGAGCGGGGCGGTACGCGGCGCGGCACGCGCGTTTGAACACGCACAAACATAGGGGCGTATAAGACCGTCATACACGCTTCGCGCGCCGCATGTCCATAAAGCTGATTTTCCACAGGAGGGGCGAGACGAGAATTGAAAATTTGCCATACAAATTTCAATCCTCGCTTCGTCTCGTGGAATCTCAGCTTAGAGGAGGCCATAGGCGGATAACAAATAGCGTTGCGCGTTTACAAACTCTTATGACGCTATAGGTGAAACGAATGACCTTCACACGTCAATTGCGCATTGCATGTGTAAAGGCAATTCGTTTAGGGCCAATTCGTTCAACCTAATTAATTTCTAATCGTAGAAAAAAATGCTTTGACTTGTGTTGCGACGAGTTTTTGGCTACATTATAAGAGCCATTAATCGCAACCAATAATCTGTCTTTCTTCCACGCGTAAAGAGTGGATGTATTATAAGCCTTACATTATAGGGATCCAGAGGCTAGCTAGCAGGACCGGGTATATGTCAGACAAAGCACGTGTCTCTCTGCATACTTGCTAGTCAGGGACAAATGCTTTATTCAGACAAACACATCATGATGCTAGGCCGAACTCAGGCCAAGACTTCGATGGCAGCGAGTGGTCGCTATACGACCAATCGGTCCCCCACGTGATGCACCGCTGCTATAAGAAATCTGAGCTTAAAGTGTTCATCACTGAAGTTCCTTTTCACAAGTAATTAATATGAACGAATTAGATCTAAAACGGTGATTCCACAAAGCCATATAGTTTCGATCGCGAAATGCCATGTTACCTACCTGGTAATAGGGTGCTGTAATGTCAAAATTCGCGCCGTAAAATAGCATTTCATTGACAATATCAACCTCCAACACCATCTGATGAGATTGCTATTTTAACACACAATTTTCAGAGATTTCGGCACTTTATTAAACTCTCTCTCATTTTACTTGGAACGAAGAAGTCTAGAAGTCTAGACGGTAACAAATATTTTTTTACAAATCTTAAGAATTAAATAAGTGCGTTACAACTAAATGCAAGAAACGCAGTGTTAGATGGCCTTCAGGTCTTCGGGGAGCTCGTTCTTGGGGTGCTTGTTTTCAAAGTGCTGCTTGTAGGTCTTGGGGTCCGGCATCTGCGCCTGAGAATGGACAATACAGTGACATTAGCACATTTATTCTAAGGAAACAGGCCCATTCACTTTTTAGATCCAAAATCCATAATTTTGTCTGAAGACACAAAACTGTCACAATTGTGATAAACAAAACATTATTTTTATTATTGAACAGGACCTAATCATGTATAATTACTTACTTATTTACCTCTCGGAGGTCTCCCGATTTTTTTATTCAAAATAATTTAATGTAGCATCAAGTTATTGTCTTATTGTACAAGGGTCATGAACACATGAAATAAAAAATATGTACCTCTGAGGCAGTTTGTGCCTAATATTGAGTAAACCTTCTTGTAATGTATCCTATACATTACTAAATTTAAATATCTGTTATGACGTCACAGTTAAGAGCCATTTACACTGGTTAAATCTGCAAAACTGATTAGAATGATATATGGAATATCTTGATAACCGCAAGAGTTAAGATACTACTGTCTTGGAGAAATTAACTTTATTTGATCTAATAAACTATGCCTTTAACTATTAACGGAAACTGACGAAAATATGTAGTAGATACAGAAATGTGGCAACCCTGTAATTACAAGTGAAAGAACAGCTGTTGCCAGAATAATAAATACTAGTGGCAATTAGTCACAGTCTGAACAAACATCAATACTTGTTGATAGTTAATTTTATTACGTCATTTTAACAACACTCACTTATATGCCATTGTTATGCATAACTGATAAAGACTGTTTAAACTGGCAGTTTGTCAATATCAGACTTACCCTATGACTAACAAATCATTTATTAAAATAATAATCACTAGAGATTAATAGATAAATGCCTTAATCCGAGACTGTGGAAATGAATTATTACAATATTATATACCTAAGCCTGTCCACTCTGATAACTTCATTTTGATTATAAGTGTGTTGGCAAATCAATGACACTCAATTTCCACCTACTGTGCTATGGTACTGTGCTGTATGGTCTTGATGACATGTCAGGTTTGTTTTGTTAACCCCTCATATGTTTAGGTACAGATCTATGCCAAACCTTTGAAACTGACAATGTCCTCGATTGGTCAATTTTGACATCTGCATATGAGGGGTTAAAAAAGTGTTCTTGAGTTATTACATTTAGTTAGATTGATTTAGTATCAACAAGAAATTAATTTGAGAGAATGTAAACATTGATTTGTTGGTGTGGCCAGTTTGTTTTCTCATATTGCAAGTTCTGTAAAAGTAATTCAAAGTGAGTATCTCACAATCAATGGAAATGATGACTAAAGTTTTTTTAGTACAATCATAGTTCCACTAAGTTTAACATGACTAAAATGTGCGCCCTGCGTAAAGAGACGCGATAAAAACCCTTTTCTCATGACAGTTATGCTGGTCTTGTACAAAATGTGCATGCGTGTGTAATAGCGGCCCCCAATAATACCTTGCAGAGCACGCAAACGTGAACGAGGGCCTTCTGCGCGGCCTTCTTCTGGTCGGTGGCACTGTGCCCCTGCTGTTTCTTTAGCTTGGACTGCTTCTCCGCCGCCTTCGCCTGCGACTGGAGCTTCTGCTGCCCGCGAGCCATCTGTGCAACCAAACAAACTCTGCACAGCTTTCACCAGCTAGGTACGCGACGCTCGTGATGAGGTCGTCTCGACTCCGCGCTTCCATTGACATGAGAAATTAAACGTAGTTCACGCATACTAATTAATTCCGAGCAACCTGCGTGGCAGTACCCACGTACGTACCTTTTTTACGACTTGATATGGTTAAAACGTGGTTACCTTCTTGAGAGAAAGCTCTGCGGTCGTAGAACTCGAACCGAAAACTAGTCTCGCACCTGTTAGAAACTAGGTTAACTTTAAAACCTAGTTCAGTCTTGGCGTTTAGTACGTAATTGTGATAGAATCGGGGGCAGAAAAATAATACTGGTGAAATGAATCTCGGAAATTACCTACAAATCACATCACAAAATTTAGACAATGGTGGATGACAGCATCGCCAGGCGACGAGTGCGCTTGGCTTATGCTTAAATCCTCCGAAACAACGCACAAACGGACGTCACATCATTTGACTTAAACAGTACGACATCTGTCGTCTGTGTCACATAGAAAAAGATTGTAAACAAAAAAAACGTCTTAAAACTGTCAGTCGACTGTCAGTCACCGATGTGTATTGTGTATTTCGGTACTGTGGTGAGTACTTTTTAAAGCTTATTTTATGAAATATTGGTGTCCTCATTCATTGCAATAAACCACAAAAAGGATAAATACAACAAAATTACCATTATGACATCGGTTCTACTTTTAGGTTAAGCCCGTACGAATGCTCTATGCGAGGCGAGTGTGGAGCCGCGCGGGCTCCCTTCACAGGGGGCTTGCGAGCGGCGACGACAGTCCTTTAAAACGGTTACTGGACGGTGCGGCGACGTACGGCGAGCCGGCGTCTCCAGGTGAAGGAGAACTACAGTGGGCGACCCAGCCTTATGCACGGCGCGGCCCTGAGCCGCCAGTGCGCCGCGAGGAGCCGGCTGAAACGACAGTGTTGTTGTTCCCGGGGCAAGGTTCCCAGCGAGTGGGTATGGGCCGTAAGCTGGCGCATTTACCCGCTGCCCGAGACCTTTACAAACTTGCTTCTAGCATACTGGGGTATGCATTGTTAATTCATTGGTACAACTTCCTAAGATAGTCAAGGATGAATATTCACTAGAGATGTGTGAAGTGGATTTACTTTTCACCAGTATTCCGTATTCAATAATCTCTCTAAATGTGATATGTTAGGTACTGGGACTAGCACTTATTACAACATACAAAAACAGTTCACAGCACTCAAATGCATTAATGATAGGTGCTTTCAGAGTTAACAAATTTGGCTTATATGCAAAAATATCTATGACTAACTATGGTGTGGACCCGGAATAAAACCTATCCTGTATAAATGAATAATCCAAACTATCCTCATGCAAAATTTCATCCAAATCGGTTGAGTGATTTAGTAACAAACATCTAAATATCCAAACTTTTGCATTTATAATATTACTAGCTGCCCGGCTCGGCTTCACACGGATTACCCGTTTTCCCGTTGGAATAAAGCATTTTCCTGTAAAAAGTAGCCTATGTTCATCGGGGATAATGTCGGCTTCTAATGGTAAAAGAATTTTTCAAATCAGTCCAGTACTTTCGGAGCCAATATTCAATACAAACAAACAAACAAATCTTTCCTCTTTATAATATTAGTGTAGATGTAGACTAGGATTATTTTTCTAGTTCCTGGTTGGCTAGTCTAGATTGACAGTCATTCAGGTGTACTCTTGGTCTTTGACATTAGTCAAAGACCAAGAGTACAATAATTATATTTGAAGGAGGGCTAAAAAGAATAAATTACTTATGGTCTCTTCTATAAACATCCATTAAACCGATTTTAGCTAAACTGCCATTAAAGTTAATTTATACGCACTTTTACGCACGCACGTACCTAGATATATAATATGTATAAAGTAACTAGTTTTAAAATTGCGCCGAGTGCGTCCGTGCCTCTGGCAAGACACGTGCAGCGAGCATGGGATGAAGTTGGGGCCAAGCACGCACTTGCACGGCTCATAGGGGCAGCCGCGGGCGCGGATTTGGCTAGACTCAGGGCGGTGTCAAGGACAGAAGCGGGAGCGTGGATGCAGGCTTTGCCTGCTCCCCACGTGGGAACACTCCTCGACAGTGACTCGATGCGTGTGGCAGTAGCTCTCCGCCTGGGCTGCGATGGTTTTGTACCTCATAGATACATCTGCGGCTCTATGGTGGAGGCAAATGGCCATCACGCGTTGAGTTGCTGTCGGTGTTCAGGGCGATTTCCTCGCCACCTAACATCCCGTGTGTGCTAGAACCACCCGGCTTATGTCGCGCGGACGGTAAGCGGCCGGACGGGCTAACTTTGGTTCCGTAGCAGAAGGGCAAGTGCTTACTCTAGGACGCTACGTGCGTCAGCACTTTTGCCGCTTCGCACCTCTGTCGAACGGTGCGGACAGGTGGTGCCGCGGCAGAATTTGCTGCTCTTCGAAAAAATGACAAATATGCGGCCCTGGAGGGTAATTATTATTTTGTTCCTCTAGCCTTTGAGACGTCGGGGTGCTGGGGGTCGGAGGCGATGTCCTTCATTATGGAAGTGGGAAGAAGGATTAAGGAAAGGGGGTCTGATGCTCGCGCGGCTTGCTTCCTGGCACAAAGGTTATCCGTTGCCATCCAACGTGGTAACGCTGCAAGTGTGATGGGCACCTTTGTGCCCGGAGCAACTCGCGGGGGCCTGTTTGACTAAGCTTAGGCTGTGCTTAAGTTTTTAGTTTAGTAATTTTATTATTATTATTTAATTGTGAATTTGAATTATTTTGTATTTAAAAAAAATTATCGCCTGTACCTATGATCAATATCTATACATAAAATATTTCATTCCGTTTTAAAATTTATAGGATGACTAACCATGTAATAAACAATACTGTGTAAATGGAAGAGTGGTGCCTCCAAGCACAGGTTATTTTGTAAATAACCTAAAAGGAGACACCAGCCACTGTAAGAATTGTACTTTTTTGAACAAAATAAACTATTTTGATTTTTTGACTTTGAGATTTTGGTTATGAGCAGCCAATATTTTCTCAATAAAAATGTCTGATTACACAATAGTAATAATTATCAAGTATTGCAGATACGATGTCTGGCGCGTGTGCACCGAAGGCCCGGCGGACGAGCTGAACGCGCGCTGCCAGCCCGCCATCGTCGTCACCTCCCTCGCGGCGATCGAAGCGCTCCGCGACTCGCGGCCGTCCGCGCTGGAGCGCGCGCGGGCCGCGGCCGGGTTCTCGCTCGGCGAGATCACCGCGCTAGTGTTCGCGGGCGCGCTGCCGCTCGAGCGGGCGTTGAGGCTCGCTGAGCTTAGGCAGACGGCTATGGCGGCTGCGGCGAAGAATCGTCCTCAGGTAGTTATAAAGTATACCGAGTATATGCAGCTCTTCTTAGTAGGAGTGGACTCGGGCTGGACCAAAAAACTCTGGAAATTCACCAGGAGGCAACTCAGAACACCTCACGTTATCCACGTTAATCACCTGACCCCGATCACCCAGGGGAATTAGCGGCAATTATTTTATATTCAACTTGACTTTGACGACCGGTTAGCCTAGTGGGTAGTGACGCTGCCTACGAAGCTGAAGGTCCTGGGTTCGAATCCCGGTAAGGGCAAATATTTGTGTGATGAGCATGAATATTTGTTTCTGAGTCATGGATGTTTTCTATGTATTTAAGTATTTATATCTATTATATATATCGTCGTCTAGTACCCATAACACAAGCCTTATTGAGCTTACTATGGGACTAGCTCGATTTGTGTAAGATTGTCCCCTTATATTTATTTATTTTATTTATTCAACTAGGAAAAAATGATCGGTTATGGGGCTTCGCCGGACGCTGCCGCGTCACGTTCGCTTCGCTCGCTCGGCTCGCGCGCTGTACGGTCGTAGTTCACCTAACAACCTTATGGCTTACCTAGCGGCAATTATTTTATATTCAACTAGGAAAATATGATACTGTTTGGTTATGTTATGGCGCTTCGCCGGACGCTGCCGCGTCACGCTCTCTTCGCTCGCTTGCTCGCTCGGCTCGCGCGCTGTAGGGTCGCAGTTCACCTAACACTTCTCCTCGCTTCGCTCGTTGTCGTACCTACACCGACCTGCCTTAGAGTGAACAATTAAAAAAAAAAAATTTTAAATAATAAAAATGTAACTTAATTATTTTAGTTTTTTAATTGTCCCCTGGGGTATCAGTGGACAAGAGCGAGTATCTGGGGTGTTCACAGGTCACTTCGGGGTCAAGAATCTCTTGGCCAAAATGGGACTGTTGGATAGTTTAAACTGTAGGCTACTACTGGTACTGTGGCGAGGAGGATGAGACTATAGAACATTTACTGTGTGAATGTCATGCCCTTGCTAGACAAATAATGAATTGCTTTGGTAACCTATCCGCAACCAAAGGAATTCCAGGTACTTCCGCTAACCTGCATCATCCGGTTTCTGGAAATGGAGCGGGCTGGGAGTAGGCGTAAAGGAGAGGGCAAATGCACAAAAGATCCCACTGGGTCGAAGTGTATCCGTACGGGCCCTCGCCGAGATAAGATAACGTATAATTCTTTCAGGCGCTGCTCACCGTGTGGCTCGCAGCCGACGCCAACCTGCCTCACGCGATGCTGCGCGCCCGGGAGCACGCGGAGACACAAGGCGTGGTGGGCCCGGTGTGCCAGGTCGCCAATTACCTGTACCCACACTGCAAGGTGCGTATTACAGGGATGATGATGTTCCTTTGTTCCTGTTATCCCACATTAAGGGTCGAACAGACTGCTAGCGGGGCGGTAGCGGCGCTTGACGAGCGCGTGATGGGCGCGGGACGGCCGGTCACACAGAGCACGCGCGCATCGCGCCATCAACCAACCGGCATCGCGCGCGCGTCCCGTGCGCATCGCGCTGGCCTCGCGCCATCGACCCGCCAGTACTACGTACGCACCGCGCGCTGCGCTGTCTGGCGTAACACTGGCGCGCGGCGGGTTGCCGGCGGGGGGCGTTGCCGACGGGACGCAGCCTGTTTGACCGCGCTAGCGGTTTGTAGGGAAATATCGACGGTGCTGTGTGTTCGACCCTTTAGGGACATACATATGTCTTGCAGAAGAGTTCTCCATTTATCGCGATCTTGCGAGGTTCCTTCCACCGGAGGGCAGTTGTGCCAGCCTCATATTTTAGTAGTTACGTTACGAGTACTAGCTTTTAAACAGTGAAACTTGGTTAAGTGGGACCTGGATAAGTGAAAAACCTCCATTGCTGGAACACATGCTGAGGTCCCGACGGTTTAGCACTGAATTAACTCTGGTAGTGGAATAAAACCAACCTCTATATCGTCATAGTTACCTCTTTAATTGAGACAGCGAGTGTATTTTACTTCTGTTACTGAGACTTTATTTTAAACAAATTCCGCACTTTACCTCAAGTCGCTTCTACGAGATAAACAGAAAATTACTAATTCTCTGCATTGACGCATTTTTGTACTGTTTATAAAATCGTACTAGATTATTTCAGTTTACTACATTTTATTGATTATTGTTAAAGATTACAACTCATGTAGGTACTTATAATGTTTAATAATCGCACCTCGATATCAGAAATAACATTAATCTCACCTCTATTAATGGAACCCTTTGTAAATGAGACAGATATTTGTTGATACCTGGATAACAGAGATACTGGGCAAGCCCAGTCACTAGAGGTGTTCCATAAGAAAAATTCGAAGTCCCAGTTATCCAGGTTTCATTGAATTTGTATGTATTGTGCCAGTTTCATTTATCTACAAGAAATATAAAGACCCGATCAAAGATATAGATCGACAGTGGGATTATTTTAATAGTGTGACATAAAAAAGCTTTGAACTGATTGAATATTATGAAATTGTTAATTTTAAATTGCATGCCTTTTCTGGTAAAACATAAGCGACACTGTATTTATTATGCCATCTTATGTAAACTATGTTTTTTTTTTTATAACACAAACAGTCGCATAAACAAAATATACATGGGGTACAAAACTAGGGTACCAAAGAAACATAATGCTAAAGACCTGGAGGTTCATAACTATCATGATAATTTTGTTAACAAAACAACTTAATCATATGCAACAAAAATAGAAGCTTAATAGCATATATATATGTATATACATATGAATACTGGTCTTCGACGCAGTATCAGTGTATAACACAAGCACAAGTAAATGTAATAAGTGCAAAAAAATTGTGGAAAAGTTTGCATATATGTTTACATGTACACGCACAACATACACGTACAAATACATGCATGCATACATGCACACATAAATACACACACATAATGTAAACATTATTCAGTAAGAAAAATTAAGGCGATCTGAAAGTAACATTTGCAACCAGGTAAATTATTATACTCATGGATGAACTATAACGTAACTTACATTTTACTAACGATTTGATACTTAACAATGATTGATGAAAAGGATCAATATCAATCAGATACTTATTATAAAAACTATTATAAAAACTAGGGACTCGTCTGAAAAAAGTATGCCGAGATTATTTTTTGCGGGCAAAGCTGATATGGAAAAGAGATCTAGGACGTAAGGGATGATGCGGGCAGCTAAAAGTAATCAATTCCAATAGGTTTGGACAGTGTACCTCACCTTTAAGAATTTTAAACAAGAACATCACATCTAAATACTGTCTCCGGTTACGGAGAGAAGGAACACTAAAATGCTTCGCAGCTGACGCGGAATGCTCAAAATAATTACCTGTTCGATAACACATTGACTTTAGGAAAATGGTTTGGACTATGTTCTCGCAATAAAAAAATTGATTGATTGATTGAATTGATTGATTGATATCTGTGGGCCGTTGCCTAAATGACAAAGCCACGTAAACGTAACTGAAATAACTTTATGTTGGCACATTGGGTACCACTGAAAGCTCCCAATCTCATTTCCCGTTTCGAAGCTGATCACAAAGTTTTGTTACAGGACTGAGTTACTAGTTTCTTCATTTATTATTTTTGAACAAGGTGGTAGGCGGTGACGAGGAAGCCCTACGGTTCATCGAAAAGCGCGGTTCCGAGTTCGGCGTACGGCGCTCGGCGCGAGTGTCCGGCGCGGCCGGCGCCTTCCACACACCTCTCATGGCGCCCGTCACGAGTGTACTGAGAGAGGCGCTCGCGTCATGCGAGGCCGAGGCTCCGCGGGTGCGAGTGGTGTCGGCGGTGGATGCTAAGGCTTACGGTGACGCTAGAGCGGTGAGTTTCCTATGCCCCAGTAAGACTACGCTAATGGCGCCCATAACTAATATTATGACTATTATTATTATTATTATTATTATTTGTATGTTAGTCTGTCAGGTATTTGTAACTATGGGCCTTAGTTGAGCAGCCTCAGGTTGAGGCACGCACGGCTCACCTATTTTGCTCTAATTCTTACGCGCTCAAGCGCTGTGCGCCAGCATCGTCGGTCTTTTGCCCGTGCTCAAATGTACGATTCTCACCGACCGGGCCGGGTCAGAGCGCGCCTGCGCGTTTTTTGCAAGTTGCCAAGGCATTTGAAGCATCAATATACACAGACGTTAAATTTCATATTTGAATGTACTTGCGGCCGGCCGGCTCGTCGCGGACGTGGACGGCTGTGGTCGGCTGTCGTCACATGTGACTGGCTCCGTCCGGCTCTTGCCTACCGCACTCTATTAAAACGCGGTCGGCTGCCGCCGGGTGCTCGCGCACCCGTTGCGACGCGGCGTCAAGCGACCCGGCCCGGCACGTTCGGTCGGAATCGTACGAAAGGCGCCTCAGTGTGCGTGCCTCGCGTAATTTGGACGTGTACCCGAGCGTGCCGCGGACAGAACGATGTGAAGTAAATGTGCACCACATGAATTACGATTTTTGTACAACTGTTTCACCCACTCTCGAGAGCAGCTCGCCGCGCGGGTTGAGCATGCCTCAAGCTGAGCCGCTCAAAGTCGTACGCAGCTTAATATGTCGAAGAAATGGGTATCCAAAATATTTGGTCATTGTTCAAATATGCTCTGTCAAGTATAATATTTGTAATGATCGCATCAAAATCAAATATTTACTTACGTGAAATTTCCTTAGGTTCGACGGACGTTAGCGAAACACGCAGCGGCGCCGCAGCGTTGGGAGCAAACGCTGCACGCGTTGTACGCGCGGCCGCAAGGCGAGCACTTCCCGCTCACAGTCGCGCTCGGCCCGGGCAGCGCGCTGCGAGCCACGCTCAAACAGGTCAATGCGAAGGCCTGGGACTGCTCCGTGCAGATTGATGTATGACTGACTTAGTACCAAGTTACTTGTAAATACGTAGTTGTAAGTGATGTTATTTTCAGTAAAACTTTATGTTTAAAAATAATCTTTTATTTTGATGCTACTGCATTTGGCGCCCGTACATGTTCTATGATCTTTGTGGATGCAATATGTTGGTCGTATACAAAAAGTTACATCATAATATAATCTTTGTGACAGTTACATAAGATGTAATTTCATCTGGCATGTTTGAAAGGTACTTTATCTAATGCAACATGCGTTAGGAACAAACGCTCCTTTCCGCTCACAGCCACGCTCGGCCCGGGCACCGGGCTCCGCGCAACTGTAAAGGCCGAAACGCACTGACAGTGACAGCAGTGGCGGAGCGGCGCGGAGGCGGTACCGGTTGTAACGTTCGAGCTAATATGAAACGATCCGCACAGAGCGGCGCGGTATTCTGTGCGGATTCTTTTGTATTAGTTCGAGCATTACGACCGGTACCGCCTCCGCGCCGCTCCGCCACCACTGTCAGTGCGTTTATTCGGCCTTAAGGGCCTGAGCCTCTAATCCATATAAAACAAATGAAATTTATATGGACGCTCCATGCCCCGCTCTGAGCGGGGCGTGCACTCAGGCCTTACACTAAAACAGGTCACCGAGAAGGCCTGGAACTCCTGCGTGCAGATTGATGTACGACTGATTTAGTACCGAGATACTTGTAATTGAGTTGTAAGTGAAGTTATTTCCAGTACAAAGGACCATGCGTCAAAATGGTCCAGAATCCAACAGCACTGAGAGTTATGTCATTACACAGGTCTTTAAATCTACTTTATTTCATTCTATTGGCACAAAGTGGAATTCCATTGCAAAATGAAGATATTCGTATTTTAGCCACAGTCAGTAGTATGAGCTATGAAAAAACGCATTCGGAGAATATTTATATTTAGTATTCTGGAGGGTAGTTATGACAAAATGTACTAATTATGAAGGCACATCGAGCGTGGCATATATTCATATTTTATTAATAAAACAATTAAATTAGCTACAAAAGACATGTTTACTTTACACACTAACCTAACCCTAATAATTCTAAATATGTATTCACTGAGAGAACCCGTTTTCTCATAGATTCTATTCACTTTAACTTAAATATGAATATCTCAGTTCTGCAATGGAATTCAACTTAGTGCCCATAGAAAAAAAATAAGTTGATTTAAAGACCTAAGTTTCAGCTTTGTTGGATTCAGGACCAGGCTCCATATAAAGTTGCCCATGGTCCTTTAAGTAAAAAATAAAATTTTATTTTCGACGCTACAATTGGCGCCCGTAACGTTTTATGAGATTTGAGAGCGAAGTATGTTATCCGTACAGTTAGAATGAGAAAAGCTACATCATAATCTTTGTGACAGATAAGATGCAATTTCGTCTGACATGTTTGAAAGGTACAATCGATTTCAAACAGAAACAAAGTTACAAAAATATTTATACAGGGCTTTATTGCCATTAAGGTAGTGTATAAAATATTTTTGTAACTTTGGCCGTGTCTTTGTAGTCGACTGTACTAGGTTTTATGTGGGTTTTTAAATAAAACAAAGAATTATACTTAAAATATACTAGTTACAAATAAATATAACTGTCGAAAATTACACTATATAATGTATATTTACATTTACATGATTAGTTCATTCGGCAAGGCATAATCCATACCCGGTTTCGGGAGGATCGTCCATCCGACAAACGTTTTGTGCATTCGTACATTCGTAGTCGAAGTCACCCGAAAAGCGGGTAACTGTATCGATTAGGCTGTTATTCGAAGAGGTTTAGAGTTTCAAAAATCTCATCATGCATTCAAGACATAGACTAAAGGAAAACACGGACACATTTCAGCTTAACATTTGAGTTTTTCTGTAACAGTCAAGTGCGTCCTTGGCACAGCTTATTTTATAGCAAGCAGTCGGAGTTTTCGGTAATTGTCTAGCACCTAAAAGCATTAAGTACCCTCTTGCACCATACAAGAAAAATTGACAAAGAATGAATCAATTTTAAAAGGAAATTAAGTCGATTTTGTTTTGATTTGAAACCAAGCGAAACAAAACAAATACAACTGTTCTAATTCAGATGATGTAAATTCCATTTAAGCGGAGCTTCGGGCGTCGGGACATAGTGCTTTACAGGGCTAGGTCAATTGGTATAACATTGTATAAAATTAATTTGGTTCAGTGGCGAAGCGTCAAGAACAAACCGCAGATAATTTGGTCAACTTTATGAGCTATAGAATATTATTCTTGTCAGGTCTTTCATCGCTGCCAATAACCCGTTCGGCGGGTTATTTTCATAGCCAGTTCCAAAGTCGGCAGTATTATCTAGACAAGTCAGTGGGGTTCAATTGACGCTGAGCCACTGGTCGGTAGTTAGTTATCTTATATATCTATCAACTTTAACACTTGACTGCATCAACGAGCTATATCCCTACTCTATAGCTGGGAACGTCTCATAACGTATAACATTTGATATAAACGTAACGTTTCACGTAATGTTACTTAGCTATAATGTAATTTACATTTAGGTATGTTTTTTAACAATCTTTAACAGTCAGTACTTACCGCGGAACGCGTTATACCAAACGTCACTTTATATTATTTAACCGTTATCCAAAGGGAATGGAGGTGACAGTATGCCATGTAAATGGGTAATTGTCAGTCCCCTTAACTTTGGCAATGTCCGCGGAAAGACGCGAACCTATATCTGACAATGACCCGAATATGTCAAGGTTTACATGAACTGACGTGTATTCCATCGCGGTCTAAAACGTTACGTTATCAAAAGTTATCATTATTCATTACTAATGGGCAGCCGACGGATGCAAATTATGTCAAACGACATACGTAACATGGATATGACTACAGTTGGATTAAAAAACAGAACATAATTTCAAAAATAGTTATATAATTTTATTGTTGTAGTAATGTTTTATTTTATTTAACATTTTCAGTCCATTCCTTTTGTTTCACTATCCACTTATATAGGGAAACTGACCTTTCTACATCTACAGTTGTAAGAGGTGCGTATTCGTAGTGATACTTCATCATTACCAGGAACATTATCACCACCATTCATCACTACATAGTATAAAACAAACTCGGTTCCCGCTGTTTAACCCTATGTGTGCTTAGATCTTTAAAACGACGCAACGGATTTTGATGCAATTTTATTTAATAGATAGTGTCATTTTAGAGGAAGATTTATATGTATATAATATGGGTGTCCCTTGTTTTGTCGACAAACTTTTCATCGAATTTTATTTCATCGAAAACGTTTCAAGTAACATTTAGTTCACGAATTATTGTTTGGTGTAATTTTATTTCGTGACCAGATCATTCCAATTTTTATTACTTCATAGAATGACTGTTCAGGGAATATTATTTGGCCAATGATTCATTTTGTATGAATTATAAATGGCAGAATAACAAAACGAATTTAATTTGTTCAAAATTTGATTACAACCTTACAAAAACAAACAACAACAACAGGGGTTTAAATAGATTAGGACAGACAGAAAAAGGAGGCTTGGAGGGCGAAGCCCCTCGCAGTAAAAAAACAAAGATCCGTAACAACTGTATTATAAGAAGGTTAGGTTAGGGTTCACTTGTGTTGCTTAGAGCGGAAAGGCACTCCGCGACGCGGAGTGACGTCGACACGCTGGTTGGGTTTAGATTAGGTTAACTGTGTATACCAACTATTTAAATTTAAATATTAATTCTTGTAATAATTTGTATGATAATTAAAAATACTTTAAACAATGAATCACAAAACGTTCTCCATGGCATAATTCAACTATTTAATGAATCATCTGACAAGTAATAATACACGATTTAAAATCACTTGTAAAGATCATTCCACGAACTGAATTGTCGATGAAATGAAAATACATGAAACGTTGACTTATTCGACGAAGTGAGTGTCGACAATTTGATGATAAACCGTATAATATAGTACCCGTGCGAAGATTTTTTACCAGATGGCGCTGGGACGGGTCGCTAGTTTCTTACAATAATAATCTGGAAATTGAATAAGTCTTATCCATGTTATGATGTCGCTACATTGCATCAATCGCCCTTTAGCCGCAACAGTCTACAGATTGAGCGGGTTAATGCTGGGCTGTCCCGCGTGCTCAGCCACGGTGTTCCCGAGCGCCGCGAGCCTTGCGTACTGCTGCAGCGCGGACGGGTCCCGGGCGGCGGCCAGCAGCGCGGGCACGCGGCCGAGCGCGTCGTGCGCCCACGCCTCGGCCAGCCGCAGCTCGTGCGCGGCCGACGGCAGCGCGAGCCGCGCGGCGCGGGACGCGCGGGACAGCACCACCGCAACAGTGTACACGTCGATGGCGGCCGACGCGAGACGGTTCAGGACGAACTGAGGATGGATGGGGAAATATTATCGCATTTATAATCTTAAATGTAAAAGAATCTATAGTTGCAAAGATTTAACGTAGAATTAAGTCTTTTTAAGTGCATTATTTAACAGTTTAAAATATTTTTTTAACGCAGTTGCTCAAAAAGTTGTACTTTTTGTGGCTGCGTAGCGTACGAGAAGCTCAATTTCTCGAACTAGTGCTTTTTACTTTTTAGTTCCAAACTATACTTTCGAAATGCAGTAATTTTATATTAGATTTTTTACCAGATGGCGCTGATTCCAATAGTATGTTGTCACTGTCAGTGTCATTTGTAAAGTATGGGGGGTTCTGTACGAGCACACTCGACATTTTAATATTAAGCTTACGATGCACCCGAGCGTGCGTCATTGCGCTGTTTACCTAATACAGTTTATTACTTTGTTACTTTAGTGCAATAAAGGTACTCAACCAGGACGGTTACATCTTTTACTTAAGATATCGTTCCGATCAACATAACAACCCAACATTAACATATAACGTACGTACATGTAAGGTTTAATAAACTATTAGACCCTACATTTTTGGTCCTTCGAACCGGATTCTCTCAGTGTGATTGTGTATTCTATACGGTGGCTCAGTTTGGCTGGCTTCCCACAAGCGGGTTCCACCAGTCTAATTGAGCAAGAAGAAACAAGGGCACGATCGCGCGGGATTGAACCGGACAATCAACATTTCATTCTAAGGAAACAACATCAACAATGGAAACTTTGAAGAGACAGTACATCATCTTTGAAACCATCGATAAGATGAAGAGCACCTTCCAGAAGGATTCTGCTGGACGTAAAACCGCTGACTACATTGAGAAACGAATGTCAACATTGGAAGCTCTCTGGGAAGAGTTTGCCACGAAACATGAAGAGCTCAAGCTTTCAGAGGACAAGACCATTTTAAACGAAGACTACGCCAAGTTGGTGGACAACGTCAAGAGTTTGTACAACATGTTCAAAACCAAGCTACAGACCTGTGTACTTTCAACAACGGAGGAAAAGGGTATTCCATCGCAAGCTGATGAGTTATTCAGCCAACAAACAACCAACTTTAGAGCCTTTACTCGTATGGTTAAGAACATCGACTTCAACCAGATCCTCGAAAGATGGGAAATTGAGGACAAACTACAAATGCTACAGATGCGGTGGAAGGCGATCGACGAAGTTCACTGGAAGCTGGATAACATGTTTATTGGTGCAGACGTAGGTTACGAACAGGAGTACACTCAGCATGAATCCGTATACGAGTCTACTAAGAAACAACTTCACCAAAAGCTAAACTCTACGGCTCATCAACTCCAAGCCGCCATACCCAGTGGCCAACATTCATCGATTTATTTTCCGAGGCAATTCATAACAACAACATGATAAGCAAGGCACAGAAAATGCAACATCTGAAGGGCAAGCTTCGCGGCGAGGCGGAGCGCATCGTCCAACATTTATCAGTTTCGGCGGAAAACTACGACACTTGTTGGGAGCTTCTCAACCACCGATACAACAACCTGCGACTACTATTCACCAAGCAAATGCAATTATTCCTTAACCAACCAACCATACAACAGCAAAATGCCTTTGAAATTAAGCGACTTCACGATACCAGCCTAGAGGTCGTGCACGCCATCCACAACCTGGGTGTCGATACTTCATCTTGAGACCCATTTTTGGTGCACATTTTGACCAACAAATTGGATTCCGACACCTACGCATCCTACATGGAAACAAGAAAGAAGCCGCGTGAATTGCCACACCTCGACGAATTCGTTGAATTTTTGGAGGGTAAATTCACAGCATTAGAACCTGTGGTCAAGCGGAAACAAACAACTTCAAACCAACATAGGACCAGTCCCGGACAAGCCCGAGACTTTCCTACCACGTCACAAAACGATGGACACAACAGCGGCAAGTTCAAGCGATATATTGCGAAATCATATCATGCCAACACAGAACGTAATTGCCCAATATGCAAAACAAATCATATTCTACTCTATTGCAAAACGTTTCAGAACATGACTCCAAGTGCTAAAAAGGCAACGATGTCGCAATTGAACATTTGCGGAAATTGTTTATTCTCGCACAACGGAAAACAATGCACGTCAATCAAACGTTGCAAGGTGTGCAATACGGCACATCACACGTCGCTACATGACCTGTTACGTGACACCCCCCGCCTGCCGCCGGCTTCTTCAATGTCGGTGATCGAAGAACAACCTGAAATCTCGGATAAACAACGGAAGCCTAACAATCACGTATCAGGAAATTTCAACGAGGTCCTGCTAGCTACTATCCAAATTAAGGTCAAGGCTGCTGACGGTACCTTCATGCAGCTTCGCTGTCTTCTGGATCAGGGATCCCAGATAAACCTGATCACTGAATCTGCAGCTCAACGGCTGGGCCTCAAGAGACATAAACAGAACGCCACGGTCTCAGGCATTGGAATGTCTGCCAAACAAAGCAACGGAACTGTACAATTATTATGCCAGTCACTATACGGGGATCATGAATTCTCTACAGATGCACTAGTTATGACCAACATGATAAACAACTTGCCAAATTACTCATTCGAAAAACAACAATGGTCTCATCTCGGCAACATCAATCTAGCAGACCCGGACTACAACATTTCTAGGCCTATAGACGCCTTACTGGATGCTGGAGTGTATGCAGATATAATAATGAAAGGCATTCTTAGAGGTCCTGCCTATGCCCCAATTGCTCAACAAACAAGACTCGGATGGGTGCTCTTGGGAAACGTAAAAACATTCAACTGCCACGCGGTGCTCAACAACCTTGAAGACATCGCTCGGTTCTGGGAAATCGAGGAAATAACCGAACAAACTAGCAATATGACTCCAACTGAGGAATATTGCGAAATATTATACAGTACAACAACAAAAAGATTAGAAAATGGGCGTTACGAAGTGAAAATTCCAATGCAACCCAATTTCGAAGAAAAACTCGGAGCCTCTAAGCCACAGGCAATAGCGCAGTTACTTCAATTAGAAAAACGTCTAGCGAAAAACGAAGAGCTATGTAACAGCTACAAAAGCAGCTTCATAAACGAATACTTAAAGCTAGGACACATGAAGTTGTGTACCGTACAGCGAGAGCCCAGCTGCTTTCTCCCTCATCATCAAGTAATGAAACCTGACTCCACCACAACACGCCTACGAACAGTTTTTAACGCTAGCAGCCCCACAAGGTCAGGAAGAAGTCTCAACCAACTTATGGAGAGCGGTCCAAACTTACAACAAGACCTCCAAGCATTAATTCTTCGATGGAGGTCATATCGCTACGTATACACTGCGGACATCGAGAAGTTCTACAGACAGATCCTTATAAAAGAAGATCAACATTTACAAAAAATTGTTTGGCGAAACTCGCCATCCGAACCAATACAGGAGTTTCTGCTTTGCACCGTGACATACGGAACCAAGGCCGCAGCCTACTTGGCAATGCGGACCATCAAACAGCTGATCGCAGAAGACGGGCCACAGTATCCCCTCGCAGCTACGATTTTAGACCAACAACTGTATACTGTATGTCGACGATCTCCTTGGCGGACACAATAACCTTGAGGAAGCCAAAACATCGCAACAACAACTCATCAAACTACTACGAGCAGGGGGCTTCAACCTACGCAAATGGGCTAGTAACAACCCCTGCCTGCTTGAAGATTTAACGGAAGATCAAATCAGCCAAAACTTGATCGACTTTAAGAACGTAAACAACAACAAAACACTCGGGGTGCTATGGAATCCCTGCTCAGATCAATTTACGTTCAACATCGCTGACTTAAGTCCGCGCACAAATGACGTAATCACCAAGCGGTCATTGCTATCCGACTTATCGAAACTATATGACCCACTGGGATGGCTCTCT
Source organism: Epinotia demarniana (assembly GCA_945867215.1). Taxonomy (NCBI): domain Eukaryota; kingdom Metazoa; phylum Arthropoda; class Insecta; order Lepidoptera; family Tortricidae; genus Epinotia; species Epinotia demarniana. The sequence continues at coordinate 26,436,863 of OX244263.1, read as the reverse complement.
CCAGTTACCTACAATGAAGGGCAAAATCATTTTTCAACAAGTATGGAAACAGCCTCTGTCTTGGGACGAGACCCTCCCACATCAAATCCAAGAAGAATGGCGGACCTTTAGAGCCGAGCTACCAATGCTTAACAACATAGCAATTCCAAGATGGGTCGGAGATGTACAACAATTACATGGATACTGAGATGCATCTGAAAAGGGGTACGGCTGCGTTATTTACGGCAAAAGTACCAATAAACAAGGCCAAATAACAATTAAACAAATAACCGCAAAGACTAAGTTGGCGCCTTTAACCAGACACGTCACTCTACCGAGACTTGAACTTTGTGGAATGAGCTTACTTGCAAAGTTAATGCGAGAAACTTTAAATTCGCTAAACAATCAGACAGTACAAGTGTATGGATGGACCGATTCAACTGTGGCATTGGGATGGCTACAAGGCGACATAACACGATGGAAGACATTCGTCGCCAACAGAGTCACTCAGGTTACCCAAGTCATGCCCGCCAACTGTTGGAGACATGTCCGCTCGGAAGATAACCCCGCGGATTGCGCAAGCCGAGGCATACTACCGTCGCAACTTTTAACACACCATTTATGGTTTGAAGGCCCACCATCGCTATCCAACGACATAACAATACTAACGGAGACACCAGTATATCAAGAACCCACAGAAGAGCGAAAACATACCAAACAAACATGCTCTCTACAATCGACATCGCCGGTTATAGAGACCCTTCTAAACAATAACAGCTCTATGACACGTGTAGTTCGAACACTCGCCTAGGTGTCGCGTTTTGCTAACAACGCAAGCGGAAAAAATAAATTGAAGTCGCTGCACTTAACAACGTCGGAACTAAGGAATGCACAGACTGCAATAATACGGACTGTGCAAAGCAAATATTTTAGCGAGGAAATTGCGCAATTAAAGAAACATAAAGCCATATCTAACAAAAGTCGACTTTTAAAACTAAATCCGATTTTGGACGACAACAACGTGCTGCGTGTTGGAGGTCGATTAGAACACGCGTGTATTACATACGCACAGAAACATCCAGCTATCATTCCGCACGCCGACAGGCTGACGGAGTTACTGATACAACAAGCCCATAGAACAACACTTCACGGAGGCCCGAGACTCACTCTGGCGCATCTGCGAAACAACTTCTGGATACTACGAGGTGTTAGAACAGTGAAAGATCGGCTTCGTACTTGCATCAGGTGTCATCGATTCAAACCAAAAACCAACAATCAAGTTATGGCAGATCTGCCGGCACCCCGAGTAACACCATCGCGACCGTTCACGCACACGGGCGTTGACTTCACTGGCTATGTTGAGGTCAAGGCCAACAAAGGAAGAGGAATTAAAACAACCAAGGGCTACATAGCGGTTTTTGTCTGCCTGTCGACTAAGGCTATATATACACCTTGAGCTAGTCTCAGACTTGAGCTCCGAAACATTCTTGGCGGCACTCCATAGACTGATTGCTCGCCGAGGTCCACCCCAGCATCTCTACAGCGACAACGGTACCAACTTCACAGGTTCAGCTAAGGTGCTGGCACGAGAAAGGAAGGAAGCTCTTGAACGTTACGTAAACACTGAGCTGTTGGCGTACTTGGCAAACTCCAACATTGAATGGCACTTCAGTGCGCCGGCGTGGCCTACAGCCAATGGGGAGTGGGAAGCTGCTGTGAAGAGCACGAAATACCACCTGAGACGTGTTCTCAGGGAACAGAAGCTGACATTTGAAGAGTTCTCCACTCTTCTAGCACAGATAGAGAGCTGTCTGAACTCCCGGCCTCTGACGCCGCTAACAGACGACGTAGACGATCTAGAATATCTTAGTCCTGGACATTTTCTGGTTGGCGGTCCAGTACTGGCAGGCCCGCTGTCTCCAGAAAAAGAAACAAGCAACATTCGCACACGCTGGCAACTAACAGAAAAGTTGCACAAGGACTTTTGGAAGCGATGGTCGACTGAATACCTACATACCCTACAAACACGCAGCAAATGGAACAAAGTCAAAAGAAATCTGAAGGTCAGTGACATGGTGTTGGTGAAAGAAGACAACATCCCTCCGGCAAGATGGCTTCTAGGAAAGGTCATAGAAACGCATCCCGGAAAAGATGGTCACGTAAGGGTCGTAACACTGAAAACAAAAACAAGTATTATGAAACGGCCAATTACTAAACTGTCACCATTACCAGTAGATGCCGCAGATAAAGAAAAAGAAGATTCAAGCTCGGAGATACAAACGCCCAACCAACAACCAACACAAAAACCAACACGCACCCGAAGGGCGACAAAACCGGGCTATCCCAGCTACACGTGCCTGATTTTACTGTTGCTGGCATCCTGTATTCCTGCATCAACACAACAACAAACTGACGTTATCAAGCTAAACTCTAACAAACTAATTTATTTCGATAAAATAGCCGATATGCAGATAATACAGGATCAATGGAAATTGATAGTATACTACAACATGACAACATACTGGGAAGGATTGAAGAGCTTGGAAAACTACGTTAACCGTCTCACAAACTTGGGCAGCTATGAAACAGCATTCTCCACCGTCACCGCCCAACTCAAACATGAATTAAGAGAGCTGAAACATTATAACGATATTTTAACAACAGATCACGGATTATATGCGAAGAGAGTAAGACGAGGTCTTGTTAACGGCGTGGGATAGTTACCCAACTCTCTATTTGGCGTGTTAGATGAGAGATTTGCCCAACAGTACGACACGGACATCCAGCTTGTGCATAATAACGAAAATCACCTGCTCAGCTTATTAAAAAATCATACATCAATAATTGAAGCTGAATACAATCTCTTGAAGAGACACGAAGAAGTTATGAACCAACAATTTATAGCAATAAACAAACATCTAAAAGAATCGGACCAACGGAGTAGAGCTGACCATGAAGCAGTAACGAACAACATATACATAACAGCAACCGCGCTTTCCGCTAACATCGTCATGGGCAACCTAAAAAAGGATGCGGTGATACCATTAACACATCAAGATATTATCGTGCCTGCAATTTAAAGAACATCATATACTATGCAGTATGGCCCTACCTATCTACGACACAAAATCAAGCATTAACATATGTGAAGCTCAATTAATTAACAATACAAACATATCGGCTTGCAAGACGATATCAACGGAGTGCGCCGACAACTGGATCCGATTACACAGGCCCGGCGCCTGGTTGTTTGCGTGCTGCCAGGAATGCGCTATGCGCACATTTTGTCCAGCCGGCGTGACGCCACTCGTACTACGAGAAACAGGAATTATCACGCTTGATACGGGATGCATGATAAAAGGAGATAACGTTGTCATCCAATCACACAACAACTTTCACAGTGAGATGACAATAAGCGAAAACAATCTCTACATACAAGAATCTTCAATAAACCGCGTCATCGCTGAGAAAAACTATAGTGTTGTCACTGAAGATCATCGAGAAGCATTGCATAAACTGAAAACCAGCATAGACACTGTGAAGATGAAGCAAGATTGCAAGGACAAAATATAACATCATCTCACGAAACGCATCACTACAGCTTCATATCATTCATCGTTATCTGAACGATCGCAGCTAGCGTCTGGGCTGGCATCTACATGAGACGCAGAATGCGGAACACAGCAGCGCGAGCCATCACCAAAGAGCAGAAACTACAGAAACCGAACAATGACCACGGCGATGCGTCATTGCGACATTTTCGACAGCCGCACGATTCTGAAACCGTCAGTGAGGTGGTTGTACATGCCGCGACACACGCTGACAAGGCAACTACGCCTTGAGTGGGTTAATTTTCTTTTCTTATTTCTTAAATTTGGCAGCATGTACGAGCACACTCGACATTTTAATATTAAGCTTACGATGCACCCGAGCGTGCGTCATTGCGCTGTTTACCTAATACAGTTTATTACTTTGTTACTTTAGTGCAATAAAGGTACTCCACCAGGACGGTTACATCTTTTACTTAAGATATCGTTCCGATCAACATAACAACCCAACATTAACATATAACGTACGTACATGTAAGGTTTAATAAACTATTGGACCCTACAGGTTCGTTCAAAAATAACTTCGAAGCAAGCATATTTTATCGCAATGACATATTAATTTATTATTTTTCGCAATTGTATTAAAAAACGTCGTTTACAACACGTGTGAGAAACACTTTCTTTTACCACTCGTACCGAGTCTTACTACTCGCTTTCAGCTCGTGGCAAGATACCTCGGTACTAGTGGTAAAAAGACATTCTTTTCACACTAGTTGTAAAATGTACTATTTGTTTGTTTCATAAGCCAATTAATCATAAGATCTTAATCATAAGATTATGATTAAGTCGGTTTGAAAATAACTACAATGTTACTTAAGAGGGAAGTATGAAGGGGTGTGTGAAAGAAAACATCGTGTTGAAACATAGTTTTCCCCTGAGTTAGAAAGTCAGATGACAATCACTATCGTAGGTGTCAAAGTAGACCGTGGACTCCTTTAGGGGCACAACCGGGAATAACGCTAGGAGGATGATGATGGCTTATGAGGTAAATATAGCTAGCAGCTCACGCACATGTATGTTAAGGTATACATACTTCCCTCTTAAACTTACTTAACATTTGAATGGACACTTAAGAAGTATTTTGTTCTGGGGCAAATTTTACAGGACATCTTGAATAAATCGAACTAACCTCACGATATATGATCGACTCAATAGATGACGACTTATCCTCGAGTCCTAAAGACTCATTGGTTCATCGACAACCTTCCTTCCATATTTCGTCCACACACTAGGCCAGTTTCTTCACTACGGGCCTCAACTGGTCGGCGACGAGAGAAATAACGTCAGCGGTAGAGGCCAACGTCACAACCAGGTCGTTTTTCGGCCACACAAACGATGGGGAGCATATTATGCGTAGAGTTTTAGAAACTTGGAAAGGCGGTATCAAGATAGGAGGCAACCGCATAAATAACCTACGCTTCGCCGACGATACTACCCTGGTGGCAGCAAATGAAGGAAATTTAGTGGAAACATAGAAGACACTGGAGACATTGGAATACGGCCTGAGGATCAACAGAAACAAGACCATAGCTTGGTCTTGTTCGTAAACAGGCCCAACACCACTCATCGCACGTACGAACTCCATGATCTGGTCACGGTAAATGATTATATACCTGGGCTCTCTAATACGCTCCAACGGCGACTGCGAGAAAGAAGAAGAAGAAGTTCGAAGAAGTCAGATGGCCAAGACAGCGGTCAAAAGATTAGAGAAAATATGGAGAACAGGATAGCGGGATACGGTTGAAAACAAAAGTTAACTTGATGCGGACTCTAATCTTTTTATACGCGGCCGAAACGTGGACTTTAAAGGCCAGGACTAAAGAAAGGATTGATGCGTTCGAGGTGTGGTGCTGGCGGAAAAGGCATCAAGTGGACAGCCCGCCGTACAAACGAATCAATCCCGAACCAGCTGAAGATTCGAACTAGACTCATCACCATATGTACTCCACACGTACTTCGATTTTTCGGACACGTGGCTAGACAGGAGGACGGTTTAGAGAAATTAATACAGGTCGGTCACGTGGAAGGGAAGGGAGTTAGAGGAAGAGAGTAAAAGCATCAGCAGGAACCAGCGCTCAAGCTTGCCTGCGGATAGCGCAAAATAGAAGTGCTTGGAGGAAAATGGTGCAAGACGTTCGTGGGAGCCACGACCCTCAGCAATGGAGAAGAACTATGAGGCCGGCCGGCGCGCTTGTCTGTGAGTTCCAGACTCACCTGTTCATCGACGACCTTCTTGCCATACTTGACGAGCGTGGCCTCGATGGTCTGGCCGTACGCGTCCACGCAGTGGGCGAGCTCGCGCGCGGCCGGGCGCAGCGGGTCGGCCACGAGCGGGCTGATGTCGGCGGCGGCGCGGAGCCCCACGGCGCGGCCGGCGCGCTTGTCTCTGAGTTCCAGACTCACCTGTTCATCGACGACCTTCCTGCCATACTTGACGAGTGTGGCCTCGATGGTCTGGCCGTACGCGTCCACGCAGTGGGCGAGCTCGCGCGCGGCCGGGCGCAGCGGGTCGGCCACGAGCGGGCTGATGTCGGCGGCGGCGCGGAGCCCCACGGCGCGGCCGGCGCGCTTGTCTCTGAGTTCCAGACTCACCTGTTCATCGACGACCTTCCTGCCATACTTGACGAGTGTGGCCTCGATGGTCTGGCCGTACGCGTCCACGCAGTGGGCGAGCTCGCGCGCGGCCGGGCGCAGCGGGTCGGCCACGAGCGGGCTGATGTCGGCGGCGGCGCGGAGCCCCACGGCGCGGCCGGCGCGCTTGTCTCTGAGTTCCAGACTCACCTGTTCATCGACGACCTTCCTGCCATACTTGACGAGTGTGGCCTCGATGGTCTGGCCGTACGCGTCCACGCAGTGGGCGAGCTCGCGCGCGGCCGGGCGCAGCGGGTCGGCCACGAGCGGGCTGATGTCGGCGGCGGCGCGGAGCCCCACGGCGCGGCCGGCGCGCTTGTCTCTGAGTTCCTGACTCACCTGTTCATCGACGACCTTCCTGCCATACTTGACGAGTGTGGCCTCGATGGTCTGGCCGTACGCGTCCACGCAGTGGGCGAGCTCGCGCGCGGCCGGGCGCAGCGGGTCGGCCACGAGCGGGCTGATGTCGGCGGCGGCGCGGAGCCCCACGGCGCGGCCGGCGCGCTTGTCTCTGAGTTCCAGACTCACCTGTTCATCGACGACCTTCCTGCCATACTTGACGAGTGTGGCCTCGATGGTCTGGCCGTACGCGTCCACGCAGTGGGCGAGCTCGCGCGCGGCCGGGCGCAGCGGGTCGGCCACGAGCGGGCTGATGTCGGCGGCGGCGCGGAGCCCCACGGCGCGGCCGGCGCGCTTGTCTCTGAGTTCCAGACTCACCTGTTCATCGACGACCTTCCTGCCATACTTGACGAGTGTGGCCTCGATGGTCTGGCCGTACGCGTCCACGCAGTGGGCGAGCTCGCGCGCGGCCGGGCGCAGCGGGTCGGCCACGAGCGGGCTGATGTCGGCGGCGGCGCGGAGCCCCACGGCGCGGCCGGCGCGCTTGTCTCTGAGTTCCAGACTCACCTGTTCATCGACGACCTTCCTGCCATACTTGACGAGTGTGGCCTCGATGGTCTGGCCGTACGCGTCCACGCAGTGGGCGAGCTCGCGCGCGGCCGGGCGCAGCGGGTCGGCCACGAGCGGGCTGATGTCGGCGGCGGCGCGGAGCCCCACGGCGCGGCCGGCGCGCTTGTCTCTGAGTTCCAGACTCACCTGTTCATCGACGACCTTCCTGCCATACTTGACGAGTGTGGCCTCGATGGTCTGGCCGTACGCGTCCACGCAGTGGGCGAGCTCGCGCGCGGCCGGGCGCAGCGGGTCGGCCACGAGCGGGCTGATGTCGGCGGCGGCGCGGAGCCCCACGGCGCGGCCGGCGCGCTTGTCTCTGAGTTCCAGACTCACCTGTTCATCGACGACCTTCCTGCCATACTTGACGAGTGTGGCCTCGATGGTCTGGCCGTACGCGTCCACGCAGTGGGCGAGCTCGCGCGCGGCCGGGCGCAGCGGGTCGGCCACGAGCGGGCTGATGTCGGCGGCGGCGCGGAGCCCCACGGCGCGGCCGGCGCGCTTGTCTCTGAGTTCCAGACTCACCTGTTCATCGACGACCTTCCTGCCATACTTGACGAGTGTGGCCTCGATGGTCTGGCCGTACGCGTCCACGCAGTGGGCGAGCTCGCGCGCGGCCGGGCGCAGCGGGTCGGCCACGAGCGGGCTGATGTCGGCGGCGGCGCGGAGCCCCACGGCGCGGCCGGCGCGCTTGTCTCTGAGTTCCAGACTCACCTGTTCATCGACGACCTTCCTGCCATACTTGACGAGTGTGGCCTCGATGGTCTGGCCGTACGCGTCCACGCAGTGGGCGAGCTCGCGCGCGGCCGGGCGCAGCGGGTCGGCCACGAGCGGGCTGATGTCGGCGGCGGCGCGGAGCCCCACGGCGCGGCCGGCGCGCTTGTCTCTGAGTTCCAGACTCACCTGTTCATCGACGACCTTCCTGCCATACTTGACGAGTGTGGCCTCGATGGTCTGGCCGTACGCGTCCACGCAGTGGGCGAGCTCGCGCGCGGCCGGGCGCAGCGGGTCGGCCACGAGCGGGCTGATGTCGGCGGCGGCGCGGAGCCCCACGGCGCGGCCGGCGCGCTTGCCGGCCTCGCTGAAGATGAGCCCGAGGTGGGCGGTAGGGTTCTTGAAGGCGCGCTGGAGCTCTTGCAGGTGGGAGCCGGCGAATTGGATGCCTGACGAATGAGACCATACGTTGTTGTGGCAAAACCAAAGCCAACTAAAGAATTAAATTATTCGTTTCAAACTAAGTTAAGTACACACTTGGTGATGAAGAAAACCATCAAGATCGCGAGGTAAGACCATCTCGTCTCTATATCTGTTAATAACTAGTAGCTTAGAAAAGTTGAAAAACCCCCGACATTTTCATGGTACCATAATATTGAATTGTCACCCAAACTATACTTATACCCAAAATTTCAGCTCAATCGATCACCGGGAAGTGGATCAAATTTAACTCGCAAGATTAGTCCCATACTAACATACATACATACTAACAGGGCAAGTAAAAAAAAAAACACCGACTTATTTGTGAGCGCACTATTCGCCAACAAACTGATCTCAGTTTGCCGAAATTTGTTGTATACCTACCACATAAGTAAATTTTTGAGATAATAAAAATAAAAAAATAAAAAAAGTTGTAATAAATAAATCTTAGATGTGTGAAAGCTCACCAGTAAGAGCGACGAAGAGGCGCAGGATGTCGTTGGTGCCCTCGAAGATGCGGAAGATGCGCAGGTCACGCAGCACGCGCTCTAGGCCCGTGCCCTTCATGAAGCCCATGCCGCCGAGGATCTGGATGGCCTCGTCCACCACGGTCCATGCCGAGTCGGACGCAAACACCTGACAAACATATTTTATGTTTTATTCTGCACGAGTATATTACCTATAAAGTGCTGCTACACCTAGGTACAGTAGTCACCATCATCATCATATCAGCCGAAAGACGTCCACTGCTGGACATAGGCCTCTCCCAAAGAGTGCCAAAGTGACCGATCCCGCGCCACCCGCATCCAGCGGACTCCCGCTACCTTTACCAGGTCATCAATCCACCTTGACGGGGGCCTACCCACTAGGGTGGGTCACAGTAGTAAGAGGAAAAAAAATGTTTTATTTTTACTTCTAATAGCAGTATTAACGTGTTTCATGGTAACATATACGTAAATAAAAAGTTTCATTTCAATTGAATTTTATATACAGCCTCCGGATTGACTTTAGAAAAATCAAGAAATGTTTCTGAAAACTAGACTAATTACATATTATTTGCTGTAAATGTGGGTGTAAATAATAAAAAGTAACATTAGAAACTTGTATTTTATTTAAACGTGAATTTATAGACATTGGTATTTAGTGAATTGCTAGTTAAAGGTACTTTAATCTACACGGAAATCCTTCTTACTGTCGAATTTTGGCATGAGTTTATACGCGACTCAATATTCGCTTTAAAAAAACCTTCGCGTGCTGATTTTGAACACAAAGTCTCCGAAGCTTCAGTAACAGTTTTAACTGATCTCTCAACTGCTTGGGTATGGCATGGCAATCGCAAAAAAAAAATTTATTGTCCTCTCCTCGAATGACGAAAGACTCAAACTCTTCATTAGAAACTTGCGTCAGGAATGCGTCAGGATTGGTGGTTCTGTAACCAGAATCTGCCAGTCAATAAGATCGTAATATACTTTAGCATCCATGTTAATCTCTGGAACTTGAAATTGTCTTAACATTTGTGGTTTTTGAACTCGTTCTTTTAGAATTCGACGCAGAGCCAATTCTCTTATACATATGTCTTTCAGGGTCTGTTAACATTGCGAGCAATTGATTTTCGGGATGGCCAAAGAAGCAGTTACGTTTTATTAACGGATCAATAATAGACTTGCATTCTGTCGATAAGTAACGAGACCTTGATATTAATTCCCATACATGTCTTCCTTCATCTTTGCAACTTGGGTGGCTTTTAATGTGAACATGGTTTCACAGCGTATACTTTCACCACATACGTTGCTAAAGTGACAAGTTTATCGGAAGGGTTTGAAGTTGCAATGTAAAGCCGCAAAATTCGATTAGCACGCGTGAGCCATCTTGCATGTGACATTTTCCCAGGTGATTTGCAAACTAAATCTGCAGGGAATTCACCAGTTACAACGGCTGATAGGTACTATTCTGAGCAAATACAATTGGTCAGAACTGAGATCTTTCGTGTCGATCGGTGGAACTTCACCTGTAATGATTTGAAATCTGGAAACAGGTTTTTCCTCACAATTTTCTAAGAATTTTCCAATTTCCCCTTTAAATGTTCTCAGGCCAGACGTCATACCATCAATAAAAGAAAATAAATGTCGGAAAGGCAATTCGTTCAATTCGCAAGCAAATAATCCACTGTAAAGGTCTGTTTATTATTTTTTCTATTAACTTTATTACATCACCATACTTTCCAACATTAACATTAGTACCATCACATCCACACTATCCACAATATCAGCAATAGGGAATATGCATGTCATTCAGAAATGGACAAAAAAAATCATGAGTAATCTTTATTGCTTAGTAAATATACACACATGATTATTTTTAGAAATAATCATGTTTCTGTTAACAAATTTAATTATTTACAAGTAGTAATTTTCAAATTCTCTCGCAAATTTCCAAAACGCAACGCTATTGGCGGAGCGAATCGTGACGTCACCGTGCACTCGGTGTCTACTGTCAACAGGTCGTTTGTATGATTAAAACATCACGGACAGCACGGTCAAGAGAGCCAGCCGGACCCGAGCGGGGACTGAGCTTGATGCAAACACGCAAGGACTGCAGGCAGGACACGACGCGGGCACCGGCGTGACCGACACGGACAAAAAAGTGTACATACGCACTGCACTAACACCCAACATGGCTTACTTGCTGTGGAAGGCAAAAAGTGACCTGAAGCCGCTCTGCAAACATGTGTGGTGTAGAAACGGGCGAATTATGGCGCGGAAAGAGGATAACGACAGGAAAATGTTCACCATCAACGCTTTAAAAGACATCGACGTGATCAAGGCAGCGCTGCGAAGTGCTGCCGAAGGCTGAGATCAATGGACGTGCAGGAGGGACAAGCGCCGCAACAAAACGTCAAACAGTATGTAACCTAATAAATGGACAGCCCAATATACGAGGCTAGCTACAGTAAGTGGAGTGACTTTACTAGCGATCTAACAACAACCAGCAACAAGCTACAACGAAGTGTCCCTACCGAATGGCAACAAATCATATGTGTGTGCTATATATCGTCCCCCTAACCTAAATGTAGGTGCCTTCATTGGTGAGTTGGCCACTTTATTAAGAAATTATCCAATTAATTACAACTTCATATTATGTGGGGATATAAATTTAGATATTAGTGTGCCTAGTCGAATGGCTAGCTCCTATCAAGACACGTTAGCAGAAATGGGCCTACAATGTTGTATCATGCAGTATACAAGGATCGAGTCAACAACTAGAGGCACATCCAAGTCATGTATTGACCACATATACTTCAGAGATGTAAACAATAGTGCAGGGACCCTACAGGCTCACTATGTTAGTTCCGCTGTAGTGCGTGATACAATTGCGGACCATTTTATTATCGGTTTTGCACTGGTTGTACAGTCAGCTAATCCAAAAACAAGTTACAATAAACTGGACAACAAATTAGTACAACAGGAGCTCGCCAAAGTCGACTGGGAACCCGCACTGCAACTGAGTGACCCAAATAGCATATATAACTTTATAGGTAAGCAATTTAACAATGTATATGATGAATGCACTAAGCAATCAACAATAGACAATAGAATAACAAACAAAAAGTGTAATTGGATAACAGATAAACTCATAGATATGTCATGCACCAAAAATAAACTACTGCAGATACACCTTTCAGAACCTAATAATAAGCATAACCAGTTAATATATAATAAATATAGAAACAAGACAAATAAATTCATGAGTAGCAAAGCTAAGAATAATTATATTAAGCGAGAAATATGTAAAAACTTTAAAAACTCAAAAAAACTATGGCAAATTGTCAACAACCTAACAGGTAGAATAGTAAAAGCAGTTGATGACGTCCTGCTGAAATCATTTAAAATGAAAGTTAGCTCCCTATGCAACAAGTTTGCTAAAGACTTCAACGACAATGTATTAAATGTATTAAACTCGTGTAGTGTACCTTTGCTTGACGAGAGTACCTATCAAAACACACCACAGCTAACTCTTAAAATTAACAAAATACAGGAGGGTCCAAAATAAAAATTGGACTGATCAGGCCAATACATAAAAAAGGTAGCTTCACTGACACAAACAATTATAGGCCAATTACAATATTACCAGTCATTGATAAAATAATTGAGAAATATCTGGGTAAAACAATCAACACTTTCTTGTCAAGCAATGGGATAATACATGAGAAACAGTACGGATTCCAAAAAGGTAAAAGTACCACGCAGCTCTTAGCGAAATTCACAGACGAAATAAACATGCACCTAAATGAAAGGAAGCATGTACTGACACTCATGATTGATTTCAGCAAGGCCTTCGATACCTTAAATCATGAAAAATTGTATAACAAACTACAGCAAACTGGTATACAGGGGCCTGCCCTGAACTTGATTAAAAATTATCACATGAATAGGTACAACACAGTCAGCATCGCAGGAGAGCAAAGCGAGCTGCACCAGTCTCTGTATGGCACAGCACAGGGCTCCATAATCGGCCCTACTGAATACCTTATTTACGTCAACGACATGCGCAATATCTTTAGGGAGGCATCTGTATACCAGTTTGCCGACGACACATGCATAATAACAGCTGATTCTGACATAAATGTGGCTGAACGCAAGATGCGGCGCGAGTTCGACTCGTTATGCAGGTGGTCACACGATGCAGGGCTATCCATCAACTACCAAAAAACCAAGGTCGTACACATACACTCACCCCACATCAAGACCAACGTAGTACCTAGTATAATAGCACATGAACACACCTGCATGCACGACTCGGGATCGCGCTGCAATTGCAACTGTAAGCATCTAGATGTAGTAGAACAGCACACATATCTCGGACTAGTAATTGATAACAGATTTAACTGGGGCCCCCACACAGACAGTGTATGTAAGAGACTAAGAGCAATACTAAGTAACTTAAGCATACTCAAACATAAAATGCCATATAACACACTTCGACTATTATACATGGCTATGGCAGACTCCATGATAAACTATGGGCTGCCTAGCTACGGGAGAACCTACAAAACCTATCTACAGCGCATATATAATATACAGATAAGAATGTTAAAAGTCATCGTGCCGCTAAAAATTAAGTACCAATATAAAAATAATTATGATAAACTGTTCCAACACTGTAAAGTATTAAGCATATTTGATAAAGCCAAAATGGCTGTGATATTAGAATATAGTCATAATCTGGGTAAACTAATCAGATATGAAAGATCAACGAAACTCCGTGCACAAGAAAATAGAAATAATTTAATTGTACCAAAAAGCACCAACCTGTATGGACAGAGAGTATGGACCAGTCATTTACCTCATACACTGAATGGTTTGCCCAGAGAAATAGTAAGCCGCGTCTCCATATTGCGCGGCTGCCGCGCGAGCCATGTTCGACCGCGCCAACGTGTAGTTTGGCTCGCGAGCCAAATTTGACACCATGTTTCTACAAGCGCGGCTGCCGCGCGCGGCAAGGCGATCCGTCACGATCGAGAGTTCGAGAGTCGATCGACCAGTTTGTACTTGACAACCATGGACACGTTTACGTCGTAAACGTGCGGCTGCCGCTTTTATAATTATTTATAACAATCAATATTAACAAGAAACCAAAACGGAAAGTTCGATGGTGGATGAAAAAGATGTTTATGAATAAAATGCTACATGGTGGTGTGAGACTTATGGAAGACATGAGATATGAAGTTGATGAAACAGTAATTTTGTTGCGATAATCACTACATTTACTGTTCCATAAAAGCTGTATAATTTTATTAAAGTACGACACTTTTCGTTATCCATGTCAACTGCCGCGTGAGCCAACTCAAATCAAAACACACCCGTCCCAACTGTGCGCGAACAAAACACTGACGTTCCTTTGCCACGCGCCAAAATACCGACAACAAATGGTTCGTCTCGAACCATGTTCGAGCGCGGCAATGTTCGAATTGGCTCGCGTGGCAACCCGGTATCCATTGCGCGCGGCTGCCTCGCGAGCCAATGTTCGATGGTTTGCCGCGCAATATGGAGACGCGGCTGTAGATATAATAGTGGAACTTTAGGAACCCTACGTAGACCTGACGACACCCTCACCAACTCGCCGGAGGAAACAGAGCGTCCTGGTTCAGACGCATTTCCCGGACTGCGTGATATCAAGTCCAACTAGGCAACTGGATGAGGTAACCACCCCCACAGAGGAGGGGTGGAGACTGGCCAGCGAGGTAATAACCCCACAAAGAACACAATGGGCCATCGACAGCTTTGACTCCTACAAATCACCAGGGCCAGATGGAATCTTCCCGGCCCTATTAAAATGGGGAGGGGCGTTGCTAACGCAAAGACTTACCGTCGTCCTGGGGGCCTGTCTAGCACACACGTTCGTGCCTAGGCAATGGAGAGAAGTCAAAGTCATCTTCATACCGAAACCAGGTAAAGGAGATTACACGGACCCCAAATCCTTTAGACCAATCAGCCTAACCTCCTTCCTGTTAAAGACGTTGGAAAGGCTGTGTGACAGACATCTGAGGGAGAGAGCACTGGTGGAGGTGCCTCTGCATCAGAACCAACATGCCTACAGTTCAGGTAAATCAACAGAGTCTGCGCTTCATGCAGTGGTTACCAAGGCTGAAGCTGCGATCAAAAACAAGTCAATGTGCCTAGGCACCTTCATTGACATCGAGGGAGCCTTCGACAAGACTAAATTCACCAGCATAACCACAGCACTGGTAAGACACGGAGTGAGTGAGGTTATGACGAAATGGATAAACAACATGTTGAGTCAAAGAGTCATCAGGCTCGGGGAAGACAAAACAATGCAGGCAAGGGTAGCGAAGGGGTGCCCCCAGGGAGGCGTCCTCTCGCCACTACTTTGGAACATGGTGGTAAACGACTTAATCACTAAGTTAAACAACAGTCATCACTACGCTATCGGGTATGCTGACGACATAGCAATACTCACAAGCGGCATCCACGCAGGTACAGTGTGCGACGTCACCCGTTCCGCACTCGCCATAGTGGAACGCTGGTGCAACGACAATGAACTTACAGTCAAACCAAGGAAGACGGAGCTGGTAATGTTCACCTACAAACGGAATCTGGGGACCTACCGCTTACCCAGACTGTTCAATACAGAGCTCCAATTGTCAGCAGAGGTAAAGTATTTGGGTGTAATACTAGATGCCAAACTTAACTGGAGCAGCCACCTCGACAAAAAAATACAAAAAGCTACAGTCGCGTTCTGGCAATGCCGTAGAATGGTAGGTAGGACTTGGGGACTAAACCCCAGGATCACTCTATGGCTCTACCAGTCGATAATTCGACCAATAGTAAGCTACGGAGCCGTAGTGTGGTGGCCTCGCACCACACTAACCACGGTCGAAGCTAAACTACAACGCCTCCAGAGACTGGCCTGCATGGCGGCTAGTGGCTGCATGAGGACCACACCAACTGCAGCCCTGGAAGCCATCATGGACATTCCGCCGCTACACCTCTTTATCAGGCAAGAAGCCCTGGCGTCAGCCATACGGCTCAAAAAACAGAATCTCTGGAGACCGCCCAGGGTTCCACACACCGAGATACTCTACGAGGCTATAGGTAGGGAACCCCTCATAGAGGCAACAAACGACATCATTCCAAATCAGTTCGTCTTCGACAAGAAGTACAAAATCGAACTATACGAAACCCTCCAGGAAGGACTTAACCCCAGGGAGTTAAGAATATTCACGGACGGGTCCAAGACAAGGTCAGGCGCCGGATCAGGAGTGTTCTCGGAGGACCTAAACATACAAATCTCGACACCATTAGGAATCCATAACTCAGTCTTCCAGGCAGAGTGCATGGGTATTATAATGGCCGCTCACGCAATCGTTTCCAGGGAGGTAAGAGGATATCCCATCCGCATACTTTCCGACAGTCGATCTGTACTACAAGCCCTGCAAAGTCACACAACAACGTCTGGGCTGATACACGAGTGCCACAAAATTCTATCAGAGGTATGTACCAACTGCGACATAACCTTGCAATGGATCAAAGGGCACAGCAATTCACGCGGTAACGACGCAGCGGATGCACTGGCTAGAGAAGGCTCAGAATCGGAAGCCATAGGACCGGAACCCACGATCCCTCTACCCCCTGCATGGCTGCAGAGCACACTGCGAAAAAACACCAAGGTAGAACACCAAAAAATTTGGAACACCCTAGGCACCTGCAGGCAAACCAGGGAGGCCCTCCCGACAATCAATCCCGGATTGTCAAGGAAGCTAAAACAGCTAAAGAGGCCGGCACTCCGTCTCTTGACAGGCGCCATAACTGGTCATGCACTATTAAACAAACACCTTTTCACCTTAGGTATTACAGACAGTCCTCTCTGCAGAGCCTGCAAGAGGAAGAGACAGCCACCCACGTCATCCTGACGTGCCCTGGGGTGGCAGTACACCGGGCAAAACACCTCGGAACACCGGGGTCACTACCGGAAGCCGTCGGCAACATAAAGGGTCTGCTAGGCTTCCTGGTGGAACTGGGTTGGCACGAATAGCAGTAGTGCCAACAACCCACACGCAAAATAGGCGCTAATATGACGTCGAGTTGCGGAAACCCAGCCCGCGTACACCTATAACCTATAACCTAGTGGATAAACCCCATAAAACTAAACCTGTACTGAAGAAATTTTTATGTAACGATAAATAATATAAATAAGTTGTAAAAGTAAATACTTAATTAGATATAAATACATTAATAACCTAGCACCTACAATCTTTAAAATTAGAGATTGGCTAAGTTACTAACAGATAAAACAATGTATAAAACTTGAAATAAACAGCTTAAAATTTTAATGTTTTTTTTTTTAAAGATTATTGAAAGTTATTCGCAACGTTTAGCCGTTGTTTATGATAAATAATCAGTGTTTTTTGGGAATTATTAACTGAAAGCAGTGACTTCTTGTGAAAATAGACTCGCCACAATTACTGGAAGCGGTTTTGTCAAGGCACAGTCGGATAATCTGCCTAAAATGAATGTGTTCATGATGACCCAGTACGTAGGTACCTCGTAGAGGTGTCTTTCTTAAATAAGTGTAATAACAAACTAGTACATATGTATATTATATAATCAAAGATATGTAGGTATTACCTAATACCTACATATCTTTGATTATATAAACATACCTATGTTACATGTTGAGAACATCTTTATGAACATAACAATCTTAGGTTGTTTTCGTCAAGAGTTATAAATAAAACAGATTTGTGTAGGGCACTCATTAAAAACAAACTTAGCTAAAACGTTTCGTGATCAAAATCAACACACGTAGTCAACTGTTGATCAACAACAATCATAATATTTGTAACATTAATAACTAAAAAATTGGGCCTCAGAATAGTTTTATGAATAAGTACCTAAATAATTAAATTTTTAGGTTAGGTTATTGTTTAATATTGTTCGCGAGTCTTAGTAAAAAAGATTTTAGGTACAAACATATTTAATACTCACTTCGAAATGATCTTCACAACAGTATAAACTATTCAAGCACTATACATTATCTCTCCTCATCGCCTTACACCGCTTTTTTCATATATTTGCATTTTTGGGTATATCATAATATATCACGTCAGGTGCAGTTTTAATGTTATTTTCACACATAGGGGCAATACAATATTTATAATAAGCTTTTGTGTGCTCTTCCGTTACAATAAGTTGATCTTACAAGCTTTAATCACTCACTTTTATTAAAACTGTGAATCAAACACTTCGTTGTTAATTTATTCTAAGTGCACGGTGACGTCACAAAATGAGCGCGCCAAAATGGCGGCGTTTCAATCGTCCGAAAATGATGGTAGTTTTTTTTTTTTTTTAGCTCATTTAATAATAGTGCGAAAGTGTTATATTTTTTTCCGGTTTTATAATGACTTATAGAATAGTTAAAAAAAAAAAAATACATGATTGTGGGGAGTGGCGATGATTGGAAACAACTTTTAATTCCAAAAAACTATATATTTAAATAAAAATCAAAAATATGTAACAGACACGTCGTTTCTTATATGCTCCGATCTCTAATCTCCCCGATCCTTCCTTCCCTTTCACACTTGTACATAATATGCTCATGCTATCTTATTCACTCACAATACGTCATTCATACGTTCCTTTTCACGCAAATCCTACATGATTATACCCTATTTCTTGAAAATTAGGTTCCTTTTTGGTATTCTTGGTCATTTTAATGTCAAATCTTATCCATTCGTAAAATTTCATTATTTCTTCATAAGTTGGAAGCACATTATCTTTCAAATCAGTATTGCCAAATACAGGACCTTTCCAAGCTTTTCGAGTACGATTCATTCTAAAAAATCACATTAACACACTTTTGTTCTAGTTAAGCACAGCGCAACTAAACGACTGAAATAATACATTTTCGGGCGGTACTTTAACAAATCAAACTTACCCTTGAGTACTTGTTTACGTTTGCGATCTTGTTTCTGCGGTATAATATGGTCATAGTATAAATATAAGCAGTTTTAAAAGTATAAGTAGTGTACCCTATTTTTAAACAATTGTCAACATACTGTTGACAATTGTTTAAAAATATGCAAATTGACTAACATTTTCGATTTTTTAAGCTGAATCCGGAGGCAGTGCCAGTAAATAAATTGCAATCATATTTTACACTCATTAGCACCATATTATGTCTATTAGAAGCCAAAATTCTGAAAAAAGTTTTTTGACCCACCCTACTACCCACGCTGCACCTTCCGGCACGTGGTCGCCACTCGAGAACCTTTCCGCCCCAACGGCCATCGGTTCTACGTGCTAGGTACAGTAGTACCTCAAATATAAGTTACATCGGCAATATTCGTCCACGCCGACGAGTGCTGACAAGTACCGAATAAAATCGAACGCATGACCATTTCGATAAAGACCTTGTTGCACAGTTACAATATGCAATGACAGGTGAACTCGTGCTTTCCCGCTCATGGCGTCAGACAAAATGGCGGGCGTCGAAGCTGCCGGCGTCGCGCATAAAATTTCAGCCAATGGGCGTTGAAGGTTTTAGCCGCGCAAACGCGCTGCCTTATGATTGGTTAAAATGTTTTCAAAAAATGCTTTCTGCGCAGGTACATCGTTGCAACTTATATTTGTGGTACTGCTGTTGGTAATTTAACAGCCCTTAATGCCCGTCAACAGTACGGTATAGTGTCGCTCTTACTTAAAACATGCCTGTCCTGTTGACGGGTAATAATTGTTCAAAAATTGGGCTTGTAAGAAGACCTTTAGAATCTAAGCTGTGATATATACGAAAGAACATCAGTCACTTGAAAAGTACGTAAATTATTTTACGCGTACCGATACATTTGCTCGCGAAGGCCCTTGGCATAGGTTGATAGTTGATAGTTTTTTTCACACCTTTCATACGGAAATAAGTTTTGCTCCACGACGAGAGGGCTCAAAATGCTACTTTTATGTTCAAGCTACTTTTTGTAGGATCCCTCGCTACGTTCAGGATTCAATACAACGCCCTCGGGAGTCAGACTTTTGGGGGCATTAGAGACCCTTGGCCCTCCGACTCCGTCGGATGCGAGTGTCCCCCGTAACGCGCATTCAACTCCGTCCTGGCTCATTATTCTTACCTTGCTGATGGCGGCCTCAAGATGGTAGTCCTTGGCCCCGGTGTCCATGTTCCCGGACACCATGTACGCGAGGGACTCCGTCACATACTGCAGCATCGCCATGCGCGCAAGCTTCTCCTGCAACGGAACAAACTTGGTAAAACCACATTGTACTACTATTGTACACATTGTAGTAATATTAGTTTACGTCACACCTCGCCATAATGGCCATAAATATGCGCTCTGGGGCTTTACGAATTACCGCCCGTGTTGAGTACAAAATTTTACGTCTTCACCTGGCCACGATGCGGGCTTTCCCGTACGCGCAGCGTGCAGTAAAACTCGCATTATGGCCAGGTGTGACGTAATAATAATTTTCTCAAGCATGCAATGAAATGTCGTCGTTACGTGCGTCATCACAGGCTTCGAAGTATCACATTTCGGGCGGAACAATTCGAGAGAACTGTAAAGCAATTTCATACAAAATTGAAGGCCTAGGCCGGGAAGTAATGTTTTTTTTAATTTTAAACTAAATATGGCGTCTGTGTTCATGAACAGGCTAAACAGCTGAAATATTTTATTTTTATTTTTTCTAGTGGCTGAATGGTTATTGGACCAAAATTTATCCGCGGTAATGCCTATTACACACGAACTGATTTAAGAATATAAATCTGTATGATTCAATGTGTTGATGAATAAATTTAAAATATTGTCTATTTGTAAGTCACCAGAGACCATAGACAATATTCAAATTCCTCTGCATTTATTTTATTTATATCCTCTGCATTTATTTTAATTATTATAGAAATTAAGATTCTCATTATCAGTTTGTGTATAATGGCCCTAATAGGGTCTATTCGAACACGCGTAATACGGACGACTTCCGTAAAAAAAACATTATGGAGGGATTGGAGGGAAAATGAAAAGTCTTTTGTCGTGTAGGTGGATTTTATATTTATAAATAAAATTTCAAAACGAGTTCCGATGATAACAGCGACGAAGAAACAAATTGTAATCCGCCGGAATTGAGGGCGGAGGCCGAATTAGCCATGAATAACTTGTTGCCGCCAAAATCGAAGGACAAGTTGTACATAATACAGGTTGGTTTTTGAGTGGTGATATTTCTTATTTCATTGCATATGTTTGAGAAAAGCACTAAACATGCCTAGCCGTGAAAAGGGCTTGCCGGCTTCGTATCACTATCCGGCCTCCGTACGGTCGGCCGTCTATACCTACTCACCCGGCAAGCCCTTCTTTCCCGGCGGCTGCAGTAATGTACTATTACAGTACATAGGTGCTACTTTCCCGTGCATATGTCGAAACTTTAAAGAGCCATATGTACTGTAAAACGTTGTACGACACACGTGCGAATAGGTAATTCGCAACTCGTGTCGATTTAAAACACTCCCTTCGGTCGTGTTTTAATTTATCACCACTCGTTGCGAATTTCCTGTTTTCAGCACTTGTATCGTAAATAACTATTTCGAGTGTACACCCGTATTACCTGAATGGTGCCGAACTCAATGAGTTTCTTCCCGAACTGTACGCGCGTGGCGGCGTGCTCGGCGGCCTGCTTGATGGCGGCGCGCTGCGTGCCTGCGAGTGCCGCGCCCATGCCGAAGCGACCGTTGTTGAGGATGTTCATCGCCACCTGACAATAAACATCGTTGAAACATTACAAGTGGCAAAAATTCAGGACTACTCATATCCTCCTCGTCTTCTCGGTTGCACCCTGAAGAAGCCTGAGGAACGCTTGATACTTTAACTTCTAAAAAAAGCTACATTTACACGTCACATAAAATCGATTAGTCGGAGTCGCGGGGTGTTATAAGTTTAACGTGTCTGTGGTATCTTAGCGCCCAAACGGATGGACTGATTTTTGTTTAGTTTTTTTGTCTCATAGATAATTAGCCGTTTTTGAGATATTGGACTTCGAAATGAAAATGTCGGGGATTTTTCAACTTTTCTAAGTTGTAGTTATATGAAGGAGTTCTTGCCGAAGTAGTCTTTTTCCAGAGGAAATGAGTGCCCTGACTGCCGCGAGTCGCCGTCTATCTTATCATGTAATGTAAGCTTATTTAAGTTAGAAGCTTTTCATTCGTTTAATATGACGAAACATCTTATAATCAAAAGGTATTTCATGTTTCATGGATAATATTATCATAAGACGTAAAACGACGAGTAAAAATGTGACCTCATATTCAAAAAAATATTGCTAGCAGGATTTAAGTTATTCAGTTTCATTTATCCCATTTTTAATTACATTTTATAATTCCCCAACTAGTTTAATAACTTTGATAATGCTCGCATGTCAATGGGTTTTTTAATCGATTTGAAATATGGCGTCGGGTACGTATTAGAAGATCGAAAATTGAAATATCGACAGTGAAAACATCGAAGTACAAAATATCGAAAATCAAAATATCGAACGATCGAAATATCTAATGTTATTATATCGACGTCTAATTGGTCTAAAATACAAATGCCGAGCGGTTAAAATATCGAAAGTACAAAATATCAACAACTATGCAGGCGATATATTAAAATTTCGAATGAAAAGATATGAAAGAAATGGCGACGCCCAAATAATCGAAAAGTAAAACGTCGAACCATCAAAATAACTAACATCATATGGTCTACTTGCATACCACTGGTAAAATTATTTTAGCGGATTTCCGGGAGCGTGTTCCACCTTGCTTATTAGTAGGTATTTTTAGCAGGAAAGAAATTGGAGTAATTCTTTATTACTACCTTATGTTATACCATACCAACTGTAATATATTATTCATCAGTGATGTTATTGTGACACCTATTTTTCTTGATGTTATCGTAGACGTAGAGAATACGCTAAGATAACCAAGTTTTGTAGGAAAAACTTTTCTCTAAAACTAAAAATGGCCGAGATATTTGACCTCAAAGTAGGAATTTGGAACCCAAAAATAATCCAAAACCGAATCGCAGCACCCCACCATCCACGTGGTCTTGTCTGCCCTACCCCTAGAGTGTTTATAAAAGAGAACGGAGGCGCGGAGGGACAGCAGCCCTCGCCCGCCGTGACGAAGCTGCGGAGCCGAGCGAAGTGACCGTGCTTTGTCACGCAAGGGCGAAAGGGCTGCTGTTCCCGCAGCGCCGGAGCTACGAGGAATCACTATTGATCTAAATTTAGTGACAATTGTGACCATTTTTAGTTTTAGAGAAAAGTTTTTCCTACAAAACATGCTTATTTTAGCGTAATTTCTACGATTACACAATAAAAAAATAGGAGTTATAATGACACAATATCCATCGAGTCCTAGAATCCCTCGCTTCGTTCGTTG
This sequence comes from Epinotia demarniana, assembly GCA_945867215.1. NCBI lineage: Eukaryota > Metazoa > Arthropoda > Insecta > Lepidoptera > Tortricidae > Epinotia > Epinotia demarniana. The sequence continues at coordinate 26,413,569 of OX244263.1, read as the reverse complement.
TTGTACCTAACGGAAACCTGCCTTAGGGTAGAATATATAGGTAGGCTACACAGCCCGCAGCGCCGGAGCTAACGCATTGAGTAAATTACGTTTAGAACATTATAATGGGACACGTAATACATCATATTATAGGATATTTAAGAGATTGTGCAGTCGACATTCTTGTTGACTTTCGATGTTTCTTATATCGATAGTAATATTTTCGACAATTAGGCAGTTGATCTTAAATCATTCGGTAACTAATACTTTCGACGTTTTAAACTATGGCATTATGAACTTTCGATGTATTAAATTCGATATTCTCATTTTCGATATATTTATTTCGATATTTTAATCGGTCGGTAAAATAAACTTTCGATATTTTGAATTTAGACCATTCAATCGTTCGATATTTTGAATTTCGATATTTTGTACTTCGATGGTTTCATTTTCGATGAATCAATTTTCGATCTTCTAATACGTACCCCTGGTCGTCACCACCGTCGTTAGTGTTACTCTAAAACCATGTCGTCAGTTAAAGGTTGATACCCAAATAGAAAAAAAAAAACCAAGACTCAGAAATAAATATTCATCTTCATCACACAAATATTTACCGGGATTTGAACCCAGGACCGTGACCTTCGTAGGCAGGGTCTAAGCCGGTCGCAAGTAATTGTGTTCTTTGAATTTTGTATATGTAAATATGAGCCTTAAACTATTAAAACATTATTTAGTAAACTTTGGCCAACAACCATCTTCACATCCGGAAGTATATTTACAATGCGGTAGTATAGATATTATAGCATTCATATATTACGAATCATTGGCAATAAGTCAACAACTGATTACACAATAATACCTATTGTTGGGTAATCGTAGTTCCTATGTCAATTAAATTCAAATAAATCTTGATAACATTTGAATGTATAAGAACCCTGTGGGGGTTGATATAAGCGGTACATTATTTCATTCCATGGCAGGTCTCACGGAACAAGTTAGACTAAGTCTAATGTTATCACTTTGCTTTGTCTACCGTTCACGGAATTTCTAATCTTCGAAGTGCTTTACAATACGGTAGCTGACAATAAAAAATGATTATTCATACAGTACCATAAAAACAGCTTTAACTTATTTTTGTTTTTTTAAATACATAAAGGTAAAATAAAACGCTGTTTGGCCACAGAAAGTCGTGATGTTTATTTACTAACTTTATACTTTATACTAATTACTAACAGAGCGTTTTTGATATGTAATAAAAAGTTGGCAATTTGACTATATAGCATAGAAAGAAATAGCATATTGTGTCCCAAAACTTCTATGCAATAGTAGCTTTATATTACAAATCGTTATTTTATGTGTATGTCCTAAATACCTGTTATAGTTGTTAAATAAGACGCTTAGCGCTTAGACACGAGTCAATTAATCTAATGAGGGCAGATAATTATCTAATGGTATCATTATCATTACTCAACACTGTGATTCATAACTAATGATGTCTCACTAAATATAAATGGCTTTAGATCTTTCTAGCTAGCATGAGCATGGAGTGGGTACAACCCAGTCATGAGCCTTGATAGCTAGGGCAGGGACCCGCCCACCCCTTCCCAGAAAAAAGCCTTTGAACGGGTTAGTCGTTCGTTTAAAAGCCCAAATCACTTGCTGTCCTTCAACTCATTCATTTAACTTAGCCGTATGAAGGGGTTTCCGTTACGGGGCGCTACCGCTACTGATAGAAAAACCCTTTCGAAAGGCTTTTTAAGCGCTTTTTAAAGGGTTGAAGCGTTTCCCCGGGTTGAATACCCATTCATTGTGCTTTAAAAGCCAAATAAATGGGTATTGAGGAGCGTCGGCTTTGGTAAGCAAACCCTTTCAAAAACCCTTTGAAGGGGATACCGTATTGGAGCGCTTTAATAGCCAAATTAATGGGTTTTGAGGAGTAAATAATATATAAATACCTTTGCGCTCCAAATTTCATTGAAACCCTTAGAGCCGTTTTGGAAAACACCATTGGCCATATGGCTAATATATACCTGTAATGTGACACGCAATAAACATTTCTATTCTATTCTATTCTATACGGGCCGGATGACACGCCGCCAAACGAACACTCCACGATGAACGCCGTCACCTGTGTGTGCATGTTATTACAATAGAGATGTACCTTGAACCCGTTGCCGACTCCGCCCAGCACGTTCTCATTGGGGATGGGCACGTCTTCGTAGTACACCTCGGTGGTGTTGGAGCACTTGATGCCCATCTTGTTCTCGGGCGGGCCGGAGGACACGCCGCCGAACGAACGCTCCACGATGAACGCCGTCACCTGTGTGTGCATGTCATTAGTAAAGTGGCCGTCAATAGAATTTGCTAACTATGTAAACAAACCGCCATATTGAAATTGGCTTTCACTCTGACGGTTTGTTTAAATAGTTAGCAAATTCTATTGACGGCGACTTTACTTAACCCATTCAGCGCCAATCACAACACGTTGACGTGATTGCGGAACACCCGCGAGACACCGATCACGTCACTGTGACGTTAAAATGTTTTTGTTCGCAACTATTTGTGAAATAGATATTATGATATTTTTTTTATCAGATTCTGCTCTCAAAGGCTATGTCTATCATCGGTTATATTTCGTTTTATAAAGTTAAATTTAGAAAGTCTACTTTTATGGCCCTAAAAGTATAGGTCGTGACTAAACGTGTCTGCTTACGTTTTTATATTCCATTGTTATTTCCAGCCTTTAGCGTTAATGCAAATCACGTAATAGTATCAAATAAATGTATAATAAACTTAATTCTCAATACTTTTAAACATCACAACACTGTGTTGTGAAATGGCTTGCGGAGGCAGGTAAATATTCGGCACTGCGTTTGTGTTTATCAATTTCAAACCTTAAGTCAAGTGAACTAAGTCCATATTTCTTTATATCTAATTTGAGTTATCACATTTTGCTGCACTAAATGGTAATGGACGGCACTGTTCCATTTTAGCAGCAACCAAGATAACAAACTTTAGTAGTAGGTAGCGATAACAATACAGTTGCAAATAAAAAAAAACTAGAATAATATTTTGCAACGAATTATTTGTTTGTAAAAACAATAGCACGCATAAACAATGAGAATTTCGTCTTAAGACTTATCATGTCAACTGCAGCTGCTACGATAACAGAATTTAACTTCTCCCTATAAGCTTTGATGTGACCGCTGCATAATGACTCACTGATTCTTCGGCGACACCTGACCGATAATCCTTTGTTTGTGTGTAGGGCGAGTCCTATAAACAATGTGAATTTAGTCTTAAGACTTGTCGTGTAATTTGCAGCTGCAACGATAACAAAGCTGACCGCAACTTACTGATAACGATTCTTCAGTGACAATAGACCGATAATCCCTTGGTTCTGAGTAGGGAAAGTTCCGCTATAGCACTTTGAAGTTATTATTACATTATGCCAATAGTATAAAATAAAATAGTCTTCAGTCTTGGCTTGCCTGTTGTCTAAACCAGATCTCGGTTGTGTCTCTGTGTTTTGCGTGTGCTTTACTTTGTACAATGAACCCGACTATGGATATTGGTATTTCGAACCCGTTTAATATGACTGACCCGGCTATCCATACCCTTACTCCGAACCTGCCTAACACGAACGACCCGGCTGTGACTATTTGTGCTCCGAACCAGCATCACACGACTGACCTGGCTGTTGAAAACATGGATCACGATCTTACCTCAATGTTGGAGACGGCTTCAGCATATACCGGTAAGTCTTAAATAAAATATTGTAAATTTGTATACATATATTAAATGTTGTACGGTCAGGGAAAGATAAGCCTGAGATTTATGTATTGTATGTATGGTAACAGAAATATGTTATTCTCGTTATTAAACCGTCTGTGAGCAAACGAATAGTCTAAAACGGAGGTTAAATTCTCTTATTATAAATATACAGGGTGGATTCTATAAAGTGTACATATTAAAAGGGGTGAAATTTCAACCCATTTTATCGGTAAAACTGTTTTAATTTTTTTGAATCAAATCTCATACTTGTTTTTTAAAATATAGAATAGAAAGCATTTATTCGTGACAAAACGGTAAATATAAAACAGCTTGTCATAAAATCAGATTATAAACCCATGAGAAAGTTAACAATAGTCACTTGTAATTAATTATCGACATATAATTAATTATGGACTATTATTTTCATAGAAGGTGAAAATACGATGACAGAAGTTCAACTGATCAGTCTTTTGGAGGGTTCTCCTGATGAGTTTGACATCCAACTTGGTCACTGTTCTTCTTCGTCAGATTCGGAAGAAGAAGAATATTCTTCCCCGCCAAATGAAAACAGGAATGAAAGTGGTGTTAGTGCAAATTGGAGCTTTACACGAAAAACGTCTAGTGTTTCGGAATTTATTGAGACATCTGGATTAAGAGGTACTAGGAAGGAAAAACCTCAAGAATATTTCGATATGTTGTTTACTAGCACTTTTCTAGTTTTTTTAGTCAACAACATAAATAGATATGCCATACGATTAATAGAAGCGAACAATAATGCATACGCAAGAATTACGAAATGGAAGGATGTAACCATTTCGGAATTCAGGGTATTTTTAGGTCTGTTATTCCATATGGGAACAATTAAATGCAATAAATACGAGGACTACTGGAGTACCGAGGAATTGTTTGACTTTAAGTTTTTCAGTAGTCATATGTCAAGAAACAGATTTATGTTAATTTTAAGGTGCATAAATTTTTATGATGAAACTACAGGAGACAATCGATTAAATAGGATTTCAGGTTTTGTAAATTTGTTTAATAAAATAATGGACAATATTTACTACCCGGCCAAGGTACTCTGTATAGATGAATCCCTTGTATTGTGGCGTGGTAGATTATCTTTCCGCCAATTTATGAAAGGAAAGGCTAACAAATATGGCGTAAAATTATACTTACTTACAGATCAATTTGGTTATGTTATAAAAATGATTGTGTATGGGGGAAAATGCGATACCCGATTAGGAGGTAAAAATCATGTAACGAAGATTGTGAAAGATTTATTAGAAGGGAAATTGGGCGTAGGGCATTCAGTGTATATGGATAATTTTTATAACTCCGTCGACTTGGCAAATTATTTAGTAGATTCTAATACCCATGTCACTGGAACCCTACGTTCCAATAGGAAAGGTAATCCGCCAGAAATATTAAAAAAAGTTAGCAAAAAATGAAAAAATCTCGATGTATAATGACAAAGGAGTATGTATAATGAAATGGAATGACCGGAGAGAGGTGCTAATGATTTCAACGGAACACAATAGTGAATGGCAGGATTACCTTTCCGCCAATAATAATGTAAAAGCCAAGCCTGGAGTCGTGCTTAACTACAACAAACATATGGGAGGCGTAGATAAGCACGACCAAATGATGGCGTACTATAACCCAGAACATAAAACCCTTAGGTGGTATTTGAAATTGGGAGTGCATGTATTTAGTACAATGCTATGTAACGCGCACTCTCTATATAATAGATTTGGAGAGAAACCAATGCCCTTGTGTGATTTCAGAAAACATATTATTCGGGCATTGGTTTCAAGTCGGGAAATTGCCAATTGTCTCCCGCGTCCTCCATCAGACTATCACGTATCATTCAAATTGCCAAGACACCCAGAAACAAACAGATTAAAACGAAAAAGATGCGTGCTGTTGGAGGAAACATAACAAACGTGTAGAGACGGGCGACTTTTGTCCGAAATGTCCACGACAACCGGGGCTATGTCAAGGGGCATGTTTCGTAGAGTATCACAAGCAAAATAATGTTATAATTAATTAGTTGATGATAGTTTATTATAAACAATAAATATTTATGAATTATTAGTAGCTTTTTATTTCCTTTGTTCCTATAATCTCAGTTAAATAAGCAAATTCAATGTCTGTGTTGGCTTCATTTGGTTTGCCCAGACAGTAAATGGATGTTCTCTTAATTTATACATTTTAATACTTAAATATGTTTTAAAAGATTATTATCTTACACACTGGTTAAAACAAAATGATGCATGCTATCCAACGCGGGCGGCAAAATCTTTTGCACGTCAGCGGCGCCATATGACGTCTACGTGTTGTGATTGCGGCCGGGCAGTTTATGAATGTATGGTGGCGTGTCGAGTACGTTCAAGCTGGAGGGCCGTGGCGGTGAATGGGTTAATAAAGACTGACGATTTACTTATCTGACTTTTATGAATACATATATGTATTAAAAAAATAACGCAAAACCGTTTAAGGCTTAAGCATTAAACCAACTAGAGCGGCCATTAACAGGCGTTCCCCTCTGCCAAAAATATGTGACCAGTGGTCATACACATTGTATGGACTGAAGTTTATCTGACGTAGCTATTTTCACGTTACGCATACATTTGACGTTCCCCTCCCCCGCAAAAATCGGCAGGCTTTTTATGTATAGATAATGACTCAAGTCCGCTCCTGTTGGTTTAATGCTCTAAGGTTTAAGGGTATAACAGGCATCTTGTTCTGATAAGAAAAAGTAAGTGATTTTTTTTTCCGCGATTTTTTTTTTACTTTTGTATACTTCCATACAACGTTCCATACAAATGTAAAAAAAATCTCTTACTTTATTCTTATCAGAACACGATGCCTGTTATAACCCTTAAACGGTTTTGCCCTATTATTTTTAACACGTTGTATATATCATTTGGCCTGAGCAGTTTTTCTGAGAAACTAAAATTTTACATGATAGTAAAAAATAAACGAATTCATTTTTGGAATCGCAATACGCTACCGAACATGCCCTTGATCGGTTCATATCCCATTTTTGATACATCCTGTATAACCTACCTACGATAAATTTTATTTAGATTGTCCTGAAAATGTCAGGTTCCTGAGACAATTACTTTTGTGGCAAAACACGATTTCAAAATATTCAATGATGCCTAAATCGAAAACCATTTCGGTAATTATATTATTTGAACGTAATAAAGTGGTTTACCCATTTTTATTCTCACTCGTTTTCGAGAAAATCACTAAAATCTGTAAAACGCGGTATACCCCGTGCGTGAATTCACTACGTTTAATGTTGATATTTTTGGATGAAAATAAATATTTAGGGAGAAATACAAAAAAAACACGTATACCTTAAATTTTCTATCGAACTTAATCAGATAACTAACCCACTTAATAAAATGAAATGTTGTCAATTACTTTTGTGACTAAACACGATTGTGGCAGTCACTATTGTACAAATGAACTTATCATCATCATCATCATATCAGCCGAAAGACGTCCACTGCTGGACATAGGCCTCCCCCAAAGAGTGCCAAAGTGACCGATCCCGCGCCACCCGCATCCAGCGGACTCCCGCAACCTTTACCAGGTCATCAGTCCACCTTGTCGGGGGCCTACCCACGCTGCGCCTTCCGGTACGTGGTCGCCACTCGAGAACCTTTCCGCCCCAACGGCCATCGGTTCTACGTGCTATGTGCCCCGCCCACTGCCACTTAAGTTTAGCGATCCGGAGGGCTATATCGGTTACCTTGGTTCTGCTGCGGATAGCCTCATTTCTGATGCGGTCACGCAGCGAAACTCCCAACATGGCCCTCTCCATTGCCCTTTGGGTGACTTTGAGCCTTCTTATGAGGCCCATAGTAAGCGACCACGTTTCAGTGCCATATGTCATCACTGGCAACACACACTGGTCAAAGACTTTCGTCTTGAGACACTGCGGAATATTGGACGAAAAGATTTGCCGTAGCTTCCCGAACGCTGCCCAGCCGAGTCGGATTCGACGATTGACCTCTTTCTCGAAGTTGGACCTACCTAACTGGATCGTCTGTCCTAGGTATACATAATCGTCTACAACTTCGAGCGTAAAGTGTCCGATTGTAATGGGAGTTGGTACAACATGGGCATTTGACATGATCTTCGTCTTATCGATTCCCATCCTTATCACAAAATTGGAACGACTTGGAATTCGTGGTTTGGCGCTTGACTGGTTTTCGAGCTATCTACAAAACAGAAGCCAACGCGTAAGGGTAAATGAGCTTTTTAGTGACCTTAAATCTGTCTCTTTTGGAGTACCACAGGGTAGCATCCTAGGCCCTACGCTATTTACGATTTACATTAACGAGATTATGTCTCTTGGACTTAGTGAGTGTGAAATCCTTTGCTACGCAGATGACACGGCAGTACTGTTTTATGGCAGCTCGTGGATGGATGCAAAAGCAGCAGCAGAAACGGGCATGCGAAGAATTGCCTCTTTGCTGGAACGTAACCTCCTGACTTTAAACGCAGACAAAACCCAGTTTTTGTGCTTCCATAAAACTGCTCGGTCACGTCCTCCTGTCCTCACTGACAGCCTAAAAATTCACGCTTCAAACTGTGTTGATCCCCAGAGTTATAATAATTCCAAATGTACTTGTGTCTGCATACAAAGAGTAGCCTGCATTAAATATCTCGGCGTCAACTTGGATGAAAATCTGAATTTCAAAAAGCACATTGCAGCAGCTGCTGCCAGAGTCCGTAAACTGATCTACACAATGAGATTCCTGCGCGATGTCGCTGACAAACATTTACTTAAATTGGTTTACTTAGCTTTGTGTCAGCCAGTACTTAATTATTGCATCCTGGCGTGGGGAGGTTGCTGTAAGTCTACTCTAATCTCCTTAGAAAGAGCACAAAGAGCTGTGTTAAGTCTTCTTGCGCAGACCAAGAAGGTTCTCTACTGCCAGTTTGTTTAGAGAGGCAGGTGTTTTTAGCGTTCGAAGACTATTTATCTGGCGGGTCGCAGTCTACATGCATAAACTGGTAATAAATTCTACTTCCTACCCACACATGCTACAGCAACGCGTGTTCAGAGCTCCTGTTCCTCGAGTCCGCAGTAAGTTCGCGAGACGCTTTAAGCCGTTTATTATTCCACATGTGTATAGTGCTGTGCTCAAAGTTTGTGATGTAAAGCGCTATCACCTCGCTAAGGCTAAGAGTCAAATACGTAAGTTTTTACTGCCATTGACCTACAAGGAATCTGAGGATATTCTTTCCTAAAATCGTGGTTGAAGCTTCGTTTCCAAAGTAGCTGTCCGAAAGCGGCTTCACGCCCGGCCAAATTTTTCCAATGCCTACTATCACTTCTACATCGACATGTCCCACACTCACATCATAACACTCACACACTCCACACCAAATCATTTACACACACTTACAGGCAATGAAATATAGTTTTTAATGAACACTTGTATTTACATTTATTTGTAACTGTCATGTAATTGCGCAGCTTTTAATTGTAAAACGTTAGTTATTTTATAGTAAAAAAATAAAAAAAAATACACGCTGGTTCTTAAGCCGCTATGTTTATTTTACGGTAACCATAAATGTCTCTGATTCCCACGATACAGGCTTAGCCTAGTGTGGGAGTCGCCGATAAAAACTGTTAAATGTATACATATTAATTTTTGGTAAATAAATATTTTTACTTTATTTACTTTACTTTTTACTTATCCATGTTCATTCTTAGACCAACTCGCTCGGATGCTTTACTGAGGTCATCGAGCATCGTACTTAAGTCCTCCATGGTCTCAGCCAAGACTACTATATCGTCAGCAAACCGAAGGTGAGTGATGTACTCGCCGTTGATGCTCATGCCTAGCCTTCTCCAGTCCAGAGTCTTGAAAACGTCCTCCAGTGCAGCGGTGAACAGTTTTGGAGAAATAACATCTCCTTGCCTGACTCCCCGCTGCAGCGGAATAGGTTTCGAGTTCTGGTCCTGGAGTCGGACTGACATAGTGGCGCTCTCGTACAAACACTTCAGCACTTCGATATAGCGATAGTCAACTTGGCACCGCCGGAGAGACTGTAGTACAGCCCAGGTTTCTATCGAATCGAAGGCTTTTTCGTAGTCCACGAACGCTAAGCAGAGAGGCAGGTTATACTCCTCGGTCTTCTGTATAACCTGACGAAGCGTGTGGATGTCTACGGTACTAAAGCCTCTTCGGAAACCGGCTTGTTCGGGAGGCTGGAAGTCATCTAGCCTGCGTACGAGACGGTTTGTAATGACCCTCGAAAACAGCTTATAGACATGGCTCAGAAGCGAGATGGGTCTGTAGTTCTTCAGCAGAGTGTTGTCACCCTTTTTGAAGAACAGCACCACCACACCTCTGTTCCATGCCTTTGGAGTTCTCTCTTCCAGTAAGACGGAATCGAACAACTTCTGAAGGGCCGTAAGGACCGGTTTTCCACCCGCCTTCAGAAGTTCGGCTGTTATTCCGTCTTCACCGGGTGCTTTGTTGTTCTTGAGCTGTTTAAGAGCCATTACAATCTCGTACAGGCTGATGTCCGGGATGTCGTCGGTATAGTGTCGGGTTAGTCTAGCTCTAGGGTCTTCCGCCTGACTAACTTCGGGTCTGCGCGTTGATGTGTATAGCTGTCCGTAAAAGCGCTCTATCTCACCCAGAATCTCAGGTTTAGAGGAAACGATTCTACTATCTTCAGTTTTTAACTTCGCGAGCTGGCTCTGCCCTATAGACAGATCTCTCGAGAATACTTTAGAGCCCTTATTACGCTGTATGGCCTCTTCAATACGATTTGTATTGAATTGGCGCAGATCGCGGGTAAGGGACTTGGAGATCTGTTTATTGAGCTGCCGGTATAAGATCGCGTCGGCTGAAGACTGTAGAATCATTTCACTCCTTTCCTTCATGAGCTTCTGAGTGGAGCTAGATAGCCTTTTAGTTCCGTTAGTGCCTTGGGCCTTGAAGAACTTAGACCCAGTGACACGGACAGCTTCCACAAACCCGTCGTTCAATTCGTCCACATCGCCGCCTAGGCAATCAAAACGGTTTTGGAGTTCCAGCTGGAAGCTCTCGGGGTTTTGAATTTGGATTGATGCTGGACGGAGCGTAGACTTCATCAATCGAGAGCGCTCTTGCTTGACGCATATATTCAATGTGCCTCTTACCAGACGGTGATCGCTCCCGGTTTTGACCGTATTGATCACAGAGACATCGTTGAATATATGCTTCCTCGTCGACATGATGAAGTCAATCTCGTTTTTAGTTGCACCGTCGGGACTCATCCAGGTCCACTTTCTGTGCTCGCGTTTCTTGAAGAAGGAATTCATCCTCCTTCTCCAAGAAGCCAGCCAGTAGTTCGCCCCGGTGGTTCCGACTTCCAACTCCAAATTGCCCCACTCTCAGCTCTTCACCATCTTTCTTGCCCAGTTTTGCGTTGAAGTCCCCCATAACAATGGTGAAGTAGGTTTTGGAACTATGCATGGCCTTCGATATATCTTCATACATAGCCTCCACCTCTTCGTCGGAGTGTGCCGAGGTCGGTGCGTAAACCTGAATGACCTTCAATGAGTACCTGGTGGATACTCTGAGTATTAGGTACGCCACCCTAGTCGACATGCCACCCTAGTCGAATGAACTTATACACCTATGGATACCGAAGATATTCGTATGGTAAGGTAAATGCACTCGTCGTTGCACTAATGTGGCATTGGGACTTTATGTGAAAGTGGAATTTAACCCATAATGCTTTGAAATAATGCCCATGCATTACACTAGTGCAATTTCGAGGTCTAGGACGTTTAGCTTACTAGGTATGTCTGTAAGAAATAGGCTTGATGAAATTATAAAGATTTTACTAATACTAATTACTAACATTTGGAGAGAAAATAAGCTAAAATAAGTTGGAGTTACATTTTTCAAGTATTTTTATAGTAGTTTATCTGCAGGCGTCATGGGACGGCCGCGACACACTCTCGCTTTTTCTCGCCCTCTTGTTCTAAGTGTTCTAATAAGAGAGAGGCGGATAGTGCGAGAAAAATCGAGAGAACTCGCGCGCCGTTGCTTGACAGCCGTGCTGGTTCTATAGAATACACATATGCTACACACAGTAAGTTGATATAATTCAAATTATTTTCAGTAACATATGACATTGTAAAAACTAAATTTTTAAACTACATATGTGTGGATAATTTTATTGTTTTCTAATTTGTTTTTAACTCGACGTTTACGAATTATGCGGAAAATGACCTCGAACAAAACAAATCTAATCCAAAAAACGCGCGGATCGCACTATGACCATTGGACTTCTTGAACAGATGCCAATTCGTGAACCGGACGCAACCGATAAGATTATTATTAAACATTGGTGTGTAAGGTCAAGTCTATCACAGTTATAGAATCGTGTATTAAGGTGAGTAAGAAAGGAACAACAAAGGGTGTATTACCTATCTATATATTTGTAGCTATCCCTTTCACGAGATTTACAGGTGCATAATAATATTATTTGACAAAAACTATTGAAGGTCTATAGTTCAAAGTATCGGTGACGCAGAATAGTCCTAACGATTCTGGTCAGGAAAAAATACAAGTAGACGGTCAGTTTGTATAGCCTAAAATAAGGTCAAAGAAAAATTGCCTAGCGCCGGCAGATAGACAAAAAACGGTAAAAACGGAACAAGTAATACGACGAAAGTTCCCAGATTTTTGTCGGTGGTATCGCCATTCCGTTCGCTTCTATGCCAACGTTTTTACTCCATATGTGGTGATTTCCACTTCCTTCCACATATGTATACTATTGCGATCCTTATCTCCCACACATTAAAATTTTCAATTTTTCCAAATTTCAAATTAATCATTTATTCGTGACAGCATTGTATTTGCTGTCCACGAATACATATAGAAAAGAAAAATGAAATATATATATACGTCACGAAAAGGATCCGGCTCAGCATGATGCTGGCTTTAACTGCCAGCGCTGGTCTTCCGCCGAGTCCATTTGGTATAAGGGAATCAGTAAATTAGTAGACGTAGCAACTTGTTGGTATGCGACGAGTTGCTACGCATGCTAAGGCCATTAGAGGCTAGAATAGCGTACCTTGTCAACAGTCTTGCCGTCCTTCTGCACCGGTGTTTGTGCGAAGACAGTCATGACCTCGGCGACCCCACCGTTACTGATCCAAATCTTCGAGCCGTTCAGCTTCCAGGAGCCGTCGGGTTGTTGCACGGCGCGGGTCCTGAACAATCCAGTCAGTTAGACTCTAAAGATAATAAAAGAGAAAGACACTGCAAACAATGTACATTCATCGTCATCGTATCAGCCGAAAGACGTCCACTGCCAGACATAGACCTCCCCCAAAGAGTGCCAAAGTGACCGGTCCTGCGCCACCTGCATCCAGCAGCACAGCACGCATAGCACGTAGAAGCGATAGCCGCTGGGGCGGAAATGTTCTTGAGTGGCGACCACGTATCGGAAGGTGCGGCGTGGGTAGGGCCCCCGCAAGGTGGACTGATGACCTGGTTACTGCCGATCACGAATTAAAAATCATCTTGTATAGTTTTAACGGGTCGGCAACGTGCGAGATGGTGTTATGCGTCCGTCTCAACTTACTTGATGGACCCGGCATCAGACCCCGAGGAGGGCTCAGTGAGGCAGAACGCAGCGTATTCCCCGCCAGTGACCCGGGGGAGGTACTTCTGTTTCTGCTCCGGGGTGCCGAACAGCAGGATGCCCTTGAAGCCGATGGACTGGTGGGCGCCAAGGGTGATGCCCACACCAAGGTCATGGGCTCCCACGACCTGGGAAAAAAATCGGTGTGATTAGTTGGGTTAGGGTTTTCATCATCATATCAGCCGAAAGACGTCCACTGCTGGACATAGGCCTCCCCCAAAGAGTGCCAAAGTGACCGGTCCAGCGCCACCCGCATCCAGCGGCCTCCCGTGACCTTTACCAGGTCATCAGTCCACCTTGTGGGGGGCCTACCCACGCCGCGCCCTGCCAAAGTGACCGGTCCTGCGCCACCCGCATCCAGCGGACTCCCGTGACCTTTACCAGGTCATCAGTCCACCTTGTGGGGGACCTACCCACGCCGCGCCTTGCCAAAGTGACCGGTCCTGCGCCACCCGCATCCAGCGGACTCCCGTGACCTTTACCAGGTCATCAGTCCACCTTGTGGGGGGCCTACCCACGCCCCGCCTTGCCAAAGTGACCGGTCCTGCGCCACCCGCATCCAGCGGACTCCCGTGACCTTTACCCAGGTCATCAGTCCACCTTGTGGGGGGCCTACCCACGCCGCGCCTTCCGGTACGTGGTCGGGTTAGGGTTTTGTTTGGATGAAATTTTGCACGTACACTAGAATTATTTGGGGTTTACAACTGACAGATAGTTTGCCTTCTTTTAATTTTCAACTTTAACCTCATACAAATTAAGTAGTTATTTCTAAATCGGTAGACGTGGGTAACAGTATTCTGAAAATTGCTTTATTCGTAAATTATATAGGGAGGCAGCAGTGGAGGAGATAAATTATAATGCGATGGTCGAATGAGTAAAGTTTAATTAAAATATAGGAATTACAATTCTAAACACGATCGATTTCGTGTTGTCCTAAGACCCGATGTTAGGTATCGAAAAAGGCGAGGGGCGACCGTGCGCTTCCGTTTTATTGAAGCGATCAGGACGATTGCCCAATATCGATGATGCGGCGCGGCGGAGACAGGTATAATGAAGTGACGTAGGCGCATACGCTGACACGACGCGGTGCTGATGACGTTGTACCGATGACGTAGCCAAGCGATAGTGCTATATGTGAGGTGCATACCTAACACGTATGACATTAAAGTTGAAAATTAAATGAAGGCAAACTATCTATCAGTGGTTAGCCAACAGTAATCGTACTGTAAATGGTTTATAGCCTGGATTAAAATAGTTATTTACGATACAAGTGCCGAAAATAGGAAGTTCGCAACGAGTTGTGATAAATTAAAACACGACCGAAGGGAGTCTTTTAAATCTACACGAGTTGCGAATTACCTATTTGAACGTGTATCGTACAACGTTTTACTGTACATATGGTTTTTTAAAGTTTTGAGATATGCACGGAAAGTGCTCTTTTCCGCACTAGTGCGGGAAAGTAGCGCCATATGTACTGTAATATAATAATTGAGTTTGTGCAAGAATGGTGCATTTTAACCGCCATTTTTTCAATCGCCATTTACTCACCTCAACAAGGCGCGCGTATTGAGTGTTACTACAGCCAAGGCCGCCGAGTTCGCAAGGCACTTGCAGCCCGAAGGTACCCAGTTCCCACAGACCAGCTAGCGTGTTCGGCTCGATCTGCGCGTCGTGGTCGTTCTTCGCGGGGTCATTCACCTACGATAAAAAAATACACAGGGTACTGGATGGGACAATGTTGTGTTGCGATCTTGTGATGTGATAGTAAAATGCCTTTTACACAGGCTACGGAACAATCAATCTTATGTCCATGTGATAAAGACTATATTTTCTCACTTTTATCTGTACTGAAGCAAATGTTGAACTCTCTTTTTGTCATGGCATGGATGCGAATTGTTGGCTCTTGGCTTTAAAATGCGTCCAGTATATTAGAAAGAAAGAATGAAAGAAAGAAAAAAAATATATTCGTGACAAGAAAATTAAATATAGCAAGGAAGAGTTGATACATATTACGTTTTAATACAAGAAAATATTGTTATACCAGTTTGAAAGCCATATTACAATTTATTTAGCAAACAAATAAAAGATTAATATGAATGCCTGAGACTTGGCTCTACATAATATCTCATAACTTTTTAAGGTGGAAGAGTTTCCAGACTTGGCCTCTTTT
This sequence comes from Epinotia demarniana, assembly GCA_945867215.1. Classification (NCBI taxonomy): domain Eukaryota; kingdom Metazoa; phylum Arthropoda; class Insecta; order Lepidoptera; family Tortricidae; genus Epinotia; species Epinotia demarniana. The sequence continues at coordinate 26,397,965 of OX244263.1, read as the reverse complement.
TTTATGGGATGTTTTATATGGATTACTTAGTCCTTAGATAAGAGTATTTTACGGATTTATCCGTGATTTATATATTATTCAGTTACTGACTTTTATGATGATAATCTATAATACTTATTTTATTTTTAATTATTATACACCGACTATTTATTTATTTAATTTCAAATTTAAACAATTTGTAGGTAATTTAAGTGACATAAAATTCATAATAATCATTTTAACATATTAATGTATTACTAATTTAGAATTCCTTGTAGTATTTGTTATTCGCATGATGATTAATTAATCCTATTTTATAATGAGTAGCTTAGATTAATGATTGCCATTATGTTTAGTATAGTAATGTTGTATGTCCTCTCAGGACGTCATGGACTGACTTACCCAATTGTATGTAACACCTTAATTATGAAATGTACATGACTTTACAATCAATAAATGAAATGAATATTAAATGATTGCTAAAAAAATATAATGATGAGGCCTCTAATTAGGCTGTTGTCCACGTTAATCACCTAGCCTGATCCCCCAGGGGAAAAACGGTTTGGTTGTTAGGTGAACTGCGACCCTACAGCGCGCGAGCCGAGCGAGCGAAGGGAGCGTGACGCGGTAGCGTCCGGCGAAGCGCCAGAACCGAACATTATCATTTATCCCTAGTTGAACATAAAATAATTGCCGCTAATTCCCCTGGGTGATCAGGGGGCAGGTGATTAACATGGATAACGTGCTGTGTGCGTGTTTAGCCAACATGTCTCTTTCATCGTTACTTATCTTCCCCTTCTTGTTACCAATAGATAGATTGATGTTTCTACCTGACGATTTCAAAGTGCTTGTTACTGTAGTGGGCCTACTTGAATAAATATCATTTTGAGTTTGAGTTTAATCTTGCTTTAAAGCCGTCACAACGCTGAAATTAAACTACAAACAAAGCCCAGCTGACCATACCTCCTGGAAGAACTTCTCGACCGGCGGCACCAGCTCGGACAGCACCTGCCGCTGTTCCTCGGACAGTGGCTCGGGGTACGGGAACACGGTGGCGGTCTCCAGGGCGCCGCGGAACAGGTTCAGGGTAAACGAGTCGCTGGCACGCGGCCCTGGGCGCTCCTTCTTCGCTGTCGCTGTGGCTGCCGTGCGACGACCACCGTCAGTGCTGGGAAGACAAGGGTTATGTTAACATCTTCGTCCCCATATCACTTTTTTGGGGAGGCAGTAGTTTTATGAAAGCAATTGCCATCTGACCCAAAGGGAAACCTAGAGAGTGCTGATGAGATTAGACTGGTTTCCTCATAATGTTTTCTTTCACTGAAAAGCTATTTAATAAGTCAGACAGTGATACTGGCAACACTTCATTACGTCAGGTGGATTTCTGAGTGTCAGTTTCTGAAATAAACATTTGTATGATTTATTTATTTATTGAAAAATACATTTACGTGACATTACAGTAACAACCAATGCGTCACGAAACCAAAACAACAAATAATACTATTTAGGCGACGAAACGGCGTGGCCCCGTTTCATCGTCGTCTCCGGTGTAGGATTCGGCAGATTCCTGCATGATATCCTTCCCCCAGAAATCCCCCGTCCTGTTAATATTAAATTTCTCCTCACCTTAGTCTATTCACCCTTTGTGTATGTCCTTTGTAAATTTATTAAAATTAACAACTTGTTTTTATAGTAGTTAGTTTAACAATACATGTTTGTTTTGTCCTTTGTTCTAGATTCTAATCTCAGTGAACCTGCCAATTGGAAGTCGCTGTCAATTTTTTTTATAATAAATACGTGCCTTTTTTAACCTGGACGTTGGCGGAATCATCGGCAATACTGATGGGGCCATAACACAAAGATTGATTGAAATGAACATCTGTGCTCAATTGTGCTTGTTGTCTATAGTGTCAGGTGCATTTCTGAGTGTCAGTTTCTGAAATGAACATCTGTGCTCTATTGTGCCTGTTGTCCAGATTGTTACTGGCGGTGTCTTCTCCAAACTCATAATTGGCGGAACCATCAAAGCATATTTATGGAGCCATAAAAACCTAAAATGTATTGATTTAGTGTGGTATTCCACATGTCCTAGATCTTAGTCCCATGTGCATTGCGTCTCACTCACTCTTTAATCAAGATGTAACCTTCCGCTACAAAAAAAGGGGCTATCACACCAATTGGAGATGAGATCAACTGTCAATGGTTTATTGAGTGCTAAATTCATTAATTTTTTTTCCTCATGTCTATCTGGGAAGACTCCATGCTTTGATAATTTGAGTGGACAAAGCCAAGTGCTGAGAAAAACATCTGTATGCCCAGGTGTTAATGCAATTGGCATAGACAACACTGACAGCCAATGTTATGTATAAAAGGACATAATATTGAAGTGATGAACATGAATATTTGTATCTGTGTCTTGGATGTTTCCATGTATTCAAGTGTTTATATCTAGTGGATATATTGTTATCAGGGACCCATAACACAATCCTTATTGTGCTTACTATGAGGCTAGAATGATTAGTGTAAGGTTGTCCCGTAATATTCAGAACTCTGGGCATAATTGTATTTCTATGTAGTGGCCTTGAATATGTTTAGTGTTTGGACTAAAATAAAAAAAAGCTATACATTGCAACATAGATACTAACAAATGTGAGTCTTAATTAATATTGAAACTAAAGACACAATTGAGTCGATTCAAAGGTTAAGTGACTGCATCTAATGTTAGTGCCAGTGCATGTGGTGGATTTACAATCATTTGTATCTTGTACAATCATTTATTAGGCTAACAGATTGTGAGGCTCCTAACTTGAATTTTCTTGTGCATTACTTGGTTAGAATCCCGATTGTACCAATGAGTTATTCGGACATTATGTGCGGAATATAATTTGATATTCATGGTTAGCTTTTCAGTGAAAGAACCATTGTGAGGCCTGCATACATGAGTGAAGAAATGTAAAGGTGTATATCCCCAACCCGCACCATAGCATGGGGACTACTGCCTGTTGCCCGCAGTGGGATGTATAGGTATAGGCTGATTTATTATATATATTCTTATAGGAATAAGTCACCGTCACACATTTAGTGTTCAAAAATATAGATAAAAGATAAGGCAGTGTTGGGATGTTGTTACCTAACATCTTGTTGGTGTTTTGATTATTTTGGTTTCTGTTCATAAAGATTATTGTTGTCATGTCCTGTCTTTGACTTATTTTCCTGTGTCCCCTAGATGGGGCAGAGGGCGTCCACAGTGCGCCGCCATCCCGTTCGGTCTTGAGCTTCGCGCTTCAATTCGCTCCAAGTCTTCCCTATGGTCTTCGCCTCTGCGATGATCGTCCGCCGCCAGGTCTGTTTAGGGCGGCCACGTTTACGCTTTCCTTGGGGATTCCAGTCCAGGGCTTGCCTCGGTATGTGATCAGGGTCCCTTCGGAGCGTGTGGCCGATCCAGTTCCACTTGCGGCGTTTGATCTGCTGGTCGATCGGAGTCTCACCGCAGCGTTCCCACAGTTCTATGTTGGAGATTTTCTCGGGCCAGTAAACACCGAGAATACGGCGAAGACAGCGGTTGATGACGACCTGGAGGCGGTGCGAGATGGTCTTTGTAACCTTCCACGTCTCACAACCGTACAGCAACACGGGTTTTACGTTGGACCGGAATATTTTGAGCTTAACTCTCCTAGTCAGTTTCCGCGATTGCCATACAGGGCGGAGCTGTGCGAAGGTTGCTCTGGCCTTGGCGATTCTCGAATCGATGTCCTCTTCGGTCCCTCCAGTTTCCGACACTACACTACCGAGGTAAGTAAATTTGTGGACCCTTTCCACAGCCTCTGTGCCAATGAGCAACGGCAAAGCGCTTGTTGCCCCGCACCTCATTTCCTGGGTCTTCCGGGTGTTGAATTTCAATCCCGTCTCCTTTGCTTCTCGTTGTAGGTCGTCCAGCTTGGCTTGCATGTCGGCGTGTGTGTGGCTCAGCAGGCATAGGTCATCGGCATAATCCAGGTCTTCCAAGACGCTGGATAGTCCCCACTCTATACCGCGGCGCTTATTGCAGATTGTAGAGCTCATGGTGCCATCGAGAACAACAAGGAATAGGAGAGGTGAGAGAAGGCAACCCTGTCGCACACCGGCACGCACCGGTATGTCCTCCGAGACGAGGCCGTCGTGAGTCACTCTACAGGAATACTTCCCGTAGATGGCCTTGATCATGTTGGTTATTTTCTCGGGGACCCCAATTTCACGCAATCGGTTCCAGATGCAACTCCACCTCAGCGTATCGAAGGCTTTTTCGAAGTCGACGAAGGTCAAATACATTCCCCTTTGCCATTCTGATGCCTGCTCGAGAATGATGCGCAAGGTATTAATCTGGTCCGTGCACGATCGGTAGGGTCGGAAACCAGCCTGCTCTTTGCGAAGAAGCGGTTCAACGGCCCTCGATAATCTGTCTAAGATAATCTTGCAGAGCACCTTAGACGGGATCGAGAGCAAAGTGATGCCTCTCCAATTGCCACATTCACTGAGGTCTCCTTTCTTAGGTACGGTGATGAGAAGGCCTTTGTTCCAGTCGTCGGGTAGCTCTTCGGCTGACCAGATGTTCCGCAAGAGGGGTGTCAGCGCGTTCGCGGCGGTAGGCACGTCAGCTCTCAGCATTTCCGCCGTGATGAGGTCGACTCCTGGCGCTTTGCCGTTCTTGAGTGATCGGATGGCTTTCACTACTTCCTCTCCAGTGGGGGGAGATACGTCAATGTCGAGGCTTTGTGCGGGCAGGCTGACAGCAGGTGTCGCCACAATGGGGTCGCTTGGGACTCGGAAGATCTCATCGAAATGCTCCCACCAGCGTTGAAGCTGCCCCTCCGATGTCACGATTAGTTGGCCTGCTTTGTCTTTTAAAGGCTTCTTCTTTCTCTGGTTCCGGTTTCCGGCTAAGGTCTTAGTCACCTTATACATCTCTCTGAGATTACCGGAGTCAGCAGCACGTTGGGCGCATTCCGCCACACTATCCGACCATACTCGCCTATCGTGGCGGGTACTGCGGTAGATGTTCCTGCGTATCTGTCTATACTGCAGCCTCAGGTCTTCACGCACCACCGCATCGTTGGTAGCCAGGAGCTGAAGATGGAGTACGCGCCTTTCTTCAATGAGGTTCCAGGTTCTCTGTGACATCCAGTCTTCGCGTGTATGTGTTTTATGTCCAAGAACGACGGAGCTGGTTTCTACGTAGGCCATTTTGATGTGGTTCCACTCCGCGTTGACAGAAATAGCAGAGTCCGTCTCAAGGGCGGAGAAGCGATTTCGCAGCTCTAGTCTGAAGGCATCGCCTGTATTTGGATCCCTTAGTCTGTTAACCTCAAACCGTTTGCCTATCTTGGTAGTCGCGTTAGCCGTCCGAGCTACGGCTACTTTCAGCCGCATTTCGGCTACGACTAAGTGGTGATCACTGTCGATGTCCGCGCCACGGCGGTTGCGAACATCGAGCAGCGATGAGCGCCACTTGGAGCTGAAGGCAACGTGGTCAATTTGGTTCTTGGTTACTCCATCGGGTGAGTTCCAGGTGTACTTGTGGTGTTCTCCGTGGATAAATAAAGTACCTCCGATGGTGAGATCGTTGTCCTGACAGAACTCCAAGAATCTCTCCCCGTTCTCGTTCTGGACTCCCAGCCCGTGTCTGCCCATGTGTCTTTGACAGCCGTCGTTATCCGTGCCAACCTTGGCATTCAAGTCGCCCATGACGATAACTATGTCCTGTTTGCGGGTGTTCTTTAGTGTCAGGTTGAGTGCACTATAGAAATCGTCCTTGTCTTCCTCCGATGCCAAATTTGTGGGCGCGTAACACTGAACGACGGTTATCTTGCGAGCTTTGCTGTTGAACCGGGCTGTGATGATTCGCTCTGAGATCGGTTTCCAGTCCAGGAGGCTCTTCTTTGCAGCATCAGAAAGGAGGAAACCCACGCCGTTTTCATGGACGTCCTCTTCATCTTCCTTCCCGGAGTAAAGAAATGTAAGGCCTCTCGACGTTCTCAGTTCCCCGAATCCGTTTCTGCGAACTTCACTGAGACCGAGTATTTGCAGTTTATATCTTTGCATTTCTGCTTCTGCTTGGGCTAGTCGGCTATCCTCGCTCAGTGTTCGCACATTCCAGCAAGCAATTCGTGTCCGTATTTTCATGCCAAAGGTCGTCGTATTTTGATCGGTCCGGTTTTGCACTATTTCGGTTTCTTTAATCTATGTAAGGTTCGGGTAAGCGAGGGATTGGCCCACTATACCCTAGCCCACTGGTGGGGCTGCCACCTCAGAGCCTGTGAGCATGCTCGGTTTTGTCTCGGGTGTCCTCCCTGGTGAGTAGATTCTGTTTTGAGGCGCAGAAGATTCGCCTTTCGCCCTGCACCCTCAGCTCAGCTGCAACTCGGGTTGGCGGCCGCGCGGCGGCGCGGTTGCAGCAGTACCCAGGAGGGACGGCGGGGACGTGGGTGACTCGGACTGGCCAGGGCTCTGCTTTTTGCTCGGTGTTCCGCCACTAACACAGCAGATGGTTTCTTGGCCTTTTGTAGGTAACGTTGCTCTCACATGCAGCGATTCCCACCAAGACCAGACCCTGACTTCCCCCCCCCGTCATGTCCTGTAAATCTTAATAATAAAACATTATAAAGTTTATATTGTAGCTCCATACAAACTTTCACCCGCTTAAGGGATGATTTCCGGTATACAAAACCATACTATACTGTCCTTCCCCATGACTCAAACTATCTCTATGCCAAATTTCATCTAAATCAGTTCAGCGTTTTCAATGTGTAGAGGACGCAGACAGACTTTTGCATTTATAATTTTAGTATGGATTGTTAATAAATGAACAAGTTTCATTTAATAGCACTAATTAGCTTCCCTGGGAACAGTTTTAATTTGAAACAAGTGAAAGTATATGCAACTTGGCAATTCGTAGATGCGTAACATGTGACGTTCTGGCTGGTGACTGCAAAGGGCAATAGAGACAAATTCCAGAGTTGCGATATCTATTTATGTCATTATACGGCGGCGGCCAGCGGTGGTAATGGCATTGACTGGCCCTTTAATAAGGTCGTGGTACAAAGTCCAAGGTTGGTAACGTACCGTAGGGAATACCAGCGTAGTACCTACCTGTAGCGGGGGCTGGGACGAACATAAGCGGGTGCTGCCGCAGCACAGCGCCCTGCAGTACTCAGAAGCTTAGCTCCCTTCATCTTCGATCACTGAACACGAATGCTGACTTCGTTAAACGATTGGTTTCACCACTCCTGATAGATTAGGAGTATCAACAAAACTTTATAATTCACTTAACTACGCTACACTTTAATTAACTATTGTCTTTACAGGGAGGTTTTGACTTACTAAACTAAACGATAAATCATAACAAATAAAATTCTAAAAGGAACTTCGCTCCGCGCCCACCACTTGTCTACGTGAGGGACTGGCACAGACTAGAGTAGAGAATTCCACATTCAATTAATTCCACGATTACATCAAAAGACGTGACCTATTATGGGTTCTACAGATTATGGTGGGTACACACTGAGCAAACGAACGACCAACGAACGCGAAGCATTTACATGACAGCTATTTGTTAGAGTGAGATACATAGCCGTTCGTTGGCTTGCAGTGTACCCACCATAATGGTGATTACGTGATTTTATGGGGAATACAGATTATGTGATTTTACCCCAATTTGTCAGTACAAAATGTCGAAGTCATAATTGGATGTGTCGTACATGATTGACTTATCCGTCTCCTTCTAACAAAAACGCTTAGAAAAAGACGGATAGTCCGCTTCGAGACAGCTCGCGCCTTCTTGTGCAAATCGTGCTGCAGTTAAGAGCATATTTCGTCCGCCGTTTTCGTCCTATTAGCATATTCCATGTTTCCACTAAATATAGAATGAATAGTTTTTTGTGCAGAGAAGGCAGGAGTTTAAACAAAGTTGTAGATTATTTAGATATAGACATATTCTGTGATAGCATACAAGCAATAAAATCTAAACTGATAAGTATCACACATGAAGCTCAGGTGTAGGCTCGGGTTATTAGAGTTTATAGTAGCCTAATTCATTAACTACCTTATTCTTGTATATTCCGCGTATTAGGTAGTGCGCGATTGGTTACTGTGCGTAATGTACGCTAAGTTAAAGTTTGGCTTTAGATTTCTTTGTTAGTTTATTTTTATAAGTGAGAACCTGTAATTGGCTATATGGTTTTATTATGATATCTAGAAATATATTGCGCTGTTGGTTTTCCATGTATCAATAAATAAATATATGTAGTTAAACAAATATAATTATTGTTTTATAATATAATTATAAGTACGGTTAGCTCGTTCCAACTATAGCTGCATTTAGGTTTTTAAAGTTTTTAATAGAAATTGTAAAGTGTGTAATAGGTTTAAGATTGAGTCAATAAACGAAAACGATTATTTTGATCGGCGCTGTTTTTAAAGAGTCTCGAACACGTTCAGCCAATTTTTTGACATTTGTGTTGATGACAGATGACAGTGTCAGATTGACAAGTTCCGCAGTGTTTCGTATCACTGGGTGCAGTGATATGAGTGAATCACTCGTAGCTATCAGTATTTATAATGGTTATTCGCATGAATAACTGACGTAGTGTTCCTTTTTATTTTGTGTTTTTAATTTAAGAGCTGTGTATGCCGGCGGGATGTTGGGCGTGTTTATGTACATGTTGGAATCAAAGAAGGAGCTCCTTGTGGGATTGTCATTATCAGTATTGTACATAACCTATTATCTGGTGGAAGTAGTCAAGGTAAAATCCATTATCTTAAGTGTTGAGCCCTCATTTTGCACTGTGTCGCGTGTATCGATTGAACCTGCTAAAAGTATAGATAATTAGAACACCTAATAGCATCAGAAGTTAAGAGGTGATTGAGAACTGTTATGAACTTTGGTCTGATAGGTGAGTAGTTCACTGCGTGGGCATGTGAGGATAAGCTATATCATTTTAATGAACACCCGAAAGTCAGGCCATTAAATATATTTTTACTATCAGGGTTTATCAAATTCTAGATAATGTATTTACTACAGTTATGAGAATTGAAATCAACTTTTCCTTCCCTGTAATGTGGTTGAAGTTACAAGTTTTAATTAATATTATTATAATTAAGGAAACATTATGCATATGCTGCTACAAAAAATTCTACATGGTCCTACTTTATGGAATTCATTTGATTTATTTATTCAGTCCCATAAATACTAATCAAAAATAATATTATTATCAAATGAACTGACATTCAAAAACAATCCTAAAATACTCTACATTCACGTGTTTCCTATTCCATCATGTTTGAAATACTGATGTGATGATGCAATAACTTGGGCATATTTATAAACTTTTCAATGACATCAGGTTTACTAATAGTTATTTAAGTATGTCACTGTTTATACAGGTGATTGGTTGTAAGAATGATTAACATCCCTGTGAATTAGCATGGCAGTAATGTAACAGTGCCTGTGTCCAAAACTTACAAAATAGATTTTTTTGTAGACAAATGAGTGACCGCAACTAACAAAGTTCAATGCTTCAGCTTGGCCTGAAAATTGTTTGTATGTCCGGTGTCTGTCCCGCTGTCCAGCTGATCTCCTCTATTATAGAAATTTTGGGAGCTGGCCTGTTAATTATACAGAAATTGTATGTCAACTCACTTTTTCAATCATTTTTTTTTATAAATTGCAGGGTTGTGCTTGCTACAGCTCACAGAGCCACTAGTTTTGTAGTTGTTGTAAAGTTGCATTTTTTTATCTGATTGTTAAAGATTTGAGAGCTTTTCTTGTTAACAGTACTACTGGTCTCTATTGTTTAAGTCACCCGCTAATCCCCTATCCAAAATACAACCCTTGGTGATATTTGGTTAGGTTCTTGGCTATGTAAATAGTAAATCTGGATTGATTTGCCAAGCAACCCAAAATCCCCAACTTGATATGTTGTGATTTTTTTCAGATCCATGACTGAACCACTAGTGGTCGAGCTTAGTTGCGGCCACTAGTGGTTGGTGGTTTTAACTGCAGAGTAGTTTTCCATTCATGATTATATTGTATGTGTGATGATGATGATGTGATCAATTCCAAGGTTTTGTTTAACAGACCTGTTCCTTTCTTTGTTAGTGTGGGACATATCTTGAAACTGAATTGTGAACCGGTCAACCTCAACTGATTGAGCTGAAATTTTTCGTACAAGTATAGATTCAATTCAATTTTACGGTACCCCATAACATAGAGCTGATCTGATGATGGAGACAGTGGCCATGGGAATTTAGTACTTAACCGACGTAACCCCGTTTTGTTTGGGCTCGTTCACGAAATAGCAAACCATAGCTAAAATTATATCGGTACCTACCGATGATAGGAAATTCCTCCAAGAGACACATTTTTTTAAAAGCTTTTTCCTTAAAATCCAAAATAAATATATATTTTGATATAATATTACTCGCAATAACACTCATCTGATATAATTCTCAAGGTCTATAACAACACTAAATATATTTTCATATGACATAATTATCATTTTATATAACAATCATTTGATATAATAATATTTAGTATAACATACATTAAGTATATTGCATATTTGCTATATTGAACATGCGAACCTGCGCCCGGGTGGTATGCGTAACGCATTTTCCCCCCCTAAACAAAAAAAAAAAAAAAGGGTTCACTTGTGTCCCTTAGAGCGGAAATAGGCACCCTGCGAAGCGGGGTGACGTCGACACGCTGGCGGTTGAGTAAGGTTTACGTTAGGTTTAAACGGAAAAAATATTCCGCTTGATCATTATACAATATGAGATGTACGTCAGATAAAAAATATACTCTATGATGGTTATAATATACGAAATAAGCGTTATACCGAAAGATAGTTATACGAAATAAAAATGTATATTTGATATTATACCAAACGTTTATTATATACAATTTTTCATATTTGTACGCATGTCATTCGTCGCGTGCAGTTGCTAGGTGAGTGACAGTAATCTGTGCAAGAAGTGAAATTATTTATGCTCATGTTCGGTGACACGGGAACGCCCACTCACCACTTCCAATGGTTTGTTATTCCGTGGGCTCGTTAGAATCGTCTCAATGTATTGATTACGGTATACAGAAAAATACAGTTGGCAATACGAGCATGTATGTATATCTGTCTGTGTATAACGTAGAGACCACTGCTAATATGCGGGCCGGGGGCGCTGCGAGCGCTCCTCGAGCGAGACGTCCCGATGCTGCAAGCGCACTACTGGCCGACGCCGTGGTGCGTCGAGGCGCGCCTGCAGACCGTGCTGGGCTCCGTGCTGCGCTCCCTGCTGCTGCCACATGCACGCTACCGTCGTGAGGTACTTTAAGTGCTTTCGTTTCTTAAACAAATCTCCTAAACTGAAGGCGGCTTGCACCATCTCATTACGCACATTGCGATAGAGACCTTTCATTACGCAGACCCTTGTCAAACTTTACATACATTCACATTTTAACTGCTTCTGATTACAGACGGTTTGGTGTAGTCTACCCTAAATGATCTGTTTTTCCCTGGACGACTAGTTTCTCTGTTTTCAAATCCTATTCGATAGGTTTCCCCTAATTCTACTTGATCTATAGACCGGATATATACGCTCACTTCTATTTGGTCAAAAGTCCTACCGGAACACACTTCCTCGGCCTTCTGCCAATACTGATGCAGTTGCTGCTCTGTACCAGGGGAATGCTTATTTGATGGTGGCGTTTACTCGCCATGTCGCAAGGTCGTCATAAGGCCTATGTAGCTTTTATTGAGAAGTCCGTCCCACCGTCCAACCCACTACGCCCTGTTAATCCTGTCGCTGCTCGATCGGGGACTGCTTATTCCCCGATCAAGCAGTGATTCGCAGCTAACCACCATATCTGATGGCTGTTAGCTATCCGTCACCTGTGGCCCCGTTGGTAGCCTGTAGCTCAGCCCAAATCAAAGACTTCCACTGTTGGATATATGCCTCCGCTCCTGCCCATGCGCATCTATCGGACTTCCGCGAAATTTGCCAGATGATCATTCTACCTTCAGCCTTCTTCTTCTTGCCTCACAATGCCCCTTCCGTTACGTGTTCGCCACTCGAAGATCTTTCCGCTCCAATGTCCTACGTGAAATGCCAGCTGGCACGTCTAGTTTCATCATCATCATCATATCAGCCGAAAGACGTCCACTGCTCGACAGAGGCCTCCCCCAACTCTTTGGGGGAGGCCTATGTCGAGCAATGGCGAGTTGTGGCACTCTTGCCACAATGACCGGACCTGCGCCATCAGCATCCAGCGGACTCCCGCGACCTTTACCAGGCCTTTTACGTTTAGTTTAACTGAATGTTTGTCAGGTGTTTCGCCTGGCGGACGGCGGGCAGGTAGCCCTGGACTGGCTGGAGGGCGCGGCGGGCGCGGGGGCGCCGGTGCTGCTGGTGCTGCCCGGGCTGACGGGCGGCTCGCAGGCGGACTACGTGCGCGCGCTGTGCGAGGCCGCGCGCCAGCTGGGCGCGCAAGCCGTCGTGTTCCACTACCGCGGCCTAGGCGGGCTGCCGCTCACGGTAACTACGTACATCACGTCTATCATGAGACGGGCGCGACATACTCTCGATTTTTCTCGTGCTATACCTCTTGTTCTAAGTGTTCTAATAAGAGAGAGGTAGAAAAATCGAGAGCTCGCGCGCCGTCTTGTGTCACCGACTTTGCCTGTTATACCTGCCTACCTGCTATCGTTGGCTGTCTTCTGCCTCTTCTGCTCTGTCTATTAGATATGGGTTTTCTACTTTAGAGATAGATCGCGGCGCCAATTAGGATAACCTGGTTCATACGTTATGGGCGGCAACCGGTCGCACGTCCCCTAGGTATCGTTGGATTGGAACGACATCGTGGAATCCAACTTGCGCGATTTTCAAGCAACCAGAGAACGCCTGTCGGAGGCTAAGACTCGCTCTGAGTCGCTGAGCCAATAAAGTATATAAAGGTTATATTAAAGAGAGAAAATTTAATGCTGATTTGCTTTAGGGTAAACAACTAATATAGTGTCTTCACTATATTAGGTACTATTACCAAACGCTAGCTGCGCGTAGACAAAAATCCCTGACATGACTGGATCGATTGAGAGAGCAACCCCACGCACTGAGAGTGCACGTGAGTGAGAGCCTCTCCCACATTTTATGTCCCGGCGCGAGCTTACGCTCGCGCGGGGACTACGACTAACATCGTACGATAATATTATGGCGTATTTGATGATGATTATTGCTCATTATAACCGTACAAAAATACCGGTTTGTTCGGTATCGCGAGAAACAGTCGTATCTATGTATTTTAACTTTTCTACTTGATAGCCCGCGAGGGAGATTCCAAAAAACCGATCACTGATTATAACCCTTAAATGTCTGCCAATTAAATATGCGCGTTGAAGAGGTTTAAGCTTTATTATACTACGACGATGGCAAACACCGCAGCCTAGATATGCTTGCGACTCTAGAAGAATCAGCGCTTTGCCGACTCTAAACCAAAGACAAAGAAGCCGGCCGGGCCGGTAGGGTCTTCGTAATGTTCCGTCTATCTTATTTCTTGGTCTGAGCCCTACACTAGCTTCTCACGATGCAGGTTTAACTTGTTTTTTTCGCTTAGACACCGAAACTCTACTGCGCCGTCAGCCACGAGGATCTAGCTGAAGTGGTGGAAGCGGTAGCGGAGCGCGCCAACGGCGCCCCCGTGCTAGCTGTGGGCGTGTCTCTGGGGGGCCTCATACTGGGCCAGTACCTGGCCGCGGCCGGAGAAAACGCGCGGGTGAACGCGGCGCTGGTGGTGTCATCCCCGCTCGATGTGGAGCGAGGTGAGTGACGTCACACTTGTGAAACTACAAGGTCTTAGCTGAAGTGGGGTGGCCCGTGCAAGCTGTGGGCGTCGCTGGGAGGCCTCATACTGGGGCAGTACCTGGCGGCGGCTGGAGAAAGGGCGCAGGTGCAAGCCGCGTTGGTGGTGTCATCCCCGCTTGATGTGGAGCGAGGTGAGTGACGTCACACTTGTGAAACTACAAGGTCTTAGCTGAAGTGGGGTGGCCCTTGCAAGCTGTGGGCGTCGCTGGGAGGCCTCATACTGGGGCATTACCTGGCCGCGGCCGGAGAACAGGCGCAGGTGCACGCCGCGTTGGTGGTGTCATCTCCGCTCGCTGTGGAGCGAGGTGAGTGACGTCACATTTGTGAAACTACAAGGTCTTAGCTGAAGTGGAGGTGGCCCGTGCAACCTGTGGGAGTCGCTGTGAGGCCTCATACTGGGGCAGTACCTGACCGCAGCCGGAGAACGGGCGCGGGTGCACGCCGCGTTGGTGGTGTCATCTCCGCTCGATGTGGAGCGATGTTAGTGACGTCACATTTGTGCTACAAGGTCTTAGCTGAAGTAGGGTGGCCCGTGCTAGCTGTGGGCGTGTCTCTGGGGGGCCTCATACTGGGCCAGTACCTGGCCGCGGCCGGAGAAAACGCGCGGGTGAACTCCGCATTGGTGGTGTCATCCCCGCTCGATGTGGAGCGAGGTGAGTGACGTCACATTTGTGAAACTACAAGGTCTTAGCTGAAGTGGAGGTGGCCCGTGCAAGCTGTGGGAGTCGCTGTGAGGCCTCATACTGGGGCAATACCTGACCGCAGCCGGAGAACGGGCGCGGGTGCACGCCGCGTTGGTGGTGTCATCTCCGCTCGATGTGGAGCGATGTGAGTGACGTCACATTTGTGCTACAAGGTCTTAGCTGAAGTGGGGTGGCCCGTGCTAGCTGTGGGCGTGTCTCTGGGGGGCCTCATACTGGGCCAGTACCTGGCCGCGGCCGGAGAAAACGCGCGGGTGAACTCCGCATTGGTGGTGTCATCCCCGCTCGATGTGGAGCGAGGTGAGTGACGTCACATTTGTGAAACTACAAGGTCTTAGCTGAAGTGGAGGTGGCCCGTGCAAGCTGTGGGAGTCGCTGTGAGGCCTCATACTGGGGCAATACCTGACCGCAGCCGGAGAACGGGCGCGGGTGCACGCCGCGTTGGTGGTGTCATCTCCGCTCGATGTGGAGCGATGTGAGTGACGTCACATTTGTGCTACAAGGTCTTAGCTGAAGTGGGGTGGCCCGTGCTAGCTGTGGGCGTGTCTCTGGGGGGCCTCATACTGGGCCAGTACCTGGCCGCGGCCGGAGAAAACGCGCGGGTGAACTCCGCATTGGTGGTGTCATCCCCGCTCGATGTGGAGCGAGGTGAGTGACGTCACATTTGTGAAACTACAAGGTCTTAGCTGAAGTGGAGGTGGCCCGTGCAAGCTGTGGGAGTCGCTGTGAGGCCTCATACTGGGGCAGTACCTGGCCGTGACCGGAGAACGGGCGCGGGGGCACGCCGCGTTGGTGGTGTCATCTCCGCTCGATGTCGAGCGAGGTAAGTGACGTCACAGTTGGGAAACTACAAGGTCTTAGCTGAACGAGAGAGGCCGGGGCGACGAGCGGCAGTTCATACATTCGAGCGACTTCGATCTCTCTGTGCGGATCCCTTCGTATTAGTTCGAACATTACAACCGATACCGCCTCCGCGCCGCGCCGTGCCGCCACCGCTGTCAGTGCGTTCCGGCCTTTAATGATATCATAACGGACTTATTGCCTTGTTATCCTTTGAAAGCAAGGATTGGATTTATAAAAAAAAAGATCAGGCATAGGCATTGACGCTGAAATATTACATGAGCCGCTTAGAATACAAGGATTTTAAATAATAAGCGAGATACCGAAATTGAATACCAGTATGTAATTATGTATCCATAAAAATAATGTGGTCCCCATTTGAAAGTAACTGCAATACAAAAGTTTGTGTTGATTTGGATATTTTAATAATGAATCACTGCCAATAGGCCTACGTATGGTATGACAATTTAAGAGCTACTTAGTTGTGTAACTATTGTATACAATACTTTTTCTACGAGTCAACTGAAATGATTAAACACGCTTGGTATCTATTGAAAATATAAGCCCTGGCTCAGCGCCACGTGATTGGTCAAATTTATTATAGTTGTCTAAACGTTAGTATAATAATTTATTATAGTTGAGTAGGGAGGTCCATAGAAAAATGTATGTGATTATAGTTTGGTGTACGAAGTCTTAATTCAAACATTGATGTCAACTAGTATAAAAACGTATAGCGAAGGCCTTTGATCGGGTTTGGCACAAAGCACTTCTTTCGAAGCTACCATCCTATGGGCTTCCTGAGAGATTATGTGTATGGGTCAGTAGTTTTCTAGCAGACAGAAGCATTAAGGTCGTAGTTGACGGTGAATGTTCCGACTCCATGTCTGTAAATGCTGGTGTCCCTCAAGGCTGTGTGCTATCACCCACGCTATTCCTTATGCATATTAATGACATGCTGAAAATCAGCGGTATTCATTGTTATGCTGATGATAGTACAGGTGATGCCTCTTACACCGGCCGTACCAACATCTCTAGGGAAATTGTCATCGAGAGCCGGAACAAACTTGTGTCTGAAATTGAGACTTCCCTAAATGAAATCTCTGAATGGGGTCGACTTAACTTAGTCCGTTTTAACCCTACCAAGACACAGGTTTGCGCGTTTACCGCGAAAAAGTTAAAGTTTGTCGTGTCACCTCGTTTTGAGAGCACTCCCCTGACTGCCGCAGCCAGTATCGGAATCCTTGGCGTCGACATTTCGAGTGAAGTCCAGTTCCGCGGGCATTTAGAGGGTAAGGCCAAATTAGCCTCAAAAAAGCTCAGTGTGCTCAACAGATCGAGACAGTATTTCACACCGGCCCACCGCCTGCAGCTTTATAAATCGCAGGTCCGCCCACACATGGAATACTGTTCTCATCTATGGGCAGGGGCACCCCAATACCAGCTTCTCCCTCTGGACCGCATCCAACGACGAGCAACTCGAATTGTTGACTGCCAGCATATTTCGGGTCGGCTTGACTCCTTGGCGCTGCGTAGAGATGTGGCTTCGCTCTGCATTTTCTATCGCATGTATAACGGGGAGTGCTCCGAGGAATTGTTCGGATTAATCCCTACCGCTTCTTTTCGCCATCGTCCAACGCGACAACATTACCATCCTCACCACTTAGATGGTTGGCAGTCCTCAACTGTGCGCTTCTCCAGAAGCTTCCTGCCTCGCACAGCTAATCTGTGGAATGGATTGTCGCCTGCGGTATTTCCGGACCGATACGACCTTCAAACCTTCAAGAAAAGAGCGTACTCCCATCTTAAAGGCCGGCAACGCACTCACAACACCTCTGGTGTTGCAGGTGCCCATGGGCGGCGGTAATCGCTTACCATCAGGTGATCCGCCTGCTCGTTTGCCTCCTATCACATAAAAAAAAAAAAAAAAAAAAAAAAAACGTAACCTACGCCACATTTTAATCTTCTATTATCTTTTCAGGAACTAGCCAAATAAATAAATAGCAAATGTTCTTATGATTCATAGTGATACTGATAGTTATAATGCCGGTAATAATGTATGCTTCAGCATAAATAGTGGATTCATGGTGTAGATAAATAATGTGGATAAATTTCGGTTAGGTCAATTATAATGAGGTCTGTTTCACTTTTGGCCGAGCTCTACATAATAGGATTCATTATACAAGCCAATTCGTCTCATTCGGTTTAGGTCACGTATTTGCTACGTTAATATTATGCAGGTTTGGCGTACTCGTACATTTTTATGACGCAAAATGCTCAGTATTCAATGCCAACATTGTCCTATTGTTACTTCAGTTTGATTGTTAGCAATTTGCGGTGTTATGGAAGATTAGCGGAGAATAACTTAAAGTATAACGATCGTCTTTTGTTTATTCAGTTGGCTCTGTTTTCTGCATGTTACATGCATGCTTTTCATATTGTGTATCAGATGGTATCTCTCTCTCTCTCTCTCTCTCACACATAATCTCTTGACATAATCATCATCATATCAGCCGAAAGACGTCCACTGCTGAACATAGGGTGCCAAAATGACCGGTTCTGCGCCACCCGCATCAAGCGGACTGCCGCGACCTTTACCTGGTCATCGGCATGTCATAACTTGACATAATGCCACAGGGCATTCTCCATCAGCACACTATAGGGTCAAACAGAAACTTGCAATAGCGGGTTGCAAATAACAAGAGCGTAATCGAATAAGCGTGTACTGTAAAATAACAACAATGTTGGGACTATAGTCCATTCCCAAACATCCAACGTAAGCCCAAAACTCTGCCCAGTTGTGGGACATAACCTAACGATGGTGCTTTTTGTATACTTCAGGCTCAGAATGCATGGAGCGAGGCCTAAACGCCCTCCTATCCCGCCACATGGCTCGCAACCTCCGGCGCACCGTGTGCTCGCACTCCTTGGTGACCGCCGGTAGCGACGAGCACGCTAGAGTGGAAAGCGCGACTTCTGTTCGAGCGTTTGACGCGGCGTTCACTACGGGCCATTTTGGATTCGGGAGCGTGGAGGCATATTACCGCGCGGCCACGTTGACGGGCAAGCTTGGGGCTGTGAGGGTGCCGTTGCTGTGTTTGTGTGCTGCCGATGACCCTTTCCAGGTAACATTAATTTATAGTAACTTTTAAGTTATGGTTTAGTGGGTAGTGATTGCCTTAGAAGCTAGCGATCCCAAATGCCACCAAATGCAACCATGGTAGCGACGAGCACGCTAGAGTGGGAAGCGCGACTTCAGTTTGAGCGTTTGACGCGACGTTCACTACGGGCCATTTTGCATTAGGGAGCGTGGAGGCATATTACCGCGCTGTGACGTTGGCGGTAAAAGTAATAATAAAATTAGAGTATAGGGTTCGGGACACTAATTATGTAGCAGTACCAAGACGCAATTTATAAGCGTTGGGTTTTTTTTTGTATAATTAATTACGCTATCGGTGTCTTATTAGCTCACTTTTACGATTATTTTAAATCACTGTGTATTGAAGCTTATGATCTTCCCATATCCATACTATAATATTATAAATGCTAAAGTGTGTCTGTCTGTCTGTTACCTCTTCACGCTTAAACCGCTTCACCGATTTGGATGAAATTTGGTATAGAGATAGTTTGAGTCCTGGAGAAGGACATAGGATAGTTTTTATCCTGGAAATCACCCCCTAAGGGGGTGAAATGGGGGGTGAAAGTTCGTATGGAGCGTACGATATAACCGAGTTCCACGCGGACGGAGTCGCGAGCCGAAGCCAGTAAATCAATAAATATTGACTTCTGAAAACTTACACCATTTTCCATCAAATACCTTATATTTCCATCAAATTGTTTGGTAGTTCTTTTATTTACTATGGAAGGAACAGTTGTTCCTTTTCTTTAATCTTAAGATTATAATAACTTGGTTTCTGTTTATAACGATCTATTCAGAAAAGTTTGATTGCCCACCTGTTCCTGCATTATAGAATAGTACATTTTACAACTAGTGTGAAAAGAATGTCTTTTTACCACTAGTACCGAGGTATCTTGCCACGAGCTGAAAGCGAGTGGCAAGACTCGGTACGAGTGGTAAAAGAAATTTCACACGTGTTGTAAACGACGTTTTTTAATGCAATTGCGAAAAATAATAAACTAATATATCATTGCGATAAAATATGCTTGCTTCGAAGTTATTTTTGAACGAACCCATACTTTACAAATGACACTGAGAGTGACAACATACTATTGGAATCAGCGCCATCGGGTAAAAAATCTAATATAAAATTACTGCGTTTCGAAAGTATAGTTTGGAACTAAAAAGTAAAAAGCACTAGTTCGAGAAATTGAGCTTCTCGTACGCTACGCAGCCACAAAAAGTACCACTTTTTGAGCAACTGTATTAAAAAATAACTTGTTTACTTCCAGCCGCTCGAGGTCCTGCCCCTCGCCGAAGTAGCCGCGTCGAGCGCGGTGGCCCTCGTGGTCCCCGCGCGCGGCGGCCACATCGGCTTCCTCGAGGGCTGGTGGCCCGCGCACCAAGACCAGTACATCGCGCGGGCAGCCGTGCAATACTTCTCCGCGCTCCTCCGCCGACCACACTTGCTGCACCAACCCCCGACAAAAACCCAGCCCCAAGCCTGCTGACCGACTGGGATAGAGGTTACACAGTATTAAGTACAAAGCCAAGGCGCCGCTTAGGTTCCGGCACGAGAGATCGGTTTACTAAAATATGAGACTAGATTTGTTTTCAGGACACCGCTGTGTCCATTTCACATACATATGTAAATTCTAGAAGGTCCATTGGACACAATGTTCGAGCAAGTAGGACACATTAATAGAACACCGTTTCCACTTTCCACAGTTATCGAGTAACGTTTCTTTGCGATTTAAATGTTATACTATCTGACCCCCAATATACACTAGCGGGCAAAGATACGGGTCGGTAAAATACCGTCGTATTTCCTAAAATAGTGTGAGGTTGTAGTAGTAACACAAACATAAGTTACATCGGCAATATTCGTCCACGCCGATGAGTGCTGACAAGTACCGAATGAAATCGAACATATGACCATTTCGATAAAGACCTTGTTGCACTATACGTAAGGTACAATATGCAATGACAGACAAAATGGCGGGCGCCGAAGCTGCCGGCTTCGCGCGCAAAATTTCGGCCAATGGGCGGTGAAGATTTTAATCGCGCAAATGCGCTGCCTGGTTAAAATGTTTTCAAAAAAACTTCGCAGGTACATCGTTTTAATTTATATTTGTGGTGCTATTGAGGGGCTACCGCGAAGTGAAAACGAACTTCGTTCGAATATCTCTGTCTCTGTCGCTCGAACTAGCAAGTGCGTCAGAGACGGAGATACACAAACGAAGTTCGTTTTCATTTCCCGGTAGCCCCTCTGTACTGTTCTTTGAATCCTGTCATAATCTTTATTTTATTTTACATCTAAACTTCAAAAATAACAGTAAAAAAAAATACGTTACCAGGTTCAAATCGGACTCGTAAAAACCCATGAAAAAAACAACGTTAACGGAGCCAGCTTTGATTGAGAATAATCATTTTTGGATATTGATATTTTTATGACAGGATCCCAGAAATTGAGTATTATAAAGGATAGTATATTATGTAATAAAACTAGCGTTAAATATTAAAAAAAACCTATTGCGGTTATTTAATTTAGGGTCACCCGAAATTTTTGACCGCGGGTGTACCCTAATATCTAGGATATAGTGTTGTGATTTAGCGCTGAGCTGTTAAAACTAAGATTAGCGTGACGCTTTAACCCTGACGCTCGAGTCTTTAAGGCTCTAGTTAGCTAGTTCTCCTGTTATTCCGCAAGTCAACATTCACGGGCATGTCCACATATTTCGTCCTCGTTTTTCGACGATTTTTGACAACGCCCTTTGATTTACGATGTCATTTTCATAAAAAAATACTTTTTGGCTA
Source organism: Epinotia demarniana (assembly GCA_945867215.1). Classification (NCBI taxonomy): domain Eukaryota; kingdom Metazoa; phylum Arthropoda; class Insecta; order Lepidoptera; family Tortricidae; genus Epinotia; species Epinotia demarniana. The sequence continues at coordinate 26,376,629 of OX244263.1, read as the reverse complement.
AATTTTACCATTGAAACCAATTTAATCAATTTCTCTCTTATTTTTCAAATTCGGACCCCGGGGTCCTATAATCGGGAATAACCCTAGGAGGATGATGATGATGATTTGACAAATTAAAATTAAAGGTGACAAATCTTTATGACAGTAATTGTTAGACAACACGACATTCATTATTTGTTCTATTACAAGATGCGAGAGATGATACCATCTTCGACAAGACACCAACCACACTCCCCTCCCCCTCCTGCGTCATGTTACCCTCATCCAAACCAATAAACCAGACCTCGCCACTTTGAAATTACGTAATATATGGACAAGCCCTTGTTATTAGTGACTGCCTGCTGTAATGTGTTAGGAGTGTTTTGGCGGAGCCCTAGCGCACAACACTACTAGAAGACCAAACAGCTATTTATTAATTAAGAAACCGATCTCGCCTGCCCACGCTTCGTCCGACGAGCTTCGCTCGAAGTGCCTTCGCTCATGTGATATTTTTTGCGCTAAGCGAACGGGTCCAACCCCGGGCTTGTAGCGACTATCCGAAACGCTTTGTAGGTAAAATATCAATTAATTATACTAATTAGTATAGGAGAGCAGAGTTATAATGGTCCAAGTCCAAGGAAAAGAGGAATTTCTTTAACCCTTTCGCCGCCAAGACACCTCAATGTGTTGCGTTTTGTCGTGCCAAGAACGACTCAAAAGTCAAACTCACCTTCATAGTTTCAACTAACATTCATAATCACATTCTTACGCTTACTCCTAGAGCAAACTCATACAGTATTCCAGAGGGGCTACCGCCAAACGAAAACTAACTTCGTTCGTGTATCTCCCTCTCTGTCGCTCGAAGTAGAAAGTGCGATAGAGTGGAAGACACACGAACGAAGTTCGTTTTCGTTTCGCGGTAGGCCCTCAGTGTTTCAAGCAAGTTTTCCCCTGGATTTTCCCCAGGCTAGGAGAGTAGCATCCACGCACTTCGTCGGCTTTATAGGGTTCATCCTATTAAAGCCAGTCAGGGATGAAAAAAGAAAACTTCTTATACAAAAAAGTTGGCGTGAAGGTTTGACAACTATGAAAAAATCAAAATTAGTTGACACCTAAATGGCTCAAAAATTTAAGTAAAACCCGTTCGCGCTAAGTTTGCCGTTGGCGATATGACGTCACTCGAAGGGTAGCGTCAGCAGAACGGTTTTTCTTCTCATTTTAGAAATAATTCATAACCTTTAACACCATATTTCGCACATCACTTCTTAAAGTTTCGCCTTTACCCATAGTTAAACCTCAGATTTAAACAAAGCGAAAAACGGACCGGCAAACTTAGCGCGAACGAGTAGTATTTGACTGTACAGGTATGGCGTCCAAAAGGTTAGGCTTCGCAGTTCGGCAGGGGCACCGACAAACAGTGAACATAAGAACTGTTTTTATTCAAACCGAACCGTAATTCGAGCTTTCAAAACAGCAGTTATGGCAGAGAATAATTATAGTTCCATATGTGACTGACAACGCCATCTAATGATGTTATAACTCTACTCTGTTAATATACAACGACAGTGTTGTGAGCTAAAGTTTTAAGCCCGGTGCTAAATGAGTGGCTTAGTAGATTTGACAGTAAACGTCCCTAGACGTTGCACGCACTAAACGTTTTCTGACTATGTAGTAGTTGATATTGAACTGTGTGGCCAGTAGGGGTGCAATAGACCCTGTACAGGGATGCAGCTATGTGATAGAATGAGACAGTAATATACAAAATGCCAATTTAGAGGCTAATAATGTAAAACGAATTTATTTTTTAACTCAAGATTACTTAGAATTGATTTTCAATGACATAATACAATTGATTGATGCGTTACGAAAAAAAAATAACGAGGTTCTTTTTAAAATAACGCAATAACGTTACAACAATAATGTTTTATAAAATTTGAGGTTATGTGTCATTATTTGTTGAGTCAATTCTATTCATTATAAGAGTAAAATCTCGTACTTTCTGCTCCCTTCTCACATATAACTGCGTCCCTCGGTTTTTATAGGGCTATACGATGGAAAGGCAAAAACGCTGAGGTTGTTTAATGCATTTCATATAATTTAACATTAGTTCCTAAATATCACCTGAAAGCTTTACAGAAACCCGTATGCGGGCCGCTTATATTTACAAATTTAATGTGAGTTCAAATAGATATGTATTTATATATCGAACGGGTGATGTTGTTGTGTTATGTAGTTTGCATTATAATATGAATTTATATATTGTTGTTATGGGTATTTTTAATTCCCAGATACTGAGATAAGGGTAAAAATATCAGATGTGAAAACTATAATAATGGTTCCTCGTTGACTAAGGAATTTTAAAGATTACTTTCTACAACTTTTTTTGCCTTGATTAAGCTGCCTGAGAAACGATTGACTATTGAGAAAGGTAGGTACAGTCATGATCACATGTCGTAAAAATATCAGAACACGCATAAAAGCCTTGACATAGATCATGGTCAGATGTTCGTGAGAGTGTTACCACCATAATATATGCAATAGCAACTCTACGTAATGTTTGCACCGTAAATAGCGTTATATCCTCCTTAAACGAATCAATAAATTCATGACTAATATTGTCAATTTCAACCGATTTTACGGTTGGTTGCCTTGTGATCTAGTGATATTCTAAAATCGATGTACGTAACTAATGTCAAATGCATTGGTATTTTAATATCTGGGAATTAAAAACTCAAGTTGAATTTAGCGGGTTGACGAGAACAAATGCAGAGATTAAAGTTGTGTTGATTTTATTGCAACTAAATAACATAGTTATAACTGGAGTAGGGTAACGTTAAGTTTTTATATTTACATTATTACATTAATATACATTAACGTCACAATTAGGTGAAGCTTATTAATAATGATATAGCGCTCGGGTTTGCTCGCGATGATACCACACCGACGCGGTATTTTAACAAGTGTTGTGTCTATGGGACGCATAGAAAGAAAAACATGTTACAAACGAATCTAAATCAAATTTAAAAGGAATCGATTTTCATTTGTTTTGTCTCATTCGATTTAAGAACAAATGAAAATTCAAAATGTATCTGAAACGCTTGGTGCAAATGAATTATTTTGGGGCTCAGGACTGCAAAAGTCTGCACACGCATCAGTGTGTGCGTAAGAGCAGGGTTCTTGAAATTTGAAAATCGAATATATCCATCCCTTTTGTACTTGCAGTATTTTTCTTTACGTAGCACACGCAGTAGATATAAGAAGTGCTACAAGAGTGTCAATAGAATAACATTGAGTACTTATGTTATTCAGCGTAGCTACTTCTGACGTTCTGTTGCATATTCCATGCCGTGACCACTGTTATTTTATCACGAATTAGAATAAAGATAAGTACCCAAGTAACATTAAAATTTTGACTCTACACTGAAAGCTATAAGGTTGAAATTGTAAAAAAAAGCCAAAGTGTGGTATCAGCGCGAACTCGCCTGTCGGGCGACGCACATATCTGGCGTTTGTATCGTTTTTTACAATTATACGCATACGACACGAACGAATGTTTTACTGTCCCTTTTCTTCCTTTTCCCTGTCGTTGTCAAGCGGCTCCATACAATGTAAGGCCCAATAATCCGCGTCCATGTATCTCTCTCTTTCTCTCTCTCTTCATGCATGTGTTAAAAAGAGGCAGATATAGCGAATTGGGACTCCTCGAGATTCAGATCATGATAATAATTGCTGTTCAATGATCACATTTTGGTCGCTAGAAGTTAATCCATGTTTAGTTTCAGTTGGGAAATGACAGTCAATATCAGTTTTACCCATTAAGGGGTTAAGGTATGTTGAAAAGTGTTGTTTATAACAAATATATTTATTAAGTTTTATATACAATTTATACTCATAGGTATGCAGGTAATATATTAATCTTGATAGTTCAAAAGAAGACCTATACAGTACATAACGATAAACCTTCGTATTCATAAAACTTAAAACGCCTCTGCTAAATAAAATGTGCTTTGTCCCTTTCTGACGAACAGAAACGTCAAAGTGACAGATAAAGACAAACAATTTTTAGCGCCATTTTTGTTCAAATAGGCTTGTAGAACGTTTATGAATAAAGTCGTAAAAGATTACACATTATATTTTTAATTTACTCGAATATTGCGATTATTCAACTCCCAGGGCATGCACAACTTGCTTCCCGCAATGTACACATTAGAATGAGAAGGGTAGATTGTCTCGTCTCGCTTCGTTGATGTGACGAGCGAAACAATGTTACATCGGTACCGCTCAAGCGTCTATAAGTCCCCGTCTAAATCCAGATCGTGGCCCAACGCGCGACAAAAGGCCACGACTAGCTGCTCGGCGTGCAGCCGGCGCGCGTCGTCTCCCTCCCCCCCTATGTCGCGTCGCGCGGGCAGCAGCGACAGCGCGTCCGCGAACTGTTCCGCGCGCGACACCGCGCCCGCCTCGTCGCAGCCCGTCCATGAGCCCCAGGAAGATGATGACGAGTTTGAGGAGTCGTCTGCAACAATAGGATGGTCTTAAGATATTTTTACGATGCCATTCGAAGCAGTCTTTGGAGAGGAACAATTGTTTGTATAGGAGCAACTACAATTAAAGAACATTCAATACCCAAAAAAAAAGATAACAGAATGAATCATCATATCAGCCGTAAGACGTCCACTGCCGGACATAGGCCTCCCCCAAAGAGTGCCAAAGTGACCGGTCCTGCGCCACCCGCATCCAGCGGACTCCCGCAACCTTTACCAGGTCATCAGTCCACCTTGCCTCGCCACTCGAGAACCTTTCCGCCCCAACGGCCATCGGTTCTACGTGCTATGTCCGAATCGCTAAACTTAAGTGGCAGTGGGCGGGGCACAAAGCATGTAGAACAGAATGAATATCAATACCATTATTAACTACGGTCGAATATAGTTTTAAAATACAAGCCGCGTTGTCGAATGGGCGAAACCACAAGTGCGAAAAAGACACACTATAAGCCCTATAACGTTATTAAGCTATTATATCGCTAAGCAAGTAACGTTATATTTACTATTGGCTTATATTTATAACGTTATAACAGCGTTATAATGGATACCGCTATACAGCGCGTAAAATATCGCTTTGAGAATAACGCATTTTTGTATTAACAACGTTATAAACGATAGTGCTATGCGAAAATAGCGGTATTTAAAGGCCTGGTTGAGAGAGAGGTAGATGTGGGTGGTTCGTGTTAAATACAACGAATCCTCAAATCAATAAAGGGTCGGCAAAACACTTACGATTCTTTTGAAATAGCAATCATCCATCTGCTTAATATCAGGCGGACCGGACCGTATGCTAGTTTGCCACCGTCGTAGGCCGAGTCTATCACATCTCTCACCGTGTAGATCAGGCGCCGCTCTGACAGCGCCCGCGCGCCGCATGCCAGGCCACGCGTGCGCGTGCAGCGCCTCCCTCAGTCTCTCCACGCCTGTCGTCTCAGCGAACGGTTCCCCGTTGTCTGCAACAGGTGGCGCTAAGAGCGGCACTAGCTCGTAGTGCGAGGCACGCGCCCATGTGGCTAGGGCGGGTGGTTCATGGTCTGTTCGGGTTGCGATGAGGCGGACGGCGTGACGTGATGCGTGCGCGGCGGTGGCGCGACGGGCGCAGACTGTGTCGTCCGAGCACTGTAATTGATCATAATATTACACTAGTTTCATGGGGTTTCAATTCAATGGGAAATGAGGATTTTTAATCAATCAATCAAATTGTTTATTTGCTGGAATACAGTAGGTTAAAATAGGTATTTCTAAATTAAAATATAGTATGTCAACTTTAATAAATAACATGACAATGACAATACATGTATAAAGAATAATAGTTGAAACTAACACTAGTGACATTTTTAATGCACCATTAAAATTAAAGTCATAAGACCACCTGTTTAACCATTATTTTGTTATTTAGTTCATGCTTTTATTAACCCATTCATGGCCACGAACCACGAAGCGTACACAACACGCCAGGCCACCATACAAACCGTTTTCAGCTAAAACGTGTGACTCAGCTTATGGGTCTCGGGGCCTGGCGCGAACGTCAAAGAAATTGCCGCTTATGAATCCGGTCCGTTGGACAATATTATGCAACATTTTTACTAACCAACTGTTTACTGTTCATATTAAAATATATATATTTACTAATTTGTTGATATTTGTAAGAAACTAAGAATGAACATTTTAAAGCCTGATCAGAAATAGATGATCATTGTCAAGAGGGCGCTGTTATTTTCATATAATTATAGGGTTAAGAAAAAATCTTTTCTTGTAAATATTTCTCACACACTGTTGTGATAATACAATATACCATTTAGTTGGTGACAGTTTAAGCCGCCCTGTTTTTATAATGAAACAAAAAAAAATGGCATGGTAATAAGTTTGGTCCTTAGAAATGTTGCTTGCTACCATCCAAACAGTAATCCATTGTAAAAAGGTACAATTTGCAAGGAGTTTCGTCATGAAATAAGCTTTAAAACCAAGTTATAAAGTTTATTTTTGCGTGCTATGAAGATATGTGTAGTTTTTACAATTAGCGCCAGGCCACGGTGAGCCATACCTTGAGTCATGTCAATAACTTCAGACATACATATATTTTTGATATTTTTGAAATGTAGATTTATCCATTTGCTTGGGACACGTATGTATCTCGAATTTCAGAATATTTACTATATTACACTTCTAGTAAACCAAACTTGAATATTCTAGACCCTGTTTCACTAAAAAAAAACATGTTTCCAATTATGTTTTTCAACATGCCTTATAAACATGGTTGTTAGCTCAAATTATACTTATATTATTTCGTCATATTACGTTTTGTTTATGGGTTAAAATAATCTCTTCCGTAGTAGTGCAATAAAGAATAATTCTTATTTTATTTCTGACTAATATACACATGTATTGGTCTGTCAGCTACAAAAAAACCTAATTTCTGACCTTAAACAAATATGATGGAATTATATCATTATTGGAATCTTATTGGAATGAAAACATTCTAATAGAAGCTTTTACCTATTTTGTGGCAAACTGAAAAAAAAATGAGTTAAAACCTTGTTTGCAGATTGTAGAGTTTACATTTATACGGCTACTAACTGTTCTAACTATTCAACTAACCTCATCTTCCGTAAGATATATGATATTTGCCTGCATATTGTCATTTGGGCTGGGTGCTGCACTGTCTCCGAGTGGACACAGTCGCACGGATGCACTGTAGTACTTGTTATTCAAGTGCCACACAGGTGTCTGTGGATCGTTGTCACTCCCATGTGACACTCCGTTGCATTGAGGCTGGACACCGTCATTTATTAACTCTGGAACGTAAATTACATAGTGTTTTTGAATATCTTGAGACATCCAAGGCTACCTTTGACAGTGTTGAAGCTATTGTTTACTGTTGTAGCTGATCCTAGAGATTACCGAGCTAACTGCAAGGCATACTGATCAAGAAGATATCATCTTTTGTTATGTATATAAGAACAATTACAGGGAGTAGCATTTTAAACATAGAGTGGGCGTGTGTAGGATTTTGTGAGTGACCAATTATCTCCTTTCAGTTACCTTTAATTATCACTGATGCGGTAGCAGTGTCGACGGCGCTGACTAATATCACTGGCAAATTATCATCTGCAGACATGATAATTGATATTTATGTAACACTCCAGGAAAAGCTTACTATATTTAAGGTCGATAAAGCTCTAACACATGTCCTATGGGTGATTTTACTGTACACGTTGTAGTCACTTCTGCTTCTGTGCTTCAACCGGTAAAGTTGAATAAGAAACGTAAATCACCAAAGCCGGATTTTTTTTATATACAATGCAAAATGCAATTGCTATGTGTCAATGTCAAGTTCGACTCAGTGCAATGTACATTCATAAACAATGTGTGAACCTTTATACAATAACTATTTAATTCACTCGTTCATTCGTTTCAAATCGATTGCAATTGTTTAAATAGGTCAACAAATTAATAAATTATAAAGTAATGGGAATATGATATTATCACTCAGTTTTTTTATGAACTAGTCGTGCATGGATAACTTTTGAACACCAGATTAGGTCTTAGTGGTGATTATTTCTGAACGCATCTTGTAAGTATTACGACCACAGATGAATTAATTCTGATCTTTAGCACTAAATTTGAACGACGGTCATTTCTCGGGTCTTTTTTTGAATTACAGAATAAAGAAATTAAACAAAAGGAAGACTACAGAGTGAACAAGAAATTGGTTTGTAATATAACACCAAAATCTCGATAACCTACGTATTGTAAATACGTACGGCCGTCAGGCGACGAACCTTTATCTTATCTGTGACAAGGCTGTTCTGTCATTTTGGTGATTTAGCTGTCAGTTCGTTTCGCTAATTTACTCACTTTAAAAATTCTGTTCCGAAGTTTTCGGGGCTTCGTTCCGTGGCTAGACGTCCATCCGTCTTTGGCAGGCTTCGGCCGAGTCTAGCGCCGAGCTGGCGCGTTGGGATGCAGCGGGTGATGGTAGCGCGATGAACAAGCTGGTGTCTTGGTCGGAGGAGGATGAGGCGGTGGCGGCGACGAACTCCGACGCGACTGAGTGCAAGCTAGGGGCCGTAGAGCTGGGGTACTGGAGTGACCCGTATGTGCGTCTGTTCGCGCGCCACCGCTCCGAGCGCCGTGCGCCGGAGATCCACCGCGGGTACTATGCGCGGGTGCGAGCTGTTGAGATCTTCATCCACCAGTTCCTTGAGGTACTGCTGCTTGTAAACCCTAAGTGGAACCTCCCTCACACGTACACCACACAATTTAATTTATAATGTTTTTATTTAATATGTGCTGTCATATACTAAGTACAGAAATCATGTTTTTTTTATACAACAACAGTGGCAATCTAGCATAGCGTCCTAAATACAATAAGTAAGTACAATACTTTGAACGCAATGGGTAGCTAATGTTGTGCATGAGATAGCTTGTGCTATCCATGGCTTAAGGAAACTTTGAACTTTCTGCTTTACAAGCATCTTGCCAACCCTCTATTAATTTGAGGATTTGTGTTGTGTAAATGGAAGTTATTAATTTCACTTCACATTTGCTACATTTCACAACTCTGAATTGTTTTGGTTTGTCATTCCAATACATTACATTACTGTTGTTATGAATTTCATGGGATTCACCCGTTGTATGCTTAGCCAAGGTTCCATGTTAAGTTGAGCCTATAGTTTTAAATCTCAAGGTCATCATTTGATGAGCTAATTTTCACAAACACATATAAGGGTTATTATGCTGGGCAAAGGCGTCCTGACTCCGTTGCCAGACTTTCCATTCATGAACAGGCTCGGGCCAATTCTTTAAAAAGGAGTCAGTTCGTCCCACTATTGCCAACAATGTGTGCTGCGTTTCTGTTTCCAGCTTAGAGTTAATCAGTATTTTATATATTAACAATTAGCAAGGATTGTCCTTATTATTCAGAGTCCTCACATTTTTTTCCAATCCTTGTCATCTTTGCTTGCAATCTACACTCTGCACAAACTGTCACAGTCTTACTAATAACGTGGGCCTTGGCTGATCACGTAAACATTTATTAAATATTATCTTATAACCCTTCAAGTGGCAGCCGCCATATTGCTATAATCCCTTAGGTGGCAATCGCCGGGGAGCCGGCGATGTCAAAAACCGTCTAGTGGCAAGCGCCGGCAAGCCGGCGATAGCATAGTTTCGTATTTATTCCGCAAAATGAGCTGCTAAATTTACACCTGTCTTGTTCTTTCTTGAATAGAGACGCGTTCGTGAATAGATAAGGATGGCGTATAATAACGGTCGCGACAACGCTTTCATAGACATTTCATTAGAAATTCCTCAGAGAAATTTTTGACTAAGGCGAGAGACAATAAAACTATATAAACGTGTAAATAAATATATATAATTGTAAATAAACTTGTAGTTCCTACAATTAACTGTTTTATTCCATAGTTATAGTTAATTTATACAAGAAATTGGAAAAATTTGGATATCCAAAAATTGATCAAAGCTAGCCAAATTCACATACATGGAACGGCTCCGTTATTATATAAAGGTTATAGGCTATTTTATGCTGAATCCAAAGATATAAGCTTATAATAAACCACAACCACAACCAGAACTCAGCATACAAAGGGAAAACTACTAACCAGACAAAGAAAACCCACAATAATCCCCCAACCCGGCTGGTCCCCGTGGGGGTCAAGGACCAATCCCTTCCAGCTCCTATGAGAAATAGTCCCGGAAATAGTCCCAAAATTGAAATATTAAGAAGAAATAGAAATGAAAAGCTGTACATAGCAACCTTAAACTGCTTAACACTAAGAACACAAGAGCGACTAACCGAACTAGAGCTAGCACTTTCTAACATAAAATGGAATATATTAGGCTTAAGTGAAGTGCGAAGATTAGGGGAAAATATTGAAGACCACCAGGAATATATATTCTTCTACAAAGGTGAAACAAAAGGAAGCCATGGAGTAGGCTTTATGGTCAAAAAACATTTAGAAAGGAACATTGATGAATTCAAGGGTATATCAGAGAGAATAGCGGTCCTTAATATACATTTACCAGGATATAAAAATAAATGGTCTATAGTCCAAGTATACGCTCCCACAGAACAACATGACGAACACGCAAAAGACATTTTCTATGACCAGCTTGCAGCAACCTTACAAGATACATGCAAAAACGTTATGGTGATAGGAGATTTTAATGGCAGGATAGGAACCCAAAGAACTGGTGAAGAAACGATAGTAGGCAAATTCGGACATGGCAGCAGGAGCAAAAATGCAGAAAGGATGATCAATATGGCCCAAGAAAACAATCTGTCATTCATGAATAGTTTCTTCAAAAAACATCCAAGAAAAAAATGGACCTGGGTTTCGCCGGATGGATCATACAAGAATGAAATTGATTATATTGCAACCAACAATAGAAAAGTGTTCCAAGACATAAGCATTTTAAACCAGTTCAACTTTAACACCAACCATCGAATGGTGAGAGCAGCGATAGACAATAAAGAACCAAGAAAAAGTAGAAATAAATTTAATCCAACAACTAAAGTCATGAGCAACAATATTTACGTACACAACCCAAGAAACAATACAGACGAATTATACAACATTCAGTTAAATGAAATCTATGGAGCATTCAATAAACCTACAAAAAAGAAAATAGAAAAAATTAGAAAAGAGACCAGGTCATTAATCGAACAAAGAAAGGAGCTATTAAAATTAGGAAAAGACAGGAATAATCTTAGGGAAATTGCAGAATTAAGCAAACAAATTAGTAATTCTATTAAAAAAGATCAATTGAAGAGAAGAACAACTGTACTAAACCACCATATTAAAAAGACTGGGGGAGTTAAAAAAGCCTTAAAAGAATTGACACAGACAAAACAATGGATACCAAATCTTAAAAATAAAACAGGAAAGCAAGTAAGGACAAGAAAGAATATAATTGAAACAGCAACTGATTTCTATAAGAATCTCTACACAGCAGAAGATAGCACCCTGATCCCTAGTATAAATCTACTAGACGACGAGACCGAGTCCATACCACCATTTCTTCAGTCAGAAGTAGAAAAAGCGGTCAGCACTCAAAAAAATGATAAGGCTCCAGGACCAGACCAGTTAACAAATGAGATGATCAAACTTTCTATAACTATTCCGGAAAACTTGGGAAAACTCACAGACATATATAACAATGTTTTAAGTTCAGAACTTATACCATCTCAATGGACCAGGAGCGTCATTATATTACTACATAAAAAAGGAGACAGAAGCATGATTGAAAACTATAGGCCGATAAGCCTTATGTCTAACATCTACAAAGTGTTTTCTAAATTGTTGCTAAATAGAATAGAAAGTCAACTGGATGATCAACAACCCATAGAACAAGCTGGCTTTAGAGCGGGATTCTCAACGGTCGATCATATGCATGTTATAAAGCAACTTATAGAAAAATGTCAAGAATACGGAAAGGCTTTGTACATTGCATTTGTAGACTATAGCAAAGCATTCGATTCGATCAATCATGAGTCGCTTTGGAAAGCTCTAATCCAGCAAGGAGTGTCAAAAAAATACATACGCTTAATTAAAAACATATATTCGAATAGCACAGCACAAATAAAATTGGAAACAGTCGGCGAAGAGTTTCCTATAGCTAGGGGGGTAAGACAAGGAGACCCATTGTCACCTAAACTATTTTCTGCCTTGCTGGAGGACATATTCAGAAACCTTCAATGGGATACACTCGGCGTAAATATTAACGGCTGGACACTTAACCACTTGAGGTTTGCTGACGATTTAGTCCTGGTAACCGACAACGCTCAGACACTCCAACTCATGCTACAACAGCTGACAGAGGCAAGCAGAATAGTCGGACTTACCATAAATAAATCAAAAACGAACATAATGACAAACAGAGAAGAAAAGACCATAGTGGTAGATAATGAAAATATTGAATATGTACAGAACTATACTTACCTAGGACAAATTATATCATTCAGAGACCAGACGACTCTAGAAGTAGAGAGAAGAGTATCAAGCGCTTGGAAGAGATTCTGGTCGCTTAAGGAGATTCTTAAGAGTAAGCACTTTCCAATGTCAGCCAAGAAAAAAGTTTTTAATTTGTGTATCCTCCCATGTATAACCTATGGTTGCCAAACTTGGGCACTGACCCAGAAACATCTCCAAAAGCTTAGAACCTGTCAAAGAGGAATAGAGAGAAGTATGATGAACATCACTTTAAAAGATCGTAAAAGAGCAGAAGAAATAAGATCAAAAACAAAAGTAGAAGACGTAATTATGAAAGTAAAAAAGTTAAAATGGCAATGGACAGGACATATGACACGGGATAGCAAGGCAAAATGGACCAAAATAATTACAGAATGGCAACCACGAGACGGTAACAGAAAAAGAGGTAGACCAAATAAAAGGTGGATGGATGACATCAAGTCTATAGGGGGTGCCACCTGGACCAGGAAAGCCATTAATAGAAAGGAATGGAAACAGCTGGGAGAGGCCTATGTGTCACAAGACACGCTGACCACTAATCCGGATAATCCGATGTGTTAGTTTTTAAGTAAAAATTAGAAATATTATGTAAAACCGTTTTAGTTTCGGCAATAAAGGCTATTATGATATGATTATGATTATGATAATTTTTCTAACGTGCACCGATTTCGCGATGACCACCCATATGGCCCCTGCCACTTGACGGTAGTTCGCCAAAAATGGCCGCGCCACTAGACAGATAATGACAACCGCCGGCTAGCCGGCGACTGCCACTTGAAGGGTTAAGTAATTAATTATTCAGTTCAGTTGTATGTTGTAAGAGAAAGAAGAATATGGGTTGATGAAGTAATAAAAACAGCAGGAAAAGCAAGGGGCTTTAGAAGGTTCCAGTCAACTAAGGGAACAGGTTTGAAGTGTGTTGTGGGCGATGGCCTAGCAACCTATCACTGTGATACCACATTTTGTCTTCTTTTATACCCACATTTATGCTAAAAGTGGCAAGTTAAAGGCGTGAAATGTATGCATGTATTACAAGAAAACTTGCTTAATGTGTTTGTAATACAGCGGTGCGACAGCAAGTGCCAAGTGCTGAACCTGGGCTGCGGCTTCGACACGCTGTTCTGGCGCCTCCGTGACGTCACGCAGGCCGTCGGCAACTTCATCGAGCTCGACTTCCCCACCGTCACCTCCAGGAAGTGCCAGATCATCAAACGGAACAAGCAGCTGCTTGAGAAGATAACTAATGAAGGTACTTAACTTTTTAGAGAATATTTATCTTTTGTAGTCTGTTTGTGGGCTACCAACGGGGTCACAGGTGACGGATATTGAACGCCCATCAGATATGGTGGTTTGCTGCGAATATAATGAATAAGTAGTCCCCGATCAAGCAGCAACAGGGTAACAGGGCGTAGTGGGTTAGACGGTGGGACGGACTTCTCAATAAAAGCTACATAGCCCTTATGACGACCTTGCGACATGGCGAGTAAACGCCGCCATCAAATAAGCATTCCCCTGGTACAGAGCAGCAGCTGCATCAGTATTGGCAGAAGGCGGAGGAAGTGGGTTCCGGTAGGACTTTTGACCAAATAGGAGTGGGCGCATATATCCAGCCATTACACATCAATATTCCCTATTATGGAGTAATAAGGCGCGATTACTCCACCGACAAGAGCCCAGCTCTTAAGTTTATGACGGTGATCTTTTGTAGTACTTCACCATCGTAAGGCCTTATACATCTTGACAGATGTATTCGAAGAGTCCAGTGCACCAAGTTGGACCTCCAAGTTGGATAAAAACTGTTATGTGAAATGTATTTCATCTTAATTCCTACCAACGTTCGCCCGAACCGAGCGCGCAGCCTATCTAACTATGTGGACAGTTGTTTTGTTCGACCGAACGGCTTATACTCGTAGATAAAGCAATGACGCGTAATTCAATGTTGGAGAGGCAACCGGATGGCTAGCGGTATTTGAGCTCCCGAAGTGTTGTGGAACCGCCCTGTGCAACCCGAATTGAGCCAACTGTGACTGGTTCGGAAATAGGAGAAGGGTTGTAAAAAAAAATGTCGCGTGGCAACCGATTGAAACGCGGTAGCCTGAAAGTGTGTACGCTGTCTATATAGTGGAATTTTTATGCCATCCCTCCTAGTGTGACCGGAGCCGAGTAAAAGAGCGAAGAAAAAAAAATAAAAAATTGGCAGGCAACCGCTTGAATACAAACGCGAAATTCGTCAAAATGGGAATACGCCAAGAATACGCGCAATAAAAGGTTTTGCAATCAATTGCCATGGACAATTTTTGCTTGGGAGGGACGGTTGCCTCTCCGACATTGAATTACGCGTCATTGCTCTGAATATTAGGCGAGGGCGATTTTTGCCATATATATGTAGGAGGGTCGGGCGGAACTGGTGGAGATTCATTATTTTCCCCACTCTCGTTAACCATGATATTTCACGAAATAGAAGTCGATCTACACTCTTTAGGTTTAATCAGATTGATTAGAATTACAAATAGCGCGAAATATTCATAAAGCACTCGGATGAAAACAGATTACTAATTCTGTAACACGGAACGTGAGGAGATTCATTATTTTCCCCACTCTCGTTAACCATGATATTTCACGAAATAGAAGTCGATCTACACTCTTTAGGTTTAATCAGATTGATTATAATTACAAATAGCGCGAAATAATCATAAACCACTCGGATGAAAACAGATTACTAATTCTGTAACACGGAACGTAATGAAGTCGGCACGAGGTTGGGAGCACAACCGCACTACAGCTCGCGTGACGCGTCTCATTCAAAAGTGAGTTGCTTGTCAACGTGTTTCCCACTCCACCTCCACGTGACAGCTGTCAGTGTTGGTAACTCAACCAGTGCTGCCAACCTCGTTCCGAACACACCCAAAACATATATTGGATTTGAAGTTCCGTTGCTCAATCCACGACATACAGATTATATGATTATAATGTAAGTATGAGGAAAAAATTGTTCGTTTCCGGAACATCGCCGGCCGCTGCCGCTGCACGCTCGCTACGCTCGCTCGGCTCACACCCTGTAGGTTCGCGGTTCTTCCTAACACTCCTCCTCGCTTCGCTCGTCGTTGTACCTACACTGACCTGCTTCAGAATCCAACAAAAAATATTTTGCTAACTATAGTTCGAGTAACTAACGATGCATCTCTTCTCGCGAAAATGCCCATCTATACGTTACTAATAATAGTAATTATCATAATTCCAAAGCAAAGTTTATATTTTCCCAAATGACATTTTACGATTGGTTTTATGCCTAAGCAAATCATTTACTTCATAATTATTTGCCACATAAAAGTTTGTTGTAGTATTGCATTATAGAAATGTTGCCAAATAAGCATAGTGCGAAGTAAAGTTATGCCAACGATTGATTTACCAAATGAAAATTCTGCGAAAATTTGGTTTCGAAGTGAAATTTAAAGAAACATGTTTCGTCGAAAAGGCAGTAAACCATTTTGGCCCTATAGTTAAATATCGAACTCACTAACAAAATTTCACGAGAATCTGTTGAGAGATGCGACCTATAGAGGTGACAGCCGGACAGCCGGACATACGAAATCATATTTTTACTTTAGTTAAATATCGGACTCGCTCACAAAATTTCACGAGAATCTGTTGAGAGATGCGACCTATAGAGTATAATTAGATGTCAATTACATCTAATTATACTCTATAGGTGCTAATTACTACCCAATCCTTTTTTATGATCAAACCGAGGAAGCATGTTGTTAAGTTCTACGTGATTTAAATATGTTAATCAATGAACATAAGAATAATTTTCGTTTGAACCACTGTGCACTCATTTTGTGTAAGTACACGGTTCGATCGCAATCTGTCAATGCGGCGCCAAGCGACGTGGTCTCGCTCCGGAGGCTCGCGGCCGACTGAACGCGGCCGCCGCGAGCGGTCGCACTTGTAGTGAGCCGGCCGCTCCATACTAATTCGTAAGAATTTGAGAGTAAAAATTGGGCATCTTTGTGATACTTTTACACGAAATAAGTACATATTTGTTAAAAAAAGGATTGGATGGAAGGATTTAACTATAGTTTTAACTTTATTATTTGATACAATTCATTTAATAATTCTTGATACTTACGGCTCAATACGGGAGTGCGTTTTACACGTTTTTAGTGTTTTTCTGTTTTTTTTTTTTACACTTACCTATAAGCATTATCTTAAATTCGAATGATTCAAAAGGAAGTAACGTTCATTGGCTAGCTGTATAATATTTTTCAAGGTTGTGGAACATCGTTTACTATATAATTCTCTTACATTCCCGACCCTCGATTGCCCCCTGCCGAGCCTTAACAGCATTCTCGCGAGAAGAGATTGTAACCTTCAGAATTGTAATTAATTACTAAAACAGTACAATTAAGACGCAAACATCCAAACGCATTTCGCATTTATAATATTAGTAGGATAGAGGGAGCCCTAGAATAAACTACATAGAGCAACTCAAATAAACTACAACTTAGAAAAGTAGAAAAACCCCCGACATTTTCATTTCAAAGTCCAATATCTCAAAAACGGCTGAACAGATTTTGATGAAATATGGCTAAGAACAGTCGGGATAAAATTATCTATGACACGCAAAAAACCGCATCTAATCAGTCCATCCGTTTGGGAGCTACGATACCACAGACAGATACACAGACAGACACGTTAAACTTATAACACCCCTCTTTTTTCGTCGGGGGTTAAAAGAGAGTTGGTGTTAGGTCGTAACGAGATGTCAAAGAGGTTGCCTGGGATCGGAGTGAATGAGGGCCTACTTTGAGGTACACCGACAACTCCGACAAGAGCTTAGCGCTTAAATAAGCAGAAGAAGTAGGATAGGGCCTTTCAGGTATCTAAGGCTGGGTTCACCAGCATTGTCCTGCAAGTTTTCTGCACGTTGATTCGGTTTGACGTATAAACAACATTTTGTAGTTATGTGCCACTATGTATACGTTAAGATGTACACTGCAAAAAAACGTGCAGGACAATGCCGTGTGAACGAAGCCTAAAGGTCATAGCTCACTGGAGCCACCCGTCGGCCGAACCGCGCCGCCTCGCCTCGAGCGGTTAGGTATTCTTTATATGGATTTGTACGGGCATGCGCTCACTACATCAACTCCGTAGTTAGTAGGTACATTTACGAGGCGAGGCGGCGCGGGTCGGGCGACGGGTGGGTCTGGTGAGCTATGACCTTAATGGTTGGTGGCCTTAGACGGCGAGGTGGCCATCCGCGCGGGCGGCGCGGACCTGCACGCGGACGGGTACCACCTGTGCGGCGCGGACCTGCGCGACGAGCCCGGCGTGCTGCGCGCGCTCGCGGCCGCCGGCGCGCGCGCCGACGCGCCCACGCTCGTGCTCGCCGAGTGCGTGCTCGTCTACCTGCGCGAGGACGCCGCCAACAGGTCACTACCTCCTAAACCTGTAGCTCCACGACGAAGGATTCCGGTGCGCGCGACTGATTATAGTTATTTTCACACCTTTCATTCAGAAAAGTATGTTTTGCTCCACGACGAGAGGGATCAAAATGCTACTTTTCTGTTCTAGCTACTTTTTTAATTTTACATTGGCATTGTAGCATTTACGCAATGTGCGTGCCAATTGAACGCAGATCTTAATAAAATAATCGATTGTAATTTTATCGTAATCGATTCAAAACGAAATATGTTTCAAGTTTTAACTTTAACAACGTTGTATGAAAATTTATAAATATTCCGTACTATTTAAAAATTATGAATAAAAATTAAGAAAATTTGTTAAAACTTCTTAATTATTTTTAACAATATATTTTTTAAATTCGGTGTGAAAAATAATATGTGTCACTCGGTAGCAAAATTATTTTCGTCTCGGGCGTAAACACTTGTATCCCTCACTACGCTCAGGATTCAATACGCCGCCCTCGCCGTAAATCGCCCTCGCAGTCGCCGCGCGAACCCCCCCCCGCGCTGGGACGTGTGATCAAAGAAATACGTACCTATACTTAATCGCGAAACGTGGATTGAGTATCATAATGTTACAGTGTAAGAAGTGTAAGCTTTTTATGTCTGTCAAGGACGAGGCAGTGAAATGTAAAGGATTATGTGACGGAGTGTTTCATAAAAAATGTGCTCGAGCCCCTGCGATGGAAAACGGTGTCTGTGAGGAGTGCTCGAAGCGTCCAAAGAGCCCTAAAGTTCTTCCAGTCCCAGCTGCACCAGCTAATAACACGGAAACTGTGCTTGAGGAGCTAAATAAAAAGCTGGATATAATATATGGCATGCAAACATCTCTAAACGGGCTAATTGGAACGGTAGAAATATATGCCGTAAAATACCAGGAGCTGCTAGAACTAAAGGAGAGATCTGATAAAAAGATAACAGCATTGGAGCAAAGGAACGGATATTTAGAAAAATGTGTTACAGCACTAGAGCAAAGAGTTTCGGTCCTGGAAGCCAAAGACAAGGACAAAAATATACTGGTAAGTGGCCTGGAGAAGTTAGAGGGAGAAGATACTAAGAAAGTAGTCGAAATAATGGCCGAAAAACTTAACTTAAGCACCGAAAATATCCTAGAAGTACGCCGGTTAGGACCAGTGAGTGACAAAAACAAGATACCGCGGGTACTCGTAACTCTCGCAACTAGAGCGGCTCGCGACCAGTGGCT
Organism: Epinotia demarniana; assembly: GCA_945867215.1. Lineage (NCBI taxonomy): Eukaryota > Metazoa > Arthropoda > Insecta > Lepidoptera > Tortricidae > Epinotia > Epinotia demarniana. The sequence goes on along the minus strand of OX244263.1, from coordinate 26,357,443 downwards.
GAGCCAGCGCAGGAACCGGATCAAGAACGCGGATGTTTACCAAGACGAGAACGAGGCTCCTATATATATCAACGAGGACCTCACCAAAACTACGAGGCATCTTCTGTGGCGAGCAAGAACGGAGCTCAAACCAGGTTTTAAATATGTATGGGTCGTGGATGGGAGAATACTCGTAAGGAAAGACGAAGGTGAGAAAAAAGTACACAACATTCGCTCGGAAAGCGATATATATACGTTGAAATCGCAGCTGGAGTGATTGCATAACTAGTTGCTTGCTGAAGTATTTGCAACTCACCTATATTAAAAAATAATAATAATAATAACTTTCTCTAAATAGTTGCAACAAAATACCAAGTTGGACCCCCTATCAAGTATTACCTCTGATATTGAATATACGAAGTACACGGACTCGGATGAATGGACACAAGATATCGCTAGTCACAAACAAGAATTACACATAGTGCACTTAAATATTCGCTACTTGAGAAAGAACTTTAGTCAGTTACTAGTCACTTTGAACAATGGCATGAAGAATGTAGGCTTAATATTTTTGAGCGAAATAAACGTGAAAGAGGATGAGCTACCTTTATATACTATACCTGGCTATGACATGCACTGGACAACTAGAGAGACTAGGCGTGGCGGGGGAGTATTGCTATACGCTAGGAGCGACCTACTTCTTACGGCCGGTGTAGTGGACAGCGACTATGCGGAAATACTCCATGCGCAGCTTAAGCTAAGTGGCAAAAATTTATCGCATATAGTAGCAGTTTATAGACCCCCAAACCTTAATAAACTAAACTTTGTTGTCCAGTTGCAAAATATCGTTAAAAGTATACCATCAGAGTGTGACGTAATAGTTATGGGAGACATGAATATCAACCTGAACGACATTTCAAAGACATCGGTAACGAAGTACACAACAGCAATGGCAGAGTGCGGTATGGAATGCGCGATTACGGATAACACCCGGGAGCAGATAGTGGACGGGCTACTCGTGACGTCATGCATCGACCATCTGTGGCTGCGCTCGGGCAACTGCGGCGCGCGGCCTGCGTCAGCGTCAACAGTGCAACCTGTTGCGTACCTATTGGTTTGCGATATCTCCGACCATTACCTCATAGGACTGCGTATGCCTTATGGTGATAATAGTGAGCAGGGCAAACTACAGAGAAATAACAAAATAACGAAAATTGACAATAGATCGGTATGTGAAAAATTGGAAGCGGTGAACTGGAACGAAATAGCTATGATAAGATGTCCTTTATTACTTTATTCAACTTTGGCTAGTGTATTTAAAGATATATATGACGCATCAAAAATTACAAGTCCAACTCATAATAATAAACGTGTTGCGCAACCATGGATCACTAAAGATTTAAATAAAATGATAAATAGACGAGACGAACTTCTCAGGATATGGAAGTCGAATCCTAAGAATATGAACTATAGATTACAATATACTAAGTTGAGAAATAAAGTAAATAGTTATATACATAAAGCAAGAAATAAATTTAGAAAATTTGAGTTAGAGCAATGTAAACATGACAGTCGAAAAATATGGGGAAACATTAATAGCTGGTTAGGAAAGAGTAAAGCTACTTTAGACGATGTCATTATGAAATACTTAGGTAAAACGGATAGTATTCAAAATATTTGCAATGCTTTTTCAAAAACATTTACAGAGGAAGTTCAAAACATAAAACATTACTGTAATGAGAAATTCTTGCTAAGATCAAACTATGTAAGTGAATCCATGGTAACGCTTCGATACGTAAATACTAATGCTAATGAGGTGGAGCGAGTTATTGACAGATTATCGTGCGAGAAGTCACCTGGTGCGGATGAGATAAGGGTCATAGATGTCAAACGCCTTAAAACGCAGCTTAGTCCGATCATTGCATCCTTTATAAATATGTGTGTAAAACAAGGTGTATATCCGAATGACTTAAAAATAGCTCTTATTAGACCTATCTTCAAGCAGGGATGTCACTTAGATTATTCAAATTATAGACCGATCGCGATTCTATCTGTGATAAACAAAATTACAGAAAAAGTCATAGTCCGACAAATAACGGAATTTCTAGAAAAACATGCCATTTTATCGAACGAACAGCACGGTTTCAGACGCGGGCGTAGCACTGCAACCGCTCTCGCGGAGTTTACGGATTACATAAATGAATGTCTGAATAAGAAAAAACAGATTGTGGCGGTTTTTATTGACTTTAAGAAGGCGTTTGACACCCTGGACCACTCGCAGCTCGCGCAGGCCATGCACGAGTGCGGAGTGCGCGGCCCCCTGCTCGCGTGGCTCCGCGCCTACCTGGCGGACCGCGCACTGCGCACTGTCGTGCGAGGCCATGCCGGCGACTGTGCACCCGTGCACTACGGCGTACCCACCGGCTCCGTGTACGGACCGGTGGGCTACATCATGCATGTCAACAGTATGTGTAATGTGGTACGAGAGTGTAATGTGTACATGTATGCTGATGACACCTGTATGTTGTACGCCGACAGAGATCTGAAAGTTGTGCAGGATAAGGTGCAGAGTGATTTAGACAATGTAATTAAATGGGCTCACGACAATGGAATTCTCATAAATCTAAATAAGACTAAATGTATGTACATACGCTCCCCATACTGTAAAGAGAGGCAGGTAGAATTAAACATAGTCGGGCATGAATATGATTGCTTGCACAAGGGAGGGCGAGAGTGTACCTGTAGTGAGATACCGTTTGTCGATAGTTACAAGTACCTGGGACTGACTGTGGATTGTCACCTGTCGTGGAAAATGCACATCAATAATTTATGTTGTAAACTTAAGTCAGTACTGGGAAAACTTTATCACTTACGTAAAGTAGTAAACAGATCAACTCTTTACACCTTATATCATGCCCTTGTTGACTCGATATTGTCTTATGGTTTGAGTAGCTATGGCCGCACTTTCCCGACATACGTTAATCAGATTAAAAACATACAGGTAAGATTCTTAAAGTATCTGATAAATAGGAACACCAAACAAGTGTGCAGTCACAATTACGATAAACTGTTCTTGAAGTGTAATATACTCCCTGTGCAGCAAAAATGCTCGCTACTAATGGCCCTAGAACAGTATAGACGCAATGATTATAAAAAACCGTTGAATCACGCACGCCGTACGCGAAGCGTTACCAAGGAAGTATATCTAAGAAAGCTGGTAGTGCCTAGGATATGTAACTATTACGGAAAGCGCACCAGAAGGTACTTGATACCTACTATCATAAATGGTTTTCCTGACCTGATGCGATCCTGCCAAGACGTGTCGAAAATTGTTTACAAAAAAGGTTGAAAAAATTGCTACTGGACAGTTTTGAACAGAATATTACCTAACTGATCACTCTGATCATTTGATCAGAAAACAAAATGGACAACTGACAGTTGCAGTTTTTATTAAGTACGATTTGTATTAACTTCATTTAAAATGTATTTGGTTCCTCGCAAATTTGATGAAAAACATTGTGTAGGTATAGCACGGGCGTAGGAACATTGCGAGCTCGAGTCATCGGAGGCCCGCCGCCCTGATAGACTCTTGTTCGCAATGTTCCACTTACGACCCTCGTTAAGCAATGTACTATTATATCCTGAATAAACAAAAAAAGACGAAGGTAAATTTGTCCGTAGAATTGTAATGTTGTAAGTGGGACTTAAATATGAAGCGTTGTAGGTATTTATTACTTATTCTCTGATGAAGGTGGAAATGAATATTGCGTCATGTACTTATTGTTTACTATAGGTACTATAGGTACCTATTAATCTTACGTGGTGGAGGGAAACTAGGTTTTCTGCCGACAAACTGCTATGCAGTTTGGCAGATATTAATTATAGTTCAAATGTAATGTTGATAAATAAAATAAATTAAAAAAAATATATATATATTCTATTTTGCTCCCTTAAGACACAAATAACTATTGGGTCACAAGGGAGCAGAATTGTATACTTATGGCGAGGGCGGTGTATTGAATCCTAAACGTAGTGAGGTTTTAACGGCCGCGACGAAGATAATTTTGCTATCGAGTGACACGTACTAGTTTTCACACCGAAAGTTAGGTACTTAACAAGTTTTAACAAAGTATTACAGGTAGGCGGGGCACATTGCACGTAGAACCGATGGCCGTTGGGGCGGAAAGTTTCTCGAGTGGCGACTACGTACGGGAAGGCGCAGCGTGGGTAGACAAGGTGGACTGATGACTTGGTAAAGGTCGCGGGAGTCCGCTGGATGCGGGTGGCGCAGGACGGGTCACTGTGGCACCTTTTGGGGGAGACCTATAACATAACATAACATAATTTATTGATAAAACATAAGTACATCAGTTTTACTATAGACTAAAAGCTTACAATTAGTGGCGAAAAGCACGTGCCTGAGCTAGGATACCCTGTGATTCAGGCAAGAAAGAACAAACAATTAAAATCAACTTATTCATAATATAATACAATATTGCGCGTAGCATTCTTATTGCGTATGTCCAGCAGTGGAAGTCTTTCGGCTGATATGGTGATGATTACCATCACATAGTGGATAATTAGCTCTCATTTTATATGATCAGTGATCACGTATAAAATGCGTGCGTGAGGCACTGGTCTTACCGCCGGCGAGTAGCGAGTACTCTCATAGTAATTCTTACTCGCTTGTGCGAGTAGCACGTAGCAACACTCGCTTACTCGCCGGCGGTGGGACCAGTGCCTAATGCTTAATATTATTGTTGTTGGCAGGTTACTGCGGCTCCTGGCTCAACAGTTCCCCAAACAGGTGCTCGTTGTGTATGAACAGTGCAATCTCGATGACAAGGTCAGTGTTCCATTGATTAGGAGCTTCTAGTTACAGTTGGGATCACATGCCCTTCGTGCGCGAGTCCGACTCGCACTTGGCCTGTTTTTTACTAGTTGTGAACAGACTCCGCCTAGTGAGTTCTTGGTAGGAAAAGTGAGAAGGTGCCCAAATGAAAGATCCCGGCTGTAACATAGTCTGCTAAAAACGCGAGCTCTACGAAATGTTGTACTTTACACGGAACACGGAGCGCGAGTCAGCTTTGGCCATGATTTTGACTACAGCGCGGCGCAGCGCAGTGATCCATCTCGAACACGGTTTGTGCGTGACAGCCGTGGATTTTAAAGCCCCATTGCCATGTTATCCCATGCATTTTGTTGTGGAAGCGTGTTATTATTGTTCCAAAGTACCTAGTACTTTCTTACGAGTCTTACGACACATATCGTCCGTTATTACCGCTTGAGCCAACTCGCACACTCCACGCTGCGCATTGGGCCTTCGACGCGTCCAAATCCGACTGAGATCGGCTCGCGCCGTGGCAGGTTCGCACAAAACTAGTGATGTGCCGTGGGAATATTCCCGGTAGCGGAAATATTCCCCTGGGGAATATTCACGGGAATATTCTCATGTTCCCAGGAATATTTCCAAAACAGGGGAATATTGCAATAAAGATTAAGCAGATTAAAATTTGAATTAAAGTTAGTTACGATTAATAGTACCTACGTACTCCGAAGAATAAAATGACTTTTGTTAAAAAACTAGTTTTTGTGCAAGGCGTACATGTTGTACAAGTACATATAAAGTACATTAATACAACAAAATGTAAGCTTTTGTATTGATCATAAAATATATATACAATGCTTTTATATTGCAAGTGTAATGTTCCTAAGACATTTATGTCTGCTCTTGCCTCTGTACCTTATTTCCTATTTTACAGAGATTCCCGCGAACAACGGTTTTTTTTCTTATAGGGCTTTTGTCTTTTCTTTGTCTTAATTGTTTTGTACCCATTGTGACTTTTAATTTTTATGAATATTCAACATGTAAATGTTTTTTTATGGTGCAGTTATCCCATGCATTTTATTGTGGAAGTGTGTCATTATTGTTCCGAAGTAGTACTTTCTTACGAGTCTCACGACACATATCGTCCGTTATTACCGCGTGAGCCAACTCGCACACTCCACGCTGCGCCTGGAGGAGCATTGGGCCTTCGACGCGTCCAAATCCGACTGAGATCGGCTCGCGCCGTCGCAGGTTCGCGCAAAACTAGTGATGTGCCGTGGGAATATTCCCGGGAGCGGAAATATTCCCCTGGGGAATATTCTCATGTTCCCAGAAATATTTCCAAAACAGGGGAATATTGCAATAAAGATTGAGCAGATTAAAATTTGAATTAAAGTTAGTTACGATTAATAGTACCTACCTACTCCGAAGAATAAAACGACTTTTGTTAAAAAACTAGTTTTTGTGCAAGGCGTACATGTTGTACAAGTATGTAAATATAAAGTACATTAATACAACAAAATGTAAGCTTTTGTATTGATCACAAAATATATATGTCGCAGGGAAATGACCAAAACGGAGATTTGATCAAATCTCTAAGGGATATGATCAAATCACGCAGGATGTTAAAATGGCCAATCCATTTTGTCATTTGCCTAGAAAATATCAGTTATTTGATTAAATCCCTGAATCGGTTTAGTGAAATGACGAAATCGGACAAAAGAGGCAACTCGTTTTTTCATTTCACTAGATTTGTTTAGTGATTTGACAAAATCCCTGAACCGCGTCAGTGAGTTGACGAAACTAAGTCAAAAGTCGACTAGTTTTATCAATTCACTAGACACGTTTAGTGAAATGACAAAAATCTCAACTGTAGTACAGATTATGTCGCTCGTGCGGTCGTGTTACCTCCCTCCCGCACCTTCCCGCTACCCGCTCTCGCCCTTCCGCGTTAGGCACCGGCCGGCTCAGACGCACGTGCGCAGTGCAATAGCGGCAAGTAAACAAACATTACGTAACGAATTTTATGCGCGTGTTCATTTGTATGTTTACGTTTTTATAGAAAATGGCTTCGGACGTAGGAGAAAATCAATGTCAGACCCAGTTTGTGTGTGAAGAACAGTTTAGTGAAACTATTAGTGCGTGTTTTAACGAGAGACCAGCTAAAGAAAAACCCCTTTGGACTCGCGAAAGGATAGAAGAAGCTATCACGGCTATCGAACAATTTAAATTGGCCCCAGTGTTAAAAGCACCACGGACAAATAAACAGTATTATTATGGAAATAAGTACGATCTCATGGAGGTTGGTACTCAAAAATATTTGATTTTGAAGAGAAAGTCTGTTTCCGACCCCGTTGTGAAAGTGGCTGCTATGGAAGAATTTTATGACATACTTAAGCAAGCTCATCAGTTTACCGGGCATGGAGGAAGAGACAAGATGCTGCATTTTTTAAAATCGAAGCACTTTATACCTACTTCGATAGTATTGGAGTTTTTGAAATTGTGTACGGTTTGTCAAACCAAAAGACATTTCCGAGAAAAGGAATTGTTGTGAACCCAATTATATCGGGCGACTTTAACCTTCGAGGTCAAGTCGATTTAATTGACTTACAGTCAACGCCCGATAGAAATTTTAAATGGCTGTTACACTACCAAGACCATGCGACAAAATTTAGCTTCTTACGGCCGTTGCTGTCAAAAAGAGCCGCTGAAGTGGCTCTAAAAAAGCTGCTAAAAATATTCTTGGAAGTAGGGTGTCCACATATACTTCAGAGCGACAATGGCCGCGAGTTCACGGCTTCTGTTATACAGGAATTGACGAACCTGTGGCCATCTTGTAAAATAGTAAATGGTCGGCCTAGGCATCCGGCCAGTCAAGGGTTCGTGGAAAGATCTAACGCAGATGTCGAAACCATGTTACGCGCTTGGCTAACGGACAATTCGTCTCAACATTGGTCGTTGGGTTGTTATTTTGTGCAGTTCCAAAAAAACTCTTCTTTCCATCGCACTATAAAACGAACACCCTATAAGGCGTTATTCGGAGCCGAACCAAGAACAGGGCTGGAATCTACTCATATTCCGAAAGAGTTGCTTGAAAAGCTTATTAATGAAGAAGATCTTGATCTGCTTCTCAAACAGCAGGAAAACGTAGCTGGATCCGCAGATAATCAATGGGTTTCAACTGATTTCACGAATGACTGCACTGCTTCAACACCTGAAGACTCGGCAGCAACATATATGACTCACAATCAGGTGTAGTATCACAGGACGTGACAACTGCTGATTATCCTAACAACGATGAAGCTTCAACACCTAACGAGTTTAAAAAAAAAAAAAAAAATTTAAAAATTTAATCTGTTTATTTCACTTATTTTTTAAAAGTAGCATACATATTTCTTAACTACTAATCTTAAATTCTAAAGATTTTTTGAGTTAAGGAGTCTATAATTAATTATATTAGTTATACAATTTCAATTACATAACTTATAGGTTTATCTCTTCTCTCAATTTAAGCATGTGTTTTTTTATCATATTTCTAGCTTGTTTACATGTTCGGCCTTCTAATGAGCTTATTAGTTCATTTGGAAATCTATTCAATATCCGCGGTAAAGTGCATTTCCATATTCTTCGACCGTATTCATTGTTAGTTTTTGCGACCTCAAACGTTGGGATGTTATCTAAGTTGCGTAACCGTGAGGGTCGCGTTTTTTTGTCTAGGTACTTTATGTTGTTATAGTATTGGGTTACTATGGCTAAGTCTATTTTTTCATATACAGTTAGCACTCTGCAGTAATTGAATAGGTTTCCATAATTACTTTTATATTTATATTTAACTTTCGTAGGTACGATCGTCTTCAGTAAACGTAATTGGAGGTTATAAATATCATTTAGGTAGGTTTTGTATGATCTTCCATAACTTTCTAGGCCATAGTTTATTATGGAATCCGCTAAAGACATGTAAAGGAGTTTTAGTGTATTATACGGGATTTTGTGCTTTAGTATACATAGCTTTGCTAATATAGATCTAAGTTTATTACATACCCGTTGAATATGTGGGCCCCAGTTGAAGTTATGGTCTATAATTAGCCCGAGGTAAGTATGTTCTGTTACAATATCCAGGTGATTACAGTTACAAGTTGTACTAGGCATATGTAGACACTTGTGCTCATGGGCCACGATCTTTGGTGTGAAGTTGGTTTTTTTGTACGGTGAGTGAATGTGCATCAGTTTAGTTTTCGCGTAGTTTAGTGACAGACCTAGGTCGTGAGCCCATTTGCACAGTATATCAAAGTCATGCTGCATCATAGTCTGTGCAGTTTCTAGGTTCTCATGGGCTGTGATTATACACGTATCGTCTGCAAACTGGTATACAGAACCGTGCCGGAAGATTTTACACATATCATTTACGTATATCAAGTATTCCGTCGGAGCCAAAATTGAGCCTTGTGCCGAGCCGCATAAGGTCGGAATTAGGTCACTCTGTTCGCCCGCTATGCTTACGGCACTGTATCTGTTAGCATGGTAGTCTTTAATAAGTTCTAGCATGGGTCCCTGTATACCATTTTGTTCTAATTTTTTATATAATGTAATGTGGTCCAAAGTGTCAAAAGCTTTACTAAAATCAATCATTACTGCAAGTACATGGTGTTTTTTTTCTAGATGTTCATTAATTTCGTCTGTAAACAATGATAAGAGTTGTGATGTACTTTTATTTTTTTGAAAGCCAAACTGTTTTTCGTGAATTATGCCATTACTTGATAAGAATGAGTTTAATGCGTTGCCAATATATTTTTCTATGATTTTATCTATGGCGGGTAGAATTGTTATTGGCCTATAGTTATTTGTGTCTGCATGACTTCCTTTTTTATATATTGGTCTTACCAGCCCTATCTTAAGTTTGTCCGGATAAATGGAGCGCGATATACATAAGTTTATAAGGTGTGTTAAGACAGGGGTCATTTGTTCGGAGATGCATTTTATATCTTTTGCCCTTATTTTATCGTATCCTGGGCTTTTTTTGTCGTCTATTTTCGATATTATTTTATGTACTATTTGTTCGTTAATTTTTTCTAAGCGAAATGTTAGGTTGGGAGTGTTAATATATTTTGTCTCGTCAAGTAATGGCACATTACAATTATTTTTTACACTTTTGACATTATCATTAAACTCCATTGCAAATTTGTTGGATAGTTGTTTGGCTTTTAACTTAAATGATTTAATAAGTACATCATCAATTGCCTTAATGAGTCTGCCTGACAATTTGTTTATAATTTCCCAAGTTTTTTTTGGGTTCCTATAGTTTTGGCATATTTCCTTCTTTGTAAAATTATTTCGAGTTTGACATATTTTTCTATTGTTTCTATTTCTATATTTTTTGTATATAAGCTCGTTTTGTTTGTTAGTTGGGTCCTCTAAAAATATTTTTAAGAGTTCTCTCTTTTTGTTACACATATTTATTAAATTATCGGTTATCCACGGATTATCCTGTTTTTTATTTAAAAATATTTTGGACTTATATGTACACTTGTTATAGGTTGATTGATATTCATTGATTATGAGATCGACTAATTCGTTCGGGTCGTCGCATCGTAGAGCCGGGCTCCAGTCAATTTGACTTAATTCTCGTTTTAATTGGTCGTTGTTCATCTTGTTTACTGTTTTAAAGGTACTCACGCTCGTAGCGCTGATAAGGGCTAGTCCAGTTATGTAGTGATCGGCCGGCGCATCTCGCACAACAGCTGATCGCAACGAGCGCGCGGGAGTACTTGGCTTGCCGACGTCACGAACGAATAAGTGATCTATGCAGGATTTGGATATTCCATTTTTATTAGACTCAACTCTCGTAAATTGTGAGATACAACAAACAAAACCCAATTCATATAGGCTATTTAGGTACGACCTTACAATAGTATTTGTGCATGAAATATCTATGTTAACATCACCTATTATTATACAATCCGATTGTGTGGGATATTTTGACAGTAACTGTGATAGTTCGTTTATAAAATTAGCCTTATTTAAGTTAGGTGGCCTGTATATTGCACATAAATTTATTTTACCGCCTTTATAGATTTCCACTTCACCATGCATACACTCAAAATTCACTGTATTCACTGGAGTCTTGATGAATGATATACTTTTATGTGCGTAGACGATAATGCCGCCTCCTTTTCTTTGTGTTCGCAATTCTGTATACATAACATAATCCTGTATATCGAACAAGCTCGCTATGTTTTCTGTTATGTTAGCTTCTGTGATTATTATTAGATGTATTATTCGTGGACTGCTAGTGACTATGTATTCAAGTTGAGAGTGGTTTTTTATTGTTGACCGGATGTTGACGTGTAGTAATATTAAGCTGTTTAGAGCGTTTGGTAAATTAAACATAAAATCTGTCCAAGAGTCGTGGAGTGTCTCAGTAATGTTGGAGTCGGGAATATTACTCATTGCTCGTGTTTTATGTATATTGGCTTATTGACATATTGGCTTATTGACTTCCTTCGAGTTCTAATCACATTAATAAGCGTTTGGTACATACCTATGTTTTCCGTAGTTCCTTACCGATTCGCTCAATGTCTTTTTCCGATCTGACATAGAAAATCTTTTTGTCTCCATGGTTTTTTCGTACCATTATCTGTCCGTTTCTGCACCATACGAATTGGCAAAGCGATTTATCCCTTAGGTTGGTTTTGGCACTCCACAGTAGGTAAGATGTTGTTGGTGTAAGTGACTCGCGTAGGTATACCTTTCTGTTGCCTTGTCCTCCAATATCCTGAGCGGTTAATTCTACTGATTTAGCTGCATCACACCAGTGCTCGCGCCTGCCCTCGCGCAGGGTCACCGCAATTGGCGCGTCCACTTTGGCGCGTTCTGCTTGCGCGGTGCCGGATCGGAAGGGCTTCTTTTTTCTGTAGGCTCTGACAACATCGCTATGGTTTTGGTGCAGCAGCTGGCTCAATGATGTCACGATTTTGTTGACGTCCTCATTCTCTTGTTCTGCGACCCCACATATTTCAATTTCGTTACATGTCAGCGCCTGCTCGCTTTTGTGTAGTTTTTGCTCCAGTACTTCATTTTTTAACATAAGGTTCTTGCATGAATTGGCTACGTCTTTGTATTGGTTCTCCAGTATTTTAAATCTCGTTTCGTGTTCCGTTAGTTTGTTTTCAAATTCATCGATTTTATTAGAATAATAATCGAGGGTAGATTTAAGTTCTTGTTCGATTATTTCTTTAACGGTTTTTCGTAGCTGCCTAATTTCTTGTCTCATTTCCAACAGCACTTTGTCTGGTTCTACTTGTATTTCAGCTTCGGAATCATCGTCTTCGCGGTCTGGTAGAATCACCGATATACGTTTTTTGGAAGCACCTTTGATAGGTATACACTTAGGGCATCTCCAGTCAATTGATTCCGTTGCAGACAATGTACTAAGGTGATCTGTTGATAATGAACCACACGAGGCGTGCCACCATTTATTACACTTATTGCACTGCACTCCAGGGGCCTTCGCGTTAATCACTTTATTACAGTTGTTTGCTATGCATTTAACCATTGTGTACAATTATTTTGCTCACGCGCACTGACGGGTTACTAGTGCACGACCTGTCGCTAGCGCGCTCGCGGCGAGACTCCATGTTACAATCATGCATGGAAAACATGACTAACAATAACTACGATTTCGAGTACTACGATCATAATGATCTCCCAGCAGTTGAATTGAATACCCGCACCGCTTCAACTTCGAATAATCTGACAAGATCTGTAGTTCCAACCAACAACGGCGAGGAAACTGTAATAGTCATGGTTATGGACAGAGGAGCAGCCGATACTGAAACAATCATATCTTGCATAGTTTGTGACAGGGAGTGTACTGGAGCCCACACGTGCGATATTTGTAAAAATCCAGTGCATGCAATATGTGGAAGTACTGTCGGAGAAGAAGGATATGGATCAAAAGTTTTATGCCAACTATGTCAAAAAGAGAAAAATGTTAAAGCTGAAAGGGAAAATGCCGCAAAATATTTAAAAATTTCAGCTGAAAAAATGAAAGATACTTCGTTGACCAAATTTAAAGATTTGTTAGTCAAGTCAACTGTATTGGTTGACGTCCCTAAGGTAGATAGAGGTCCATTAGACGGAAATAATATCACGGGGATTGTTTTAAATATCAAAAATAACCTATACCAAATCGGCACATCGGTCGGCATTATAAAAGATTGGCTACCCAGAAACGCACTTCAACCAGCCATAACTTCATTTACCGCACCAGTTCCCTCCACGAAGTACAGTCAACGTGAAATTGCAGCTAAATTATCTGTATTTGGAGGTCAGGGGTTCAAGAAGTGTTCATGTGAAAAATCTAAAGTACAATGTAGAACAAATAGATGTGCTTGTAAAAAAAATAATGTTATGTGTAATTCTAGATGCCATAAATCTACAACATGTTCAAACAAATAAGAGAACAATTCTAAATGAACATTGAATTTACAAATATCTTAGGCACTTGTAGCTTCGTTTTATTTTATTTTATTTTATTTTATTTCTTAGACTGGAGGTATGTTTAGGTGGTTCACATTCCATACAAAACGTTATTTGACGTGAGCGTCATATTTTAAGAAAGTTATGTTATAAACTTTTATAAATTGGCTTTCCATTTGCGCGAAATAGTTTTCCCAAAGTATCACGTCCCACACTAATTTCTCAAATTATACTAGATCATACAAGTTTATTGTAGTAAAGTGGGAATTTCGCGCAAAAAGAAAGCCACTTTATGAAAGTTGGTTACATAAGTCTCTTAAAATATCACGCCGTTACCCTGCGGATGTCAAAGAACGTTTTGTATGGCAAGCGAACCACCTTAAAATGATTATATCCCGGTTTACAACCACCTATTCTTGTACTCGATTAAAAAGCTGATTAATACAAACAATGTCAATACCTACTTTCGTCATTTTATTTTACCATTTCACTAAATAAAGTCAGAGATTTGAACAAATCTCTAAGAGATATGATCAAATCGCGCAGGATGTAAATGTTGCAGGGAAATGGTCAAAACAGAGATTTGATCAAATCTCTAAGGGATATGATCAAATCTCTAAGGGATATGATCAAATCTCTAAGGGATATGACCAAATCTCTAGGGATATGATCAAATCACGCAGGATGTTAAAATGGCGAATCCATTTTATCATTTGCCTAATACAAATCAGTAATTTGATCAAATCTCTGAATCTGTTTAGTGAAAAGAGGAAATCAGACAATAAAGGCAACTCGTTTTTTTATTTCACTAGACTTGTTTAGTGATTTGATAAAATCCCTGAAACGCGTCAGTGAGTTGACGAAACTATCTGGTCAGAGATGTCAAAGGGGGCGCGATTAAGTTTTTTCCGCTCTTATATAAAAAAAAACCACGAAGACGCTGGCGGGAGCAGAGCTCCCACCACCCTTCTAACCTATCCGCCATCCGAGTCTAAGTCTCAGAACCGTTTAGATGACTAATGATAGGACCCAATATCTGCGAGTTAGTTTTGTCATTTCACTGACGCGTTTCAGGGATTTTATCAAATCACTAAACAAATCTAGTGAAAAGAAAAAACGAGTTGCCTTTATTGTCCGATTTCGTCAGTTCACTAAACAGATTCAGATATTTGATCAAATTACTGATTTGTATTAGGCAAATGATAAAATGGATTGGCCATTTTAACATCCTGCGTGATTTGATCATATCCCTTAGGGATTTGTTCAAATCTCTGTTACAGCAGAGACTTTATCATTTCACTAAACGTGTCTAGTGAATTGATAAAACTAGTCGACTTTGCGACTTAGTTTCGTCAACTCACTGACGCGATTCAGGGATTTTATCAAATCACTAAACAAATCTAGTGAAATGAAAAAACGAGTTGCCTCTTTTGTCCGATTTCGTCATTTCACTAAACCGATTCAGGGATTTGATCAAATAACTGATATTTTCTAGGCAAATGACAAAATGGATTGGCCATTTTAACATCCTGCGTGATTTGATCATATCCCTTAGAGATTTGATCAAATCTCCGTTTTGGTCATTTCCCTGCGACATATACAATGCTTTTATATTGCAAGTGTAATGTTCCTAAGACATTTATGTCTGCTCTTGCCTCTGTACCTTATTTCCTATTTTACAGAGATTCCCGCGAACAACGGTTTTTTTCTTATTGGGCTTTTGTCTTTTCTTTGTCTTAATTGTTTTGTACCCATTGTGATTTTTAATTTTTATGAATATTCAACATGTAAATGTTTTTTTTATGGTGCAGTACGAATGCATAAAAAAAATAGATTCGCCTTATCACATTTATTTATATATATGCGCACCGTTAAAAAAACAAATAACTGTGATTTTTAATGAAATTGTGAGGTTTTGTATCGTTTTTCTTAATTAAGGAAGTACTTTTCTAAAATTTGTTTTAAATCAACTATGGGAATATTCCCAATGTTTTTGGGAACATTCCCGGACACATTGGGAATATTCCCGGGAACAATGGGAAATTACTATCCCAGGTGAGTTACACTCTTTAATGTCTCGGTAAAAAGTTTAAGGGCTTATGTTTTGATAGAATCGCCCGATATCACGATATCAATGTTCCCTTTGCGCGCGAATATTCTTGGGAATGTTCCCGGGAATATTCCCACCGAGGAAATATTCCTGGGAACGGCACATCACTACGCAAAACACATTGCGAACGTCGAATTTGCCACGAGACTTAGTATAGTTGTGTATTTAGCTGTTGTTCACGTTAATCCCCTAGCCTGATCCCCCAGAGGAAAAAACGGTTGGTTGTTAGGTGAACTGCGATACTACAGCGCGCGAGCCGAGCGAGCGAAGTGACCGTGACGCGGTAGCGTCCGGTGAAGCCCCATAACCGATATTTTTTTCCTAGTTGAAATAAAATAATTGTCGCTAATTCCCCTGGGTGATCGTGGTCAGGTGATTACCGTGGAGTGTGTATTTATACTATGTATTTCAGTTCGGCGAAGTGATGATCCGCAACCTAGTGGCGCGCGGCTGCGGTGAGGTGGGCGCGCGGCACATGGACGCGCCCGGCGCCGCGGCCGCGCGCCTGCGCACCGCCGGCTACGAGAGCGCGCGCGGCTGGGACATGGACACGGTCAGTTCTCGGCCACGCCGATTACCCACGCGGACGCTTACAGGTAGTATGGAGCGTTGGCCGACTGGTGCGACCTGCTCCATACAAAAAATCGCGGCAAAAAAAAACTCATTTTTTCTTATCAGAACACGATGCCTGTTATGCCCTTAAACGGTTTTGCGTTATTTTTTTAACACGTGGTATGTGTGTGTGTGTAGGTGTGGCGCTCAATAAGCGAAGAAGAACGCGCGCGCGTAGAAGCCCTGGAGCCGCTGGACGAGGGCGAGCTGCTGCAACAGCTGCACGCGCACTACGCGCTCACCGTGGCCACGCGCGGTGACCTGTTCGCCGACATCGACCTTAACGCGTAGACCTGGAACCGCCATCGACTTAACGCGTACACTTAGAACCGCCGTCGACTTACCGCGTAGACCTGGAACCGCCGTCAACTAATAATCGCGTACACCTGGAATTACCGTCAACTTAACGCGTACACCTGGAACCGCCGTAGCCTTAACGCGTAGACCTGGAGTCGTCGTAGCCTTAACCCGTAGACCTCGAGTCGTCATGACTTAAGGCCCCGTTCGCACGAGCGCTTTTCCAACGTGCGTTAAAAAAACGTTGAAATGATACAAATTGATAACCATGTATTTATTTATTCACACGAAGGCGGTTTTAAAGCGCGGCGCTTTTTTATCGAGCACTGTTCGATTTTCGACGTTGGGCGTTGGACCTACATTCAAATTTAGCGTACGGAACTCCGTAAACGTTTTTTTTTAACGCCCGTTGAAAAAGCGCTCGTGCGAAACGGGCCTAACGCGTTGACCTATAATCCCCGGCGACTTATCGCGTAGACCTGCAACCGTCGTGACTTCAACGAGTGAAGCTGCACGGTTAGAACAAGGCGGCCCGCGAGCTCTCTCGCTCTATCCGTCTCTTTTATTAGAAAACTAGGAAAGATATGACTTGGATAGTGCGTGAGAGCACGCTGGCCTCTTTTTCTAACCGTGCTGGAGCTGCCAACGACCTTGACGCATAGTCTCGAAGCCGCCGACGTCTACGCGTAGATCTAAAGTTGCAGTTGTCTCACAGATCTGGAACTGCCGTCGACATACCTATACTAGACCCTAGAGCAAATTTCGACCGATGCTAAGGCGGATGTCACACTGCGCCGCTTCTCCGGACGGAGCTGCGGAGCTCGTTGTATGCAAGTACCCCCGTTTGTATATAAATTCCGTATGATACGACACACTGCACCGCACCTCCGTCCGGCGAAATTTGTATGCAGCTCCGCACCTCCGTCCGGAGGCTCGGTTTTATAAAGATCAGTAGTTAGAGCTCACGTCAGTTAGTGTTGTCAAATAAATATGTACTTAATATTTGATCTGACTTAATGTCTAACGTAACTGTAGAATTGAGTCTTAGAGCGTATGCACATTATTCTCCCCCACAAAATTCTACCCCGGAAAGTTACAGCGTAGAAGCACATTATGATTAACAATTTGAATGTGACATTGGATATGCACTCATGTATCACAATTTTCGATGTTTATGTATATTCTGTTTGTCCGCATTTTTGTAAATATATTTATATATTGGTTTATAAAATTGTGAGGTTTATGCGTCATGTGCACCCAAGTCATTGGTGTTCTTGTGTAGCTCTAAGTAAGGCGTTTGTCACTCCTATCCAATTTTACTACCTTCGAAACCGATCCATAGCAACCTGGTCAAGCTGGAGGGCGTTTTTAACCGATTTCAAAAAAGGAGGAGGTTCTCAATTCATCGGAATCTTTGTATGTATGTTCCCCGTTTACTCAAAAACGCGTGGAGCTATTTGGAAAATTCTTTATTCGTTTCATAGACGATAGCAATTAGTCAGCTTGTTATAAATTGGGGCTGACAAATCATGACATGAGTCGGATATTTTTGAGCACGTCGTCCTGCCAGATATAAATATGCAGGTCTCTGTAGGGCCGTGATACTTTCAGGCGTCTATCTCGTTCGTCTAGTACAGTGCGAGAAGGACAGTCGTAAGTTTTAATGTGTTTTTTTGTAACTCAATGTCCCTGCGCGATGTTATCGTCGTGTGATGTTTTACCTCGTTTGATATTTATATTTAACAAATTTATGTATTTTTCTACTTAATATAATAGATTACGCTCGATTTGGGTGCCAATTCGTTTGAGTTAAGGTCGCCATACACCCTCAAATTCATTGCACAATGCTAATCTATACAAATAATGTGATTTATTTCTCGCTTCAATAAATGCTCAGAAATCCCTTTTTGTAGTTAATATTTCGCAATAATTGGATTGTGTATGGGCCTGCCTATCAGTACTTAAACCCCCGAACGAATCGGCCCTTGAATCGGGCAGTTTTGAATTAATCTGGCGACGCCGCTACAGAAAATAGCGTAAGACGAATATCCATATCAAAATTGATAATTAAGTAATTCAGACTGCGTGGTTATAGTTGGAGTTCATGAAATGGCCAAAGTTGCAAACAATTTACCACTAATACTCACGAATGTCATTACTACATAGTATAAAACAAACTGGTCCGTACTTTGTGTTTACATATTTAACCATTTCCATTGCTCTGACTATATGACGTGACAAGAAAAACTCATAAGATAAAAATGACATGTGTAGATAAAGATTAGGAGCACATTCGTTAAAATGTCCCGAGTGGTACTGGTACTGGTCTAAATGTAGGCAAATATCCATGAAAGCTGGTGTTTTGTAAGGTCGCGGGAGTCCGCTGGATGCGGGTGGCGCAGGACCGGTCATTGTGGCACTCTTTGGGGGAGGCCTATGTCCAGCAGTGGACATCCTTCGGCTGATGATCGGTGTCAAGTACTTCTCGTTATTTTAAAAGGTTGCGTATACACATTCATTCGTTTCATAAATTCCATTCGCTCCAGTTGTCGTGAATTTACCTATAATAGGCTGTTAGTTGAACCAAACACTTCACTATTTCTAGAATGCAAGTTCGGGGCGTTTTCACAATCACGTCAGATGTTTAGGGGGAAAGGGGGTTGAGACAAATCTCACCCGATTTCGTTTGGTGGATACCTAGTTACGTAAAGAACTCATCGATGTACTATCGGCTGCAATAATGCAGGGACACCTTACGGCCCAGTTTCGCTTGCTTCGTTTGACGTCTGCTGCTCACATAGTTGCACGTGGTGCGCAATAATTAAACTAGATGGCGTTACCGCGACATACCACGGAAAATAAGCATATTTACTAGGCGGGCATTTTCGCGAGAAGAGATGCATCGTTAGTGACGTCACCGAGTATAAATTAAAAGTGTTTCATTTTGTAACTTGTATTTGTCATACAAATTGTTTGGTTAATTTTAGTTACAAAGTGGAACATTTTTAACTTATACTCGGTGACGTCACTAACGATGCATCTCTTCTCGCGAAAATTCCCGCACATTAAATACCTATAAATTGACCCCTGTTATCACCAGAAATTTTCTCCTATTTTTATAATCATTAACAAAGGCTACTAAATGCTAATTTATAATAGCTGTATTTAAGTGCGATGTATACCACGGGTATCTGAATGCTATATTTCCATAGGTGTCTAGAATGTTGAGATAGCTCAATGGATTAAGACATGTGATCATGGCTCAGCGGCCTATAACGATCGAGATTCGAATCCCAGCTATCGGTTTATGTTTGTTTTTTTTTATATTTTTTGTATTTCTACAGATGAAAGTTCTTTATATACAAGGTGTAGACCGGTAACCTAAAATAAAGGTATCAATTGAAAAGGTATCCAAAAGTAACGGTACTCAACTAAATAATATTTAATGGGTACCTTTTTAAACGGTACCGCTAAGGTGAAAAACCGCAAGAAACCGGTAACCTAAAATAAAGGTTTTGACGACCGCTTTAGCCTAGTTGGTAGTGACCCTGCCTACGAAGCAAGAGGTCCTAGGTTCGAATCCCGGTAAGGGCAAACGTTTATGTGATGAGCATGAATATTTGTTTCTGAGTCATGGATATTTTCTATGTATTTAAGTATTTATATCTATTATATATATCGTCGTCTAGTACCCATAACACAAGCCTTACTGAGCTTACTATGGGACTAGGTCGATTTGTGTAAGATTGTCCCCTTATATTTATTTATTATTTATTTATTAAAGGTATCAATTGAAAAGGTATCCAACAGTAACGGTACCCGAATAAATACAATTAAATAGGTACCTTTTCAAAATGGTGCCGCTAAGGTTGACCGTTTCAAGTAAAGGTACCCGCTCGCGTAACATGTAAGTAACATTTGTTATTCAGTGAATTTTCGTAACATTAAGAGGACTGCCACTATATTTCTGGTAGTAAAAAAAAAATTACTTAGCAAATGAGATATTTAATTTCAAACACGTTTGTTACATCTCGATCTCTGTCACTCTACTCATGCAAGTGCGACGAGGACGGCATTTTTCTAAACATTTTTGTGGTTATAGTGCAGAACCGAATGGCCGGACCCGGTGAAAACCGTTTTTAAAGGTACTTTTATTTAACGGTACCGTTTGTACCGGAATGCAACTTTAACGGTCGGATAGGTACCTTTAAAAGATCCGGTGAAAACCGTTTTTAAAGGTACCTTTATTTAACGGTACCGTTTGGACGGTAGCTTGTTTGGATACCTAAAGTATTGATACCTTAAAAAAGACCCGGTCATAACCGTTTTTAAAGGTACCTTTTCAGTCCCTGGCTGTCGCTGGTCATATACCCTCGCACACGTAAACGGGTGAGGACCAAATTCTTGGCCAGTAGTTAGCCGTACAAACTGAAGAAGTGAACAAAGTTCCGGAAAACTTTCATAGAAAGTTTGTTTGAGTGTGTGTGTTAGGCTGGCCAAGAATTTGGTCCTTGCCCAAACACGATTCTGCATTGCTACATTCGCAATACAGAATCTCTGCAAAAAGTCGCAGTATCCGACCCCCACGTAGATATTTGGTTCAACTTTCATATTTCTAATTCAACTTATTCTAATGTATATGTCGCAGTGTTTTAACGACTGTGTATGTGAAATGCGAAGGGTGATATACTGTACCGCTATACGCGGCTACTCTAGGCTATGCAGTAGGTGTCTAAATATTATCGTATCTTCCCGCGAGTTGGCTCCGTTGCCCATCCCGCTCTCGCTTTATGTATATGAGTGTGATTGGGTTGCATTGATTCCGTCTATGAGGTGCCTAAGGCAACATGTGCCCCTATCAGTCTTTATGGCATTGGCATAAGGTTGAATTTCATCTGGGTTGCGGAGAAAGTTATTTCACTACCTGCAGTGTTGTTGCATTGGATTTCAGTAGCTCGCGTGAGGGATTGATGTCACAACAATATTTTAGTTGATTTTATTATTTCTTATTACATATTGTATAAGTGTTAAAATATTTATTTATGGTATAAATGCAATATTAACGCAGCTGTTCGTTTTATTTATTAGTTCCAAAGTTCTTTGCTAAATTAGTGTCGTATGTGGCACATAATAAATAGTAGTACTTACGTAAAGAAGATCCACTGTGATGGCCAAAAGTGAAGTTTAACAGATGTTGTTCGGGCATTGTAATCTTTTTAATATAGGGTAGACTGCTTATCGGCGAAACGGAGGGTAGACACACATTACCTCCGCGACACATATCCCGGCTCGCTCGGATTGATCGCACGCGCGTCTTGCGATATTAATTAAGGAAATACACTCGGTGCTATATCGGACAGAATTGTAGGTTTTTCGGTGTTTGGAAGACTCTTCAAGGTGTGGTGTTGCTGGCCAGCAGAAGAACTCATCAGGACGACGGACACTACCAGAGCCGGAGCCTGCCAGTACCAGGTTGGTGGTTTGCCATATATTTGGGGATTTCAATGCCCGTTCAGTTTAACGCTAGGAGACCTAGGGCCAGTGCATGAGCTTATCGAAGGGTTCTACGCGAACATAAAATTTTGGTCCATTTCGAACCGGATTAGGTTTTCATTACAAGGCGTTTTACTTAGGGCAGCCATTTTGTAACGGTACGGTCTTTGTTGGAACTTAAGTTTAGCTTTATTTCTTTCGCTTCGGTTTTATTAAATCTCGTTTAAAATGGCTAAGGTTCTTGAAAGTAGGTTTAAAATCAAATATGATTGGTTTAAAAACACTTTGCAAATTATAAGCAGCAAAAGTTACAATTCGAGTGTAATATCGGCGCGGTTACGTAAGTTAGAGGAGTACTTTAATATGTTGATGGAAGTGTATGAAAATATATTATGCGCGGATTTGTCCCAGGATATCGTTGCTAGTTACGATGAAAAGTATAAGGAGGCTACAGATATCTATAACCAGCTCGATGCGGTGGCGGCGGCCTATCCCAGCTTGGATGGAACCCACTTGCCCACGGAGAGTGTCGCGTCATCACGGTTGCCAAGAATTAATTTAATGTCCTTTGACGGTGACGTATTTTCGTGGACGAGTTTCATTAGTCTGTTTACGTCGCTAGTGTTATCGCGGAAAGATATTTCTAAAACGGAAAAATTCCATTACCTGATTTCAAACCTCGAAAAGGAACCGCAGGCACTAATAAGGCACCTGCCTATGGTAGATAGTTCCTTAGATACTGCTATGGACATTTTGAAGGGACGTTATGACAATAAACGTTTACAAGCGGATTCGTACATTTCTCGGATTTTACATTTACCGGCGCTTAACAAAAGCGTGGGTCTTAGGGCTACAATTTTGAATCCATTGTTAGAATCAACACGGGCGTTAACAAATATTGGCCTACCGGTGGACCAATGGAGTTATATGTTATTGCATATAAGTTTAACAAAATTACCTCTAGATATTAAAACACGGTTTGAACAAATGTACGGCGGTAATAACTTACAATTGCCCACCTTTGATCAGTTAACGGAGTTTTTGCAAAACGAATGTAGGTTGATAGATACGGCGGCGGCGGGACCTATATTGTCTTGCGCGGATCACACACGCAAACCCGCGCGCGCAGTACATGCCACGGAGCGCGGTGGTAATAATAATAATCAGTACCATACATCGGAATGGTCAAATACGCGCAACAGTAAAACGGATAAAACTACGACCTGCGTTTATTGTCAACTATCGGGTCACAACTTAACCAATTGTTTTAAGTTTGCTAATTTGACAAATTACAATAGAAAAGATTGGATTCGGAACAACGGTTTGTGTTTCCGATGCTTTGGCAATCATGCAGCATCTGCATGCGCGCGGCAAGTACCATGCAATCGGTGCGGTAACAACGGCCATCACAAGTTAATTTGTACGATGTCGGCTCCCCGCTCAGTTTCGCCCGCAGATAACGGACACCGTTCACGGCACGCAATGGTTGCGTCACAACGGAATGATAACGGTAGTGGTCGACGTTCACCGAATACTCGAGGTATTTGTGATGACCGAATGCATCAAATGTCTTCCCTTTCGGATAACGGCG
Organism: Epinotia demarniana; assembly: GCA_945867215.1. NCBI lineage: Eukaryota > Metazoa > Arthropoda > Insecta > Lepidoptera > Tortricidae > Epinotia > Epinotia demarniana. The sequence continues at coordinate 26,334,055 of OX244263.1, read as the reverse complement.
GGGTCAGCGGTCGCATGCGCGAATTAATGCATAGTTATGAATGCGAAAATACCTCTCGTAACGCAATGGAACGCGATCGGCGTCGAACCGACTTAGGACATCGGGACTCGGGTCCGTCATGTTCTAGGGAAGCGCGGAGTCCGGTGAGTCATCGTAACTCGCGCGTTCAGCAATAGCAATTACTGAGTAGTAATGTCGCCTCAATACCACAGTTAGCTACGAATGTTATCTTACCTACGGTTGTTATAGATGTGAAATCGGTCAATGGTCATTTTGTGCAGTGCTTGGCTCTTTTAGATTTAGGTAGCCAAATTTCAATAATACGAAGTGATCTCGTAGCATGTTTGGGATTGAAGCGACATTACAATAAAACACCTTTAGTAGGCGTCGGCGGATTGCATAACAATGACGGCACTCACATTGTTGAGTTTTGTTTTAAATCGGATAAATCGAAGTGTTTATTGTCAGTTACGGCGGTCATATTAAAAAAGCCTACGTCTTATCTAGCTCAACGGTTACCGTTAATTGCGGACAAAATTAACTATTCGGGTGGAAATCATAACTTGAAACATGTCGACGTCATTTTCGGGTGTGACATTTTAGGACAGATCCTAAACGGTGAAAAGGTTGACCTGGGGTTGACCGGCCCATACGGTTTGGGTACAATCTTTGATTTTGCGGTTTTCGGTCCGGCTCAGTCGGCGGATACTTACGATTCGGATACGAGTAATAACGTCGGAATGACTTGTACACTTCTCGAAACGGTTGAAAGGTTCTGGCGGGCGGAGGAGCCACCGTTATCAGTTATCACGAACCCGGCGGATTTAGAATGTGAAAATTTGTTTACGTCAACTACATTACGGGGTGTAGATGGTAAATATGTTGTTCGTTTGCCACTGATACCGAGCCATCCGCGTCTGGGCGATTCTATGGACATTGCACTACGACGTTTCTTGGCTATAGAACGTCGAATGGAACGGCAACCGGAATATCGGTCTAAATATGTTGCATTCATGTCGGAATATTTGCAACTCGGTCATATGGCGGTTTCTAATTATGATATAGAATCGAACCAAGAGTATTTCTTTTTAGCTCATCACGGCGTTTTTAAAAAATCGGGAGATTTAGAAAAAATTAGAATTGTTTTTGATGGAAGTGTTCGCACGACTACCGGGGTGTCGTTGAATGATTGTTTGTATTCCGGACCACGGTTGCAAAACGACATTACTCAGATAATACACCAATTTCGATTGCCGCGGTTCGTTTTCACTACGGATGTAAAAATGATGTTTAGGCAAACATGGTTACATCCGGATGATCGGAAATACCAACTTATATTTTGGCGAGCGTCACCTGACGAACCTTTACTTATTTATGAGCTAAGGACCAATACTTACGGTCTAAAATCGTCTGCGTATATTGCAATTCGGTGTCTGCATCAGTTAGCCAACGACGAGGGAAGTAAGTACCCTCGCGCATCGGAGCTGTTACGTCATAATAGCTATGTTGATGACCTCAACGGCGGAGCGGACACCTTAGAGGATGCGCTGTCTTTAAGGGACGAGCTGATAGCGCTCATGAACACGGCTGGGTACGGACTCAGGAAATGGGCATCCAATGATGCAACACTCTTAAACGGTGTACCTGTAGATCATCTTGAGACTCCTCGGTCGTTTGACCCAGATTCGGACGGTTCTGGTTTTATTAAAGTCTTGGGTATTCAGTGGGATCCGAAAGATGATATTTTTACTTATCGGCTTAACTTACCGGAAGAAGGCATAATTACTCGGCGGAAAATTCTATCATTAGCGGCACGGCTTTATGATCCTTTGGGATGGGTGTGTCCTGTTGTATTTAGAATTAAACTATTACTGCAAACCCTTCTCGGCATTTTTAGTGATTCACGGAAGGTAGAATGGGATGCTCCGGCGCCGGATGAGATAGTACAAAAATGGCGGGAGATATTATCGGATTTACCTCATTTGCGTCGGGTATCAATTCCCAGGTGTCTCAAATTAGATCAAAATGCTAAATTTGCGGTTCACGGGTTTTGTGACGGATCATCACTCGGTTTTTCTGCGGCGGTTTATTTACGGTCGGTTAACGCAGACGGTACGGTTCTCGTGCGGTTACTCATAGGGAAATCCCGTTTAGCCCCACTGAGAACAAAACATACAATTCCCAAAATGGAGTTGAATGGTGCGGTTTTACTGACCACTCTCATTAACCATACCACCTCCTCGTTAGAGCGTGATGTAAGGTTAGATGAGGTAGTCGCTTGGTGTGACAGTACTATAGTCTTGGCGTGGTTAAAAACTCCGCCGTATAAACTACAGGTATATGAAGGAAACCGAGTTTCACAAATAATCTCTTCCAATATGACTATCACTTGGCGTCATGTCCCTAGTGAATGGAATTGCGCGGATGTCGCGTCTCGCGGCGCCACGGCTAGCGACTTACTACGTCACCCACTGTGGTGGGAGCCGCAGTGGTTGGGAGATTCACCTGACAATTGGCCTGGCGAGTGTTCGGACTTTCCGTTGGACATGTTACCCGGCCTGCGAGCTACCACGGTTAATGTTACAACTTTAGACGCAGAGTTCGACTTGATTGACCGGTTTAGTTCGTTTGAGAAATTAATAAACGTTACAGCTTATTTATTACGGTTCATTCGGTATTGCAAGCTTAAGGATAAATACGATAGTCATCATATCTCGGTATCGGAGCGTCGCAACGCTACCACATGCTTAATACGGTTGGTTCAAGCTCGGCATTATGCAGCGGAAATATTATTGATCCGGGAAAATAAACCTATAAAAAATTCATTACGGCGGTTAAATATGTTCTTAGATACAAATAATCTGCTTCGAGTCGGCGGTAGAATTGACGCGTCGGAATTGTCTTATAACGCGCGGCATCCAATTTTATTGCCTAATAAGGATCGGTTTACGGAACTATTAGTGACATACTATCACAAGGTATATTGTCACGTCGGAGCAAATACACTTGAATCTATTTTATCATGGACTTACTGGATAGTCGCTGCTCGGAAAGTTACGCGACATGTAACGTTTAAATGCGTACCGTGTTACAAGACCCGGCCGCGACCGGTACAACCTTTCATGGCGGACTTACCCCCAGATCGGGTTAAATGCGCGCGGGCGTTTCTCGGTACGGCGACCGATTTCGGAGGTCCCTTTTACATAAAGTGTAGCAGTCTTCCGAACGCAAAAATACAGAAATGTTTCCTCTGTATCTTCGTTTGTTTAGCTACCAAAGCGGTTCACCTAGAAGTGGTGTCCCAATTATCGGTTGAAGCTTTCGTAGCGGCGCTTACACGTTTTGTATCTCGGCGGGGCCTTCCGAATTTATTGCGATCGGATTGTGGTACAAATTATACGGGTACCAACAAATATTTAAATTACCTATATTCGTTTCTACGAAATAATCACCCGGAGATCGATCGGGAGTGCGTAAAGCGGGAAATAAAATGGCTTTTTAATGCGCCATCAAGTCCAAATCACGGAGGCTTATTCGAGGCCGCGATTAAGTCCGCAAAGACCCATGCTAGGCGTGTGCTTAGTGAAACTCGGCTCACGTTTGAAGAACTCGCCACATTTTTCGCTAAGGTGGAGGCCGTGATGAATTCGCGTCCGCTGTGCCCTCTAAGCTCGGATCCGGTCGACCTTAACGTATTGACTCCAGCTCATTTTTTAATCGGACAGCCTTTGGTAGCACTTCCAGAGTATCCATTTACGGAAGTTAAGGAATCACGTTTATCTCGGTTTCAACGGATACAAAAGATGACCCAACATTTCTGGAATCGGTGGAAAAATGAATATCTTCATACACTTCAGCAACGCTATAAATGGACATGTCATACGGAATCACCAAAGTTAGACGATTTGGTTTTGATTAAAGATGGTTACACTTAACTGGAAGCGCGGACGGATAGTTAAACTTTTACCGGGGAAAGACGGGGTGACTCGGATTGTGGAAGTCAAAACTCAAAACGGAGTCTTATTGAGACCCATTTCCAAACTTTGTAGGCTACCTTTAGGAGATTAGGAACCAAGGGGCCCTTGGTTAGGCGGGGGGATGTTCGGGCATTGTAATCTTTTTAATATAGGGTAGACTGCTTATCGGCGAAACGGAGGGTAGACACACATTACCTCCGCGACACATATCCCGGCTCGCTCGGATTGATCGCACGCGCGTCTTGCGATATTAATTAAGGAAATACACTCGGTGCTATATCGGACAGAATTGTAGGTTTTTCGGTGTTTGGAAGACTCTTCAAGGTGTGGTGTTGCTGGCCAGCAGAAGAACTCATCAGGACGACGGACACTACCAGAGCCGGAGCCTGCCAGTACCAGGTTGGTGGTTTGCCATATATTTGGGGATTTCAATGCCCGTTCAGTTTAACGCTAGGAGACCTAGGGCCAGTGCATGAGCTTATCGAAGGGTTCTACGCGAACAGATGTAAAACACAAATCTCGGTCATACACTAGTTACACATACTTTTTGTCGTCTATCAGGTCGTGACCTTTGCGCGTTATAGCCTACTAGCTTCTGCCCGCGACTCCGACCGCGTGGAACTCGTTTATATCGCAGCTCCATACAAACTTCCACCCCCCATTTCACACCCTTAGGGGATGATTTCGGGGATAAAAACCAGGACTCAAACCATCTCTATACCAAGTTTCACCTAAATCGGTTCAGCGGTTTAAGCTGATGGTTTAAGCGTGAAAAGGTAACAGACAGGCAGAGTTTCGCATTTATAATATTAGTATGGATAATCTATCTGCTCGGAGGGGCGCGAGAGCCGACTTTAGCCGAAGCGACAAGTGTGACAGGCCTGTCCAAAGTTCGTAGCCAAGTAAGTATCGTATGGTTCATAAAAAGGTAAATAAAATACAGGTTTGTTTAGTTCTGTACATTTATTTTATCTTAATCTACTACAGTTATAGTGAATGGGATATTTCAAACGTTCGTTATGGATACTAATATTTGCAGAGTTGAAGATTAAGTAATAAATGAATGACTTTGTAGGCGTTAAACAAAGTCGATATTCAGTCATACTTCCAAGTACCAGGAGCGCAGAAGTTTGTTAGAGATGATTCAGACAAGCGGCAAGCGCTTTCCTCAGCTTCAACCTCACATGGGGCCTGGCGCGCGCCTCGCAGAATACATGTGTGCTGCCTCGCTCGGCCACGACCAGGGTGTCATGACGCGGCAGGTGTACGGCGCGGCCGCCGCCCGCTGCGGGCTCCACGCGAGCTTCGCCGAGCCCTTCGCGGGCTAGCTCGCGGACTAGACGCTCTACGTCTGGAACAAATAGTACAGATAATGTGCCAGTCTTTATGACATACAATGAGGTTTCATTTCCTTTAGCCTTCGTGACAGGTTCTTTAAGAAACATGAGTGGAAATATCGGCCTTATGTTGCCATCAGCGATCATTGCCGACCTTGTGGCTTTCGGTTTTATCCGACTCAACAGAATTGCACTCCTCGTAGAAGGCATCTCAAGTGAGTGTATAATATTAGCTAGGGTAAACCAGTCCTATTATTCTTATGGCAAGGGTGTGCGCAATGGTGGCTTTTAGCGACCTAGGGATCTCAAAATGGTAACGGCCTACGGCATGAATTTTTTCGACTCAAATACAAAATGAAACAATCCTAAGCTTCCGGCGAGGTTGCACACTTTACAGGAGTTAAGTCAGATCAATAAGATGTATATAGTGCATACCCA